>CM074130.1:3501875-4101875 GCA_037178625.1 Skeletonema tropicum | reverse complement strand
CCTTGATCAAGCTCTGAAGGGAGCAGAGACAGAGAACTTCGAGTTCCCATTAGTGACGAAGGCGGGTGCACACATCCAAGTCTTGCTCAACGCAACCACCCGTCGTGATGAACAGGGTAACATTATCGGTGTCGTCGGTATCGGACAAGATATCACAGCTCGTCTAGCACAGGAAAGGGAGTATTCTAAGCTCATTGACTCTGCCAATGCTCCAATTTTTGGCGTCGACACGCAAGGAAGAGTCAACGTTTGGAATCAATGTGCCATGCAATTGGTCGGCTACAGCAGCGAGGAGGTAATGAGCAAGAATTTGGTGAAAGAATTTATCACTGACGAGTACAAGACTGCTGTGCAGGCAGTTCTTGATATGGCACTGCACGGGGAGGAGACTGCCAACTTTGAATTCCCTCTCATCACGAAAGCGGGAGTTCGCCTGGATGTCCTTCTCAATGCTACCACTCGTCGCGATGAACAAGGAAACGTGATTGGTGTCGTGGGTATCGGTCAAGATATTACTGGGCGTTTGGCACAGGAGAGAGAATATACTCGTCTCATTGACACAGCAAATGCTCCAATCTTCGGTGTCGATACACAGGGAAGAGTCAATGTTTGGAACCAATGTGCAAAGGATCTGGTGGGATACAGTAACGAGGAAGGTACGTATTTTCACGTCAAATGCTGTGTTTTGTGAGATTTTTGTCTAGTGATGACTAACACGCATTCATTCAATCATCAGTTATGGGTCATTCTCTTGTGCAAGAGTTCATTACTGACGACTTCAAGACAGCTGTACAGACTGTTCTCGACAAAGCTCTTCAGGGAGCCGAGACTGAGAACTTTGAGTTCCCCCTGATCACTAAGAATGGAGTACGCATAGAAGTATTGCTCAATGCTACTACTCGTCGTGACGAACAAGGCAATGTGATCGGTGTCGTTGGAATCGGGCAAGATATTACTGCTCGTCTGGCACAGGAGAGAGAGTATTCAAAGCTCATTGACTCTGCAAATGCCCCCATCTTCGGAGTTGATACCTTCGGAAGAGTCAACGTTTGGAATCAATGCGCTATGAAATTGGTAGGTTACACCATTAGTGAGGTCATGGGGAAGGTGAGTAAATAGGTGAAGAATGATTGCCTTAGTCACATGCGTGTATCGTTTTATTCTCATTGATTTTTCCTGTTAGAACCTCGTTCAAGAGTTCATCACAAAAGAGTACCGCGCAGCTGTGAAAGCTGTACTTGACAAAGCTCTTCGTGGAAAAGAGACTGCCAACTTCGAGTTCCCCCTTATTACGAAGAATGGAGTACGCATTGAGGTGCTTTTGAATGCCACGACGAGACGTGACGAACAAGGCAATGTGATAGGTGTCGTCGGTATCGGACAAGATATCACAGCTCGTCTAGCACAGGAGAGAGAGTATTCCAAACTCATTGACTCTGCAAACGCTCCAATTTTCGGAGTTGACACTCAGGGAAGAGTCAACGTATGGAATCAGTGTGCACGCAAGCTTGTGGGTTATTCTACCGATGAAGGTGAGTTTATGCAGCGCATTTTCCTCTTACATAATTCAGCAGCGCCTTGTCTAACGCATTTTTTCGACAGTCATGGGTTATTCGCTTGTAAAAGAGTTCATCACAAAGGATTATCAGGCATCAGTGCAGGCTGTCCTTGACAAAGCACTTGATGGAGTTGAAACTGCCAACTTCGAATTCCCCCTAATTACTAAGGCGGGTGCTAGAATTGAGGTACTGTTGAATGCAACAACAAGACGTAATGAGCACGGCAAGGTCATAGGTGTTGTGGGTATTGGACAGGATATCACAGCTCGTCTAGCCCAGGAGAGAGAGTATTCCAAGCTGATTGATAATGCAAACGCTCCTATCTTCGGAGTTGATACCTCCGGACGAGTCAATGTATGGAATAAATGTGCTCGGAAGATTGTTGGATATACACTGGATGAAGTTATGGGGAAGGTAAGAACAGTCTACTATTTTGCTTCAATTTGCCTCTATTTGGATGATTGTATGGTTAATGGTTTCTCTTCTCTCCAGAATCTTGTACAAGAATTCATCACCAATGAGTACAAGGACGCCGTCAGCACTGTCCTCAATTTAGCTTTACAAGGTCAGGAGACTGCCAACTTCGAGTTTCCACTCGTGACTAAGCACGGCGTAAGAATTGAGGTGCTGTTAAACGCAACAACTCGGAGAGATGAGCAAGGGCACGTAATTGGTGTTGTGGGTATCGGGCAAGATATTACTGGTCGTATTGCCCAAGAGAAAGAGTATTCCAAGCTGATTGACACAGCGAATGCTCCAATCTTCGGTGTGGACACAAAAGGGTCCGTCAACGTGTGGAATCAATGTGCGCGTAAGCTCGTCGGGTATAATACAAATGAAGGTAAGCGGCACACTTTCTTTTAGAGCTCTATCGGTGTCTTTCTACCTTGAAATGTTTTCTTTTTCTCACTTTGTTTCGCCTATCAAATCTTGTAAATACCCGACACTTCTCTTGCGTTAAGTCATGGGCCATTCACTTGTAAAAGAGTTCATCACTGAAGACTACCAAGCATCTGTTCAAACTGTCCTCGATAAAGCACTTGATGGAGTTGAAACTGCCAACTTCGAGTTCCCCCTAATTACTAAGGCGGGTGCTAGAATTGAGGTACTGTTGAATGCAACAACAAGACGTAATGAGCACGGCAAGGTCATAGGTGTTGTGGGTATTGGACAGGATATCACAGCTCGTCTAGCCCAGGAGAGAGAGTATTCCAAGCTGATTGATAATGCAAACGCTCCTATCTTCGGAGTTGACACTCAGGGAAGAGTCAATGTGTGGAATCAATGCGCAATGAAATTAGTAGGGTATTCACTGGATGAAGTTATGGGGAAGGTAAGAACGGTCTACTATTTTACTTCTAATTACTCAATGAGACATCTAACAAAGTTCTCTCTTCTTCTTCACTATTTTCTTTCTCTTCAGAATCTTGTACAAGAATTCATTACGAAGGAGTACAGAGCTGCTGTGAAGACTGTCCTCGATGAAGCAATGACTGGAAACGAAACTGCCAACTTCGAATTCCCTCTTATCACTAAACACGGAATAAGGATCGAGGTTCTTTTGAATGCGACTACCCGTCGTGACGAGCAGGGTAATATTATTGGTGTCGTGGGTATTGGACAAGATATTACTGGTCGTATTGCTCAAGAGAGAGAGTATTCTAAGCTGATTGATACAGCGAATGCACCTATTTTCGGTGTGGACACAAAAGGGTCTGTCAACGTGTGGAATCAATGTGCGCGTAAGCTCGTTGGGTATAATACTGATGAAGTTATGGACAAGAATCTAGTGGAAGAATTCATCACAACGGACTACCAGGCATCAGTTCAAGCAGTTCTTGATAGAGCTTTACATGGGGAGGAGACTGCTAATTTCGAGTTTCCTCTCATCACAAAGGCTGGAGCAAGAATAGAAATTCTCCTCAATGCCACCACCCGACGTGACGAACATGGAAATATCATCGGTGTCGTTGGTATCGGACAAGACATTACCTTCAGAATTGCGCAGGAGAGGGAGTATAGTAATCTCATCAACAACGCCAATGCCCCCATTTTTGGAGTAGATAACGAAGGTATGGTGAATGTCTGGAATCAATGTGCCATGCATCTGGTGGGTTACTCTACTGAGGAGGTGATGGGGCACCGATTGGTGGAAGAGTTCATCACGAAGGATTATCAGGCATCAGTGCAGACAGTTCTTGATAAAGCACTTGATGGGGAGGAGACTGCCAACTTTGAGTTCCCTCTTATGACCAAAGCGGGAGTACGCCTGGAGGTGCTTTTGAATGCAACTACCCGTCGTGATGAACAAGGCAACATTATCGGTGTTGTCGGTATTGGACAAGATATTACTGCCCGTTTGGCACAGGAGAGGGAGTATTCTAAGCTCATTGACTCTGCCAATGCTCCGATCTTTGGTGTCGATAATGAAGGTAAGGTCACCATTTGGAATCAATGCGCCGTTAAATCGGTAGGCTACAGCAGCGAGGAGGTAATGGGCAAGAACCTGGTTCAAGGGTTCATTACCCCCGAGCATAGAGCCAGAGTACAAAAAGTAATTGATCAAGCACTTTTGGGAGGGGAAACTGCCAACTTTGAGTTCCCCCTCATCACGAAAGCGGGAGCGCGCATCGAAGTTTTGCTCAATGCCACTACACGCCGAGACGAACAGGGCAACATTATCGGTGTTGTAGGTATTGGCCAGGATATTACTGGGCGTCTGGCACAAGAGAGAGAATATACCCGTCTCATTGACACAGCAAATGCTCCAATCTTCGGTGTTGATACACAGGGAAGAGTTAATGTTTGGAACCAATGCGCTGTACGATTGTCAGGTTATCCGTCAGAAGAAGGTACGTTACTTTCTGAAAACATTCCTTATGTGTTGTTGTGCAATTTCTGATTAACACGGTCACCCTCATCACCAATCATAGTCATGGGACACTCACTTGTCAAGGAGTTCATTCGCATGGAGCATCAAGAGAAGGTACAGGGCGTTCTGGATCAAGCTCTCCATGGAGAAGAGACGGCAAACTTTGACTTCCCTTTGATGACCAAAGGAAAGAATCGACTTGAAGTGCTGCTCAATGCGACTACTCGTCGGGATGAACAGGGCAACATTATCGGTGTTGTCGGTATTGGGCAGGATATCACAGAACGCATTGCACAAGAAAGAGAATTTTCGAAGCTTATTGACTCTGCCAACGCTCCAATCTTCGGAGTTGATACTCTTGGGCGCGTCAACGTTTGGAATCAATGCGCTTCAACTCTTACGGGATTCAGTAGTGCTGATGTGTTTGGACGAAAGCTGGTTGAAGAATTTGTCTCTGCTGAGTATAAAGAGAGTGTGTCTGACATTTTAAAGAATGCTCTGATGGGCATTGAGACAGCCAACTTTGAGTTCCCGCTTCTAACATCGGGAGATCACGTTGTTGAGGTTCTTCTTAATGCCACTACACGCCGTGATGCACAAGACAATGTCATCGGTGTTGTCGGTATTGGTCAAGATATCACAGGTAAGATTCTTCTCGAGATACTGTCATTATATCCTCCTCAATGTATTATCTAATGTCACTTGCACCTAATCAATCTACAGATGCTCGAGCTAAGCGAGACGCAGAAATGAAGCAACGGGCAGCTGAAGCTGCCACTGCTGCGCAAGCAACCATCTCGGCTCATGTTTATCACGAGATCAGAAATGTAGTCGGTAGCGTTCTGGCTCTTGCAGATAGGGCAATGGAGGCTGTTGATTTAGCTCTAATCGAAGATGACGACGAATTGGGTTTGAAAGAATTGCCAACTCGAGTCCAAGAATTAACTGATCATCAGAGGCTCGTTTGTCAACATGCTGTCGATACTCTTAATGACATGTTAGATGTTGCCAAGATGGAGAACGGCACCTACACTCCCAAGCACGAGGTCATTGACCTAGGTGATCTATGTCGAAAGGCTGCAGCTCTTCAAAGCCCGAGAATGAGAGCCTCTGTCAATTTGGAGCTCAATGTACCTAGCCCTGACTCTCTTTATGTCATCAGTGACTCAGTTCTTCTTCTCCAATACCTTTCCAACTTGCTTAGTAATGCGGCAAAATTCACTGCATCTGGAGGTGTAGTTCTTGTTTGCAGTGTTCGAGAAGCAGGACCTAATTGGCTTGAAGTGACTTTAGGAGTATCTGATTCTGGGCCGGGTATTCCTCGTGATGCTCAACGTCACGTGCTTCGTGCCTTCACTACAGGAGATGCCCTCCCCCAGGAAGATCGAATTGGCGGAACAAAGAGTACTGGTATCGGCCTTCGGTTGGCAGACCTCATTGCCCACACCATTGCTGAGCCCAGTATGAAACCTCATCAAGATGGTTCAGTAGTGACAATGCCTGAGGGAACTTTGTCCGAAAACAGTCTTGGTCTGTTTGGTCCTGGCAATAAAAGCACGGGATTACGAATTGTAAGTCCTCTCAAAAAAAATCATGAGCATCATGTTCCAAATGGTGGGCCCGGAACCTTCATCTACTTCCAAAATGCAATTCAGAGAGCACCCGAGGATGCTATTGCTCGGCATCGCGCAAATCCTAGCGGAGAGTTGTCGCAAGAGATTGATTTTGGGGCTTACACATACGAGTTGAAATTCGAAGGCACTATGAAAGTGTTAGCCATCGATGATCAACGGACTATGAGACAGATGGTGGCAATGATCTATCAAAAGATTGCCTTGGAGTATCCAGGCGTGACTATCGATTGCTACACGGCTCTTAGCGGAGAGCAGGCCCTCAGAATGTGCAAGAAGCATCGTTTCCATGTTGTGACGATGGATCAGCAGATGTCAAGTGAATACTGCCGAAGTTTGATGGATGAAATGGAAGAGTCGGAAAAACCAAGTGGTGAGATTCCAGAGTTCGTTAGGTTTGGTCCTGATAAAATTATGAATGCCAAGAATCGCCAGGCGTATTTCAAGAATGACAAATGGATTCAGGATATTCAGCCAGGTGATGGGTCCCTCCTTGGTCACGAAGCTATTCTCAAAATTAGACAGCAATTTCAAGATGAAAATCTCCCTCCAGTGCTCATCTTCAACTTGACTGGTAATTTGCTCGAGGCTGATCGATTGATGTTCTTGGAAGTTGGAAGTTCGGGTATGTTGCCCAAGCCCACAAAGTTAGAAGACTTCTTGAATCTCATGAAGAAAAATATGGGACTTTACATCAATCAAGGTATGTTTCAAATGTCAGAGAATAGGGTGCTGATGGATGCTGGGACTGAGAATGAACTCCAACTTGGAACTCGATTCCTCCGTGAGGTGGACAACTCGGAGGATGTCGCTGTTGAGCGACAGAAATTGGCAGGGCCATGGGCTGGAGGAGCTACTCAACGTAGTGCAGGTGCCCCACAACAGCAGCAATAAAGGGGAACATCAAAAAAAGTAATATATAATTAGGAAATGTCAAGTTACTATCCAGGCAGCCCAAAGAAATTGACCATGCGACCATTGAAAGTGAGATAGAGGAGAGAGGGCTGCAAGAGAAATATTAGGGGACAGCGAGTGTGTCCTGTCGCAATTTTCTCTTCATTATTTTGCTTACTCGTCTTATTCTCTACCATATCTCCGCCATCCCCTACCCTATTTTCTACCCTCCCCACCTTCAAAAGAGTCATGGCAATTCGAGAAAAGAGAGGACATTACTCATTACAAGATCTCGCGGGAACGCTAGCTGGAGTGCAGTTCCGGCCTCATCCAATACGCGCTGATGATCAGCTTTGTAATGAATCATTTTGTGAAGAACTGATCTAATCCACCTTCCTATTACTTCGGTCTTTTTCCCCCTGTGATCGTGATACCATCCGCCAGTAGCCTTTGCATTGGGTAGAATCTTGCTGATTGAATCAATTTCTGCTCTCATATCATTTCTCCATTCCTCAAAGTGTAAAGCAGCGATAGTTTCATGTAATTCTGCTCCCTCGACCAGATCGACGTGTTTCAAATTTGTACAGCCTCTGAATGTAGTGACTGGAGGAATCATGCCATCTTTCAATGGAATGGTTATCCGTTCAAGAGAGGTGCAGCCGCCGAATGCCCCGTCATTAAACCTTTCCAGCTCGCTACTAAATTTCACGTTTGTCAGGGCTGTACAACATAAGAATGCAAAAGAATCAACGATCCTGACGGATGGCAGGTTGATGCTCCCCAAAGAATTGCAGCTAATAAATGCGCACTAATTAATTGTTTCCAGCTTGCCGCATTCAACATCCGTCAGGGCTTTACAACCCCAGAATGCATACGCCTCGACAATTTTGACGCCCGGCATAATTACTCGTCTCAAGGAATCGTAGCCATAGAATACGAATGCTTCAATCTTTTCGACATCCTCATGACAAATGACTTCAACAATGTTAAGATGACGAATGAATGGCTCACGACGGACGTCTCTGACGTTAACTATGTTGACGTGAGTTACATCTTGAGGAATATCTTGCTCGCCGGTGTAAGTGAACCATACGATACCGCCCTCGGCCGCCATGATGGAACTAGTAAAAGCTTGTGTGTTGCAAGGATGATGGAGAAGATTTTGACGTGTTTCGCTCTGCAAGCACGGTAAGGGTGGGGGCGGTCTTTTAGTTTCTCATCAACGGCATTGGAAATTGGAAAGTTTCAGGCGTGATAAGAAGTACAGTATATTCATATTATAGTTCTTAGCTGGCCATCAGCTGGATGGTGAAAAAATGAAGCTTCGTTCGGGATCGTTCAATATTATTCAATAAGAAGTTGTGGTCGTGCAAGAAAGACTAGATCCCTTCGGACGAGAAAGGATTCAGAAGTAAACTTGATGCCGACCCGATCGGCGAGATGTGATGGAAAAGATGATGACGCTGGCCGGCCGGCAGTAAGATGGGCGATGGCGAATGGCGAACCGATAGCAGCAGCAGCATGAAGGAGGCTCGACGGGTACTCGAGAGAGTCGTGATAGTTTTATTGGTGAAGACGTTGACGGTAAGATGAAGTCCTGGACGAACGTTTTTACCAATACTGACAGTGGACAGTGGCCACTGTATCAATACCAAAAAACCTGAGCAAATGATATAACTTATTATCACACAAAAAATCAAATTATAGATGCAGAAGAAAAGCGCGATAAGCTGCGCATCACATCTTCACTTATGGATGATGAGATATCGAATGATTCTGACAACGATGGTGATGAGGAAAACACTTCATCTTTGCTAGAAGATTAAGGACATCTTTCGCAGCACCCGTCAAGAACCGCCTACAAGTGAAAGTCCGCATACATTTCGTTGTCTTCATGGAATAATATAAATATTCTTGACGAAGCGAGTCAGAGTCAAGCCGAGTCGGAAGTAATACACAAACGCAATCATTCTCTGACAAGTTCAACTCGGTGTATGGCGAAGTTGCAACGGCGGCAGCATCAAAGAACTAAACCAGGTCAAGGGAATAGACTCAAAAATGCTAGAGCATCTCTAAGCACTGCAATCAAAACTTTTGGGACTGGACTGACAAATTCAACAACTTGCGATGCCGTTGGTACCACATTTCCAATGGTTGCAAGTTCCTGGGACGTAGATGTAAATTTATATTTATGTAAAAAGTGGAGCATATGATGTTTTCGAATCACTCTCCAAGAGTGGCCGTCTCATACACATTTTCGGTAATCCGTCTGAAGCCCTTGACTGCTCTAGTTCTTCGTCTTCTTCGCTGCAGGTTTGACATTCAATGCCTCCTGCTCATCAACTTTGGCATCAATGAACGCCTTGGAGAACCCAAAAGACAGCGCTTTTTTCAAACACTCAGGATCGACAACTCCGTCCCCGTCCTGCGCGGAAGACAGGGCGGCTTGAAGTGCTGCTGTTGCCGCGGGATTTGCTTTGTATGGTGCTTTGGTCGCAGGAGCAGCTCTTTTCTTGGTACTAGGCACAGATGCGGAGGCAAATGCAGCTGATGTAGACACGTTATTATTGGATGTAGAAGCCTTCTTCTCTGCCTTCTTTTTGGCAGTACCAGGGACCGTGTAGATTGCATTAACGAAGTAAGCATTGCTCTTGCGTCTTACGCCGTAAAGCTCTTTCTCTGCCGGAGTGCAGACAACTTGTTTGAGATCCCAGCCGCGGCTCTGTTTAACATGTTTTTTCAGATCACGAAAACAGGTCTGCGTAAGATGGAAGCTAGGCAAGGTCAAAGAAATCGTAATTTTGTTAGCAGGCTCAAAAAGAGAAAGATCTGAGAAATCCACCCCGTATTGGAGAGCCTTGTCGCTGACGTTTTTGACTCCAAGACCTCGATATCGACGACCAATCCTTGGAATAGACTCGGAGATTTGCTTGGAAATTTTTGCATTCTCGTCATTTTCGAATTCTTTGCCAAGCAAATAGCCAAAGACGTTATTGAGGGCGTCATTCGGGAGTTTTTGGAGATGTGAATTGGATCCTTCCTCGCGTGCTTCATTGATAGTAGATTCGATCATCTTTGCCTGCAGCATACAGAGAGTAGTGTTAGGTTCCGAGCATATGGAGATGTTTAGGATGGAAAGTAAAGGCGCTATCGGGTTGCTTACCTCCATTGTCTTCTTCATGGCATCGAATTTCTTCCTCGCTTCGTACTCTCTGTTTTGAGAGGCAGATTTCCCATTTGAGCTACTCCTAACTCCGAAGATATCACCCTCAATAAACGCAAAGCCATACATGCCACCATATCTAGCCATATTGTTCGATGCAAGAGGTGGAGCAAAGCGCAAAGTCAATATTAATGCAGAAGAGTGAGATGCGATAGCTCTAAAAAATTTAAAAATAAATTGGGAGTGCTTTCCACTTTCACTTCCTGTGAAAAAGGAGGGACCCCCTGCCTTTGAGCCAAACTATTATCACCGACTCTGGTGTACAATCATCAATAATGAACACCAGAGCTCCCTCTGGTATCCAAACAACTTGTCTTGGGGGATTTCTTGGGGCAAAAAACAGTTCTGCCCGTCAAGATCCAGAACATCTTCCGACTGCTCCGGAAGCTCTAATGTATCTCTTTTTGAGTGTTGAGCTGTTGAGCTCGCAGCACTCAGCACAATCCATCTCTCGTAATTTTATCCGTGTGATTATGATTAATTGTGGACAAACTGGGCTGTTAGTAGGTGCGAATGGCTATTGCTGTGGACTGGGGAGTTAGTTGTCAACTGGAAAGCGGCGGTTGTCTTGGCGTTTGGCATTTGGCATAGCTAAAAGGAAAGTTAGGATCTGGTAGGATGGAGCCATCATCAACATCCGATCAGCAGCGCCACATTGATGAATGCATTCCTCCACAGACCACGGCAAACGCAACAACCAAAATTCATCAACAAACACCAGGCGTTCCTCCACCAGGGGCTCAATTTGAATATCTAAACCATCCAGCAGATATCATTCTTCACTCATGGGGTACCGATCTTCCATCATCTCTAAGCAATATTGCGTTATGCATGTTTGGTTACATCACATCACTTGAATCCATATCCACTAATGAAGTGGAAAGCTGTGAGTATGGATCACACATGGTAGCAGAAGGTCACGACTTGCGTAGTCTCATCTATTCATTTTTGGATGAATGGCTATTCAATTTTCATGACACCGACTTTGTCGCAAATACGATCACGCTGGAGGAGATCAATCTGGACAAATGGAGAGTCGTCAGCTCTGGAAGGGGAGAAGTAATGGATATTAGTCGCCATCCGCAGGGGACGGAAGTGAAAGCTATCACGTACAGTGGAATGAGGATTGATGAGAAGGAGGGACGAGTGGACATTTATGTGGTTGTAGACATATGATTGGCGTTCGTCTAAACAATTCATATTCATCTATAGTAACAATTCAGAGGCAGCTGAAAAGATATGATTGATACGATAGGCTAAGGGCGTGTTGTGGGACAAGAAAATGTCGAAAGAGCTATGCAACAATCCTACCCCGTAGTCATGAGCTGTACCTCTGTACAAACTTGCCAAACATTTCCTTCTCGTGTGGTATTCATAACTTCACAATCTGCAACATGAGATACATCAGTAACTGACAATAATTTGCTTGCGTTATTTATTTATCATTGTGGTCTATTTTGAGTCTATCGTTCTATAATAATGTATCAACAGTTCTCTATCAAATATGGCATATGGCTTAAAAGTGAGCAGGATGCATCAGATTACCACTCATGGGGCAAATCACCATGGAGCTCTCCTCTGTGCAATTCTTCCAATCATAATTGTCGAATGCATATTCCTTCTTATTCCTGAGCTTGTTCTCTCTCACCTCGAATCTATTAGTGTACATATTGCGTCGCTGTTCGAGAGTGTAATGAGATAGTGGGGGTATGGGTAGCACCCGGACGGATTCGTTGAAGCTAACTCCCTTTACTTTGGATGACGCAGTTGAAGAGGATGAGGAAGATTGATCATCATCCGATGCTGTGTCCATCGTGTCGTCTTCTCCGTCGGCTGATGTGTCGGTATCATCGTCGACGCAAGAGTTTGCGTCCGATACGGAACGGATCATACCTGGTAAGTCATCCACAATGTGTGTAGGTAGTCCTCCAACAGCATTGAAGTGAGGTGGAGATGCCGTCATGACAGCTGTAGAGCTCCAAGTGGGCAGCCGACTCATCTCCATCTCGCTGGTACTACTGTTGCCAGTTGTGTCGGCTGAAAACTCTTCATCGTGTACGGTGTGAACATAATTCTTCTTCGCGTCATGTGCTGTCATGACGAGAATAGATGTGGCGATAAAATCCGTCCCCTTGCTATCAGCAGTACATTCCATCGACTGTGGTTGTTGGACGATAGTAGTTTCATGGTTCATCGCTGCTCTATAGAGATATGTATAATACTATATGATAGCTTGGAGGAAACTTTATGAGACCAACTGATCTCCAACTGATAGACACACAAATGGCACAAATGCGTTGCTATTTTTGGAAGAGGCAGGCAAGAGGCTCCTGTGTCCACTTCGTTCGAGAAGGGCTGCTCTTTTCGCAGCCTCGCCAACAGTGCGTTGGCTTCAACAAATTTGGGAAACGGCGAGAAGGTTGAGAAGTCGTAATGACATTTACAACAATTTTCATTTGATGAAAGTGCGATGGACGAAAAAAACGGGGATCCCCCGATGAATCTCCCAAATGAAAAGCCAAAGCTCAAGCCAACAGCCAACAAGGAGGGGTGGCCTCAACCTGTCCGCGAAATCGTTACATGTGTAACTGCTGGCTTCCTCGCTGATGACGTAGGAATTTAATTCCTACGTAAACTTGTACTAGGATCTGTAACATCGGGTTACATGGGTAGGGAGGCTGAACCTCTACGAAAAGTCTAACATGAAATAACCCCATTATTAATGAACTCAACCAATTACATGCAACTTTCCAACTACATCGAGAATCAAATTCTCTCCAATACGCTTTGCAACCTCTTCCTTGTTGTAATCTGCATCATATAATTCGACATCTTCATACTCACCAACTTCATTCTTCCGGAGCATTCGAATGTCTACCTTGTATGGCTTTGCTTCTTTCCCCCACTTCTTACTAGACGATTGACTTATCATCCACTTGTTGTAATGTTTATCATGAATCACCATGACACGAAATGGTCGTTGCACCGTAGTAGCGTTTGCTCCATTTCCAATCTTCACGTTTGCAATAATAACAACATCCCTCTCGATGAGAATATCCTCAGCAACTACTTCACCATCTTCATTTGATTTAATACGTTCGGGCGGAGAAGCTATCCAACGCTGCACCAATGATTTCACTTTCCTTTCTTTGCTTGTAGAACCCATAACATGTTCTGTGCAAGCAAGGCTTGCACTTGCAGTCAGTACACAATCCTGCAACTCTTCTATTGAAGTGGAAACAATCATACTGCGGAAGCTCGACATCAACTTTTCTGCGTGGCTCTTTGAACCTGCGATTGTAGAAGTGAAGGGCGTTTGATCCTCAGCTGTCAATTCATCATCACCCCCCAGTACAATAATATCATTATCATCCTTTCCCTTCTTCCCACTGTCATTAGCCTTCGTCATTTCTTCACCGAAGCGCTTAATGCGATCTTCTATCAGCTCAGCAAAATCATCCTTACCTTCATCAACTTTTTTGGTTGTCGACATATTTTGGATTTACCTTCCTCAATCGTTTCGAGCCTACTTCTACTGTGTCCCCTCTCTCTTTACGCTGCTTGTCAGCCCATTCATCATACTTCATTTTGTTTGACGACATATTGTTGATGATCTATGTTGTCTATTTAATGTTCCATGGTGAATCTCTCTCTCATGGACACTATTATTTTTATTTGATGGTCGGTGGTGGTGGCTCGGGAAACTTGTCAGCCAAATCGTTACATGTGTAACTCTCAGATGTCTCGTGGCTGCCACACTATTAGCAAAAATGGTTACAGGAGTAACTGTCCGATGTCTCGTGGCTGACAACTTGGTTACTTAGCGGAATTAGTATGGTTCTACGTACGAGGCCACCCCTCCTAGCCAACAGCAACAATACCACCTAGCCACTGAGCTCACAAGTTGTCTCCCATTATAATTTGTTCGGCGCTCCTCACACGATCGAGGCTCACTCCTTTCAAAACATCTCATTGTTTAAATAATGCCTTTCCACGGTCAAGACGCCTGGCGTCGTCATCCCCTCTTTCTTAATTTATGGAAGGACCCCCTACCTGGATTCCGTCCCGCTGTGATGGTGTTTGGTGCCTACATGGTTGGAGAATATGCGTATAAATGGTTGAATTATCAAATGTTGGCTCCCTCGACGAAGAAGGGTGGACATTAAGTGTGGAATAATTATATATGATGGTCAAAATATGGAGGTCTGTGCTTGATGGCAGCGGGGGGGAAATATTTTATTATTAGGGAATAGAACATCATTCACTTGGAATGAAGACGAGCAGCTGCGAAGAATCAAGATTGGGAGGGGGGGAAGGTGAAATGTAAACAAAATCTTACTACATTCAGCGTTAGAATTACAAAAATAATAGGAGGGATTATTATTATTATGACACTCGATGGACATATATCCCAAAGAATGCATTCATCTCGAGTCTGTTTTGCTGTTACCATACAGATTCAACTGCTCCGATTCATCTGTATCTTCTAATGACGATGCTGAAGCTCCATCCTCTTTTGCACCATTCTCCAACAATTCGTTAAATATCTCCTCCTCCGTCTTGTTCATTTTATACGGAGAATAATCGTTGCCGGGAAATGCCCCATTCTTAACTTCTTCCTTGAACTGCGCCAGTCCATTTGTAATCTCCATACCTACTCTTGCATACTGCTTGCAGAATCTAGGAACAAATTCCTCGTGGTGGGGGTGGCTTAACATACCCAACAAATCATGAAATACGAGCACTTGACCAGATGTTCCCCCGCCTGCCCCGATGCCAATAGTTGGTATTTCCAACGCTTCCGTGATTGCAGTGGCGACATTGGCAGGGACGCATTCGAGAACTACAGCGAATGCGCCTGCATCTTGTAATCTGAGGGCGTCATCTAACAACGAACGAGCGTTGGCTGCTGTACGGCCTTGTGCACGAAATCCACCCAAGACACTGATTGCCTGTGGTGTCAGACCAACATGACCCAAGACAGCCACTACGGATTGTTCACCAGTGCATTTCATTAGTAAATAAGATTCAAGAATGCTTCAAATCAACACCATATCATACAAACTCACCTCCTCCTTCCACAACATGTCTGACAATGTTTGCACGAGCCTCACTTCCTCCTTCAAATTTAACAGCATCCATTCCTCCCTCTTTCACCATTCTGTAAGCATTCTTAAGTGCAATATCTACATCTTTGTATTCGTAAGAACCAAATGGCATGTCTCCCACAAGAAGAGGTCTGTTGGGTGCGCCACGTTTCACTGCTTGACAGTGGTGAATCATTTGATCCAACGTTATTGGCTTTTTGAGTAAGAAGAGCGAGAGCACAGATTGAATAAGAACAAGTACGAATACAACGCAAGACACGATACCATTATTCGGTTTGTACACACCTGAGTAGTCTCAAATCCTAATTCTACCATTGCACACGAATCTCCGACAAGAAGAACGTCAACCCCAGCCCTATCTACATGTACAGCTGATGGAAAGTCATATGCAGTAACCATTGTAATTTTCTCACCACGCCTTTTCATAGCTGCCATAGACAAAGTTGTAACCTTTTTTGGTTTCTTTACAGGCTTGTCTGCGTCTTTGATTGGTGTATTCCCGTTAGTGTTGCTGCTTGCGTAGCGTAATGTAGTTTCAGTTTTGTTGTGTGTGCTTGATCTGTATGGAAGTATAAAATTGTTTCTCTGTATTGTATCAAGTACGCTTGGCATTTGATTGTTGCTGTAGGATCTATCCAATAATTTGCCTCCATCTGCTTGGCACACTGCACAACATCGTCTGAAAGTGCCAATTGAAAAGCTTCGGCGAAAGTGCGATGCTATCATCATTCTGTCTCTGGACTGGGCGTTTTACTCTGCTTTTACCACTGCTTGAGCTTCTAGGAAAGCACCACTTTTCTTCTGCCTCGAATGTTGAAAGGAGCAGGCACCTTGAGAAAAATTCAAGCCTTCTCTCTCAGTATATCTGGAGTATTTCAGGCATGATAGATGTATGTTGTGAGAGGTTTGAGTTGGAAGAGGTCAATCAGACAACAAAGCAAGCTTGAGTGGTTGATCCCTCGAACTAACTGTATCCCCCAACGTTGCCTGTATCCCCCCTCAAAATCTCAGCTTATATACCCCCTTCCTTTTAACAGCTAACTTTGTAGAGATAAAAAGCTAACTTTCTGACACTTTCGACTCGTACCCCGCTCGATTCAAGCCCAGCCAAAATTCATATCCCTTGGGGTTCAGTTTGGGGGATTTCACCTGAAGCTAAAAGTACAAAGGAGTATCGTAGCTCGAACGAGCCGAAAGAGGGAGTGGTAGAGCCAGAGCGAGACTCATCAGGAGATTGGACGAACTGATACTCTGTAGTTCAATTCCTGCATCTCTCTAGAGAAAGGCCAGCTCTGTGACCTCTCCCTCTCTATATACAGCAGGGAGTGTGTGTGGGCAACGTGAGATTTGAGATTTCACGTAGAAAGTCTTTAGATCTATAGATAATGGCACAAACTACCATAAAAATAATGATTCACTAAGATGTTACAATAACGCAAACAATCTTTAGCACCAAATAGTCAAACTATAACACTAAACAAGCTTGACATTCCTCCCTTTCAACATGGACCAACTTGGTCCACCAAATACTTACTACCCCAATAATCTTCCAAAAGTTAATTCTATGCACGTTGTGTGGTGTAGGTGTGAGATGTGCAGTAGAGTCACACAAAAAGTGACAGATCAAATAGTGGATCCTTCCCAAAATAAATAAGTATGACCCCCCACCAACCCTCAAAATAATAGTATCCAACATCCAGGAAAGAAAGTGTTATATTTACTCAGAAATCTTCTTCCAAGCAATGACCTGCTCAATTCCAACAGCAGCCTGGACAGTAACACCAACTTGGTTCTCTCCCTCAGCCCAAGCGTCACGAATTTCGTCCGCCATGGTCTCAGGGAAACTAGGAAGATTAACATCAGTCTTTTGATCTCCCCCCTCATCCATAAGGGTAAGCTCGCCATCATCTCCAATATCGATGATCTCCCACTCGGTACGGACAACGACAGGGACGGTAGTTCCGTGGGAGGAGGGAACCATATCTTCAAGCTTCTTTCCGGTGAAGATATCGACGGCGGTAAAGTTACATTTGGCGTGGCCGTGCTTTCCAGTCTTGGAAACGGAGATGTTGAGGACCTTGCAGGGCTTTCCCTTGATCATGATAAATCTACATATTCGTATTATTAATCATTTGTGTCGAGAGCAGAATTGATATGCGGGTAGAATAAAATTTACAGCGTTAGCATCAAAGGAATTGGAAAATTGTACAGCCACATAAAAAGTAGCGGAACAAAAAAATTGCGTGAGCACATCATATGAACTCCTAATATAATCAACTTACCCTCCCTTCTTGATCTGACCAGCTTCCATAGGAATGGTGGCAGAGGCACCGGCGTCGGCGCTCTCGATGTTGTATTCGTTATCAGACATGGTTGGGTAAGGTTTGGGGTATTATTAGAGGATAGGAGGGTTGTAGAATGCCGAGGCGAAGTGTACGGTTTGGTGAGGAGTTGAAAATTCATGAGGCAATGCTCGATTAGTCTGTCCGCACGAAGGAATCAGTATTATTGATGTCGTAGCCGCCACCACCTCTCGAATCCAATCAATCATCCTGAATCCTGAACACGAATGGTGTAAAAAGGCTTCTGGCAGTGGGCAGTGGCATCCTGCGTGTACTCAACTACAAATCCCGAAGTACATGCTGTAGCAAATCGCCATGTCAATCTACGAAGAAGTGGAAATCGAAGATCTGGACTATGACCCAGTCGCACAAGTCTACACCTATCCGTGCCCGTGCGGAGACAAGTTCTCCATCACATTAGATGCATTGTGGGATGGGGAAGACATTGCCACCTGTCCCAGTTGCACATTGCGGATAGAGATTATTTATGATGAAGAAGATTTACCTCCGTTGAGGGAGGATGATGAAGATGATGATGAGAGTGGCGGTGAAGAGGAGCAGGAGAAAAAGAAGCAAGATGAAGAGGGAGAGGGAAAGAAGGAGGAAGTCGATCATCATGATATTGCAAGTGTTCTGCAAAAGAGCTTGACGGTGAAATGATCTTGTTACGAGCACATGATGTGAAATCTCTATCGTGTGTACCTATTTGTATTTGTAATGCAGAGAAAGCTCATGCCTCAGCATACTTAGGTGAAGAAAGTACAACAGACTTGAGCTCCGATGAGACATGTGTAGATGAGAAAGCAATGTTAGGAAGGATATGTCAATAGCACGGCAGGTTGCAAAATGATATCACTCGATCTTGGAGGCACTCATCAACTTGTTTCTGCTGATTGCTGGAAAGAAAGAGAAACATCCTCGTGACCTATACATCCAGAGAGCGAGAAGAGCTGACAAATGTGTCTTTCACCAACACAACAATCGCAATGCATACTGATGACCGATTGAAGAGTATCAAGTTTCCTAACTACTTTTCTAAATTAAACACTCTACCCAAGCTAATCAATCATTATTATTTGGCATCATTCTTTTCCCTTCCCACTATTCCAACCAACACCGTAATTGTTATCAACGTAACAGCTCACATCGCAGCATCGTCCTCGAACTAATCGTTTTGGCAACCTGTTGGCCAAGAAGGATACGACTCCCGGGCATCTTGGGAGTGAAAAGAAGAGACGTGGAACAAAGGGTATGCGGAGTGCCCAGCCGAAGTAAAACAGCAAAATGTCCATGTTGGCGGATGCTGCAGATAAAAAGAGATGATAAGTAGATTGAACAGTGTTAGAGGGAAGACGAACTTTCTTTCAGCACAAAATGCACAGCATCCTATGTTAAAACTCACCTGATAAATCTGTGTATCCCTTTGCAAATAGTACTCCAACATGAGGACTCAATATCTTGATTCGATTGTGTTTGAGTAACAGAGGTAAATGAGGTCTCAACAGTGGCAAATGCGGACCAACAAGATCGAGCTGCGACACATACACTTCGAGGTAGGGAAGTAACTGGTCGGCAAAGGCATAGTTGTCCTTGCTGCTGCTGCCGTCCGCTTCATATTCGTCCACCTCTGCATATAGGAGAAGTTCGTCTATATGTTTCAGAAGCAATCCTGTGTAAGGGGCTAATATGTCAATGTGATCCAAGATCCACGGTAAATGAGGCTCAATGTCGTCAAACCGTTCCAGTATCTCAGCCAGGTATGGTTCAATTGTCTTCAGGTGCTGTTTGTTGTTCAGTACCTGACTCAAAATTGGCGAAACATGAGTTTCTAATCTATCCAAACGTGCCAAAACTAGAATAAGAGGGAGTTGAGAGTCACAGTTTTTGAGTGAGATTCAGCAGATCGCGAATTGAACGTAAATGAGTTAAGCTTCACAAAACTCACTGGCTGGAACATGCGGAGCCAAGGTTACCGTTTCAGGATCAATGAGCTGCGTCAACTGAGAAGGATTGGAAAGTAAATTCCCTACAATCCGTACTCCCGCCGCTGTCTCTTGAACAACAAAGTCACTGACAGAGTTATAGTCACGATTGTTCTTGCCACTCCTGGTGGACACTCGATCTAACTTTCTTAGTAGGACCGAAGTTGACGCTCCAAACGTATTGGCGAATTTCTTTGCTTGTCTCCGCGCCACTGTGACAGGATTGGATGGGTCAAACTCATTCATTCGTTCCAGGCTATTCCCCACTAAATTTTCAATGACGCCAAGTTCAGTACTTTCACAACAAAGGATGCGTCGCTCTAGACGTTGAAGTTCTATCCGATCAAGGAGGATGGAAGATTGTAATTCCAGAGACCTCTTCTTCATGAGTTCAAGTTGGAATTCATCCATTAGAAAGTCTGAATTTTCCAAGTCCGCATCTAATCCAATATCAATAGCGTCACTTCGAACGGGTTGTATTTCCTTCACCTGTTCCTTCCACTTCTTATTCATCACCTCCAAAGAATTTTCATTCATAATGTCATTGATATTTCCCAAATTATTATCATCTGATTTTGTCGTCTCTTTCCCCAATTGATCATAACTAAATACGCTTTTATACCCCGGATTCGACTCATCCCTATGTTCCCATTGTTGCCGCTTCAACTCTATTGATATATCCTTCATTAATAGATCCAAGTCGGTTAGTTCCCCCTGCCGTAGACGGATGCGTGTTCGTAACACCCCCGATCGAGCACGCATAGAGTCGACATCCGTAGTTGGTATCAATGTCTTCGTCATCCAGGTTATTGGTATAATTATCTACATCTTCATTTCCATTCCTTTGCACCGCCGCCCTGCTGCCTCCTCCGTTTCAAGTAATAGTTTCGAAAGCGAGACGATAATCTTCTCCGCCGTCTGCCGGTAGTTTTCGTTTGTATTACCTGGACGATATTAGTATAGCCGTACCGCCGCCTTCGTTTGACGCTCCGACGGAGATCTTTCCAAAGCCCAATGCCTGGTGATATTCCTGCTGCTTCACGAGCTGCATGGTCGTTATTACTACTACTGCGGTAGTTCCCATTTGGCCGTTCGTTGAGTTGAAGTAGTTGGATATCTCTGGAGGAAGTAGAAGTTATTATCGTTCTTCTGGCAGGAGACACAAACGATGCATTGGTCGATGCAGCCAAGACGACTGTTATTATCGCAATGAAATAAGCCACCATTATTGATCGTTATAAGTGAATAGTTATTATAGTAACGAGGTCCATTGTAGTAAGAATTGTCTGTCGTTCATATTAGCACAGGCAAGGTGCACGCTTCTGCAATCTGCCATGGCGAAGAACAAAAACCATCTTGAACTTGCTGTGGTCAGCTGTGCTGGAAGTGATGTTAAAACTAAAGCCAGCCAATCAACCCGCCTGCCGCTTCACAGAACACAGAAAACACCCGCATTGCAAAACCATCATGGCATGTGTCACGCGCGCAGTCACGGGAACCACGCAGTCGCAGGTCGCAGTCCATCGCCACGACTGCAACCTCCAACCACCCATAAAACGATAAGAGAGATAGAGAAGATCCACTATTACCACACAATACCAACCATCCACAACTAAATATAACAACCATCAGCAACAATGAATCAATTCGTCCAAAGAGTAGTCAACTACATAGCAAACGAACTATTCGTGAAGGGACTTAGCAAATTCCAAAACCTTCAAAAATTCGCCGTCCATACCGATCGACACATTCAAAAATTTAAGAAGGAAGGTGTGGAACAATTGAATAGTCATGTGGATGAATTGCACAAGGAGATTACCAAGGCGGCGTATTCGACTAGTACAAAAGCAGCAGCAGCAGGAGCAGCGGGGAGTAAAGGAGGGGGAGGTGTGATGCAACCACCACAAAAGCCATTGGAGGGAATACCGGGATTTTTCAGTGCGCTTGGAAAAGTAATACGGCGAGATTTGGGGCTGGATAAGTAGACACAATGATACATTGCCATCAGTATCAATTGCTATGAACATAACACAAGAGAGGTGATGAAGCATTGGGGAATACTATTATTCAAATGACTTTATAAAATAGCAGTCAAAAACAAACACCAACGCATCTCTATATCCATTTATTGACAAGTTTAGTCACACATTCCATCATTATAAAAGTTATAATTCGCTTCATTTGCCAGAGGCAAGACCAGTGCGTGCATCCCATCCCATCCTTGTCAGCGGATGTGTCACTCGATAATCATGTCCGGCTACGTGGATAGTTCCATCCCCACGAGTGTGATATTGCTCCACCAAACTTTCAACATCTGGGAGAGGTGTAGGAAGACTATTTGATTGCTGCTGATTATTCACCTCCTCTTCAGGTCGAGAAACAATGGAACTAAGTAGTGATTGGACTACATGTCGACCAATTCCCAAACTTGCCGTCAAGCCTGTACTTCGAATGCCCCCCACAGTAATAAAGTTTGCATGACAGTGTAAGTGTATTTGATAATCTCGTTTGGATGTTCCTGGTCTTATTCCAACATACTCGCCTACTATTCTAGAGTCATAATCTGCACTATTTGGTGTACAAGAAGATCCCATTGGTCTATCAAACACACGTGTCGCGTGCGCTGCAAGCTCTTTAGCAACTGATGTCTCTACTTCGTCATCAGTACGTGATACTTGATCCTTTGCAGTAGGACCGACGACAATTTGATCGTACAGAGTAGAATACACAAATATACCTTTCGTACGATCCGTTGGAACTGGTTGGATAGGTCGGGTGGGAAACTCATTCTGGGGAGCTGAATAAATTATATATTGACCTCGCCTTGGCCGTGCAGCAAACGTTGGAGGTTTGATGATATCTTTCACAACAGAAGAAGCACTCTTTTGCATTAGATCCGAATTGATACCAGCGGCATTTATGATTGATTTTGCCTTGACTGTCACTTCGCCATTATCCTGTTCACAACTACGAGTGACTAAGTTCCATATTCCTTCTTCAGCATTAAAACTGGAGGCATCCATTACAACTTCTCTACCTGTTTGGATGACATCAAAATCTTTTCCGTGTTTAGACTGCTTCCCTAATTCACGAGCATGCATTGCGTATGCCAATGGAAACAACCACGGATCTACAACAATTTCACCCGGAATGTGAACAGCACCGCGACATTGTGATGAAAGTGAAGGTTCAATTTGGAGTACAGTTTCCGACGTTAAGAGTGAGGCATCATTGTCCCCGGCAATGTGTGACTCTTGTAGGACATGCTCGAGTTTGTCGTTGGTGGAGCTTGGTGATTTCGTTACCAGCGCATTGTCGTCATCATCGTCTATTTTCTTTTCATCGCAGTAATCATCATCATTGTCATGATCATCCCACGGCCACAAACACACCAAAGAACCACACTCTCTCATAGGCACATTGTGCTCAACACAAAACTCTCTCACACGTGATATCGAATCTCGAATCAAGGCTCGTTCTAGTGATCCCGATGGAGCGTCAACTCCTGTGCAAATGACGCCGCTGTTTCGGCCGCTTGCTCCATCGCAGAGGTCTAAATTTCGCTCTAGTAAAATTGCATTGTAGCCTGCGAGAAGGGAGGCGTGTAGGATGGAGAGACCTACTACGCCCCCACCAATTATTACCGTGTCGTATATCATTTGAAAGTGCCGACATTATGAGTTTTTCCTAGAGAACAGGTCACGATGTCAGTACTTACTTCCTATTTATCTCTCTCCAAGTATCATGTAAGAGGTGTGTAGTGTGGATGTGACACGGAAACGCTAGACGCTACAAAGGTGCCTGATGCAACTTCATCATTTGATGCAAATGATCAACCTGCTCACCGTCGCTAGCTTTGGGTTTGGGCGGGTGGGTGCTGCCTTTTCGGTAAGATCAGCACTATACAAATCCAATTCACCTTCCATTCTCGGCACAAGATGCTTATTTGCTACAACAACAGACGATGAACATGATATAATGCATCGAAAGCATTATGCAATATCGGGAGTTGGACATCGAAGTAAAGTTACTTGCAAAACAAATACAAATCATATACTTGAGGCCGATGTGCCCAAGAAAATGGGGGGTGGTGATGAGGCTCCTCAACCGGTTGAGCACTTATTGGCCGCTTTGGTGGGCTGCACGCAGGCAACAGCTGTGTATGTTGGAAGGATGATGAAACCAAGGCTGATTATAGAAAAGATTGACTTCAATATTCAAGCATATAGAGATGAAAGAGGAGCATTGTCGCTCCCTGTAACAGAGCTACCACCGATACCAGCCCGACTACAAAGCGTTTCTGGAAGTGTGGATGTTCATTTTAAGGATGGCATGGAAGTGACGGAAGAGCAGCTGCGCGTACTTGGACAGCAGACGGAGGCACGTTGTCCAGTTGCAAACATGATGCATGCTAGTGGTTGCGTTATGGACATCCAATGGAGAAATGGAGCTGATGTGTACTAAAGATATGACAATGTATAATTGCGGAGATGCATATTATGATACTACCATACTTAAGTCAAAGTAAGATTACAGCTATTATCTCTCACACCAAACGAACAGTCTCTACTGCTCTTCTTCAACAATGCCATTATCCCCTCCCCAATCTATCACAAATTTGGATAAGCCAACATAGAGTGCCACATGTCGAACGAGATACAGAATAGCACCTGCCAATCCATCTAGATACTGTCCATTCTCGAAAGCCGATCCCAACTCTTGAAGAGTAGACACCCAATCAAGACCACCTATGAGAAGGTACAACGGCAGCACAACAAGACCTACTGCGGCTGATTCTAATGCGGGTGTGCTCAATGAACTAATAATCCCTTCACCAAATTGACTCAATTCCGAAGAAAAGCTCGCTCCAGAGACGATACCCTCTGCAGATTTATTCGTGTTGGAAAAATCCCTGTCCACATTGAAGTAATCACCCCATTTCGGTGCAGAAGCACGAAAGGCAGTTCTCCACTCAGTCCGTACCGGCACGTAACCCTCCTCTTCCAATCGTCCATGTAAATCACGGCAATGACCTGCACCATATAGTAGCGCAATACGCTTCTGTCGTTCAAGAGAGCCATCATGGATATCATCCTTCTCACTCTCCATTCGCAATGTTTCTCGCAAGACATTCATGGCATGCTCATTCCGCTTCTCTATCAATACTCCATTTTTACTTGTATCCTCGCTCGATTGCCCCCCGACGAGGACCTGCCCAAAGACTAATCTACGAGCAGTACCCCAATTCCCTGTCAAAAGTGAAAGTAATACAGGAGCAGCAATGGGGCTTATCGGAGCAATACCCTTATCCTCTGATGTTGGTGTGTCATTCCCTTGACTACGACGTCGCTTCCCACGTCCAATATACGATAAACTACTCCAATCCACAAGTAAAATGGACAATTCTGGTGCAGGAACACCAAACCAAAGGATTGCACGAATCCATCCGGACAGTGCGTCACCTGGTAAAAATAAATGTGTGAATAACCGTCGAGTTAACTGCACACTTGCACTATTTGTGGTGGTTGTGAGTGGACGTAGGAGAGCGGTGAATGCTTCAGAGTTGGGATAGGTTGACGTTGTTGATGCCAATGCCCACAATGGCTGCTGTTGTCGCTGCTGCTGGTTATCATTGGTGGAAGTTTGGCTTTCTTCTTCGTTCGACAAGAGATTTAGAAACTCCTGCCTCGTAACATCTGCATGAATCCAATTCTCCCGACAGTATTGAATACCATCCACTTGACACTGCAGTCCATATTGAGTTGCAGTATTCCTATCTGCTGCCGTTGGAGCGATGGGGTTCAAATTATCTTCTGTCGGTAGTAAGGTTCTCACGATGTGATTCCCATCCTTGTTACTAGATTTTTGGAGAAATTTATCCTCCACAATGAGCTCATATAGCACCTTATCATACAAGGAGCCAAATTGTCTCTCGTCATTAAAGTAATTGAAGTAGGACTCATCCCCAAAGTGTATTTGCGAGTGCAATTCCACTGTAGTTTTCTCCTTATTATTATTGGTGCTACTCTTTTTTCGAAAGGTAATGACCGCAGTTTGAACATCATAATGTCGCCCTCGCTTTTGAATTCGAATGTAGGGACCGAGCTTCTTATTAATTATTGGTGACTAATAATGATCCCTTTGATTTCTTACTGGGTGCTGTCACGTCGTCTATGGATGAGTAATTTTCGGATGAAGATAATGGTCCTGCTCCTCCTCGACAATTATTCGAGAGGCGGGGAGAGCTAAACGCACTGCTGCTGCTGACGAGGAAGCCAGTGATTAAAATGAGGGTGCTCCGGCTCACGGATGTCATTGTTGTTGATACTTACTACTTATTTGTGGTTTGACCAGAAGACAAAAGCAATATTCACAGAATAATTCGCAACGCCGCTACAGCCAACTGTGAAGCAGCTGTTTCATGGCACCAATGTTCTGATTCTGTGGGAGTGATTGGAGATCAAAGCAAGCTGAGCTATTTACTCCTTTCCTGTCGCACGCTATGTTCGATGTCACATCTCTCTATTCTGTAAAATGAGAAAGTTCAACAAAACATCGCAAAAATTGCAAATTGCAATGCTCTGACATTCAAAAGAACAAATCAATGCGCAGCATCAACATGAACATGAACATGAACATGAACATGAACATGAACATGCTAATCTCCCTGACCGACCCATCCTCATCCACGGCCGCAACCACCGCATCAGTTGGCGGCAAGGCTGCATCTCTCAGCAAGCTTTCATCTGTCCCTGGCTTGCAAAACCATGTCCCAAAATCATATGCCTTATCCACCTCTTTCTTTCACCCATGGATTGAAGCCATCGTAACGGATAGTACTAACAATGACTATCAACGCCTTCTAAATGGTCTCATTACCGACTCGAACGAACTCGAACAAGCATGCCAAACTTTAAAGTCACAATGCATGACACTACCCCTAACCAACGCACAACAAACCGCAATCAATGAATTATCCAGCATTATTTCTTCGCAATTTGCACACAGCCTCGCAGCAGTACGATCCAGTGCCATTGAAGAAGATGGAGCCGACATGTCTTACGCGGGTATGTTTGAGACTGAGTTGGGTGTTTCGTCGCGTAATTTGGAGGTGGCGGTGCGTCGGTGCTTTGCTTCTCGGTTTGATAGTCGGGTATTCTTTTACAATACCATGAGAGCTGATGATGATGATGATGATGGAGGTAGCGATGGTGATTTGGATGCAAGTGCTGGAGGCTTTGCTCTTGTGGTAATGGAAATGGTGGATTCCATAACGGCAGGTGTAGCATTCAGTGGTAAGTCACTCATTTATTGTAGGTATGTCTCGTGTCATCGCTTCGCACAATACTGACATTAATCTTATTCTTTGTTCCATTCATCCCCATCCAGCGAATCCTCTCAACTCGGATCGAGACGAATGTGTAGTGGACAGCTCGTATGGACTTGGGATTAGTGTTGTGGATGGCTCTGTTACTGCAGATCGGTATGTCTATGACAAAGTTGCAAAGAAAGTAGTGCAACAGATTGTTGGGAGCAAAAAGGTGGAAGAGCGCTTGCGTCTCGTCGAAGGGGGTGGTGTGCAAACCATTTCCATTGAGGATGTAGCCAGACAGAGTGCGCTCAGCTTGTCAATGGAACAGTTGAAGGAATTAGTCAATTTGGTGGAGGCTGTGGAAAAGGCGTATGGGATTCCAATTGACATAGAATGGGCTTACACGGAGAAGAATCAACTCATGTTGTTGCAGGCAAGACCAATCACCACCTTGTTTTGCTTAGATGAGAATATGATGACTGCACCTGGAGAACGTCGAATTCTGTATTATGATTTCAATATTGCCTCGGAAGCTACGACTACCACGCCATTCACTCATATGGATATGGCTATGTATTGTCGTTTGGCCAACATAATCAATGGAATCAATGACGACGTCGACTTTACCTTCTTCAAGAAGGATCCAAACTTGCCAATGTTCAACGGAGAAACACGACAATACATAAATCTTTCCTTCTGTTTCAAGTTTATATCGCCAAAATATTGTGCCAAGGAGGCAATGGTAATGGATCCATATCTCTCCTCTCTGTTTTCATCCAATGATTGCGATCGAAAACGATATCGATCCAAAAAGAAGTGGCCGCAAGAGTGCAATATGAAAAATCTCGTGTGGCTACTGCGCAACATTCCAGTGAAAAAGTGGTACAAAATCGGAAAGAAGTTCAAGAAGGATCCTGAAGGGGCAAAGGAAGCATATATCAAAGTGGTGGAGAATGATATGGCAAAGCTCAAGGCGCTGCAGCAACGTGGTGTCAAGAAGGATGAAGGACTCACGCAACTTTCGAGCGACTTATGCAAATGCTTCACGTCTTCATTTAATGAGGAATTGGGGTTACTTTATTTTGTCGTTCTTGGCACTTTCAACGAGTTGGATAAGAAGCGGCGCAATGACAAGTCTCAGCTTAGTGCAGAGTACGACGCGATGTGTTCAGGGTATGAAGGCGATGAGCTCATAAAAATCAACATCGACATCTACCGCCTAGCCAATAAGCTTGACCCAACTATCTGGGAGCAGTACGACCACGATCAGATGCATCAGCTGGCAGATCGTATTGAGCAAAATATGAGTGGAAAATTGAATGATTTGCCAGAGGAGTTTCTCACGGAGTGGTCTTCTTTTCTGGATAAACATGGTTACGATGGCGAAGATCAGTTGTTCATCAGCTCTCCCGAGGTATCAAGATAGTCCAGAGCTGCTGTTGACAAGGCTCCGACAAAATGTCGGGATGGGCATCAAAGATCCTGCTGACATTCACCATGAGCAAGTGTTGAAACGCAGACAGGTAATGAACCAACAGCTTGAAAATGCGTTGGCTCGACGATTCACCAGACCTTTCCGTCCGTCACAAATTCGAAAACGCAACGACATTCTGGAGCATCTCATGTGGATTAGGAATGCAACTAAACTTCATTTTGCTAAAGTATTCGGGGTGCTGAGACAAGCTGTACTTCAGATCGAAGAGGAGCTCATCGAGTCAAAACGACTTACTCACAAAGGTGATATCTTTCATCTGGACCTGGAGGAAGTAGACAAAGCACTTCTTGATGAGACGTTCGACTTGATGCAGCTTGTTAGACCGCGAATGATGGTTCATGAAAGAGCTCGTAAGGCTACCGAGTGTCCTCTTCTTATTGACTCTCGTTGCAGAATCTTAAGACCAGACGCTCCCGAACCAAGATGATGTCGAAGAAGGGACACTTCTCGGCGCAGCAGTATCACCTGGGACTGCAACCGGAAGAGTGAGAGTCATGAGGAGCCCCACTGAGCGTTTCGAACGTGGTGAAATTCTTGCAGCAACTGTGACATCACCGGCGTGGACACCGCTATTTAGTGGAGCTTCCGCCGTTGTACTTCAAATAGGAGGAGCTCTACAGCACGGTGCTCTTTGTGCTAGAGAGTATGGCCTACCAGCTGTATCGAACATTGACGTCCACAATGTCCTTAAAACAGGTATGCTGGTAGAAGTCGATGGAAACACAGGAACAATCAAAATCATTGAATAAGAGACGATTAGATGTATGTTCATGTATAGGGTGTGTTAAATAATGTGTATAAAATGGGTTGGCTGTTCGATTGAGTTATTCACCGAGGAAGCGGCGAGTTGTTCTACTACGCCTCCTCGTCAAATTCGAATGCTTCCGTAAACTTGCGCAGCGCAAGTTGAACTTTATAAATTTTATGCTAGCAAGAAAGTAACTGAAAATCAATACACCCAAAATGGTCCTCATCTATAAAGTGAAACATGTACTCGATATACTTTACAGGAAGGTTTGCGGCCTCCTCACCGAGCAAGCAAAATCAAATACACGTGTTACAGACGAAAGATACGATTTGGTTGGGTGTGCTGCTGCTGGCCAGCCCACACTGGACCTCTCACATGAATTACGAAGATGTAGCATCGCTTCTACGGACGCTAGTCGTCTGAGCAGTACAAATGAGCTTCTCAACTATCACCGCCGACTATAATGGGCCACTAGAAGCGGTTCATGTCCATACCGACGGAGATAGATACGATTTGGATGAATGTGCTGCTGCTGGCCAGTCAACATACTGGACCTCTCACATCAGCTACGAAGATGTAGCATCGCTTCTACGGACGCTAGTCGTCTGAGCAGTACAAATGAGCTTGTCTAAGTATCATAGCCGACTATAATGGGCCACTAGAAGCGGCTCATGCCAATACCGACAGAGATAGATACGATTTGGATGAATGTGCTGACGCTCACCACCTGAGACTCTGGTCCTCTCACATCAGCTACGAAGATGTAGCATCGCTTCTACGGACGCTAGTCGTCTGAGCAGTACAAATGAGCTTGTCTAGAATCATCGCCGACTATAATGGGCCACTAGAAGCGGCTCATGCCCATACCGACAGCAATAGATACGATTTGGATGAATGTGCTGCTGCTGGCCAGCCCACACTGGACCTCTCACATCAGCTACGAAGATGTAGCATCGCTTTTTCGGACGCTAGTCGTCTGAGCAGTACAAATGAGCTTGTCTAGTATCACCGCCGACTATAATGGGCCACTAGAAGCGTCTCATGCCCATACCGACGGCAATAAATACGATTTGGATGAATGTGCTGATGCTGGCCAGCCAACATACTGGACCTCTCACATCAGGCTACGAAGATGTAGCATCGCTTCTACGGACGCTAGTCGTCTGAGCAGTACAGAATGAGCTTGTCTAGTATCACCGACGACTATAATTGGCCACTAGAAGCGGCTTCATGCCCATACCGACCGGCGATAGATACGATTTGGATGAATGTGCTGCTGCTGCACGACCTCAGACATACTGATCATCTCACATCAGCTAAGAAGATGTAGCATCGCTTTTACGGACGCTAGTCGTCTGAGCAGTACAAATGAGCTTGTCAAGTATCATCGCCGACTATAATGGGCCACTCGAAGCGGCTCATGCCCATACCGACGGCGATAGATACGATTTGGATGAATGTGCTGATGCTGGCCATGCCAACATACTGGTCCTCTTACATCGGCTAAGAAGATGTAGCATCGCTTCTACGGACGCTAGTCGTCTGAGCAGTAAGAATGAGCTTGTCAAGTATCACCGCCGACTATAATGGGCCACTAGAAGCGGTTCATGCCCATACCGACGGAGATAGATACGATTTGGATGAATGTGCTGCTGCTGGCAAGCCAACATACTGGACCTCTCACATCAGCTACGAAGATGTAGCATCGCTTCTACGGACGCTAGTCGTCTGAGCAGTACAAATGAGCTTGTCCAGTATCACCGCCGACTATAATGGGCCACTAGAAGCGTCTCATGCCCATACCGACGGCAATAAATACGATTTGATTAAATGTGCTGCTGCTGGCCAGCCAACATACTGGACCTCTCACATCGGCTACGAAGATGTAGCATCGCTTCTACGGACGCTAGTCGTCTGAGCAGTACAAATGAGCTTGTCAAGTATCACCGACGACTATAATGGGCCACTAGAAGCGGCTCATGCCCATAGCGACGGCGATAGATACGATTTGGATGAATGTGCCGCTGCTGGCCAGCCCACACTGGACCTCTCACATTAGCTACGAAGATGTAGCATCGCTTCTACGGACGCTAGTCGTCTGAGCAGTACAAATGAGCTTGTCAAGTATCACCGCCGACTATAATGGGCCACTAGAAGACTATAATGGGCCACTAGAAGCGGCTCATGCCCATATCGACGGCGATAGATACGATTTGGATGAATGTGCTGCTGCTGGCCAGCCAACATAAATAAATAAATACAAAGTTAATCAGATTAGATATCTATGATACTAAAAGGGACCTGCTTCGGTACAACTGTACGGTCTTTTCTATTGCCGAATGGCTTTCCAGACAGCAAGACGGGAAACTTCCCGTAGGAGTCAAGGACTCCTCTTAAACGCCGAAGCGTCTGTAACCAGGTGAGAGTGCTCCTGCGACACATAGTTGGGACTCAATTCTTTCAGTCAGGGTGGTGCTGTTTCCGTTTCTTCCTCTTCGGCGGAGCATGGCGTTGAGTGGTAGCTAACAATGTGGCCTCCCCAAAAACTACGGACTCTGCTTTGCGTTTCTTGTTCAATAGTGAATGTGTCTGTTGCAATGGCGTGGGGTCTGTGACCAAGATTTTCCCCCGAGTTTTGGGACCTCCCGGGATAATTGGCTTGTTGTTGCGACGTCGCTTTGCGCGCTCCTTGCCTTTGGAGTGCTTGACTGCGGCAGAAGCTTTCTTTGCTGGAAGAGGTTTGATCTTAGATTGGCCATTTCGGCTCCTCTCATTGCTCTGTGTTTGGCGTTGACGCCGCCTCGATTGGACTGCCCGTACTGCAGGTGGTACAGGCCTGTTGGTACTCGCTAGCCACAACAGCATCGCCACCCTACTTCGGGTGTCTAACAGCTGGAAATCTCCCTCATTGTACGAGGAAGGGGACAGAGGGATCTGCTGAGCCAGCATAGTCGCATTAGCGAGGACAAACAATCCACAGTCGTGTCCATTGGTTTGTTTCGGAGAATTGTTGGAGGCATCTACTAGTGACCACTCTGCTTTCCAATCGTCACTCGGTACACCGTGAAGTTCACTGTATTTGTCCCCCAAATACCTTAACATTGTAGTCAGATACAATTGATTGCCCGGCTTCCTACCTTGGGAATCCCACAGGGTAATAACCTTTGTTTCTGTATTCGCCCTGAGTAATAGCCAGTGAGTTCTAGAGTGGTTGATCGGCACGAAGATCTCTTTCACTCCCAAAATCTTATTCTTCCTCCTTAAACGATTTCCCCAGCGTTTAACGCCGTCAAAGTTGTAGGACGGAGCAGACCTGCCGTCAGCCCCCGTACGTAGGAGGGTTGACATGAAGAATGAGTTGAAGATGTAGACATATTGCCGATTCACCTTTGGGAGGAGGACTCTTAGGAGATAGCCATTGATAACTTCATCATTGAGCCACTGAGGGGGTCGCAAAGACCGCATTGCATCACGCCGAACCTTGTCCCCTCCTTGGAGGCATAACTGAAAATTAGCTGGCACGTCCCGCAAAAGGGCTCCAACTTGACAGCGGTGTAAGTCTTCATCCGAGTTCCTTTGCAGAAGCCCAATGCGGTCCTGTTGTTGTGGACTCACAGCCGGTGGTAGAGTTGTAGGAGGCTGGGTAGGTAGGGCGCTCGGCTGGGCTGGACGCCTTGCTTTTTTCGGGAGAAAGATGGGAGCGAGTGCTTTTGGGTTGCGCGCAGGTGCGGCAGTCTTTGAAGTACCCTGTGGCTTTGATTTGCGATCTTCTCGTTGCTTGGCACCAGTCGTGACTTGCCCAGAAGGAGGCTCTAAAAGCCCGCCTGATTCATCCCCCGCAGCTTGCCTGCTTGCTACCGCTGCGTTCAACCAGTATTGTAGTTCAGAGGTCGGTTTCCCATAGAGCTCGTCCGTCGGAATTTCAAGGAGACATCGTGCTTCAGCTGAGAGCCCATCGGATCCAAGATTAAGCTGATGTTCGATCTCTTTCAAAATCTCTTCTCTTGATGCAAGTGCTTTGGTTCCTTGCGTTCGATGATGTTTCGTGAGATTCCTACAGATCCACTGTGTATGCGTGAGCGAGAGTAGCTTGTCCAGGAAGCCGCTTGTCCAACTGTCGATGGTCAGAAACGAATGGTTCTTTAGGAGATGCTCCTTCTGCATCTGGAGAAACTCCTTGGATACTTTCCCCTCCATCACGTTTCTCCATCCAATCCTATCTAAGCTATTACCCACTCTACGCATCTGTTGAGACATCCTCCATCCCTGACTATGCACCATGTCCACAAATAGAGTGCTGCCCTGAAGAGAGATAAAAAGGGGTAGCCACTTCTGTATGCACGTATGCGTGCAATGTCCCTCCATCCACTCTTGTAGATCGTTTATACTGTCAAGCAATAGCCCCCTCCTAATTCTACTCTTACAGCGGTTCAGGTGATCCGCTGTTTCAAAGCAACCGCAGTTCGGACATTTATCGGAGGCATTTTTGTCATATCTAGTTATCATTTGACCAGTTCCACAATACCCGGAGCATTGTTTCGCATACCACAGATTGAACATCTTAGGCCTGCGGTCGAGAAGCAGGCGCAATGGTTCCCAAGCAACAGAGTCGAATATATCAGGGTGTAGGAGTTGTTCATCGGCATAGAACTGTCGTGCTTTCACCTTCCCTACGTGATACCGTAGGTCCTTTGCTAAGTCTGCAGTCTGTTTGATTCCATCGATGATAACAACCGCTGCTTCTAGCGGTAAGCTCAGAGTGACCGGGAGAGAGGAGAAATTTTCAATTGCTCTCTTTATGGCTGCTTTTGCCCTGAAATCGCAGTCTACGTTCAGTCTAGCTTCCAGAGCCAGGCAAGCATAGCCCAAGCTGTCGTCCTGGTGTGCTTTCACATGAGACAGCTTGTGCGCAAGAGCCGAGACACTTTGGATTTTCCGCAGGACCCGGAGAATGTCGTTGTTCTTCGCCGATCCTGGGACACGATCGTATTTTCTGGAAAACGTGAGAATAGTTCCTTTGTTGTCACAAAAGATGTTTGCATTGGACAACGGCACTCCATAGTGTTCCTCTATTGTCAGTAGGATAAGGTGGATAGCCAACATTCCTAGCTGTTCTCCTCGATAGCTATTTGCCCATTTAGAGTGCTCCGTGAATTCTCCTTTAAGCCACTGTTGAGACTCTGCGCAGTAAAAAACCCAAGCCGCACCGCAGATCTCTGGCGCCAGCTTTTTCATGTATGACCCGTCTGTACAACAGAACAATGAACCTCGTTGAATAGCTTCCACAATCCACGAGGGATCCGATGAGAAGCTGATACTATCCCACATCCATTCCCCCCCTTTACTGCGGAGACGCTCAAGAAATGTAGTAGGGGCGACGACTTCTGGCTGACTGGCCAGTGGCGGTCCTTGTGCTAGCAGTTTGATGGACCCATCTTCGTATTCCAGAATCGTCGTTGGTACCACTGAAGAAGCGGGCTCATCCAGCACTCGGACTGGCTGCATGATCGACACTCTGTCATTCGATTCCACGTCGTGAGCGTATTCATAAATCGTATCATCCGAATGTATCTCCACTGTCCGTGTGTCCGTGTTGAGGAAGTGACGCCAGATCCGTTTAGATGGGTTGATCCAATCTCCAAGTGGCTCCTTAAGAAACAACGATTTGCTATCAGTCAAACGTTGCAGGGATCTCTTCCACAATTTCCAATCTGCTTCCGTCGGATATTCCGTGCCAAATTCCAGAGTTGACCGCTGTTTACCAAGGCGCCCTTCAGGTGAGTCCTTCCAATGCCCGTCAAGCAGATATTGCTCTAGATATCGTCCATTTGGCGTAGTCACGTCAGAGAGGAACATTGCCTCCTGAGCTTTCCTCACTCTATTGACTCGCTGTAGCTCCGTCCCTCGTAGACCCAGTTCAACCATGCAGTCCATAATAGCCCTATCCTTGCTCCTCGGGATGGGGATGTCATCATATTGCAGATCCAGCACGATTCCCAGTTCGTCTATCTTCTCCCATAGGGCTTTCGCCCATGCGTTGGTTGATAAATGACCCCAAACTTCAAAGTCATAGTTGAAGGGACAGTCCGGTACCCCTATTTCCACTTGAAGGTGTTCCATAGCTGCTCTTAAAGTGATCCCTAGGGCTGAAGTTGTTCCATAGTGTTGCAAGAATGAAGATAAAGTAGCAGCCGCAGTTTCCACCGTCAAGTCGTAGAGACCGATTCCACCAAACGTGGCCGGCAGGTATCTCCATTCCTTGGTAATTGATCGGTTGACACCTAGGTTGCTTAACATATAGAAATCTGCTGACATCAATCCTTTTTTGAGCTCAGGGATTGACGCCGAACAGGCCCCCAGACCGTACCTGAGTCCAGACCATAGCTGATTGGTGTAGCTCATCCACACCGAACGAGTTGGTATTTGCCCGCTCTTAATCTGAGCCGTCCACGTTGTCATTTTTTCTCTCATCTGCTCGAAGTGTTGGTCTGGTTTCCCATCCGGTCTAGCGTAGAGACCTAAGTTGTTGTCAGCTTTATTCGATGGCAACCTATCTATTTGCGCAGAACCCCCGTCAGTAGTGGGGACGTGGAAAATCAAGTCATCCAGTTCACTCATGTCAACCTCTTCGCCGTCTGAGGGCATCGCTTTTTGATCCGTGTAACACCAGCCGCCCTTTCCATCGGGTGTTTGATCGTGTATTGTAACTCCACATTTGTCTGGTTTCAAAGCGCCACCCGTTTCCCCCAAGGCACCTGCCCAATCCGAGATTGACTCTTGCCCTCTAGCACTTGTCGAGATAATGTCATCGTCAGCTCTAAGACCTTCCCACAAATTGGTATCATCCACATACAGAATTCCCACCTGATTAATCTTTTTATGTGAGATTGGACACTTCACTTCCACTCCATGCCCATTAGTTTTGTGGGTATTAATCATGACCGTGCTGATCTGTTGCCATGTCGGAGGAGCTGCACCGTTCCCTTGAGCGAGACCGTGTTTCCCGTCCTCTTTCCCACCAAAATATGAAGAAGATTGGCCAAAACCAGTTCTTAGGAAAAACTCCATATTATGCAAGGGGCGGAGCATCGACAGTGCCGCACATTTGGGCACTTTAAACGCCTGTAGAGTGAGGCTGGCTATAGGAAGAGCAACCCGGTCGTAGCACTGGGCCGCATCAACCTGTGCCACCAGGAGGGGTCTTTTGGTGATTCGGGCAATGTCGTACATCAATACTTGTTGCAGGATTGCATCCTCTGCCGTGCGTCCCTTCCCACTGTAGATCTCCTCCGGGACCATCCCCTTTGCTCGGGCGAGGTCCAGCATGCGATGTCCAAAAATCAACTTATTACAGAAATTGAAGTCAGCCTCAAGCAAGAGAATAGCTCTCAATTTATTCACCAACGCCACACCTGCAATCTTCTCGAGCATTACCGACAGACCCCGAGCCCAACGTTCTGGGCCGGTTCCTGTTTGGATCATAAGAGAGAACTTCTTTGCTAGCAGCCTGGACAGGTCGTCATCGAAAGCTATCGACTTATAGTGACCAAAATGCAGTCCCGATATCGAGGATGACGTTCTTTCTTTCACTTTCCTCCAGTAATATTGGTAGTCTTCCTGTGAAACGACAACGGAAATCTCACCATCGCCAATCTTTTTCCAGATGGCTGCTATTTCGTCCAGTATCAGTATTGTGCGTTGATCTGTGTCTGGGGGAGGGGCGAAGGATCCTTCAAGTATTTCTACCGCTGCATTCGTGTCGGCGTAGACTCCCAGGAGGTCGAATAGTACCCCTTGGCAAACTGGGGCAGAAGTAGCCCTTCCAAACCTTGTGCGGAGTTCTGACTTCAGTGCCTCTTCAATCGATTCTTTTGTTGCGTGCTCGACCACTTTCCCGTCTGCTTGTGTAACTTCCACTCTTGTAACATTCATCACTCCTTGCTGCTTTGTTGCTCGTTTAATCCCCTGCCACTGTTTTCTCTGAGCCTCCCCTTTGAGGATCAGCTCCACCCTCTTGGCTTCATCAACCCGTTCATTTATCACAGCATCGGTCAACTTCTCGTGTAAAAAATGCTTTCTGAGGTAAGGTGATTCAGCCATGAGTTCTCGTGTGCGTTTTTTGGTCTCCTTGTACAGCTGAACCACTTCATCGACAGGGTACCGAAGAACGTCCTCCATTCCTTTGCGCCTGGCGAATCTTCTCAAATTGCCCCAATTGACCTTTTTTCCTTGGTGATGTCGTAGTATCCATTTCAGGAGGTGGCATTTATCCATCCACGATTGTATTGCTGGAGAGAACTCATAATGCGCCGGGTAAATCACTCTGCATTTCGCCTCTGCGTGTAGCATCTCCTCTTCAATCATGTTGTCCAGGATTTCCATCTTGGACACCACTTCAGCCGAGGGCGGGAATGAGGCTATCCTAATTACTTCTTTGAGCTTCTGGGGGATGCGTCTATCTGTGAAGCCTTTTTTTAATTGTGCAAGGTACTTCACTCTAATCCGCGGCACCTTGGAGTTAAGCTTTCTAGCCTTCGGTGGCACAATACGACAGATAGAAGTGCCAATAACCGACCGCATCTGTAGGTCGACAACCACTGGCCGGTGATCTCCCAAATCACCGTCGAACGGTAAGTAGCTGGCTCCAGTTAGTTCAACGTCATCCGAGATCCAAATACCGTCTATGGCCCCATTCTTTTGGCTGTTGCCTCGAAAATGTGTAGCAGGACCTCTTCTGCCGGGGACCATACGGTGCACTGCTTCCCTCATGCGGATATCATCCTCTGCAAGTCGTTTACTGAGGACTCCGTCCAACACATTCTCATTAGCATCCATCATCAGAACAACCCTGTCTCCTTTGCTGCGCCACCGTTTGATGGCATCGACAATGTGTCTCCGGAACAGATCCTTGGGGTTGGTCTTCAGCTGGTGCGATTGGATGTATCTCTCAATATGTTGATAGTATGTACCAACCCCTTCTGATTTACAGGGCGCGTAGGCACTTAAGAAGACTGTTCTCACGCCATTGACCGGCTCCGTCCTATACCAGCTGAACATTCCCAGCTCAGTGGAATCTTTGCCGCAGGTCATGGGTAAGCCCGACAACTCGTCTCTAATCACAACTGCTGTCCCCCCCGCTTGAACATTACCAATGTTCTGAAGTTCCCGAGTGTTCTGAGAATGTACTGATTTGATTCTGTCATCTCCATGTCTTAGCATCGAGGCTACCGTCACTGATGATTTTAGATGGTGGAAGTTGGTGTTGGTCTCCTGGAGCCCCAGAACATCCACACCATACGTCCGCAGGACGTGCTTGAGTCTATCTACCTTGTGGTTGTTGTGCTTCCACAGACTGAGCCCGTTGATATTCAACGACATTATTCGAACTACATCACTGCCCTTCTCCTCCACCCTCAAGTTCCCGTAAATAGGCACAATCGTATTCTCCACTGTCTGGCCAAGTGGACGGAGTTCTTTCATCGAGGAGGTTCTATCTTGTTTCTCCCTCTCTTTGTGCCTATAATCATCAAGCAGTTCATTGAGGTCCTTTGCTGACGGATCATCGCACCAACGCTGCCTATTTGCTATGAGCTGCCTCATCGTATCTGCATCTAACTTATCACTTGTATTATTCTTTTCGCTGCTGTACCTCCCTCTAAATTTGACGTGGTTGCGTGTATTCGAGAGTCGGTACTGTTGTGCACGCCGGGCCGATTTCTTCTGATTGGAGGTACTGCGGCGAGGTTGTTGCTTACGTTGCCTCTCTTGAATGGATTGGCTCACCTCGGGGTATCGGGCAAAATACCGTAGAGGCTGCCCATTATCCATTACACCATGGGCCCCACAACACCTATATCAGATGGAGGGGCCTGGGAGAGAGCTGCCTCGGCTTGTGAGACCGAGACGTCGACGCAGTCATTAGATACCAATCTAACAAGGAATGACTCACTACCGCGATTGTGTAGAATAAATTTGGTGTAGATGCTACACACATCCGAATCCTCACCGCAATACGTATTGCCATTTTCCAAAATATTGTCACTGTTGTTATGATTTTGTAGCACAACTTCGACTGTAGACGTCATCCAATTCACAACGCTAAAAGGACAATAGCCAGAAGTGTTGTTGTTATGTGAAAGAGCGACAAAGGGTCTACTTTGTTGTGTACATCTCCAATTATATTTGTGGCGTACAAGTGCCGCGTCTTCCATGCTAATTTGCTCCGATATAGGTTCTTCATCATGCCAAGGTGGGGGCCAAGGTGGTTTAGGTGGGGGAGCTGGGATTGCACCTGTTTGATGTAGTAGAATGTTGGCAGTAATAAGTTGTTGGACTGCTTCCTCACTTCTCATCTTCATGCCTTGTTTCCCAACCGATTGTGTCACAACCCAATTGTTGTTCCAGTTTCCCTCCTCTCCATCTATAAAATTAAAAGTCGTCCATCCCTGCGTTGTGTCCATTGACCGGCAGAGTCTTCCATCCCGTAATCCGTCCCTCATTCCTCCGATATCTCCAAAACAATTTTCCAAAATATTGTCACTGTTGTTATGATTTTGTAGCACAACTTCGACTGTAGACGTCATCCAATTCACAACGCTAAAAGGACTATCGCCAGAAGAGTTGTTGTTATGTGAAAGAGCGACAAAGGGTCTACTTTGTTGTGTACATCTCCAATTATATTTGTGGCGTACAAGTGCCGCGTCTTCCATGCTAATTTGCTCCGATATAGGTTCTTCATCATGCCAAGGTGGGGGCCAAGGTGGTTTAGGTGGGGGAGCTGGGATTGCACCTGTTTGATGTAGTAGATTGCTGGCAGTAATAAGTTGTTGGACTGCTTCCTCCCTCCTCATCTTCATGCCTTGTTTCCCAACAGATTGTGTCACAACCCAATTGTTGTTCCAGTTTCCCTCCTCTCCATCTATAAGATTAAAAGTCGTCCATCCCTGCGTTGTGTCCATTGACCGGCAGAGTCTTCCATCCCGTAATCCGTCCCTCATTCCTCCGATATCTCCAAAACACCATTCCTGTTTGATGTTGCAACCGGCCGGCCACATGGCCCTGCCGCCGCCCTTCCCAAACAATGTGAGTGTAGTGTCAATTGATGCGTACTTTTTTGCCGTAGTAAGTCTCGTTTTTAAGGAGCCATTCATATGGTTATTATACATTATAGTGTTGTCGTACCCTGTTCCCAGGGTGCAGTTGGTAGCGGTGTCGGCTGCCATGGTTCATGTCGATCGCTGTAGACGATGTACTAATTCCTACGTAGGTATTTATGTCATTTTTTCATATCTTTTCCAGACAACCTGCTTGAGATTGTGGCCAGCCAACATACTGGTCCTCTCACATCGGCTAAGAAGATGTAGCATCGCTTCTACGGACGCTAGTCGTCTGAGCAGTACAAATGAGCTTGTCAAGTATCATCGACGACTCTAATGGGCCACTAGAAGTGGCTCATGCCCATACCGACGGCGATAGATACGATTTGGATGAATGTGCCGCTGCTGGCCAGCCCACACTGGACCTCTCACATTAGCTACGAAGATGTAGCATCGCTTCTACGGACGCTAGTCGTCTGAGCAGTACAAATGAGCTTGTCAAGTATCACCGCCGACTATAATGGGCCACTAGAAGCGGCTCATGCCAAAACCGACGGCGATAGATACGATTTGGATGAATGTGCTGCTGCTGGCCAGCCAACATACTGGACCTCTCACATTAGATACGAAGATGTAGCACCGCTTCTACGGACGCTAGTCGTCTGAGCAGTACAAATGAGCTTCTCAACTATCACCGCCGACTATAATGGGCCACTAGAAGCGGTTCATGCCCATACCGACGGCAATATTTACGATTTGGATTGATGCCCTGCTGCTCACCAGCTCAGACTCTGGTCCTCTCACATCAGCTACGAAGATGTAGCATCGCTTCTACGGACGCTAGTCGTCTGAGCAGTACAAATGAGTTTATCTAGTATCACCGCCGACTATAATGGGCCACTAGAAGCGGCTCATGCCCATACCGACGGAGATAGATACGATTTGGATGAATGTGCTGCTGCTGGCCAGCCAACATAATGAACCTCTCACATCGGCAACGAAGATGTAGCATCGCTTCTACGGACGCTAGTCGTCTGAGCAGTACAAATGAGCTTGTCTAGTATCACCGCCGACTATAATGGGCCACTAGAAGACTATAATGGGCCACTAGAAGCGGCTCATGCCCACATCGACGGCGATAGATACGATTTGGATGAATGTGCTGCTGCTGGCCAGCCAACATACTGGTCCTCTCACATCGGCTAAGAAGATGTAGCATCGCTTCTACGGACGCTAGTCGTCTGAGCAGTACAAATGAGCTTGTCAAGTATCATCGCCGACTCTAATGGGCCACTAGAAGTGGCTCATGCCCATACCGACGGCGATAGATACGATTTGGATGAATGTGCCGCTGCTGGCCAGCCCACACTGGACCTCTCACATTAGCTACGAAGATGTAGCATCGCTTCTACGGACGCTAGTCGTCTGAGCAGTACAAATGAGCTTGTCTAGTATCATCGCCGACTATAATTGGCCACTAGAAGCGGCTCATGCCCATACCGACGGCGATAGATACGATTTGGATGAATGTGCTGCCGCTCACGACCTCAGACTCTGATCATCTCACATCAGCTACGAGGATGTAGCATCGCTTCTACGGACGCTAGTCGTCTGAGCAGTACAAATGAGCTTGTCAAGTATCACCGCCGACTATAATGGGCCACTAGAAGCGGCTCATGCCAAAACCGACGGCGATAGATACGATTTGGATGAATGTGCTGCTGCTGGCCAGCCAACATACTGGACCTCTCACATTAGATACGAAGATGTAGCACCGCTTCTACGGACGCTAGTCGTCTGAGCAGTACAAATGAGCTTCTCAACTATCACCGCCGACTATAATGGGCCACTAGAAGCGGTTCATGCCCATACCGACGGCAATATTTACGATTTGGATTGATGCCCTGCTGCTCACCAGCTCAGACTCTGGTCCTCTCACATCAGCTACGAAGATGTAGCATCGCTTCTACGGACGCTAGTCGTCTGAGCAGTACAAATGAGCTTATCTAGTATCACCGCCGACTATAATGGGCCACTAGAAGCGGCTCATGCCCATACCGACGGAGATAGATACGATTTGGATGAATGTGCTGCTGCTGGCCTGCCAACATAATGAACCTCTCACATCGGCAACGAAGATGTAGCATCGCTTCTACGGACGCTAGTCGTCTGAGCAGTACAAATGAGCTTGTCTAGTATCACCGCCGACTATAATGGGCCACTAGAAGACTATAATGGGCCACTAGAAGCGGCTCATGCCCACATCGACGGCGATAGATACGATTTGGATGAATGTGCTGCTGCTGGCCAGCCAACATACTGGTCCTCTCACATCGGCTAAGAAGATGTAGCATCGCTTCTACGGACGCTAGTCGTCTGAGCAGTACAAATGAGCTTGTCTAGTATCATCGCCGACTCTAATGGGCCACTAGAAGTGGCTCATGCCCATACCGACGGCGATAGATACGATTTGGATGAATGTGCCGCTGCTGGCCAGCCCACACTGGACCTCTCACATTAGCTACGAAGATGTAGCATCGCTTCTAAGGACGCTAGTCGTCTGAGCAGTACAAATGAGCTTGTCTAGTATCACCGCCGACTATAATTGGCCACTAAAAGCGGCTCATGCCCATACCGACGGCGATAGATACGATTTGGATGAATGTGCTGCCGCTCACGACCTCAGACTCTGATCATCTCACATCAGCTACGAGGATGTAGCATCGCTTCTACGGACGCTAGTCGTCTGAGCAGTACAAATGAGCTTGTCTAGTATCACCGCCGACTATAATGGGCCACTAGAAGCGGCTCATGCCAAAACCGACGGCGATAGATACGATTTGGATGAATGTGCTGCTGCTGGCCAGCCAACATACTGGACCTCTCACATTAGATACGAAGATGTAGCACCGCTTCTACGGACGCTAGTCGTCTGAGCAGTACAAATGAGCTTCTCAACTATCACCGCCGACTATAATGGGCCACTAGAAGCGGTTCATGCCCATACCGACGGCAATATTTACGTTTTGGATTGATGCCCTGCTGCTCACCAGCTCAGACTCTGGTCCTCTCACATCAGCTACGAAGATGTAGCATCGCTTCTACGGACGCTAGTCGTCTGAGCAGTACAAATGAGCTTATCTAGTATCACCGCCGACTATAATGGGCCACTAGACGCGGCTCATGCCCATACCGACGGCGATAGATACGATTTGGATGAATGTGCCGCTGCTGGCCAGCCCACACTGGACCTCTCACATCAGCTACGAAGATGTAGCATCGCTTCTACGGACGCTAGTCGTCTGAGCAGTACAAATGAGCTTGTCAAGTATCACCGACGACTATAATGGGCCACTAGAAGCGTCTCATGCCCATACCGACGGCAATAAATACGATTTGACTAAATGTGCTGCTGTTGGCCAGCCAACATACTGAACCTCTCACATCAGCTACGAATTTGTAGGATCGCTTCTAGGATCGCTAGTCGTCTGAGCAGTACAAATGACCTTGTCTAGTATCACCGCCGACTATAATTGGCCACTAAAAGCGGCTCATGCCCATACCGACGGAGATGGATACGATTTGGATGAATGTGCTGCTGCTGGCAAGCCAACATACTGGACCTCTCACATCAGCTACGAAGATGTAGCATCGCTTCTACGGACGCTAGTCGTCTGAGCAGTACAAATGAGCTTGTCAAGTAGACTATAATGGGCCACTAGAAGACTATAATGGGCCACTAGAAGCGGCTCATGCCCATACCGTCGGCGATAGATACGATTTGGATGAATGCGCTGCTGCTGGCAAGCCAACATACTGGACCTCTCACATCAGCTACGAAGATGTAGCATCGCTTCTACGGACGCTAGTCGTCTGAGCAGTACAAATGAGCTTGTCAAGTATCACCGCCGACTATAATGGGCCACTAGAAGCGGTTCATGCCCATACCGACGGAGATAGATACGATTTGGATGAATGTGCTGCCGCTCACGACCTCAGACCCTGGTCCTGTCACATCAGCTAAGAAGATGTAGCATCTCTTCTACGGACGCTAGTCGTCTGAGCAGTACAAATGACCTTGTCTAGTATCACCGCCGACTATAATTGGCCACTAAAAGCGGCTCATGCCCATACCGACGGCGATAGATACGATTTGGATGAATGTGCTGCCGCTCACGACCTCAGACTGTGATCATCTCACATCAGCTACGAGGATGTAGCATCGCTTTTACGGACGCTAGTCGTCTGAGCAGTACAAATGAGCTTGTCAAGTATCATCGCCGACTATAATGGGCCACTAGAAGCGGCTCATGCCCATACCGACGGCGATAGATACGATTTGGATGAATGTGCCGCTGCTGGCCAGCCCACATACTGGACCTCTCACATCAGCTACGAAGATGTAGCATCGCTTCTACGGACGCTAGTCGTCTGAGCAGTACAAATGAGCTTGTCTAGTATCACCGCCGACTATAATGGGCCACTAGAAGACTATAATGGGCCACTAGAAGCGGTTCATGCCCATACCGACGGCGATAGATACGATTTGGATGAATGTGCTGCTGCTGGCCAGCCAACATACTGGTCCTCTCACATCGGCTAAGAAGATGTAGCATCGCTTCTACGGACGCTAGTCGTCTGAGCAGTACAAATGAGCTTTTCAAGTATCACCGACGACTATAATGGGCCACTAGAAGCGTCTCATGCCCATTCCGATGGCAATAAAATCGATTTGGATGAATGTTGCTGATGCTGGCCAGCCAACATACTGGACCTCTCACATCAGCTACGAAGATGTAGCATCGCTTCTACGGACGCTAGTCGTCTGAGCAGTACAAATGACCTTCTCTAGTATCACCGCCGACTATAATGGGCCACTAAAAGCGGCTCATGCCCATACCGACGGCGATAGATACGATTTGGATGAATGTGCTGCTGCTGGCCAGCCAACATACTGGTCCTCTCACATCGGCTAAGAAGATGTAGCATCGCTTCTACGGACGCTAGTCGTCTGAGCAGTACAAATGAGCTTGTCAAGTATTATCGCCGACTATAATGGGCCACTAGAAGCGGCTCATGCCCATACCGACGGCGATAGATACGATTTGGATAAATGTGCTGCTGCTTGCCAGCCAACATACTGGTCCTCTCACATCGGCTAAGAAGATGTAGCATCGCTTTTTCGGACGCTAGTCGTCTGAGCAGTACAAATGAGCTTGTCAAGTATCACCGCCGACTATAATGGGCCACTAGAAGCGGTTCATGCCCATACCGACGGAGATGGATACGATTTGGATGAATGTGCTGCTGCTGGCAAGCCAACATACTGGACCTCTCACATCAGCTACGAAGATGTAGCATCGCTTCTACGGACGCTAGTCGTCTGAGCAGTACAAATGAGCTTGTCTAGTATCATTGCCGACTATAATGGGCCACTAGAAGCGGCTCATGCCCTCACCACCTGAGACTCTGGTCCCCTGACATCAGCTACGATGTTCTAGCACCGCTTTTAGGATCGCTAGTCGTCTGAGCAGTACAAATGAGCTTGTCAAGTATCATCGCCGACTATAATGGGCCACTAAAAGCGGCTCATGCCCATACCGACGGCGATAGATACGATTTGATTGAATGTGCTGCCGCTAACCACCTCAGACTCTGGTCCTCTCACATCAGCTATGAGGTTGTAGCATCGCTTCTACGGACGCTAGTCGTCTGAGCAGTACAAATGAGCTTGCCTAGTATCACCGCCGACTCTAATGGGCCACTAGAAGCGGCTCATGCCCATACCGACGGCGATAGATACGATTTGGTTAATTGTGCTGCTGCTGGCCAGCCAACATACTGGACCTCTCACATCAGCTACGAGGATGTAGCATCGCTTCTTCGGACGCTAGTCGTCTGAGCAGTACAAATGAGCTGGTCAAGTATCATTGCCGACTATAATGGGCCACTAAAAGCGGCTCATGCCCTCACCACCTGAGACTCTGGTCCTCTCACATCAGCTACGATGTTCTAGCACCGCTTCTACGGACGCTAGTCGTCTGAGCAGTACAAATGAGCTTGTCTAGTATCATCGCCGACTATAATGGGTTTCTAGAAGCGGCTCATGCCCATACCGACGGCAATAGATACGATTTGGATAAATGTGCTGCTGCTTGCCAGCCAACATACTGGACCTCTCACATCAGCAACGAGGTTGCAGCATCGCTTCTACGGACGCTAGTCGTCTGAGCAGTACAAATCGGCTTGTCTAGTATCACCGCCGACTATAATTGGCCGCTGCCGGCTGTGAGCCCGCACTGGACCTTTGAGATCAGCTACGAGACTGTAGCATCGCTTCTGCGGAAGCTGACCGTTGAGGCAGATATAATCTGCTTGTCTAGTATCGCTAGCAAGTATTATGGGCCACTAGAATCGGCTCATTCGCAAATTGATGACGATAGATACGATTTGGTTGGATAGATGTGGTGCTGTTGGTTAGCCTGCTCTGGACTTCTCATATATCAGCTACGAGGCTGTAGCTTCGCTTCTACCGAAGCTGACCGTCGGAGCAGTCGAGCAGTGCTAATGTGCTTGTATAGTATCTCCAGCAAGTATAATGGGCCACTAGAAGCGGCTAAATCGAAGAGTGTTTAACTCTTAATGCATTGTTTTTTCGCCTCTTACTTTTGTTTTTTTTTGTATGATGTATATTCTATTTGATTGGTTCTGCTCGTTCGCTTTTAGCCAACGATCGTAATATAGCTGAAATAATCTTCAGCAGTATATACTCTTTTCCTTTTACTGTTTTCGTCCGTACAATTTTGCATACATAAGATTTTGTGTAAGATAAGGTTATATTTAGTTCTTCAGTTTTCTGTTATTTCATATCATTCATCCGAACATATTTGTTTCTCAAACAACCGCGTAACTTCTGATAATGTCTGAACACACAGAGAAGGCTTTCTCTCAATTGACGTTCCTGTACTTGTTCCGTAGTAGTGATTCAAGTTCAAGTTATAATCTTTCGACTGCAACAACACGGTACCTCCACACCCAGCTCTGTTACCCTCTACTATGTCATCTGCAATCGAGTCACCCAGCATGATGACATCCCTTGTATCACATCCCCATATGTCGCAGATTTGGCGAATTCTATCTGCTTTAGGGATCTCTTGAGCTGGTGGATGACTTGAATAGTAAAGGGTGTCCTTGCCAATGATCAAGTCAAACGTCGCTTCATTCAACACGGCTCTGTACATCTCTTGCATGACAAAAGCATTTCGTTCATGATTTCGTGTCAAAACTGCTCTCTTCACGCCATTTTGGGCAAGGAAAGCAACTAGTTCTGGCCCCCCTTCTTGAATGATCATGTTGTCTACATGATGTTGCAGAATCTCCACAATTGCCTTCTTCGCCTTCCTTTGACCCTCCGGAGATAACTTTGTCACCATTACGTTCAAGTCGTCGCGCCCATGATATTTGCCGAGTGGATCCTCATCGGCAATTTGGTAAATTCGTTGAATCAATTCGTTGATGACATTCAATTGAATTAAGGTACCATCCATGTCGAAGATGATTCCCTTCAGAGGAGCTACGACAGGTTGCTGCTTGGATAGTGTTTGACCGCAGGGGCTGACGCCGCCGCTGCTAATCCTATTTGGTATGATGTTCCTCATAGTTACCAGAAGTATGTGCACAAATACTTATAATGCTATGCTCAACTATTCATGCTTCAATTTATGACCGCGAGGAAGGAAGCGAAGGTGTTACGACCACCTCTACGACTACGCACAACTGCACGCAAGACACTTGTTCTTGCTTCCATTGCTTGATTCTTGCCAAAAATAACACACAAAGAACCGGCTAACAGAGTTTTATTCGTGGTTGTTGGCCAGTGTCCAGGTACCAAGCTTAATGACAAACAAATATTGTCACACCATCAGACATCCTACGGAACGGGAACCCAAAATGAAAATCCAAAATCTGAACCAAATCAGAATTTTGAATCCAGTGACAGTGAGAAGAACATCATAATGAAGATGTCATGTACTGATGAGGCAACGGATCGGAAGGCATCATAAGTACTCTCATTATTACGGAAAGCTGATAATGCCGCAACAAACGTCAAAGATTGTCTAAATTTGTTATTGGATCGATACTAAGCATTTCAATCCACAAGATGAACATCTCACATCAGCTCCTCCAAAAAGCAGCTGCTAGCTGCAGAACAAACCCTACATCATCTACAATGCTGCTGCGTCCCCTCGGAAGAGCGCTGGCAGTAAGAACTCTACCATTACTAGATATTTCTCAGCATCAGCTAGTGCATCATCGTCAATATCACGGCACAACCGCATCAAACAACCAAGAAGGGACACAACATCACATAATCCCAAGCGCCGACGAACATAATATCCTCACGAACGATCCATCCACGGTCAAACGTAATTTCCGAACTCGTCTGGCGCAGACCAAAGAATCAGCCCAAATTGGTGGAGGATCCACTCGTATAGACAAACAGCATGCCAAGGGATCATTGACTGCGCGGGAGAGAATCAGTTTATTGTTTGATGGGGGGAGCTTTCGGGAGGTGGATGCACTTGTGACACATAGATGTAGTGAGTTTGAGATGGATAAGAATGTGATTCCAGGAGATGGGGTGGTTGTTGGTAAGTCCATGTATGACGTGTAGTTGTTTACGATCTGCTCGCTTTTCATCATGCTAATATGTTGTCAAAAAATTGATCTGCCTTTCTTTGTCATTTTTTGCATCGTCATTTTTCAATGCATGCAAACAGGACACGGATTGATCAATGGTCGAAGAGTCTACTGCTTCGCACAAGACTTCACTGTTTACGGTGGCTCACTCGGGGAAGCACACGCCAAAAAGATTGGACACATTATGGACATGGCAAGGAGAGTGGGGTGCCCAGTGATCGGATTGAATGATAGCGGTGGAGCACGGATCCAAGAGGGTATCGATTCGTTGGCAGGATATGCGGATGTGTTCCAAAGAAATGTGGATTGTTCTGGTGTGATCCCGCAGATTAGTGTGATTATGGGACCGTGTGCGGGAGGAGCAGTGTATAGTCCTGCAATGACAGATTTCATTTTCATGGTGGAAAACACCTCGTATATGTTTGTCACTGGGCCTGATGTGGTGAAAACAGTGACGAATGAGTCTGTAACAAAAGAAGAATTGGGTGGAGCATCTGTCCATGCCGGTGGAAAGAGTGGTGTGGCACATGGATCCTATCCTAATGATGTTGATACTCTACGTGCAATGCGAACATTGATTGACTATTTGCCTAGCAATAATGATGCATCGACATTACCGACGCGTCCAGCAACAGATGATCCCAATAGGAGCGTGCCTGCGTTAGACCAATTGGTACCTGACGACCATAACTCACCATATGACGTGAAAGATGTGATTCGTGAGATCGTAGACCACGGATCAATGTTCGAACTACAACCCGAACACGCGAAGAATATCGTCACAGCATTTGCACGAATGGAGGGCCGAACTGTCGGAGTAGTGGGAAACAATCCAATGACACTGGCCGGATGTCTCGATATCAGTGCTTCCGAAAAGGCAGCGCGATTTGTTCGCTTCTGTGATGCTTTTAACATTCCCATCATTACAATTGTAGATGTCCCAGGATTTCTGCCAGGCACTGGCCAAGAGCACGGCGGTATCATCCGAAATGGTGCAAAGTTGTTGTTTGCGTATGCTGAGGCAACTGTACCGAAGATAACTGTCATTTCGCGAAAGGGATACGGTGGAGCATACGATGTGATGGCGTCAAAGCATTTGAATGGTGATGCGAATTATGCTTGGCCAGGTGCAGAGATTGCAGTTATGGGTGCTAAGGGCGCAGTAGAGATTATCTTCCGCGGAAAGGTGAGTTTGAGTATGACGTAGTGATGAGAGCTTATGGTAATGCACAATCTCATAATGATACACCTCTTGTGTTTTGGTACAGGATGTGGAGAAAAACACGGCGGAATATATTGACAGGTTTGCAAATCCAATGGTAGCCGCCCAACGTGGCTTCATAGATGATGTAATCGAACCCCACGATACAAGACGGATAATTTGTGATGATTTGCGTTTATTCCGTAGCAAGAAAGTACCCACTATTGAGCGAAAGCATTCAAACATCCCCCTATAAAGTAGAACACCCAGTTGGCCAAGGATCTCTAGAGAACACCGTTCGTTAGAGGGCCAAAGCAGAACTAATAGTAAAACAAATTAAATTTTCAGATGGTCCTCGAAATTGAACAAGTACATACGTAGATACATAGTGGCTTTCATTTGCTGGCAAATGAGGTCTACGCCGCCCGTTTCAACTGAAAAGTTGGACTGACACAGGAGGATAACGTGAACTTACTTTTACTTTTACAGAGTAACAGAAAATAGTGTCATCCACTTCCGTCGACCAACCTGTACCCAGCAGGACCCACAGGCGTCTTCGGGACCAGCCTGAGCCCCTCCTGGTTTAAGTTCTCCTTTCTCCATACTAGTAGTGCCTAGAGAGGGAGTAGCAACTAAAATAATCTATCTATCTAGATAGATAGATAGTTCTCAAGATGATCGTTCCATTCGATAGGGGCTATCTTCTCTTTCAGACCACGGATCAATTGAGTGAAGGGAGAAAGGGAGATAATAGATGACTTCGTCTCGGCCAAAAATCACGGTATTACATTTGTAGGTCATCTATCTAAGAAGTATCTATCTATCTAAAACATAATGATAGAAATAATCTATCTATCTATCTATCATTAGTACTTACAGAAGTACTCCCTCTTCCCTCTGTCCCACAAAAAATGAGCTTTTTAATTTAAAATAGTTAAAATTTGGTCAATTTCCGTCCAAAAAATTGCTATCGCACATCGTTGGAAAGCTTATTTCACGCCGGTTACGATTATATGGAGGTTGGAGGTTGTTAAGCAAGTATTTGTAATGATATTGTGACAAAAGGCGTTAAAATATCCTTATATCTAACCCTATTGTGAAAATGAAGAGGCCTCTCGGACACTTGTGTAGGACCTCACGTAGGAATAAGTACGTCAAATAGCTAGTTTTTTGTGGGACTACGATTAACTTCAAATAGCTACTGGCGGGAACTAAATCGTACCTCGCCGCGGTACGATTTATCAAATTTTACGCACAAAACACTAACAACATGAAAAGAGTCATAAATTTGGCCATGATACTCGACGAAAATACATATAGCAGCCTAAACATAGAATCCCAAACAGTATATATACATTATATGATGCAGAAGAGACTATAGTTCGTCGAGATTGAGCACCTATCGACAAATTTGGGACCAATAACTGCTATTTCGATCTAGAATGACGCATGTCTACGGCATATCTGCATGCCTGCGCTGCTGCTGCTATGCGAGTATACTACATACAACGTTGACCAGTGGTTCTATCGAAAGCTACTTGTCTATACTATCATATTATGGTCGATTATTTGGGATAGGCGTTGACATGGAGGCTCAGAACCATGATATTAGGGTGTAGAATGCGTCTTTTTTGTGTTTTGTTAGTGATTTGTGTGGAGATTTCTCCGTGGTACGATTTATTTCCGGTACGATTTAGTTCCCGCCAGTAGATAGCTCATTTTTTTTGGACAGAGGGAGTAGTAACAAGGCAGAGCGTCTTGCCTCGAAATATTTTGAAGATTCCGATTCCCGAAGATTCCCAGAATTTCAGAAGATTCCTCCGCCGCTGCGACAACGAGTTAACCCTAAATATAAAAGGTTCAATCGAATAGGAGTACCTATTCACCTAATTTTTTCCCAACCAACGTTTTTCTGGTCGTGATACTGTCTCAACGGTTGAATTATGATGCTCTTCGAACACCGTAGAAGGATGGGTAAAGAGCCCCCAACGTTATTCTGGTCGTGATACTGTCTCAACGGTTGAATATTGATGCTCTTCGAGCACCTTAGAAGGATGGGTAAAGAGGGGGTAAAGAGCCCCAATTAGGGTTAACTCAAACACGGCTCATTGTCTCACGTCACCAATATGAACAGCTTTAATGGGATTCCTCATAGTCCTAGTACTGTATGCAGTTTTTGTGGCTAATTGTATGGTTCTGCAGATTACCGGGACCTGTATAGATTACCGGCATTCAACAGGTCGTCAAACGACAACGGCAAATAGAGAAAGAAACGAGGTTCCTGCTTGAGTGAGAGGCGATCAGACCGCAAAATGCACGTGTCCACCTACGCAACAACAACAAATAACCATAACAATAGCGTCAGCGACAATGAAAGAGTCAAAGCGACTGTGACAACATAAAAAGTGAAGATCAGACACCTTAACCTACCTTCCCACCTGAATCAACATTTAGCAATGCCCTCCGAAAACATGATAGCTTCCCCTTCCTCGTCAACTCAGTCTGCGAACCGCAGGCCATCAGAGCTGAACGCGGCTGCGGATTTGGTGGGGCTTGGCGGCTCCAAGGCTGACGAAGAGGCGGCTCAAGGAGAGACGAAAAATGCCGACAGCACTGAGATAAAGGAGAGCAAGAGTAGTAGTAAACCGTCTGACAAGAAGACGGATGGCCCATCTGATGTCAGCGATAAGGCCGTTGATAAGAACTCTGGGCCTGGGGGAGGTTCTGATGAGGGAAAGTCGGAGGAGGCTACTACTGACAAGGCTACTACTGACAGGGCTACTACAGACAAGGCTACTACTGATACTGCCGACGGTAAAGGCCAAGTCACCGCCCTAAGTGTCATCAAAGATCAAATGGCCTCCGAACCAGCCAACGGCACCAACACCAATCCAACCTTGCCGACCTTGCCCGAAGAAGATGGTCCACTCAAAAAGAAAACAAAGAACGACGACGATCAAATGATCGTTGATGAACACGGAGAAAAGACCTCCTTCCCCTTGCTCCTTCACAATGTCGTCACTGACCCCGCCACCGATGACTGCATCCACTGGCTGTCCTGCGGCACTCGATTCATTATATCCGACAAGAAGAAATTTGCAAGGGATGTGCTACCTCGGTTTTATGGCCCGGCCAAGTTCACTTCCTTCACTCGACGACTGAAACGATGGTCCTTTGCACGTGTACCTAGTGGTCCGTTCATGGGGGCGTACTACAATCCCAATTTTCGACGTGGTGAACCGGAGTTGGCTCATAGGGTGAGATACAATCACCCTAGTCCGTTGAGTGGGGCTGGGTTGGTTATGCAGCAGCAAAAGCTTGCTGCTGTAAAGGGTAATATGATGCCCATGAATATGAATATGGCTGGTGAGTAGACTTTTGTCTTAAAGTCGGTTTTGTGATGCGTGTTATACTGTATTTGTGAACTTATTCACATCTAATGTCATGTCTTCTGGGCTCCTTTTCATCTCTTTTTTCAAAACAGGCATGTCTGAAACCGAACGAGCTGAGCTATTCCGTCAAATGAACGGAGGAATGAATCCCATGATGGGTATGAACATGGGCATGATGGGATATGGCATGATGATGGGGGGAGGACCAATGATGAATCAAAACATGATGATGATGGGAGGAGGTGGTGGAGGAGGAATGGGTTATGGTAAGGAAGAGGGTAAGAACCCATCTGGTAATGATGCGTCTGGAGGAGGTGGTGGAGAACCTCCTGCTGGTGGCAATGGAACTAATCCTACTCTTGCAATGTTAATGGAGCAGGAACGCCAACGACTTGCTTTCCAACAACAGATGGGAGGCGGCGGTGAAGGGTCCAACAAAGGTTCTAATCAAGAACCAACGAATGGCACGAACAGCCCGCCTGGTGCTGCTGCTGCTGGTGGGGGTGGTGGTGGCGGCGGCGGCAGTGGAACCAATGCATCCTTTTCCAATTTGCTTAGCGGTGGACAAGGTGGTAGTGCACAGGCTCCTGCAGGTCACGGGCCCGGAGGCCAGGGAAACCTCAATGCCATCCTTGCCCAATACGTGACACAGGGTGGTAACAACCGCGGCGCGAATCAAGGGAAAGCGGAGGAAGCTGATAAAGAAGATGAAGTGTAGATGACTTGTACATATTTTGAGATGTTCCATACGGTTTTGTGTGTTCTAGAGATGTCGCTATTCTCTCAAGAGTATTAGTGTCAAAATTCATAAATGGGCTAAATTTAATAAGAAAAACCAAACCAAGGTATGTACCCTTTTTTTACATTTTCCTTCTTCATACTTTCTTCGCCAGAGATCTTTAGTTATCTTGCGAGCTCTTGCTGCACTCACTCTCAGCCTCAGCTACAGCCACGAATTTGAAGATCATACTTGCTGACAGCTTCACTTCTCCTCTATTTGAGCGTCATCATTTCCGATCTTTCATCGATTCCTTCTTTGCGACTTCCTTGGTGCGATCAGACAAATCAGGCCACAAACCGCCCCATCGTGCTTTGCGTGCAGCACTATAGCATCCTGGAGCTACCCGCGCACTCCAGCCACGACTAACTTTTTGACGAATGATCCTACCTTTTCCATCATTGACATCACCATTGTTGCCGCAACTCTCACCGCATCCTCCTGCAGAGCAGTAGTCCAACAAGATGTGCCCCTTTCTCTTCAATGGCGCTCTTATTAGCCTACCCCAACCTTTTCTGCGCTCCTCTCCGTGTAGCAATTCTAAGCCCAAGTCATCATCAGCTGAGTCTAGATATTTATCTTCAAGGTCGAGAGCTTGTTGTAGGATTTGTAGAGAGCGATCTTCATGATAACTGGATTCTGTGCCACTGCCATCGGAATCTTTTGATAAACGCTTCTTCAAATACTCTTCCTTATGTTTCTGGGCATGATGAACTGATCGTACAAGCAAATCAACGACATCAATTTTTTTCAAAGCATCTTCTTCTTCTTCTTCTTCTTGTCTGACGACGTCGTCAGATGCGATGCGTTTTTGAACTACAAGATATGAAAATTTCTCACCCCTTCTTCGACTTGTCCCACCAGGAAAGTTGTGGACAAAACTGCAAAAGGATGTATCGAAGACACTGGTTTGGCTTGCAGTCGATTTTATTGACGATGAAGAACTTTCATCAATATCGTAGAAATCATCACCGTCAAACTCTTCTTCGTCAGATTCATCCCCATCATCTTCATCTGAAAAATCTTCTCCATCTTCCATGCTTTCAATTATGTCTAGCATTGATTGCAGGTCTTCTTCAGAAATATCACTACCATCGCCCAGCAACTCACGTAGAGCTGCTTCACTCTCTGATTCACTAATACCCAATTCTGCGAGAGCATCGTTGTCACTGTCATCACTCAAATGATCTGGTTCAAACATGCTATTTTCCTCTCCCTCAGTTGGATTGGTATTCTTATATTTTCCAAAGCGAGTGTTGCGTTTCACATGGTTTCTTTGATGACGAGACATGGGACAAGTGGCATTATGTGTGCAGGGAGCAATAACGTGACATTCTTCTTCCCAATCCACGTCCATGTTTATTTCATCATCGTCTGACAAGTGTTGTTGAGCTTGCTTACGTCTCTCTTTCAACTCTCGAGGAGGACAGCATTCCAAAAGCATACTCCTGACACTCCTCAACGTGCTGAATCCATCAGGCGTTCCGGGCTCAACAAATACCATGACACCGTTTGGCGCAAGCTTTTCCCACAGTAACGCAGCAGCAGTCAAACTTGATGGTACGTTCGACATCTCAGAAAGAGTATAATTGCATAAAATCAAGTCAAATGATCCCTTTTGAGAAGTCTGTGCCTTTTTTTGTTTTGCTCGTTGTCGCTGCTCATCCAATTCGCGTTGCCAGGGAAGAGATGGTCTATCGTCTCTTTCAAGTCTGTTGGAATAAAAGGAAGCAGAATCGACGATTGATTCTCCAAATGTTAGACGAGTGCGATAGTTGGTTTGCTTTGTCCAATTCTGTTCCCACTTTGCATGCCTTTTTCGCCGCCGCTCCTTGCCTCTCTCATCAATTTCTCCCTTGATTTGCTGCAATATTCTTTCTGAAGCTGCAATATCCTCTGACAAGGCATCATCGACATGTTGTTTCTGTTGCTCACTTTCCCAGGGATGACTTTCCAATATGCTTTTTAGGATCTTCTCCGTTGCCTCACGCATGCTTTGGCTGGCGTCAATTGAATGAATCCAATCAATTCCATCAGTAGCAGGACTTTCCTCACTACCTGATCTCTTCACACCAAAGACATCCAAAGCTGCCGCTGCCGAAGACCCAATACCAGACCCAAAATCAAGTACTCGTTTCGGTTGGAAAGTTTTCTTCCTGGCACCTGCATCAACTGGAGTCCCACCAAGTAAACTTTGGACCTCGAGTAACACCCTCCTTGCAATCGCATACTGAGGTTCAAATCGGAATCTAACATTAGTCATGGCTTGTTCGGATCCATATCCTACTGCAGTTTCTTTCATGTTTGTTGACGTGAGCTTCGAAACTTTGCCAATTTTGGTATCCGACTTCGCCATTCCCATGGACAATGCCAACAATACGGATGGATCATCGCAACCATAATAGGTTGGAATGGCACTTTTCAAATTTTTTTCATGCCAGCTGCCCACTTCTCTCCCCTTATCATCTTCAATGGTCCCATCTGGCGCCTGTTCGATCGTTTTAGGTGGGCCTGCCAAATTGGCAGCCATTCTCCGCTCTCGCTCCCTCTTTATTGCCAACTGCTTATGCGTTTCGGATATTCGCTTGTATGTTCGTCTCAATTGTTTGTTGGTACGTTCAGATTGACGTAATAAATTGAATTGAGTTTGTTCTAGCGGTGACTTGCCATTATTGCCACCGACTGCGTCACCACTGTCATCCTTTTGTTTGTTGACCTTGTTCCCCAGTAAATGATCTGATGCACGCCATGCAGCTCTGCTGGGATAATGTAATAGCGAAAACCATGGATCGGGTTTTCTACGCGCCTCATCCTCCATTGCTTGTTGCTCAATCGATTCAAAGATTTGTTCGAACAATTCTTTTGGAGGATTCTCTTGCGACGATTGATATCTGAGCTGCATTGTATTATTGACCACAGTGTATTGTGATGATAATGTAGGCGCGCATCGGCATGATAGCTGGCGCCGATGGGATGATGCCGTTACCACTCTCCACAACATATTTTATGATGTCTGATGGAAAGGTGTAGATTGAAGATTTGTGGTGTAATGATTTTTCTACCTTTTACCTGTCCCGACCGTAACAACCCGCAGTCAGCCAGTCTCAAATCCCTTTACTGCGAAGATGTCCTAGGTGTGATAATTATTACTGCATGGGACGATGGCATAGCATTGCACAGCATGGCGATGGTGGTGGCGTGGTGAGTGTGGTAGGAGCTGGTAGGAGGCAGGAGGAAGAAGTGGAGTTGGTGGTTGATTGGAGTTGGACTGGTGGAGTAGTGGAGATAAGATGGGCTTTGGCGCCAGAAAATTGATGCGATTCGTCGGAATACGCAAGATGTGTACAAACCAAGACCAGAATCTGATGTGCATTATTTTGGATTTGTTTAGTCAGCAGTGGATGAGACGTCCAGAGGGTGTGGCGAACCGATGAAGTCAATGATGATTTAGTAACTGATCAAACATAAGTATGTAGGATTTGTGACGGGATGCGTGCCTCGAATTCCCTCATTCAAAGGACACGTTGAACCCAACGTGAGCAAGGTCAAGGCAACGGACCCGTGGAAGTCAAAAAGACACTGTTCAGATGTCAATGACATTGTTGGAATTAAACAAATATTAGATAATGATAATGAATTATATTGTCGTCCCCCATCTCGCTTCGTTTTCACCCCTGATAAAATGAAGTCTAAATGTTGGTACTCTCATTCAGTTGAGCACTTGCACCATACTGAGCGATTTCGTCAGGTTTGAGGTAAAATGTCCACTTCAAACTGGGTTTGTTGCTCTGACTAGTTGATCCCACATTATATTTGGTCAAGACGCCAAGAGCCTGAAGGACGTTGGCAATGTCATACATGCGTCGGACCTTGGTCTTCATGGCCTTTTGAGCTGTAGTCTTGCCATTGGTCGTGGCAGTAGTAGCAGCGGCAGCGGCGGTACCATCATTGTCAGCGATAGCTGGTACCTCCATTGGAGGCAAACTAATAACTGGATCATCCGGAAGGGTAGGTGGAGCAAGTGGATTGGGAAGTGGGATAGGGTTGCGTGCAGCGGCTTGAGCAGCAGCGGCAGCCCTCGCAGCCTCTTCTGCAGCCTGTGCTGCCGGTCCCATGATAATATCGGCAGCATAAGCCAAAGTAAAGTCCAATTTTCCAGTGGAAAGAAAGATCTGAAGCAGCTTTTGACATGTACTTGCCATGCCCTTTGTCTTGGGCCTATCAGGATCTTCCACCCATGTTCCATTTGCCTTCCTCGTTTGCTCATCAATTGCATCCCTCTGAAGCTTGGCAAAGAATTTGGGAAGGTCTCCAGTCCCATGCCAACGGTAGGTATTCTTCCTCACACGCGCGACAATGTCAATGCTCTCCAAGATATTGATAATGTCATAGATTCTCCTACGTTTGACTCCCAAGTGTTCGGCAACCTCCACAATTTCGACTACTGCTCCATTGTCATCCCTGTTGGGAGGGGCATCCTTGTAAAGTTCCATAAAGCTTGTGCAAAGGACACCAAGTGACTTGTCCTTGCGAGAGTTTGCGGCAGAGTCGGGCTCTTGCTGCTGTTGCAGCTGTTGTTGTTGTTGAGGCACTTGGCCATTAAGGTAGGGCATGGATGCGGATGCGGCCCGTTGAGCTGACCATTGAGTTGGGAGTCTGTAAACTGGTTGACCTGCAGCAGAAGATGGCACGGGGGATGTCATTGTGGTGGCCTGATATGATCGACAATTGATTGATTTTGTCAGTAAATTGTGAGAAAGAACACAAGCCGTCATGAATATAATACAAAATAGTCACTACACTCGTCACTCACCTGCATTAATTGTTCAAAGCTTGTCTTTCCCGATGAAGGAGGCAGATACTGCTGAGGAAGTCGAGGCATAGGAACACCGGGAGGAACACTGGTCTTTGGAAGTTGTGAGGCAAGGATGGACGCCACTTTTTGAGGAGTCGACACGACGGGCTTGTGCACCTGCTGCTGTCCAGAGTGACCGGGAGAAGCAGCAGCAGCAGCAGCAGCAGCAGCAGCACTACGTGGATCAGACATAGCATTGTTGAAACCATTCATTGGATCTGCAGATCGTCGCATCTTCTTTCTTGGTGAGGCTTCGTCATCATTACGACCAGTAGCACTTTGTTGTTGTTGTTGTTGTTGTTGCTGCTGTTGCGGGATAGGAGGAGGAGGAACAATACCACATTCAGTTTCCACATATTTCTCCAATGGATCATGATGCTCTTCACTAATTTCCCCCACTTTCCGTTTTTTGCCATTTCCAGCATCCAAATTATTATTGGTATTATCACTTCCACGAGTATCATCCGTCTCAAATGAACCAGCATTGGATGAGTCCTCGGTGATTGGTTCCAAGGCGGGTGCCTCAACCTCAACATCGGCCATCTTTCCATGATCTTCCTCGTTATTATCCCGACCATTGAAGAGAGCCGCCAAAGTTATCGCCCCCTGTTCCTTTTTCTGTGCACTATTGGGTGCGACAGCGCCCCTTCCAGCATTTTTAGTCATCGGTGCGCCCCCATTACTTAGAGTGACGGGGTTGTGGTTGTTATTGTTGTTGTCTTTGCTGTCATTATTATTGACCGATGAGGCCATTACATCCTTTGAAAAAGATTGCGATTTGTTCGGTTTGGGCGATAGTATTTCAGTCATTTTGTTCGTTAAGTGGAATGCTCTCTCTAAAGGACGAAGAGGGAATGGAATTGAGAAGAACAACTCGATGGTGAGAGCGCATTGGAATGCGATGTTTTAAATAATAATGAAGGATGAACCAAGAGGCAATCGAAACGAAAGATATCTTCGAAATGATTCTGGCGCATTTCCAATTCATTCCATTTCCACTTACCAATCGCTTTCGTTGCGCCAGTGAGTTTATTGTCAATGATGCTTTCCCAAAGAAGGTTGCTTTGGAGATAGAGCGCGTTCATTGAATGAACGTGAGAGCGATGTCCTTGCCGAAATTGTGGCGCAAACGAAGCGTTGGCTCCAAAAAAAAATGCGGCGGCGAACGCGCAATTTTTTTCGTCTTGTTGAGGGTGAGCTTCGCTTTCCCATGCGATTCTGATACTGATTCTGATACTGATTCCTTTCCAGGAGGTCCAGTAGAAAAGATTCGAATTATCGGAAAGTGCCCAACTTGATGTGGATATCTATGGAAAGTATTGGCCATTTGAATGGTCATTTCTATCCAAGAAGGTGGTACAAGTTCTGCATTCTTTTTGCCCTCCCACGCGCTTTTGTGCGTAGTGTTCTCATTTCAAACCGCAACAATGACACCTTTGTCATGAACCTTCCTTCCCTACACATCTAATGATTCCTCGAACTACACCAGAGCCAAAGTCGCTGAAACAACAACAGCAGCAGCAGCAGCATCAATTTCTATTTACTCTATCGTCGTCAGTGACCCCATCGCCACATCTACCATCGCCCTACTACAACAACCACCTACACAAACATCACCTCCCAATAACGGCCACTACCGTTCTTCCTCCACCAATACCATCTTCTGAACCAAGCCCTGAGGAAAGAAAGAAACGAAAGATCCGTCAATACAACAAGACCCATCTCGAAAAACTCAAACAAGACGGAAAATTCGAACAGCACAAGGAGCGAGTTCGCATGTACAATGCCAAGCGGCGGCAAACTTTGAATAGCATGGCAAAGACATACGGCCTATCTGTGAGAAAGATGGAGCAGACCTTGAAAGAGACGAAGAAGACTACGGGTGTGGATTTACTTTCGATTGCGATCAAGGAGGGAGATCAGCAGCTGAAGAATGAAAGTAAGAAGAAGAAGAAGGTTGCAGAGGATAATACTGCGGCACGGAACAACGACGTGCCCAGTGCAAGGACACCTCTACAGCAGCAGGTTGACGTGAGCAACAATGCGGCGACGTCGTCATCCATGGATATTCCTGCTGCTCAAACCTACTTAGCAAAACGCTGTGCTGAAACACCTCAGCTATCTGAAGCTTCATTGAAAAAGAAAGAAACGAACAAGCTCCCTAAACCATCGGCAGTAGCAAAGAACAAGGTCATTACACCCAGTACGACACCACGGCCTGTCGGCAGTACTGCAACACCAGCAGCAGCAGCAGCAGCCACACACACCGACAGCTACAACTCCGAAAAACAAAAGAAGAATAAACACAATCAACACAACAGAGCGTATCGTGATAAGCTCAAGCAAGACAAACGAAGGTATGAAGAGCACAAGGAAAAGGCGAGACAGTACAATGAAAAACGGAGAAAAAAGTTACGAGCCATGGCAAAAGAAACTGGATTGACAATGAAGGAGATGGAAAAGACTATTCGGGAGGCAAAGATAATATCTGCACTGACAGTGACGGCCAGTAAGGAAGCTGAAGAGTTGACACCACCACCACCAGTTCCAGTTCCTACTCGGCGGCACTTGATTCCAGTAGTAGTACCACCACCACCACCACCTAGACCTCCTCTCCAAGCCACCGCTGCCACCACGAATTGTCTAGACATTCTCTCGGATGCAGCTTCCATTGTACTCTCACAGTCACATCATCATCTTCATCACACTCCATTGTCACCAAGACGCCAACATCGGACTGTGTCAGAAGATAATGGCGATACTTCCATGGAAAATGTAAGATCCAATTAATGGTTTGTTGCTCTCATCCATATATCAAGGAATGATGCATGTACACAAGACTACCTACCATCATCTCCTGCATTGTCAAACTATATATGTCATTGTCAAACTATATATGTAGTCGTTTTTATGTAGTGTAGTTGTTTATACGTAAATTAATATACATGTTTGTACCACGTGGGGTGTGATAGAAGTATCTTGCTTTGAGACTTCGACTAGTCATTTAGATCCTGTAGATGACGAAATATGAGTGAATTATGTTCTTACAGTAGAAAGCTTTCGAAGCTGAAAGTCCTCTCAGCGCATTCAAATGCAGTCGAGGACACGATGTATCGGCACACGTCTTCCTCGCAGCGCGAGACAGCTGACAAGTAGATGAATTGCAGCATTGCATGGAAGCTTTTACTTCGGTTTTGCATGATGTAAGTAGAAGTATTGTGATGCAAATTAAGAGTTTCATAATCGAAGTAAGTAATTGACTATCCGATGAGAAATGAGTTCCAGTCGACTCAGACGAAGCGAAGATGGTAGCCCAGAAGATTCCCTTTGTAGCACAGTGATGGAACAGTAATAGAGTCATCCTCCAAGTGATATCTTGAAAATACAATGATAGGCTTCAACTAAAGCTGAACTTGCTGCGAACGGCCGCAAGAGAAGCGAGGTAGGTAGTTGATGAAAAGGTGTCAGTTGCTGGTTTCCTCAATCTCTCAAGAGAGAATCGAGTACTTATCCCCAACGCCGCGAAAAGGCCTCTGACAAGTTGGGGGTGGGCCATTGATCCCCGAAGGGAAAAGGTTAGACTTCAGCGGTACCCCCAAGGTACATGCCTGGGAACTATGCCCGGTCCTTGCCCAAGGTCGGTTCCGAACCGATGCCTGCCACCTCCAGACGCCGATCGTCTCTAGGAGTACCAGCCCGACGCTGGATTGAGAGTTGGGCGAAAGAACATGCCATACAGCCTGGTTACTGCTGAGATCACCATCCCTCCACAGATAGTGGATTTTATCCTCTCCCGAGTTACGAAGATTTAGCGTCTTTCCGGACGGGGAAGTTATGCTCTTCCGAGAGTTACGAAGTTTATGAAGTCATTCCGGACGAGGGTTGTTGGTTATAGTGTTTGTTGCGAAGACGGAGATGGGTGGTAGGTCGAAGGTGCGAAGGTAAAGACGGAAGGCAGGTCGGGAGTTGTAAAAGTAGAGAGAAACTAAAACAAGCAAAGGAGTGTTAGTGAAACTTTCTGAATGACGTCTTCCCACAACCAACATTTCCCCCAATAGAGCTGATCAGACTCCACCGGAGGGGGCGAACGATAAAACAAAGCAAAGCACAGTTATAAACGAAGTGAAGGATGAAACAACGAACACATATTATGAATCGAAGGAAGGCACGAAACGCTCTGGCTCTCTCCTCACTCTCGTAGCTGTCACACTCCAATAAGCTCCAAGCTCGCTCCTAAGAGATGCTACCTCACGCCGCCTTGATGCCATCTTCTTCCTCGTGCGCCTCGCAATTGGTTCAACTGGCTCTTCATGTCCAGCGTCATCACCAAATCGTACGTCAACCTCCTCTTCTACAGGCTCCGGCGCCTCCACCTCCACGTGAGGTAGCATCATCTCCTCTCTCTCTACTTGACGAGTAGACACATCGACCGAAGGCGCCGTCTTGTTGAAGAGTTTCGCAGTGCAGGTGGCACTGAAGACTACTTTTCGGTTGTTGTTACGACGGTGATCGGCCTTTCGAAGGATCGAAGGGTGGGCCGACGGTGCCGTGGAAGAGCGGCGCGCTGCTGCGTGACGACGGGAGCGTTGTTGGAGCTTTTTCAGGGAGAATACCATGGTAGTTGTTGTTGTGTAACGAAAACGAAGATGATAACGGAGATAGTAGACGATGTAGTTGTTGAAAGTGGCTGGATGCTAAATTTATGAGCCTGTTTGTGCTTGTTTTCAGTGTGAGCTGAAGTCAGTCATGTCAGGGCAAAAGCTGTTGAAAAAGGAGACCGAAATGAAATTGCAAGAAACGAGAGGTATCTCGCTAGATGTACCTGGCTGTCCAGTTTTGTCCAGTTTTGTCCCAATTCGTCCAACTCCATCCAGATCTTCTCACGCTCACTTCTTACACTTCACACTGCACACTGCACGCTGCACGCACACTGCAACCATCTTCATGTCGACTGTTTGGTGTTGCTATATTATTGCCAGCAAACTGACGACCCATTATTCCATCAGTAAACAATTGAATCAACCAATCAATCAAAATGACAGAGAGTCCACTATTATTTTACTCCTCGATAATACTATTCGCCGTGATATCATGGGCAATGTACAAATACGTCTTGACGGCCACCAATACCGCAGCTGATGATGCTGGGCCTCCAAGTCGTCCGCCGTCATCGTCCACTCCAGCAACCAATGGGGGAGGAGCGACAACATCCAGCACCGGCCAGAATGATGCAGGTACTACATCAGCAGCAGCAACCGCCAATAACAACGCATCACAGCAACAGAATAACAACAGCAACGGCGCTGCTAACAATTCTGAAAAGGATGAATCATCATTTTTTGCCAACTTCCACCAACCAAAGCGTCATCCTCCCCATCTCTACAATGCATCTTCTTCGAAACAACAAAATGTCCTCGACCATTGAAAATGGAGGAATCATTCCATTCAAATTGACATTTGCTTCTGGATATGAAACTCGATTGTCCAAATCACTATCATCCGAGGATCTAATCATCATCAACCGTAAACAACGAGCTCGACTATTTGCCAAATTATTCTCGATTGCGGATCGTCCACCCAATCGTGGATCGAATGTAGTGGTGATAATTACACATGATAATGATGGCGGTGTAGCCAAATGTCATAAATTGCAAAAGAGTTTAATGTTATTGGGTACCTATTACAATTTATTCTTGTTGGTGGATCACAATAAAGAAGAAGAAGAGTTTGATAGAGATGCAGTGAAACGATTTCGGAATGACTTGTTGAATGTTACAACAGAAACAACAACAACAGAAACGAATGACAGCAACAATAAGGACAAGCTAACCCCACAGATCTTACCACCCCATCGAATCATCTTCACCTCCACCCCCGAGGGTAAAGTAGCATTTGTACGGCAGCTGCACGAAGCGAAATTGGTACTGTTGGGATCAAAAGAGGATAAGGTGAAGGTGGAGTTGGAACGGTTTGGATTTCGAGTGGTGAGTTACCTAGATGAAAAGGTGGATGGTGATGTTTCGACATTGGGACAATTCTTACTTCCATGACCTCCCGACCGTAATACTTATAATTTTGTGTATGCTAGAGTTACTTATTATAATATCTGCGCAAGAGCCAATCGTTAAGTATAGAATAGATGATGATACTTCTTATTGATCCATAGGAATTTACTTGCTTCCATATTTAGTAGGAGTAGAGTTGGAGGGGGGTGAGAGATCAGAAATAATTTTCTTCATACTGTCAAGCAATACCAGTAATAGATGCAGAAAAATTCGAGACGATAACAAGACAAACATCTAAAATTGATAACCTGTTCTTTATTCTGTATATAAAGATCTCCCCCCCAAATTACACGTCAACTGCGCCACAGACACTCACTCTAGAAGTCTCGGAACAAATCTTGCTGATGAGCACTAAGTTGAGGCTTATTCGACGGCGGCTCATTCTCCACATGCCTGTAAGAATCAAAGTATTGTGCATCCAGCGGATCCTTAATGTTGGGGACCCAAGGAGCAGGAATTGTCTTCTTCAAGAGCTTGTCTGTGCCGATAACTGCAAACCAGGCATGGTCGCGAATGTCCATGTCACCACGTGCGAGGCATCCGAAAACGGTTGGATTGACGACGAACGATGAGACGTTGAATTAAGTCTTGAGCGACTTCATTGACAACTCCACCTGGTGGGAAGGAGTACTTCACTTGTACGATACGCTTGAAGAGGCTGACTTGGTCAGTTCCATAAGAGTAGAATGGAGAGCGGCCAACAAGCATTTCATAAATGAGTACTCCGAATGCCCAGTAATCGACACCCTTATCATGACCCTTGGAGAGAATGATCTCAGGGGCGAGGTACTCAGGTGTACCACAGAGAGTGTATGTCTTATCCATCACGATCTTAGCGAAACCCAAATCCACAAGTACGCAGTAACCCGCAGCGTCAATAAGAATGTTTTCGGGTTTCAAATCACGATAAGTAATGTGCCTGTGGTGCAAGTGACTCAATGATTCAAGGATGCATGCTGCGTAGAAGCGAGAGTTAGCATTGGGGATACCATCTCGTGTTTCCGTGTGAATGACAGAGAAGAGTTCTCCACCTTGAACAAGTTCAATCAGCATGTACAAATGACGGTCATCTTGGAAGGTGCATCTCAGATTGACGACGAATGGGTGATCAATAGAGGTCATGATATTCTTTTCCCTGATTACCCCCTCCACTTGATGGTGCCCAATAATTTCCCTCTTATTCAACATCTTCAATGCATATGGTTTGCCCGTCGTCTTGTGACTCACAAGCCACACTTTTCCGAAAGTTCCAACACCCAAAATACGGAACTTGACAAGATCCGGAAAATTAATAGTGCGGTCCAACTTCGATGCAACAGGGGGAACTGGCTTTCCAAGTCTAGAAATGTCCCCAATAACACTCTCAATAGCGCTCCTTGTCAACACACCACAAGTGGAAGATTCCTCAGCGGTAATAGTTTGTTTGCACACTGCCCCATTCTCGGCCTGAATCAACTTATCACCAAAATAATCGCCAGGAGAAAGAGTGTTGATCATTCCATTTTCATTCACAACGGTAATCTTACCCTTGCTGATGATGTACAAGTTTGGTTTCGCGGCTTGTCCCTCCTCCGCGAGTACTTCTCCCTGGAGGAAATTCACCTCAGTGACCAAGTCGGTTAATCTCGCCATTTCATACGGTTCAAATTGAGAGTTGGCAAAAAGGGGCACTCCCATCAACACACGCTTCTTCATCGCGTGGTCAATCAAATCCTGTAACGGACCAAGAGACTTTTCAAAGTTTTCCCTCGAAAGAGCAAGGCACACACACGCCTTCTCTGCAGTAATATTGGCAGCACGGGGTTCCCCAGTAAGAAGGGCCCTCTCTCCAAAGAAATCTCCAGGTCCAAGAATCTGATCCACATATTGACTATCCCCAAGTCCAATGTCGTGAACCTTGCAAGTTCCCTCTTTCACAATGTAAAACACCTCTCCAACATCACCCTTATTAATAATCCTATCCCCATCTGCAAAGTTGATAGCCGTAAGAGCATCCGCAATCTTAATCAGCATACCCTCATCCAGATCAGCCAAAAACTTGACCTTCTTCAACACATCCACCGTATCCTTCTGTTGCGAGGCATTATTATTCGCCAACATATAACGAAAAGTCTTCTGATCCACCTTCCACAATTTACAATCCGAATTGGCAAGACAGGTCGCCGCACGAGGACAATTGTACAAGAGCGCCAATTCCCCAAAGGTTGCCCCGCGTGAGCACGCCCCGACGTGATTGCCATCCACCGCGAAGCTGATATGTCCATCCTCCACGACGTAGAAGTAATCCCCGATATCCCCCTGTTGGATAATGACCGCGCCCGCCTCGGCACTGTCGGCCTTCATGGCACTGATGAGCTGCCTCCTCTCATCCCTGTTCAAACTGGCAAAGATGAAGTTGTCTGCGAGAGAATTATCGATGAATTGGATTGCCTCATTGGACTTGGGGTAGTTGGGCGCCACGAAGTCCTCGGTCATGTCGAGGGGTTGGGCGAACACATTTTGGGCACGCTTGGCTTTGGCCCGGGAGTGCATGTTGATGGTTTTTTCGCGGGTTTCCACATTGGCCGCCTTCATCTTGGCAGACTGCAAAATAATTGGATATGAGATGTAATTGTCAGCAGTGTTAGAATTTAATATATATATATTTATATGATATGCGAGCACCGATGCCAACGACATAAAAAAATAAACTCACATCCTCTTCCTCTGGATCTGGAACTGTAATACTACTTTTCGCCACTGGTGCCGTATTTACCGGGCCTGGCTGAGTTGGTGCACCGGTGGCTTTGCTGTTGCACGAACCCATGAAAGCGCGTCCTTTTTGACGCGCTGTTCGACGATGCTGGTGAATTGATCCGTTGTTGGCAGATCAACGCAATTTTTTATCACCTGGCAGGATGGATCTATTTGAATCTCGCTAGAAAACCAGAAAAGGAATCCAAATGAAAATCTTTCTGGTAAACTTAGAACGTGGGGTGTTATATTTGGAAAGGTTGGGACTATACCCTCTTTCAAAATTTTAATCTTCTCGAACTCTACGTACTTCAGGGAGAGCTAAAAAAGCAAGGCCCCGCCACTAACAAAACTTTTACGTACAAATTAGCTAGCAAAACAACTTCGCCGAAGAGGATCATAAGATGATGAACAAAATATCACATCATGTTTTACACAGAACATCGGACTACGATGAGTAAAAGACAGAGATATCATAATAAATAACATAATAAACTAATATATTTAATTATTTACACCACCGCTGCGGCGTTTGTCTATTCCGTCGCCATCTCGTCTTGCTTTTTGTACCAAGCCTCGACGAATTTGTCATATCTTGCTTTCGTCGTATCATCAAAGTTGTCGTAATCTGCGTCGGCCACATCTCCTGCGATGAATGCAAGCTCATCGTAGGTTAGATATTCTGATATATCATGCTGCTCCATGTTTGGAACATCATATTTCAGCTTTTTATCTGCATGACCTTCAAGATCTAACCCATCTTGCACCTCTTCAACAATCACACCTTTTGCAACTCTCTCCCTTGGTTCAATAGATGTCAAGTCTAACACATCACCGCCAACCTCCCCGTCACCGTAATCCAGACTGCACGCCTTCCTTACACCAAAGCTCAATCCATTCCTCTCCTGCACAAACTCATCTCCACCATCGCATGCATAGATTGCAGCTGCAACCTGGGAATGATGCACAAATGTTCGTGCAATTCTATCAAGAGGATAATCGTCCCATGCCTTCTTTACCAGCTGCCACAATACTTCACAATGCAGGTAATGTCCGCCAGCAACTACACCCTGAAGACCAGATAATCGGATGACAAGTTTTTTGTTTTCCAATTCATTGAGGTGTGATTTCATTTCCCCCTTCTTCGTCCCCTTTTCGTGTTTGTTGAATTCGCCTTCGTCAATCCTCAACCATGCCTTTTGCTTTGATCGCCCCTCACGTAAATGTACCAACAGTGGATTGGGATGACGATCATATTTGCTCCAAGCTCGGCTTTGAATGATGATGTGTTGTATACCCCGAGGGGAAGTAGGTGGTGTTGGCTGTTGTGTTGATGGACTTGACCGTTGCTGAGGAGGTTGGTGTGATGGTGCCAGAATGGATGGACGAGATACATCTGCGCCGTTGGTTCGCCGCGCGGTTGTCACAAGTGGATTGAGGCTGGTGATGCGTAGACGATTGATATTCTTCTCGACCGTCCCGTCCATACAATATCTGATATCAAATGATCCGTCGGCATGGTCTTTTTGAACGAATCCGTTTCCGCCTTCGCTATTCGGTCTGCCAACGAAATTCTGAGGTGCAATATGAACCAATTGGCCAAACAACGGAGGAGGCATGATGATGCGATGGATTGGGCGGCAAATATTGATGGATGTACTGTGTATTGTGATGTGATATGACCGTTGCATTCGGATCTCATGGTGGGGTGTTCAAAAAGGCAGTTAGAATAAAAAAAATCAAGGTAGGAACTAGTATTGCTCTACGACACTAATAAACCGTTTTTTTTGCCTTGCTTTTTTAGCTCTCCCTGAAGTACGTAGAGAGTTGTGTTAAGTAGTAGTTCTATTAGATATGTAATGATATTCATACTCCTATTGATTTTCTCTATCTTTCTAACGACATATCCCCTTGGGTGTATATTTCATCTCAAAGGAACCTGCGCTGACGTTCCTTTGTCTTCTTGGATTTGAGGTATCGTAAGGCTGTACCATGACCGCACTGCCGCTCGCTGGCAGGTCGTCACGCAACCGTCAACGAATACATAAATAAGTACTTCATGCATATAATATAGAGAGAATGAAGGACGGCATCAACTCCTGCCTCCCTCCAACGAATCCTCTCAGAAACTATTTGCCTGAATATCTCGAATCATCACCAATGGTCATCGAAGCGTGACTGCGAAGGCGAAGAAAAAGGCTGAAGCTGTTTCAGGAGCGGCTGTATGTGGTTTGTGTCCTGACTATAGGACTTGATTAGAGCGTCTATGCTAGGCGGAATCAGGTGCATCTCTTCAATATATGTTGCACATGTGAAGGTTCTGTTGATATTTGTCCGAAGCAAGCTGCTTAAAAGATATGTAACTGAGTCGTGAAAGTGAAGAATTCAAATGTAGAGGATTTTGTAAAGAAGATTGGGAGAAAAAGAGGAACTTTTGTTCGAGTACACACATGCTTACAAGACCAAGCTTAAAAAACTTCATCTCATCTGGTAAGACACAATGATGTAAAACATGCGTTTACTTTTACGATCCCTCTAAGTGTACGAACGAAATCATGAATGAAACCTAATATGCTACTTTCAATCCTTCTTGCGTCGGAAAAGATTCTTGATTGCGTCTCGTTTTCTTCCCTTCGGTTCTTCTTTGTCAACTGTTGTTGGAGCTGGGGCTGGAGCTGGAGGTGACACTGGTTCGGGTTCTGCTTTTGCAACCTCTACTTTCTTTTCCTCAGTTGCCACTGCAGCCACTTCTTCTTTCTCCTCTGGAACCTTTTCAGCAGTATCTTCCTTTGGTGCTTCCACCTTTTTTGGTGTTGCATCAGGTTTTTCTTCTTTCTCAGCTACTTGTGCTTGTTCTTTTGCTTTCGCGGCTTTCTCTGCTGCGGCCTTCGCCTTCTTCTTTGCTGCCACCTTTGCCTTCTTTTCAGCTGCCTCCTTCTCCTCCGCCTCCTTAACACTTGTGTAATACGCATAACTCGACCCATATGCACCTGCGATTGCAACACTTAAACCCCCAAAAATAACTTCACTGTTTGTCAAGTCTCCCAAAGCTCCCAAGCTAACTGTATCGCCATTGAAAGTAAACTTATTCTTCAAAAAGTAATCTAACGTTGATCCCTCGAATGTTATAGGCGCCTTTTCAGGAGCTCCCCAAGTCAAAAACTTTTCAACCGCCTCTGCCTCTTCTGCAACCTTGTTCAGTTCCGCGGGTGCTACGTCAACAATCTCGTCGACAAATTTCAACGCTGCAGTTCCATCTCTCAGGAATGGCAATCGAGGAATATTAGGGTTGATGACGCGCACGACAATCACGCCTGGTACTGATTCAACGCGAACATCGACTGATTCTCCATTGACATTGAATTGTGCATCACCGGCAGTTAAGAGAGCATTTACGGCTCCTTTGACATCTTTTGGTGGAATGACTGTGACTGTATCACTTTCAGAGAGAAGTTCCAAGATGGGTTTGACTGATTTGGCAGAATCGATCACATAGTTGGTGAGTGCATCTCGGTTGGCAATTGCTTTACGAGTAAGTGCTGGGATGTTCTTGATTTCAATATCAATAGACGTTGCAATAGGTGATACTGCTTTAGTTGTAGCTGCTTGAACATCTTCTGTAGGGAGGAGAGGGTTCGAGAAGAGAATTGATGTCGCCAATGCAGCTGACGTTACCGCCGTAAATAGAGGCCGAGTTATTGTATCCAGTGGGTTTGTGATTTCACTTTCTCTCTCGGAGTCTGCGTAGAGCAAAGTTGACGAGCTCCTTCGCGAGGATGCAAGTGGAGATGTAAAGGCATTTGCGCCAGTGAGTAAAGAGGCCAGTGTGGCCAATGGCAAAGCATATTTGATCATCTCCGAGCAGATGGAATGGTGTAGGCGCGTGAAATTATGTGCGCTACAAGCAATAAGTAGCCAAGTATTGAGTGGACTGGTTGCACTTGTTGCTTGGCTTGGTGGATTTGCTCTTTGCTCTCGGCTGACGTTTGACGCCAACTACAAGGGCACGCTCCCCATCCACGCCTTCCACGCCCCCGCTCTATCTCGCCTTACTTGTGTCATTTTTGGCGCGCCGGTGTCATTTCGACAGAGTGCGCTCGCTGCGCGAGAGGGGAGGCGAACTTTTTCTGGATTGAGGAGAAAAGTTTACCTCTAAGAGAGAGGGAGAACGGTACACAGTTTTGACTTGTGACTTTACACTGGGTATATTTTGGTTGAAAATGGGCCTTACAACCAAAAATTGGGTGTTTGAGGTTGGTTTGTTATGTCCTTGAAGATTGAAGCTTTTGTCGCACGGTCTTTGTGTGACTGATTGTGTTCGAACCGACGCGACATGCTACTGGCGGGAAATAATTGTCACTGTCGCGTCGTGACAGCTCACAATTTTCACACACAAATCACTAACAAAATTGTAATAGTCTAAATATGGCCATGTTGCCCGACGAAAATTCATAGATCAGTTGAAAGATAGCATCCCAAACAGTATATGTACAATATCTGATGCGGAAGAGACTATAATTCATCGAGATAGAGCACCTACCGACGAATTTGTGACCAATAACTGCTATTTCGAGCTAGAATGACTGCATGCCTACGGCAGATCTGCATGCCTGTACTGCTGCTGCTATGCGAGTATACTGCATATAACGTTGACCAGTGGTTCTATCGAAAGCTAATAGTCTGTACTATCGTATTATGGTCGACTATTTGTGTTAGGGGTCGACATGGAGGCATAGAACCTCCATGTAAGGGTGTAGAACTCGTGTTTTTTGTGCTTTGTTAGTGTTTTGTGTGGAGTTTCAGTGTACAGTGACAATTTTTTCCAGTGAAAATTTTTTCCCGCCAGTAGCATGCGACGTCAAAAAATCAAAATTACTTGTACAAGTCTTCGAACAATTGAAGAGTGAAGGTATCGCAATATGCATTAATAATAATCTTTTAGGAGCTTTTAGGCTGGTCTGAAGCACCATACATAACCGTTTCTAGCCGTATGCCCCCTACCTAGCTGCTTTGAAGTCCAAAACATTTAGGAGTAATAAGGAAGCCGCTACGCCGTTTGGGGCGACAACTTTGATTTATGAGATGGCTATGAAGAACAAATTTTTCATGATTGCCAAGACCGCGAGGGAGAAACCCTCTGCTTCTGAAGATGAACAGCGGCGAAAGTCCTTGCCAACGTCAAAACTACATAAGTTGTTGTTTCTATCAAAAAGGCGGGGATCTTCAGAAAGTCTACCTTCACCTGAAACGAAAGATATACTGGGTGTATCTCCTGCACAACTGCAGGCGGATTGTCCATCACCAGCACAGAGACCTATGGAAGAGAAGTATACATCTCGGAAATTTTCTTCGAGCAATAACGATAGAGGTTCAATCATCCAAAAGGAAAGTTACCGTTCTTCGACGAAAAATAAGCTGCCGATGGGGTATGTGCAAATGCGGAATGCAAACATAGCAACCTTAAACAATAGTTTTACGAGTTCGAAGAGTGGATTCAATGAAGACGATGCACTCTCTTCAGTTTTGTTAGAAGGGTTGAAGAAACCACATTTATGTGATATGGCAATGATTGGAAAGGACGGTGTGACAATCGGAGCACCGAGTTTCCTTTTGTGCAGTCATAGCAGAGTGTTTGAGGATATGTTTTTGTCTGTAAAAATTGCATTACCAGTATCATCTGACCATGATGATTTTGAAGACGCACGGGATACTTTCAGACAGGGAGAGGAATCTTATCTCGATAAAGACGGAACTGTAACCGTCAAAGTGCCATTTGCAGCTCAGGATGCTATTCAAATAGTCACTCATTTCATGGCATCGCATGAGTTGCCACTTCAAAAGGTAGGGGATTCAAGCGAGCAAAACATAAGAACTTTGACACAAGTCCATACGTTTGCAAAAGTTTATCGAATGGAAACCCTTGCACACGAAGTGGATCGCACGCTTAGAGTACTTGTGAATAAGACGGGACATCTGGCCTCGGCAGTGTTTGACGAGTGCACGAAATCAATGAAGCTGGCAGGAAGTGAAGAAAAATTCAAGAGGAGCGATTTAAAGGGATTCGTCTTTGACTCAATCAGGGAGAAACCGGAAGAGTTTCTGATTTCAGGTGGCCTCAAATATCTCCATCCTGAATCTCTTGAGAAAATTGTTTGCGATCAAGAAATTGACGTCGACGAAATCACCATGTTTCACATTTTGTTCACTTGGATCAGGGAGGGCCCAGGAGAACGGGAAGATCGACTGAAGGTTGCAAAATCGCTTGTTTCAAATATACAGCTCACCCTCATGGATGTCAAATATCTTGACACTTGCGTGCGACGCTCAGGATTTGTTGAGGCTGCTGCTGTAGATGATGCAATACAGGCAATTGAAGACCATTTAGCAAACCTTTCCCCAGAGGAACAAGAACATATTCTTGTTTCGGGGGCAGGGACTGAGGCAGTGAATGGTATCTATGTCCGTATGGAAGAAGATATCGGACTGGAAGACGAGGAAGCTGTATTCATCAAAGAAGCTTCAGAAGGCGAAATTGGAGGTGACTATGGGTTGTATTTGTGGAGGGACTCGTGGGCTATATCCCCTTGTGTTGACTACAGTAACGTTTTGTACAGCCGTCACACTGAAATCAAGAGAGGCTGGAACCGGCTCAGACCCGCAGCTGACAATTGGATAACAGAAAGTGGAACGTCGCCTGCTCCTACGTGTCAGTGGAATGCCGGTGCAGACGAATCCAAGTGTGACGAAAAGTATGAAGCACCTCGATTGTCAGTGAAAGGAGCTCCTGCATACAACAGCGTGACTGCTTCCATGGCTGACATCACGATTGGCGATCATGCTCAAGCAAAAGAATTTTCATTGGATGATATGTTAAATCTTCCCACTGATCAAGACTTTGAGGGTAATGATTACCGTGTTGTGAGGCCATCGCTTGTGAGAAGCTGTCGCAGCTACACGGGCAAGAACAAAGATACATTGACGGCCAAATAGGAAATGTGTTGAGATTGATTCGTTCCAGAGGTATGGGGATCATTACTCTTTAGGAGGAAGTCAACGAACCATAAATCATTAATTGTTAAAAAACAGATAGCCAATCTTACACACGAAGACACGCCACATTATTACCAACCATGGGAAGGCACCATTCAACCCTAAAGTCCATTTCTAAACGCATTCTGAAAGTCCTCCACAGTGATCGTTACCTCATCAGGACTCAATATCGGCATTCTTGAGCTCATAGAAGGACTCAGCGTCCCCAAATCATTACCGCTTGTGCTCTTCTTTTTCAATTCCATCTTGACAGCATGCACTAGATCATCCGCCACTCTTCCATTACGATCGGCACGCCAATCCTCTCCCATACTCTCGATGGCATCAGATATGTATCGTGCCGTCAAACCTTCCCCTAACACGAATCCCTTTTGGCCGAGTTTGGATGCTACCATTCTTGCCAACTCGAATGGGGTAGGATCGGGCATCTCAATCCTCAGTAAGAAATTATTCTTGAAGCCAATGTCGGAGCTCACAATCCTCTGGAGGTCAATAGAATACCCAGCAAGGAAAATTAATGGATCCCCTGTAGCCAAGTTTTCAGCAAGTACCTTAAGTGCGGCAGGCCCATGGTCTTGACTGCTCGAGCGGCCGTTTGACGGGAGCAAGTTGTAAATCTCGTCGACAAACAACACTCCGCCCCTTGCCCGCTCCAAGACTCTGGTAGTCTTTTCAATCGTCCGTTCTTCGGAACGTCCATCGACCAACTCACTTCGTCCTACCTCAACAATTGATTCCGTGGGAACTGCACCAATTTTGTATAAAAGAGGGAGGAGTAGACGAGATGCATACGTCTTTCCACATCCAGCATTGCCCGTAAGGATAATGTGCCGAGGACGATCAGATTGACCGGGAACGAGCCCACGCAGTCTATCGACCTCAATGGTACGGCGCAACCCTCTGATTTGATTCTTGATGGCATCTAGTCCAACCAATTGGGCTAGAGATACTTCCACTAGATCATCATGGGGGGACGAGAGAGTCCTCAATTTGTTTGGCCTCGTCATCTTCGATGGATTTTTGTTCTTCTTCTCCTGCAATTCGTACCTATCATGTGAACAAGGATAACAAAACTGATGAGTAAACGGCAATACACGTGCAAACAACAAATGCAACATCTACAAACAACAATCTCAAGTCTTACCTGCTCCAACATGGTATCTAAATCTTTACAACTCTCGGGATCAATTCCACTCGAATACATCGCACTAGGATGATTCTCCCTCACATCCATCAAAAACTGAAGCAACACATCCAAATCCTCCTGTACACCATCATGACTCACCATCTGCTTTTGCAACTCCTTCTCCACACGCTCATATCGCGACTTGGCACCCTCAAATATCTCATCATCATTAGGCGGGACAGTCTTCCCCTGAAGCAACGCCACAACATTATTCGATGCACCATCTGCCACAGCCAGATCTAACGGTGTATTCGAATCATTATTCTTCTGCCGTGCTGCCTCCGGATACGCATGATACAAAGCCTCTACAACCTCAATAGGGGCATTATAATGCGCTGCATAATGCAATGGCAAATTCCCATGATTGTTCTTTTGCGCTGCCCCCTCTGGAAAAATCTCTAGTAATAACTTCATACAGTCCAAAGGACCTTTTTTCCACGCTGTAAAGTGCAAGGCTAGATTTCCATAATTGTTGGTGATGGAGGCAGCCTCGGGGTATGCCTCCAGAAGTCCCTCAATGACCTCGACTGGTGCACGGAATGATGCGGCCGAGTGCAATGGGAGGTTACCCCTATCATTCTTGCGACGTGCCTCATGTCTGGTTGCTGGATCGGATGCCCAAGCCAAAGCTGCCTTCCACCCCTTGGCTAATTCGTGTAGATCGACGTATTCTGCATCGGACATGGGTGCAGATTGAGCGATTACGTTCCGAGGCTGCAGCTACTGCCGCGGACCGTTTGGAGGATGGAGCAATGTCTTTTTCAGAGGAGGGTGCAGTTTGGATGGGTGCCGATGATTTTTTGCCAGTGACACCCTCGCGGATGCGACGGCTGGCACTTGTGAGGTCCTCTTCGTTCATTTTAGTTGGAATGGTAGTGACGCCACCGCTTGCTTTGTCAATGATGTCGTCATGGAGGTAAGTAGTCGATAAGCCCTTTTTCAGGAGGAGGAAAGGGAGTTGAAAAAAATGAGAATGTACAGAGGAATCAATATGAATAACTGCGCCTTCTGACAGCATTCCCAAATTTTGTTTGGTTTGGGCGAGGCAAGGTCATGGCGAACGGCTTATCTAATCTCAAACGGAAAGTTAGAATAGCGCTTGCTTGTTGCAGTGCATCGAACAACATAGCAGGTGTCATCTTTGTAGTTAGACGGCCCATGGATTGAGAAGCAGCAATTGGTAATGCACGAGTAACATCCAACAGTCACACCAAATATATACATACACCAAATACTATTGCAATGTCCGACACAACCCTACACGAGCTATGCAAGGGCTTCGGTGCCCTACTCAGCCGATCCAAAACTCCTCAATTCGCAGAAGAGGCAGCTCGGGTAAACGATCGCGGCAATCTCCCCCTCCACGCAGCATGTTCCTTCCAGGCCTCACAAGATGTGATCGATGCCCTCCTCAAGGCCTATCCACAGGGGGCAAGTCTTCCAAATGGTGTGGGCAATTTGCCATTGCACCAGGCAGCCATGTGGCAAGCCCCACCAGACACTGTCGAATTGTTATTGGTACACTATCCCGAGGGGGCATCGGCACGCAACCAGTACGGAAGTTTGCCACTTGCACATGGCCGCATCTAATTCAGCAACTGCCGAGGTGGTCAAACTACTCGTGGACGCATATCCCGATGCATTGCATCTACAGAATGATGATGGGATGACCGCTCTGGATTTGGCTCTTGCAGATGAAAGTACGAGTGAGCAAGTGTTGGCGTTGTTGGAGGGACGTCCGCCTCCTCCAGAGATGACTCGTCGTCAAAAGGCTGAGAAGTTTATGGAACGTGCGGATGCTCTGGAACGAAAGTTACTCACTGTACGTGGGAGTGGGGGACGTCAAGGGCGGGATTTTAAGGATGCTGTAGCCGCAGTCCGTAGGTTGGCAGATTGCTTATCCCCAGGCACTGTACTCTGCTGGGATTGATCCGAATGAATTGGAAATTTCATTGAGTAATGCCATGGTGGATGGGGGAGCCATGTCGTCGTCACGTCGTGGTGGAAGTTCGGGTGATGCTGCTAGGAAGCAGCAGATGGCGATTGAAAATGCCATTTTGGAGGCTGTGTTGAAGAGAAGTAAGGGAGCTAATAAACAAGGAGATGATGACCAGGATAATGACTTCGGTGGTGTAAGAGATAGAGTGGAAGATTTGATTTCAAGTATTGTTGGATTGGAGCATATCAAGTGTCAGGTGAGTGCATCGAGTCTGCAGAAAACAATCGTTTTTTCTTCTCTCATGATTTGAAATGAGTCTCTCTTACACAATCCATTCTTCCCATTAGATTCGAGGATTACGCCGAACCACTGAAATCTGTGACCTTCGTGAATCTCTCCTACCTGACCATGGCAATGGTATTCGTGGACTTTCTGCTGCCCTGCTTGGTGCAACCCTTAGTGATACTGGCGGTCGTCCACGTGCTCCCCATATGATCTTCTTCGGTAACCCTGGCACCGGAAAGACAGCAGTGGCACGACTGCTTGCCAAGGTGTATCATGAATTGGGAATCTTGCGCAAGCCAAAGTTTCTAGAAGTGGAGAGGATGGATCTGATTGCAGGGGATCAAAGAGGTACGATTGCCAAAACTCGTGAGGTTCTCGAGGAGGCTAGGGGTGGCATTCTATTTATTGACGAGGCATATACTCTTGGTATGACATCGAAGAGGTCGAGAGCTGAGAACGCAGGTAATGATGCCATGACTGAAATCATGAGGAGTATTGATACGGATGAGGCTGGAAGGGATTCACCTTTGGTGATTATGGCAGGATTTCCAACAGAAATGAATTTGTTCTTGGCTCGTCATGAAGAATTACGTCGTAGGTTTGACGTGACCTTTGAGTTCCCTGATTATACATGTCAAGAGCTAGCAGAAATCTTTGTAGATCTTGTGCACGCGAAGGGTTTTTATCTCGACGAAACTGTTAGGGTCGACTACATTGCCAAACTACTACAGAAGCAGACAGATACATTTTGGAGAAGCGAAAGGAATGGACGTGTTAGTGAATTGTTACTGGCAGGTGCAAGGACAGAGGTTCGCAAGCGTATCAGATCGAGTCAGTTTGAAGAGCAAGAGGTTGATCCTCAACTCATATTACGTCAAGACATCGAGACAGCAATGGAAGGTCTTAATTAAGCCGATTGAGATCATGTTGATGAGAGAGAGAGCCTCCTCATGTTACGTTTTTAATTGGTTTCTGTGTGTGGTGCTCATATCTTCCATCTGCGAAAAGATCATCATAGCTGTGAATAATTGTTATCTAAATGTTACTTGGTCAAAGATTTAGAATGAACCAGAAGAACTACTTAAATCACAATACCTACCAACTAACACCCACATTGAGTTGAGACTGTACTCGAAGAAGTCGCATCGGACACGATACGGTCACGATACGACCGTCGGAAGAAACTTTGCTCGAGCTTTTTCAGTGACTCAAAAAAGCAAGATCAAGAAGTAGCAAGCTACAAGTACATATGTAGCAAAGATGTAGGTAGGTAAGATGTGAGCGGGCATCACAAGCAAACAGCTGCAAACCACGTACCACCTAATTGCTAATGGTGTCATAATTATTATCACGCTAACAAATCAACAACCATGGTTATTTCAAAAGCACGTGCAGACGAAGTCAATGCGAAAATGGCACGCGTAGCTCCGGTAAGTTGTTGCTTGGTATACTTATGGAAGATGCTCAATTGTCTTCATCGCATAATCATCTCACAAATCTTCACAAATCCTTCGATAGGAACTCACAAGTTCCTACGCAAAATATCCTCTATCTATACAAGCGGGGCGCACGATGTGGGTCAATCCAAACGGTGGTAAAACAGCCAGAGGCGAACTGTGCTTCATCAAAGGTCAAGCGAAAGAGGAACCTATGAAGACACCAGATTATGTTTACGGAGCAGGTTCTCTAGGATTCGGATACTATCATCTACTAACAAGAGACTCTTACAAAATTTTATATGCTCGTCTACAATCAACAGCACCAGTAGCATGTTGTTCATGTTTCAACAAAGAAGCAACCAGGGCGATAGACGATCACGATGAAGTTACGCGCATATGTTACAATCGGAGCGTAGCAACCGTCCCCGATGACATTCAGGCCGCCAAAGATGCCGAGGCCAAAGCACGTGGTACTGCAAAGGCAGTGTATAACGTCACACAAAACGAGCAATTGTTTATTAATGGTGTACAAACGGCTAGCTTTTGTTGCTCTCTAATTTCATGCTTGCGCCTTCCAATAAGTAACATATGCAGAGCAAAGCAATAATTTGTACACAAGTTTCAGAGAAGCAAGATAGGCGTCAGGTAAATGTCAAATGCTCCTTCATTGAACATTTAGGATGAGGGGATCTTGTATTAGTATTTTAATTTCAGTGCATTTCAACACTTTTAAAGTTAAGATAATGTTGTCTACTGCCCCAACAAGCCCCAACAACTCTTAGCCTCTCATATACCAACTCAAAACAATCTTAACTATGCGTTCCCATCACACTATCAATCACCAAACTAAAGACCGCAAACCCACCACACCCAACAGCACTCGCCTGCGGTCCCTGCTTCGCCTGCATAGCCGCCCCAGTCACACATCCACTCACCACAGCATTCCAAACATCATGCTTCCCCCGATACTTTTCTACCAAGCACTCCGATCCACCAAACACCCCCGTAATGAATGCAAATTGTCGACACCAATACAAGGATTTGTCCGCAGTAGCTCGTAGTGTTGTGCGCACCTGTTCTTTCAATGGAGCCTGTGGTACCTCCTTCCCTTCAATAATCGTAACTGGTGGTGTCATATCAGTCAAGGCACCCATGAAAACACCCATGAGTAATCCCATAACGCCACCACCGATAATTCCTATGGCAGCTTTCCCTCCGCATGATTCTGAAAGCCAGTCAAAATTGGGTGGAAGTTCAGCCGGGGATGAGTTGGAAGGTGACCATGGTTGGGGATAAGGGAGTGCTCTCATGGTAAGTGCTCCTAGTGTCAAGTTATTGTTATTGAGATTATTTGACATTTTTCTTGCGGATTGTGTAGTGCTATTACCGTCAGTATTTTCATTTGGATTTATCAATGGTCCAGCAGGGGTATTTGTAACCTCATTAGAGCCATATAATTGTACTGCTTGATGCAGAGCACCTTGTGCTGTGTAATGTGCTGACGAGAGAGAGGTTGAGCCGCTCATGATGGATTGATAGATGGAGGGCGGTTGATATGATGTGGGTGATTGCTCTTGCGCCGCCACCTCTGACGCCAGTGATTGTGATGACGACGACATTTTTCTATGCTTTTTTTCCTCCTCAACGCAGAGCAGTTCGTCCAGATTGTCCTTCTTCCCTGTCTACCAGCTTAACCAGAATGGTATGACCCGAATGTTATTGATCTCTTGATTGTAGAGCGTAGAGCGTTGCTTGATGTTTGGCTGCGTCGACTTCATTATTTCGCAGTTCAGTGTGTCCACCGTATGTAGTTGCCCGCGGGTGCGTTCGCTCGTCGGGGCGGGCAACTACGGTGGACGGGCAATTACGGAACACGTTTTCTGTTAGTGTTCGGACTTCCAGTGTCCGGATTTTCCAGCGGGCAACTCTGTGGACGGGCAAGTACCAAGGCGGGCAACTACGTGGACACTATCTAGCGATTGAGGTACGGAGATTTTGCGGGAACCATCATTTTTGCGGGAACCATCATTTTTTGCGCCAACAAGAAGTAAATTCAAAATAATGGCTCCCCAAAATCCGAGGTTCCGATTCCTTAGCCGGCACGAGCAATGCTCGACCTACCGAGATACATAAGTAGTCAAACCTCCTCTAACCAATGCCCCTATCGAATCGATCACGCAGTAGTTCACCGCTCTTCAGTTCTAAAAAGTCTTCGTCTAGCAGCGGCAGCATCACTGGAAGTGATTCTACAAAACGCGTCCATAACATTGACAGTTCGAACATAAATGAAAATCAGTCGCTTCCCCATACACTTAACAACACAAATCCTACAATGACATCTTCATTCTCTATGCGCAATTATTTCCAAAGCCAGCTACAGCAAGTATCCATCGGATTCCACTCCCTCTCATCCTCCCCACCAGAACTGTACAAAGCCTACATACTCAAATTCCTCGACTCCTACGCCTACTTTTCCTTCTCACTAGTCTTCACTCTCTTCCTCAGTGAAGACTTTGGCATGTCCGATGTCGAAGCTGGGACCATCTACGGAGCATGGGGGGCACTCATCACTGTATTTGGATTGTTTACTGGGACAATCATTGATAAGTTGGGTGTGGCGAAGTGTTTGCGTATCGGATTCATTTTAAGTTTTGTCACGCGCGTCATGTTGTTCATATGTACTTCCAAGCATGTCTTGTTATTTTGTACATTGATTTCGCTTCCACTGGCCAACTGCCTTGGTATCCCGGTATTAACAATTGGGTTGAGGAGATATACAAACAATGAAAATCGGGGTTTTGCATTTGGTTTGTTTTATGTTGTTATGAATGTTGGTGCCTTGATTGCTGGGCCTCTTGGTGGATGTCTTGACGAGATATGTAATAACAATAGCGACAATGAAGAGGCTGCCAATGAATATAATGACGATGCAACAACAACAATGACTGCTGCGGTATGGAGAATGACGAGTAATCGTGGAATAATATTATCATGGCGTGATTGCCAATTTCGTTCGCAGTGTTTGTTGCATTCAGTGTACGTGAAATAAAGGTCGACTCAAACTCCAACGTACCCTCGGCAACAGATGATGACATGGACAATGATAGTACTATGGATGATGATAGCCGTATGACCGACTCTTCCAGAAGCAAGATTGAACAAGACAGTCTCAACATTTCAACCAATTCAAGGTGACACACTTAACATTCTCTCTGAAACAATCAGAACTCCCAATTTTCGACGGTTCCTCTTGGTGGTACTACTTACACTCAACGTCCGAATGATATTCCGTCATTTGGATGGAACACTACCCAAATACATGATTCGTGAATTTGGCGAAAACACGCCGAAAGGTGCAGTGTATTCCATCAACCCAGCACTGATTATCATTTTGGTTCCAATTATAACTGCTGCGACTTCCTCGGTAGATCCACTGGTCATGATTCATTATGGGACGTATGTCAGTGCTTTGAGTGTCTTCTTTTTGGTACTCTCGACTTCATTGCCGGCATGTGTAATGTTCGTCATCACCCTATCAATTGGAGAGGCGATATGGAGTCCAAGACTGTATGATTATACGACAACTGTTGCTCCTGAGGGCCGAGAAGGAACCTATATGGCTTTAAGCTCAGCCCCACTATTTTTAGCGAAGCTGCCAGTTGGTGTTATCAGCGGAGTTTTGCTTCAGAAATATTGCCCCGAGAACTTGGAAGAAGGTGAAGAACGGCATAGCAAGACAATGTGGTTGATTATTGGTTTAATGTCCATCTCAAGTCCCCTTTTGATCACATTCTTTTGGTCGTACATCTCTGGAGGAGAGCGAGGTTCGGGGCATGGCAATGCCGCAACTCGAATCAGTAATGGTGAACGAGTTATGAGAGATGATGACGATATGTATTTTCAGAATGAAGATGACGATGATTCATACCAACATAGACCATTGGCAACAAAGCTTTCACTGCCAAGAGTTCGAAACGGCGGCGCAGGGGATAGATCTTCTTCATCATCGCCAGTTGGCACTTTAACATAGCATTGACATTATTAGAGGAGAAGATTATTTAGGATCGATGTGTGTGCCTGGACTGTGTTAATTATGGCTAATGATTCTATGAGAGCCCAAGCTGATAGATGAATAAATAATGAGCTGCCTCCCTCCTACAATATGGGCTTGTCTTGGTGGTACTCTAACTGCCAACTTCCGCCAACCAACACCAACAAGAGAGAGAGCTGAGGAATCCTTTCTTGCTTGCTCGATTCCTCTGTTTTTAAGACATCTCTCTCCTCCTCATCGCCATCTTTTCGCAAAAATAGGTTGAATTGCCTCCACGTTTCACACTCTCTCCGCTGAAATGAAGGAGATCTTTGCCTCACAAATTTCAAAGAACACCAACCCTATCACCATGATCTTCCCACGGGCCCTACTAAGCATCGCCCTCCTCGCCACCAGCTCGGCATTCGCACCGACGGTCCTCCCATCCCCGCCCAGCAGCATCATGCATGATCCAATCCACAACTGAAGCAGCAGCAGCAGTCCAAGAGGAAGTCGCCTCCAACGCCGGAGATCGCGACATTCTCATCCGTGCCGCACGAGGAGAACAAGTCGAGCGTACTCCCGTTTGGCTCATGCGTCAAGCTGGTCGGTACATGTCGGCCTTTCGTCAGTATTCGGATAAATATCCCTTTCGTGAACGTTCGGAAACTCCCAGTATGGCCATTGAATTAAGTCTGCAATGCCATCGTGCGTATGGCATGGATGGCATCATCATGTTTTCCGATATTTTAACTCCATTGCCCACACTGGGGATTGAGTTTGATGTTGTCAAAGGTATTGGACCGGTGATATCCACAGAGGTACGAAATGATGAGGATGTGGCCAAGCTGGCAGATGTGGCGGATGTGGATTTTGACAAAACACTGCCATTCATCAGAGAGATTTTGGGATCACTTAGCAAGGAGGCAGAGGAGGCCAATACTAGTTTAATTGGGTTCGTGGGTGCTCCATTTACATTGGCGGCTTACACTATTGAAGGAAAATCATCCAAGCACTGCCTCCGCACAAAGAAAATGATGATGGCCGATGACGATGGATCGTCCAAGGCTATGACTGCATTCCTTGACAAACTTGCCACCATGATTGGAAACTACGGATGTCATCAAATAGAATGTGGAGCACAGGTTGTCCAAGTCTTTGAATCATGGGCACATCAATTGAGTCCAAAGCAATTTGAACAATTTGGCAAACCAGCAGCACAAAAGGCTATCAAAATCATCAAGGAGAAATACCCCGACGTTCCTGTGATTTACTTTGCCAATGGTGGATCATCGTATTTGGAATTACAGCGGGATATGGGAGCTGATATGATTGCTGTGGATTGGTCAGTCGATATGGCAGAGGCAGCGTAAGATTCTTGGACCGGATGTTCCAATCTCGGGTAATATTGATCCTACCATCTTGTTTGGAACAAAGGAGCAGATTGAAGAAGCTGTCAGAGATTGTATTGATAAGGCTGGAGGACCTGGAAAGCACTTGCTAAACTTGGGACATGGTGTCATGCAAGGAACTCCGGAAGAGGCTGTCGGCTGGTTGGTGGATGAGTGCAAGCGTTACAAGGGCAAAGATGCATAGACAATAGATGATGGCATTCTAATGTCACATCAGTATCAATTCTTGCTTCCTATTCACTAATTATCAATAGCAAAAATTGTATAGGAATTTCCAACACTACGTCGTGACATCAAGTCAACAGCTTCAAACTGTTGAGTTTCTGCCTAATGTACACACATAATTGATTGACCATGCTCACACATTTACATCGTCAAAACAAAAGTCATCATGTGATTCGTCTCCCTCATGAATCACATCTTGACCCCCTACGAGGTGCTTCAAAGCATCACGCTCTCGATTAAATGTTCTCCTTCTCATCATAGGCTCGAACCCCACAGCTGGGACATTCTTCGTTCTCACAAGAGCGTCCCAGTTGTTCTCGTAGTCATGCGTCATGACTAGTACACCTGCTTCATTTGATTGCAAAATGGTCGGGCTGACGTATGGTTGAATCAATGATTCTCCCCATGTAACAGTTTCAAACATGGACGTTTCGTTTGGCGCTGGAGGCTCTACTTCATCACACGTATTGACATCGATCCAGGATGGAAGGAATGATAAATACATCAACACGCAAACAACTGCAACGAAGCTTCCAACCGTGACCAACACTACCCAGTAGATTTCCAAAGCATACTTGAGAGCTGGATTAACTTCTCCCGTTTCAGAGAAGAACCCCAAGCTGCTTCGATAAGCCTGCACTGCCAATGCATGCATGAGCAGAGGAAAGCTATATGCTGCATGTGCTGGAGTGAACTCTTCTTTCTGAATTTGTTTCCAACGTACAACTAGACCATGAAGACTGGATAGCATACCAATGATACACAATCCGAACAGGACAAGTCATACTAGGGAGGTAAACAGATCTCTGCATTGTTTGGAAATTAGAAATGTCGGGGCGTTCCTCTTTGAATGATGGTTGCATTACAATTGCAAGTGAGTAGAGGGAAATCGCTGGACATATCATTTGCATCCAACAGATCGTAGAAGACATTTTTTCATTCAGTGCAACTCGAATCAGACTGGGTGTGAAAGTTGACAATGTGAGTGATGATAAGGCAACGTAACTTTGTAAAATAATGGCATAGGAAATACTCACCTAATGGGATAGTAAAGGAATGTGAGCATCAGCGTCATGGCAATAAGGAAGTGGCCACAGAGCGGGTTGTAAAACCAAACCTTTACAGCACAAAGACCAATCCCGATAGTATTAGGAAACCAACTCGGGTCTGGCATCGTCTGGTACGCAAGTGACATGTAGATGAACCATAGGAGAAGGGCAAGGTGTAGAAATGATGCCACAAACACGGCTCCTGCTCCTGCAGCGCCCTTCCCCGTAAAAGCAAGCGCCATCGTCATAAATATGAGACCAGCCGGACTTGCAGTTGTAGGCGAGCTCATTTCATCAATAAACACCCTTCCAAACAACACCGCCTTCGCTGCATACAATGCAACTGAGAAACCACCAACATACGAGCATATTGTATGAAACTTATTCGCCACCTGATACCAGTGATCAAATGTATCACAAAAATAACACCCAGGAAACTCCGGAAAGTTGCACTGCGACGAGTGAAAGTTCACCTCCTTGCACGATGTCAATATTTCCTCTGCTCGCCTCAACCAAACAATCCCCAGCAACACGATCGAAAACGATATAGCAGCTGCCGACAATGGCAAATTGCAAATAAGTAGCTTGGTCCGAATCATCATCCGTTGAAACACGTTGACACTAGCCTCCGCAGACTTTAATCTATCTGTCAAACTCGCCGTCGTCATGAACGATTCCGAATACGTTTCACTCATTGTATCACTTATATCATCATCCCCCCGTCTCTTCCGTCCACCACCACCACCACCATGCCGTTTCTTCCTCCTCGAAGTCCGTACCGAACGTCGAAGCTGCTTCTCATCCTCTTCTGACGAATCTGTTGAATGCAAATTACGAAGCTTCTCCTTCTCAGTTCTTCGACGACGTTTGGACTTTTTTCGTTTTCGTGGACTTTGTTTCTTGGGTGTTCTTCTTTCGTCGAGGTGGAGTTTTGTAATAGCTGGCGTTTGGGTCGTTGTTACCATTGCCATTGCTGCCATTCCAACTCCCACCACCGTACTCGTCATAACTTCGATTATTATTTGAAGCTAGTAATGAGCTACGTTCATTAGCTCTATTCTCGGAACGTTGCTGCTGCTGCTGTTGCGAATAATTCTCCATCCGTTTCCGTTGATCTCGTTGACGATTCTGAGCCGGGGGTGGCAACTGATGTGGATATGCCATCCTATCTCGACCACCATAATTGTTGTAGCTACGATGAGGAGGTAACGGATAGGGATGCTGGACACCACCACCTCCTCTATTGCCATCTTCCATGTCTGCCTTGTACTTTTCAATATCTTCACTCCAATCATCATCACTAATGGATGGGAGACGAGACCGATGACCCATTTGCATATTTGGAACTTGAGTCAATGGAGGTGGGATTGGTTCCACTTGAGGTGATTGTGGATAGTAACCATATACAGCAGCAGCAGCAGCATCATGATTCCAATAATTTTGAGGAGGATACTCTCCATGATGATGATGATGAGCAGCAGCAGAAACCTCACCATTGGCAATCTGTTCTCCATGAAGGTACATTGCAATATCTTGACTTAAATCGACAAACCCACTACCATTATTTGGAGGATTACCACCACGCATCTGCTGTTGGGGTTGTGGATATCCTCCATAGTAATGATTGGGTGGCGGTGGTGGTTGCATTTGTGGATAATGTTGCTGTTGAAACCCCCATGTTGATTATTCGGATGATCCCGTCTCGGAGCATGACGAATACTATCACTATCTACTGCCATTGAGCCCAATGACGATATTGATCCACAACTACTAACTCGAATGTGATAGCTCCCTTCTCCAGGAGAACCCGACCGCATGGATGGTGATGGAGGTTGAGGTGGACAAATCACTTCTTGGAATGCTGCTGCTGCTGGTGGTGGCGGCGGTGGTGGATGGGGTGCTTCTTTGGAGGATGTATCAGTATTATCCATCGTTTGTTCTCGATTGTTATCAGTCGCGACAGCAGCTTTTTTGTTGTTGACAGGAGAGGATATCACCTTATTCGATGCATCGGCACTTTTCGACTTTTTCATTGGTGTCATAATCACTTCGTCTACAATATTGTCATCCTGATCATTGTCACCATTACCACCATCATTAGTACCCAATTCCTGTTGTTGTCCACTGGACACACCTCCACCACCACCACCTCCTCTAAATGGAGGAATTTCCGCCACCCCTCCATACTTCTTGGCCAATTCTGCCCCACTTGGCATTGGTGGGGGTAGTTCCGATGATGATGTCATTGGAAACGATGGTAATTTTGCAGAAGATGGAGGTACCGGTGGACGTTTATCTGCAGTTGCAGTAGTAGCACTAGCACTAGTAGGCTGCTGTTGTTCCACAATCAACTTTTTTCGTTGCTGGTACGGTAACAAATGCGCCGGAGTCGTAGTCAACCCATGCCGATGATCTTTTGGCAATGGTGGTTGTGGTGGTGTCTGATTATTTCCTCCTCCACCATTACCATTACCACCACCCACGGAAGAAGACGAGGGTAACGACCATCCTTGGACTCGTCATTGATTTCGACGTACTCGGTACCAACACCAATGAACCCTCCACCCCCTCCTCTTCGGAATCATAAAATTTGGGTACGTGGAATCGATTATTTCCTCCGGTGGGTGTCATTGTATCCATGGAAGTGACGCTGTTTCCAAGGGGTGAGAAGGAGCCGGAGGTGGGTATGGAGGGGATTGTTGTGGGGATTACTACGTCGGTGACACATGTGAGTTCTTTCTTTGGAAAGGTGTTGTTGTTGATGGCGGGGGCTGATGCTACTACCACGTTCTGTTGTGGAGTAAGTGCAGCTTCATTGTTGTTGTTGGTGGTGGTGTTGCTATTGTGGAATTTATTTTCGTCAGAAGATGTTGATGGCTTGACTTCAAAATCCATATGGAAGCGGTGTCGTCTCTTCAAAGGAGGTGGAGGAGGAGATGGCTGTACTATGATAAGGATTGTGGTGGTCTTGAGGTAATCCAGTAGAGGATGGTCCACCGCCGCCGCCTCCTCTTTCTTCAAGCCCGTTTCGATTATGCTGGAGATCTTCTTCGGACATGGACGATAGTAAATACGGCTCACTGCTGGTATCATTGCTACTTCCAGGTATTTCATGCGGATAATCAGCCGCAGCAGTGGTGACGATATGATTCTCACTTTGCTTTGGAATGGGAGAGGCCGGCGAATCAAATGGAATTGCTTCTTGAAGTAAATTATTCTGTTGTCGTGTCTTTGTCGGACTGCTTGCAGGACGATGCTGGTCATCGCCACATGCTTTGGAACCTGACATTGTTGAATTATTTCACGATACACCTATCTAGTGATCTTGTGGAATTCGAATTTTGTCAGGATAGAGAGAGTGCCGTCGCCTCAATCTGATGGAATTCAAACTCAACTATTCTTCTCAGCTTTCACGCGTGCTGCATATATGGCCTTCTTGAACTGCCGCCGCTGTATTGTTGTGGGCGCTCGACAGCCAACTACACTGGAGATGCTCCGACAGGCTCCGTCAGGCTCCGCCGCAACGAATTGAATCTCAATGCGAGATGACTGCGTTCTATTCTCTCGGGATGTGCGTGCGTTTGAATCAGGGCGTGACAAAAAAGACTGGGGAGTATATAACGGCTGCGAAGTAAATACTTACTTTTCTTGTTAGAATTCATCTATTAGTTTAAAATTATCTTCATTTGCAGATTGTGAGACGGAGTATCACATCTATCAACAGGACCTTTTCTACTCCTATATATCTGTGTCTGTGCTCAGTACAATCGATACAATATTTATTCAAATTACTTATCTTCTGCATCTGCAAACCGATCTGATAGACACAAAGTGCTGAAGCAAAGTTTGCTGCGCTGATGGCTTCATGATCACACCACTTCTCAGTTTATTTTCGTCCAAGTCCAAGTATGCGATACAATGCAAAAGACCTTATTGCGATGTACCAAAGCTGGCCCTTACAGCATCATATATATCTAATCTGATTAACTTAATAGTATTGACCCAGAGGAATAAGAATATAGCAACAAAATGCTGCACCTGAAGCTCCAGTGCTATACAATATTGGATGTGTGTGCATACATCCATCACATGAAAGTAGTAATCATTGCCCAGAGGCGCTCACAAAAGAGAACAGCCAAGAAAACCAAAGTTATGTGCTGCCACAACAAAGAGTAAGAGAAATCTGCATCATTATCAGAGTTCAAGACTATCCTCAAATCATTTTCCTTTGCCAAAACCCTCTGTGGACTCTTTGTAGCATCAATCACAGCCCGGTGTGTACGAAGCGCTGTTGTAAAGTCTTCCTCGCTCATGTCTCCATGTGCAAAAGCACTTCTCTAGCACGTCCATTGACTCTACACTTCCAAGATTGGCAGCAATGATCCAATGTTTCACCGCTCTATCCCACTTGCCTTCGTGGTACTCATGAATTCCAAGATTGTGCCTGGCTTCAGGGTGTCCACCAATCGAAGCCTCCTTCATGTGGTGCACTCCCTTCTTCACATCCCTCTCAACTCCGGGATGACCATCACCATTGTGAGGTCATGATACATCCACGACAATTGATAGTGTGCTCTCGCATCTCCCAGTTTAGCCGCCCTTTTCCAATAGTGCAATGCATCATCTAACTTCCCCTCATGGTACCGTTTGATACCCATCTCACGCATGGCTACAGCACGGGCGACATCATCATTCACCTCGATTCGTTTCAACAAATCTGACTCGACGACATCATCTTCCTGTGGAAATGACCTAGGCTGTCGTACAAAATGGACATGATGATGGCTTTGCCTCCTCCGCCTCTCTTTTCTGATAGGCATATTGACACCCATTGCAAATCAATTTGAGGCAACAGAACATACGAGTGGATTCCTCTGGATCGATTGGAATTGGTAGGGTACAGATTGGACAGTCTCCCTCATATGTCCCATCCGGTTGTTGGAATAACTTGTCAGTCGTATAATTTCGCAGCACGTTGCTTACAGAATTGTTTGTGTTGTGGTCGATGATCTTGTTGGCATTGAATGCTGCAGTATTGAACTGATTTGCAGGCGGCACATGTTTTCAATTTGACTTGGTTGTTGTGGAGATCTGTGATGCCGCAGGATGCACAACTCTTTGTCATGTTGTTGTTGTTTTGTTGTCGTTGCTGTCCATCTTCTCTGAGTTGTTTGTGCTCATAATATTGTTCGTGTCTTTTTTGTAGGAGAGTGCAACCACCGCCCGTTCACCGCTATCAACTCAACTGAAAATACTCAAAATGCAATCGTCGTTATGTAAGTATGCTGAACATGAACATGAACATGAACCATACAGTATGTATTGTATCCATGCCATTTGCTGAAACCAAACATGCTTGAATGATGACGTATCTGTTGAACGTTGATCATCGATCATCGGACTTTCTCATTTTTGAAAAATGACAATCATTAAGATCAACGTCGGAATCAATACTAAAATCACTTCCACACGCAGACAACTTATCACTAGTGAAGTGAAAGCGCTGGTGCCTGGTGCATGGTGCATCTAAGAGTTTACTCACGATTATCTATCAGCTGGTTGCTTGCTTGCTTGCTTTGCTTGTAGAAGGGTGTGGGTATCGTAACATTCATTGAATCATGACGCAATAAGTAGGCTCAACTATCATCCAGTAATCTGCGATATCTGCCAAAATATTTTGCGTAAAGTTGGTATCATTTTTACCCTCGATATTTATAAATATGACGGACGGTGCACCCGGAAGCACCAATAAACAATCGGTCGTTGCTAGCTCAGATCATCATGCTGGCGATAATATTCACGACGATATCGTAATGAACGGTAGAGAATCTAGCCAAGATGATGATGCTATCGATAATGTCAAAAATGACGACGTGCTATCAGATAATCTGACAGAACAATCATCGCCACCGCCAATAAAAAATGAAAATAATAACGTCGATTTTGAAGAAGAAGAGGAGGAGGAGCCCGAAACGCAAGAGTCGTTCACCCAACATGAAATGACACAAACTGGAAATGATTTGACTCAAATGGGCCTCTTTGATGATGATGATGACGACGGCAATGACTGCAATGATGATGACGACGATGGAAATAGTCGACAACCAATGATTGATCCATTAACGTTGCCATGGGGGAGGCTCATGCCCGTTGGTTCCAATGGGGTAGCGCTACCTGCTGCTTCTGCGATTGGAGGGGGCGAACATACTTCTGCCGTCGCGTCGACATCATCTGCTACTGCTGCTGCAACATCTTCACTACGGCCGAGTACAAGGGAGGCAATTGAAATGCTACCAAGGCCTCCGGAATCTCGAACAATTACTCGTAGTAGATCGCCCTCTTTGGATAATGGGAGATTATCATCAGGAGGAGCTAAAAGTGATGATAATGACGATGGCAACAGTCAAAATGAGGATGGATTGACCTTTTTGGGCTTGAAGAATTTAATACCGAGTGATCGGTTCAATGAATATGTGCTGGGCAGATCTGCCAAGGTGAGTGTAGAAACAGTACAGTGTTTAGTGTTTCTGATTTACTTGTTTTGTTAGTCAATTGGTCTTTCTCTTGACATTTGGTAGACTAAAACGCAAACCCCTTCCATTCTTTTATTCTGTTGTCGTTTCCATTATTCAATACAGGCGGACATTACTGCCCAAAAATTAGACAATCCAGTACCAATCAATGCAGACAATCTCACTGAGCAACAAAAACAACAAGAAGAAAAGAAACGTAAATCACACGATTACATCCATGCAATGATATCCAATCGTCATTGTCGTATGTACTGTCTTCTCAACCTTCCCAACCAACCCAACAATACTATAATATCGAACAACAACAATAAAAATCATCCACCAGAAATGGAAGTATTCGTCGAAGACACCTCCGGCAACGGAACACTCATCAACGGAACAACCCTCCTCCGCAAAAATGAACGTCGCAAACTCCACACCGGTGATGTTATCTGTCTGCTAAATCCCAAATTACTCTACAAGAAAATACGGAATGGGAATGAACGAAAGAGGTATATGCAGCAGTATTCCTATGTGTTTGTGAATTTGTATGAGCAGGAACGGCATTGGAATTATAATTATTCGAGTTCGCAGAGTTTGTGTGGGATTGGAGGAGGTGGTGGTGGTGTTGGTTCACCGGTATCGTTTTTGTCATCTAGAAAGAGTCACGGCAATGGCAATAGCAATAGTAGTAATGGAAAGAGTGCAGCGGTGAATCCGAGAGCAACACGATGTCACACGAAAAACGTTGGGAATAGTGACGATTTGACTCGAACAAATGTGAGTGGACAATCATCTTCCGATGCTGCTACTGCGACAGCTACCACGAGTGCGAAAGGTGGTGGTCCACCAGCAATGACCAGAAAGCCATCCCTAGGTTCATTCTTGAATAATCAATCTTCATCTAGTCGTCGACGTGTGGAAGATGAGTATGACCTACGTGACCTTCTCGGGACAGGCACGTGCGGAGAAGTTCGTCGGGCCATCCATCGACGTACAGGTGATGAACGTGCTGTCAAGATCATTTCCATCACAGAGCGGGGTATGGGAGGAGCCAACTTTTTCAGCAAGGAGAAATTATCAGCAATTCAAGCAGAGGCAGAAATTCTCCGATCATTGGACCATCCGTACGTGGTCAAGTTGTTTGATGTGTTTGTTGCTCCGGGAAAAGCCATCTATCTGGTAATGGAGCTGATACGAGGAGGAGATTTATTCGATCGTATTGTGGAAAGGGAGAGGTACACGGAGGTACATGCGAGGCGTTTATTCCGTCGAATCCTCTCGGCGGTGCATTACCTGCATGAACAACGGGGTGTCGTGCATCGCGATTTGAAGCCGGAGAATATTCTGGTGGTGGATCGACGATCAGATGTGGATATCAAATTAACTGACTTTGGCTTGGCGAAGAATTTGACAGCAGAGGGGCTCAAGACGTTCTGTGGAACGCCACTGTACTTTGCTCCGGAGGTGCTTCGCCGCCGTAATACTGTCATGGGCAATGGTCGCTACGGAAAAGAAATTGATTGTTGGTCAATTGGAGTTATTTTGTTCATTTTGTTGAGTGGCTCTCCTCCTTTTGATGTAAGTGCTGGGTTTGATGCCGTGGCCAGTGCCAAAGTTGTGTTCTGCGAAGACCAGTGGAAGGATGTATCCAGCGAGGCACGGGACTTGGTTCGAAGGCTGCTTGAGAAAGATGCAAAGAAGCGGATGAGTGTGAAGGAAGCTTGTGAACATGCATGGGTGTTGGTTGATGATGGTGATACGCATTGCCACCCACTCCGAGATCCTGTCGTAACTCCAGTTTTAGCCGCCGCCATTTCTACAGAGCTCAAGCCTCCTGTAGAGTCAAATGAAAAGGATAAAGCTATTTCAGATGCAAAAGCTATGCCCGCACCGCCTCCACAGTCCAAACAGAGTCCAAAAATGGCAGTAAAAGAAAGTCCAAAACCTGCATCAAAAAACCGTGCCCAAAAGACATTTCTCTCTAAGTCGGCTCCCCAACTGTCTAAGATTGAACACAACAGAAATTTTGACTCGAAACATCCCCGCAACTTATCATTGTTACCATTATGTGACGAGACTTCGGTGACGAAAAAGATTTTTCAGCAAGTCATGTACGTACCAGAACAAAAATGTCAATCTAGTCCTATTTCTGCGAAATTCCTTTTTGCACAGGCTCCAAATGAAGGTTCTGGTCGGAAAATGTCGAAGCACGATGTTGAATCTATCAAAACTGCAGGAAATACTCTCCCCAAACCCACACTTTCAGCGGGATCCCGGCTACTACCGAAGAAGAAGATACAGCAACAACTTGGTGCGAATTTCAAAAAGGCAGGGCCATCGAAACCAAAGGCTCCCAAGGAAGCTGCGAAACCAGCTTCACAATCTTCTTCAGACAAAGAAAACGACACGAGTGAGAAGAAGAGAAAGTTGTCTTCATCCACAGTCACACCCCCTGGAGAGGAGCACACCTTGGTATTCCGATTGAATAAGAAGCGGAAGACTGGAAAGCATGTCGCTGCCGAAGATCAAGAAGACGCTAAAAACGCAGTGACAGAATCTTCTCAAAAGGCTGAGCTTTCCGAGGATGAGTTGATGTCTGATTTCAGTGATGACGAGGGTGGTGAACAGATAAGCAAGCCTACAAAGAAGCGGAAAATCGATGCATTTCTTCACAAGAGACCCTCTGAAAGCATTCAGAGCGCAGCTAGCATTCAGAGTCTAGACAGCAAAGGTACCAAATCATCCAGTGCCAGAATTTCGCTGAGCCCAAACTTAGACAAGCAGGCTCCGGGGACTGTGCAAATTGAAACAAAAAATGAAGTGAAAGTGGCTCCGTCAATTTCAAAGAGAGGCAAGACTACTGGGCTTCCACCCAAGAGTAAAAAGAAGAAACAAACTTTCCTATTTGGCAAGCCGCCTCCAAATGGATTAGACAGTACGATGGAGGTAGAAAGCTCATCAGTAGTTGATGATGCAGACACAGGAGCTATGGGCAGCGAACTAAATCCACCGATACAAGAGGAAGGAGAGGAAATTATTGAATTGGAGCGCCAGTCTTCGAATGAATCGTTGGCTGGTCAAGCGACCAACTCAACAAAGGGAAAACAGAAATCGATCAAGAGTTGGTTCCTACCGAAGACATGAAGAACCATCATCTTTTGTACCATACAAGGCGCTATGACAGCTATTGCTTGATGGTATGGTATCGTGGAATAAACAATGATCAACTTTCTCGTTTTACTTATCTGCAAAGTATTGCTCTACCTTTTCTTTCTTGAACTTTACTGCAACGTCTTCAGGCGACACTCCTTCACTATTCTTTATCTTTTCATCTGCGCCTGCATCTATTAGTAGTTTCACCATTGCCAAATCACCCGTTCTAGCAGCTAGCCATAATGGTGTACATCCATTCTCATCCACTTCATTTATCAGTGCCGCAGAAATTGGATTTGAGAGAAGATATTCAACTACATCTTTACATCCGCAAAATGAGGCGACTGCAAGTGGACTTCTAGCTTTTGAGTCACAAATTTTTACATCTGCACTAGCTCCATCACCTTGATCCTCTAACAAAATCTTGACAATGTCCACATTATTTCTCTCGCATGCCACAATCAACGGCGTTAGACCAGCATTGTTCTTTGTGTTGACACATCTTGATTGCGAATCATTGCTTTCGATCTTTTTACATATCTCGTCGTCTACTTGAAGCAAAAAAGTCACCACTTCAACATGACCAGCCCCAACAGCCACTTTGAGTGGAGTGTCCCCTCCATTGTTAGCTGCACGAATCATTTTTCTCTTCATCTCCCATGATGACTCATCTGAAGTAATTGTCTTTAGAATACTTTTCCACCAATGATAGCAAAGAATTACATGAAGCAATGTTGCCTTTCGAACAAGCAGCCAAAAATGGTGTATCACCCGACGTATTTGTATGCATCAAAGCTTCCTCCCACTTTCCAGCGGAGTCAAGCTGTTCTGCAAGAAACTCCAAGCAGTTGATCTCGTCATACCCAGCGGCTATCCACAAAGGACTACATCCAAGAGAATTTTTCATCAGTAAATCGGCACCACATGAGCACAAGAATTCAAGCACATCCAAATGTCCACCGAACACTGCACCGTGTATGGCAGCATTGCCTGACGGATCAGTCCTATTTACACAAGACGCTAGAGTGGATCGATTGTCACTATCTGCAATTAGCTGGCCCAGAAGACTTTTGACTTTGTCGATATCCCCTTCCATTGATGCGGCAAGCAGGCTCTCAGCAGATGGACCGCTAGGTGAAGAGAATGTTTGGCCCATTGCTATAGATCTCTTATGTATATTGCCTGTCCAGTAGTAGTCAAATGTTGTAGGTTGTAGTGCGATGTTCCATGTAGATAAACTCCATGAAAGCATCATTCGTCACTGGAGGTCATTGGCTCGGCGCTCGGCGCGCTGCGCTGCCGCGGGCTGTATGTGCGCCATTCTTTTAGGTGCCCTGCTGTGCGCTAAGTAGTATTGTTTCATGAGAATTGGGGGATACAATAGGGTAATGGAATTTCACCCTTTTTGAAATTCTTGGAAGTTTCAGGGTGAAATGTCATGGAATTTCATGGAATTTCAGTTTCAAATGTCACTAGCTTATTTTCCTCACTGTTCGCACGCACCCCCGCACCCCTGTCCACCATTCTCGAGTCCAGTTAAGGGTTAAGGGAGTCTGCAATCCTCTTTCCAAGCACCTTCTTCGCATGCATGATATGACGAAGGTTCTCGTATCCTCGAAGAAGTGCAACACCAGTTGGATCCAACATCCTATTCCTATCCTTCATAAGAATGGTGTTCTTCAAAGGTTTGGCCCTACATTCACAATCCATGGATCCTACAGTTCCCATAGACAACAGAGGCTTAGCAACCAAGCGATAGAAGTCAGACGTCCCTGCATAACACTCAAACGATCCCAAGCGTCCAGAAATAGCAACGGTTGTTTCCACATACTTTACCACATCTTTGATACCAAAAGACTTGTTTTTTTGCAGTTCCTCCAAAGATAGAATTTGCGGAAGGGAATCTGCGAAGGATTCAAACCAGCCATTGGCTTGAGTGTCAAACTCCTCAAAATCCATCACAACTCTCTTCCGCATCTCATCAGATCCATCACATCCAAGGGCACATACCACTCGACCATCTTTCTCACAAGTGCAGCCTTATTAGTCTGCAGGTGGAATACCTCCCTCCAGACACGAGACTTTGGATCGCAGAGGAAACACATCAAGTGATGCTCATCAAGTAGTTATTCTCCACCTTTGGGAGAGGATAGTTCTACCATGAGTTGGTACGATCGTCATCGTCATCATGAAAGTGGAAGTGGTTGATGGTTGATGGCTGATGGCTGAAACTTTTGTGAAATTTCATTTTTGGCCAAAATTGTGACAAATTGCACCCTGAACGTTTCCTGAAAGTTGCAGTTGTGAAATTTCACCCGTATGAAATTCCATTACACTAGGATACAAAAGAGAACCTTTGACGGGGAAGGACAGACTGCTTCAAAAAGGGGGACAAAAGCCAGAGGTAGGTCAACCCACCCAGAACCCTACCAAAAACCCACCCACGAAAAATTGCGTGCGTATACGATATTGTAGTCACTATTAAAGAATACCAAGCAAATATACTTATAAATATATAAGTTATTTAAACTGAATATCCTTACTTCTCTTGGGTTACTGGTGCATCATATTTGACTTCTTCTTTAACTTCTGCTTTTTGCAGTCCTTGAACAATCATCCTTCAACAAAAGAATGGAGTGCTGCAGGCAAGCCAACACTGGACCTCTCAGATCGGTAATGAGACTGTAGCATCTCTTCTACGCACGCCAGCCGTCTGAGCAGTGCCCATGAGTTTGTATTTGTATATCATCACCGCCGAGTCAAATGGGCCACTAGAAGCGGCTCATGCGCGTATTGACGACGATAGATACGATTTGGTAGAATGAAGCACTGCAGGCCAGCCCACACTGGACCTCTCAGATCGGCTACGAGGTTGTAGCATCTCTTCTACGCACGCCAGCCGTCTGAACAGTGTTAATGAGCTTTTGACGTCTCACCGCCGAGTAGAATGGGCCACTAGAAGCGGCTCATGTGCGTATTGACGACGATAGATACGATTTTGGTAGAATGGAGTGCTGCTGGCAAGCCAACACTGGACCTCTCAATCGTTGATGAGACTGTAGCATCTCTTCTACGCACGCCAGCCGTCTGAGCAGTGCCCATGAGTTTGTATTTGTATATCATCACCGCCGAGTAGAATGGGCCACTAGAAGTGGCTCATGCGCATATTGACGACGATAGATACGATTTTGGTAGAATGGAGTGCTACTGGCAAGCCAACACTGGACCTCTCAGATCGGCTACGAGGTTGTAGCATCTCTTCTACGCACACCAGCCGTCTGAGCAGTGCCCATGAGTTTGTATTTGTACATCATCACAGCCGAGTAGAATGGGCCACTAGAAGCGGCTCATGCGCGTATTGACGACGATAGATACGATTTGGTAGAATGAAGCACTGCAGGCCAGCCCACACTGGACCTCTCAGATCGGCTACGAGGTTGTAGCATCTCTTCTACGCACGCCAGCCGTCTGAACAGTGCTAATGAGCTGTTGACGTCTCACCGCCGAGTAGAATGGGCCACTAGAAGCGGCTCATGCGCGTATTGACGACGATAGATACGATTTTGGTAGAATGGAGTGCTGCTGGCAAGCCAACACTGGACCTCTCAGATCGTTGATGAGACTGTAGCATCTCTTCTACGCACGCCAGCCGTCTGAGCAGTGCCCATGAGTTTGTATTTGTATATCATCACCGCCGAGTCAAATGGGCCACTAGAAGCTACTCAAGCGCGTATTGACGACGATAGATACGATTTGGAAAAATGAAGCACTGCCGCCAGCCCACACTGGACCTCTCAGATCGGCTACGAGGTTGTAGCATCTCTTCTACGCACGCCAGCCGTCTGAACAGTGCTAATGAGCTTTTGACGTCTCACCGCCGAGTAGAATGGGCCACTAGAAGCGGTTCATGCGCGTATTGACGACGATAGATACGATTTTGGTAGAATGAAGCACTGCAGGCAAGCCAACACTGGACCTCTCAGATTGGCTACGAGGTTGTAGTATCTCTTCTACGCACGCCAGCCGTCTGAACAGTGCCCATGAGCTTTTGACGTCTCACCGCCGAGTCAAATGGGCCACTAGAAGCGGCTCATGCGCGTATTGACGACGATAGATACGATTTGGTAGAATGAAGCACTGCAGGCCAGCCCACACTGGACCTCTCAGATCGGCTACGAGGTTGTAGCATCTCTTCTACGCACGCCAGCCGTCTGAACAGTGCTAATGAGCTGTTGACGTCTCACCGCCGAGTAGAATGGGCCACTAGAAGCGGCTCATGCGCGTATTGACGACGATAGATACGATTTTGGTAGAATGGAGTGCTGCTGGCAAGCCAACACTGGACCTCTCAGATCGGCTACGAGGTTGTAGCATCTCTTCTACGCACGCCAGCCGTCTGAACAGTGCTAATGAGCTGTTGACGTCTCACCGCCGAGTAGAATGGGCCACTAGAAGCGGCTCATGCGCGTATTGACGACGATAGATACGATTTTGGTAGAATGAAGCACTGCAGGCAAGCCAACACTGGACCTCTCAGATTGGCTACGAGGTTGTAGTATCTCTTCTACGCACGCCAGCCGTCTGAGCAGTGCCCATGAGCTTTTGACGTCTCACCGCCGAGTCAAATGGGCCACTAGAAGCGGCTCATGCGCGTATTGACGACGATAGATACGATTTGGTAGAATGAAGCACTGCAGGCCAGCCCACACTGGACCTCTCAGATCGGCTACGAGGTTGTAGCATCTCTTCTACGCACGCCAGCCGTCTGAACAGTGCTAATGAGCTTTTGACGTCTCACCGCCGAGTAGAATGGGCAACTAGAAGCGGCTCATGCGCGTATTGACGACGATAGATACGATTTTGGTAGAATGGAGTGCTGCTGGCAAGCCAACACTGGACCTCTCAGATCGTTGATGAGACTGTAGCATCTCTTCTACGCACGCCAGCCGTCTGAACAGTGCCCATGAGTTTGTATTTGTACATCATCACCGCCGAGTAGAATGGACCTCTAGAAGCGGCTCATGCGCGTATTGACGACGATAGATACGATTTGGTAGAATGAAGCACTGCCGGCCAGCCCACACTGGACCTCTCAGATCGGCTACGAGGTTGTAGCATCTCTTCTACGCACGCCAGCCGTCTGAGCAGTGCCCATGAGTTTGTATTTGTACATCATCACCGCCGAGTAGAATGGGCCACTTGAAGCGGCTCATGCGCGTATTGACGACGATAGATACGATTTTGGTAGAATGGAGTGCTGCTGGCAAGCCCACACTGGACCTCTCAGATCGTTGATGAGACTGTAGCATCTCTTCTACGCACGCCAGCCGTCTGAGCAGTGCCCATGAGTTTGTATTTGTGCATCATCACCGCCGAGTAGAATGGACCTCTAGAAGTGGCTCATGCGCGTATTGACGACGATAGATACGATTTTGGTAGAATGAAGCACTGTCGGCCAGCCCACACTGGACCTCTCAGATCGGCTACGAGGTTGTAGCATCTCTTCTACGCACGCCAGCCGTCTGAGCATTGCCCATGAGTTTGTATTTGTACATCATCACCGCCGAGTAGAATGGGCCACTAGAAGCGGCTCATGCGCGTATTGACGACGATAGATACGATTTTGGTAGAATGGAGTGCTGCTGGCAAGCCCACACTGGACCTCTCAGATCGTTGATGAGACTGTAGCATCTCTTCTACGCACGCCAGCCGTCTGTCGAGGATAGTGCATAAAGGGGTTGGCTAGCTGGATCTTCACGTGTGGGGTTTAGTATAGTCTTTTATTTCTATAACAGCAAGCGCCTAGGGGTTGCATGAGCACTGCCCGCGGACTTGTTAGTCCATTCGTTGGGAAAGACGTGTAATGCCCGAAGGCCAAGTTACACACACTGTAGCATCTCTTCTACGCACGCCAGCCGTCTGAGTAGTGCCCATGAGTTTGTATTTGTACATCATCACCGCCGAGTAGAATGGACCTCTAGAAGCGGCTCAAGCGCGTATTGACGACGATAAATAAATATATAAATAAATAATACAAAGTAATTTAGATTAGAAATCTACACGAGTATTATCTGGACGTGCTTAGGTACAACGTACGGTCTTTTGCTGCCGAAAGGATTACCATACAGCAAGACGTGTGCCCCCGTAGGAGCTGGGAGCTTCTCTTAAACGCCGGAGCCTTTGAAACCAAATGAGAGTGCATCTGCTTACACGAAGAGACTGGCCGGCATGTGGCCTCAAGTTGACAACTTCTTTTTCTTTCGCTTGGGAGGTGCGTGTCTTTGGGTGGTGGCTTGAAGTGTTGAATCCACAACAGCCATCGATGCAGCGCTCCTTTTCTGATTGAGAAGGGACTCTGTCTGCTGCATGGGGGTTGGGTAGGAAGTTCTCCTGGTTGTAGGAATTCTCACACAGAGGGATGTTTTGTGCCAGTAAAGTTGCGTTGGCGAGGACAAAGAGTCCACAATCATATCCGTTGGTCTGCCTTGGAGGATTCAATGTCTCATCGATGAGCCGCCAAGAGTTGTCCCAATCAGTGTTCGCCTCCCCATGTATTTCTCGATACTTATCCTTTAGATACTGCTGCATAGCCCGGAGGTAACGCTGGTTAGACTCCTTCCGTCCCTGAGAATCTCACAGTTTAATCTCTTTGAGCACGGTGTCGGCTCTGAGGAGCAGCCAATGACTATTACCTCGGTTAATCGGCACGTATATCTCCCGCACACCCAAGATCCCGTTCTTTCTTCTCAACGTATTGCCCCAGGAGCGCACATTGTTGTAGTTGTAGATGGGTATTGATTGCCCGTCCGTCCCAGTCTGAAGGAGTGCTGACATGAAGAAGTAGTTGAAGAAGTAGACTCTTTGGGAGTTCACCTTTGGGAAGAGAACCCTGCGGAGAAAGCAGTTGATGACTTCGTCGTTGAGCCATTGTGGCGGTCGCAGGGAGAGCAATGCTTCCCGTCGAACCTTATCTCCTCCTGCCATATCAAGGGTGAAAGTCTCAGGGACCGATCTGAAGAGGTCCCTCGTGGAGAATGTCCTTATCTCTTCATCCGTATTTCGTCGGAGCAGCTCCAGACGATCGGTGCGTTGCGTCCCTAGGTCTGGCGGTAGTCTTGGCCTCGGCCGAATGGAGGAGGCCCGAGCTTCCGCTCGAAGTTGCTGCTTGAATACAGGGGCGTCGCAGGGGAGCCTTCTTGGAACTCGTCGTGCCGATGCTGGTGTCTGCTGCCGCGACTGTTTCCTGTGGAGCGATCCTTGATTGAGCCGTCGCAGGATTGGCATTGTCCAGCCGACCTCCCGTGAGGTCTCCAGCCGCTTCTCTACTCGCCACCGCCGCGTTCAACCAATACTGTTGTTGCTCTGTGCTCTTGGCAAAAAGTTCCTCCGGTTAGATTCCAGCAGACATCTAGCTTCTTCCGGCAGGCCGTCTGTTCCTAAACTAAGTTGGTGCTCTATCTCTTTCTGGATTTGTTCTCTTGAAGCCAGGACCTTCGTGCCTTTGGTTTTGTGGCGATTGATTAGGTTTCTGCAAATCCATTGCGTGTGCGTGAGAGAGAGGAGCTGGTCCAGGAACTTCGTCCAGCTGTCGATGGTCAGCCGGAGCCGCATACCCAGGAGACAATTTTGTTGCAGTTGCCGATAGATACGATTTCGGTAGAATGAAGCACTGCCGGCCCAAGCCCACACTGGACCTCTCAGATCGGCTACGAGGCTGTAACATCCATTGAATCAGTGCAATCCTCCTGCGCAGTTCTAAGGAGTTTGTATGTCATCACCGCCGAGTAGAATGGGCCACTAGAAGCGGCTCATGCACGTATTGACGACGATAGATACGATTGTGGTAGAATGGAGTGCTTTTGGCAAGCCAACGCTGGACCTCTCAGATCGTTGATGAGACTGTAGCATTTCTTCGTGTCATGCTATGAATGTATGATTAGCTTATATGCGACCAAAACTTTCATGATCAACATTTGCACTGTGCGAGCTAGAGGGTAAATAAGCACTGCGATGTCATTAAAGGTAGGGAAGTACATAGAAATAGAATAGAAGTAGAAGCAATCTTCCACATACTATGAGTAGAATAATAACAAAACGTAGCAACAAGAACAATGAGATCAAAGTGAATAGGAGTTGGCATTTCATTACATTTTTGTGTTGTGGGATAAAAAATACCTTCTTCCCAGAAAATATAAATGTACCTTTTATATCACCGCCGAGTGTAATGGGCCACTCTAGAAGAAACTCATGCGCGTATTGGCGACGATAGATACGATTTGGTAGAATGGAGTGCTGCTGGCCAGCCCACACTGGACCTCTCAGATCGGCTACGAGACTGTAGCATCGCTTGTATTTGTATCAGAGCAATCCTATCCTCCTGCGCAGTGCTAATTCGCGCACAGGCACAGTCGAGTGCTATATGTATTAATGCTTTCACTGTAGCAATGAGCCGCTTCTAGTTGCCCAAAACACTCGGCCGCGATAGTACACAAGCACATTAGCACTGCCCAGAAGGATTGCGCTTCTACAAGCTATTACAGCTTCGTAGATCGAAGATGACTTCATTGGGTTTGTGTCTCACTCTGCCGTCAGTTTCGTAGATCTACCGTTGTTTGGGACTCGGCGATTGGTACGTAGGTACCCAAAAAAAGCCGAAAAGTTGAAATTTCATTTGACCCAGCCCAATGCGCGAGCAATGCCCGCCATGTCTGGAGTGAAACTGCTGGATCTTTTTTAGATGGCATTAGTACTGGTTCCTATGTCAAAAAGTATCTTTATTTTTCAGCCAAATCAATGTAGGAACTAGTACTATCAATTGCGGGAAATGGTTGTGGTCGTGGACCTCGCCAAGATGCAGATATCCAAGACCCCAATATCTTGTTGTATCGTGGTTAACAGCCTTTTGCTTCGAGCGCATAAAAAAGTAAGTAAGCAAAAAGCTACAATACAAGTCCTATCATCTTCGATAACTACCAATAACAATAAATATCCCGCTGCCTACGCAAAAATGATCATCGCAAACTCTGCCCTCGATTCTATCACCACCAAAGTCAATGAGCCCTCCGAAAGTGCTGAGCCCAACCCACCGCAATGGCCGGAAAGTGTGACGATTATCACCCGCGACATGAGAGATGAAGACGCTCAGGAGATTTTGAAAACCCTTGAAGATTCTAAAACAAAGGTTACAGCAGATATGACTGACGATGTCAACCTTGTCGGCAACGAATACTTCGTGCCCAAGGAGCACTTCTCATCTGAACGCAAGGCGATCTTTTTTGAACCACGTGAAGAACCATACAAAGTCGACGTGCAGGTTGGCTATTACGTGCAAGTAGCCGGCTTAGGCGCCTCTGCCAGAGATGTCAAGTTTGCTGATGACGGAGACATCGCGAAGAAGGGTCCCTACTGCCCCGCATATTTCAACGACAAGTTGAGGGGTTGTCTTACTCTTGATACCTTCTGGAGATCAGCTGAGAACTTTACCAACCAAACCAAGGACGGCCAATTGTGGGCCGTGTCCCAGGCTGCTCCTATTCGCCGTATTCACGCGGAGAAAGACTTGATTCTACACGACAAAGGAGCACCAGCCTCCGGTGGGCATCTTGCCAATGCCCAAGTAGATGGTACACTTGTATTCGGATCGCAGCAACAGTTCTGTTCAAGGTCAGTTACGGTGGGAGATGCAATCAATTTGGGAGCCTGGAGCAATGTGTTTGTCGACACCGTGGCTCCTGAAAATTGTTTGAAGACCCCAAAGGGCTGGCTAAAAGAGGGGGGTAAACCATTCGGTGAAGAGTTGAGCTTGGAAACAAGGTCTTCCAACTGGAGGACAGACTGGAGTAAAAAGCCAAATGTCGATGAGAAGGGAGCATCTACTACAGTGAACGTACCCAAGACCACTGTTGAAAAGTGAGTAAATCTGATTAGCAAGCATGTGTGCTCGTATCACATTCATTTGGAATAATCTCATCTTGTTTTGACATGTTTGTTTCCACAGGTGCTTCGTGGCTATGGAGATCCTCGAAGACAACACCAAGAAGTATTTCTTGCATGTGCCTCAACCCAGGATCAGATCTGGTGATGAACTTGCCCCTCTAGGAGCTGATTTATCCGGTGCTACTGACGATAAACGTCCATTCGAGAACGTGTACGTAGCCAGAGCCGAAGCTGAAGGCGAAATTGATAATGATGTTGCTCGCAAGATCAACATTGCCCTCAAACAAGGAAAAGATGTTGTCTTGTCTCCTGGAATTTACCACTTGAAGGAGTCCATCAATATCGTCAAGAACGATCAAGTACTTCTCGGCGTTGGTATGGCTACACTAACCGCCCCACCGAATGGAGAGCCCTGCATACAGGTCCCTGCTGGGATTGAGGGAGTTCGTATCGGCGGAATGATGTTTGCAGCTTCCAGGATCAAGAAGGTGCCATCCGTTTCTCCCGAGACGACTTCCTTCATTGAGTTTGGACAGGAGGGAGTGACAGACCCTGGTAACCCAAAAAACCCTGGCGTGCTGACAGATATCTTCTGCCGCGTCGGAGGTGATCTTGATAGAGAGGTTTCTCTAGATGTTATGGTTCGCATTCACCAAGGAAATGTGATTGGTGATAACTTGTGGTTGTGGAGAGCTGACCACGTCGAGCTTGCAGATGGTGAATTGCCTAACTTCCCTGACAAGAATCTTGACTATCATCAAGTCGTGATGGGAGAATGTCCCTGTAAGACAGGTTTGGAGGTCAATGGCGATAATGTGGTGATTCACGGCTTGGCAGTAGAGCACACGGATGAGGACCAGGTGGTATGGAACGGTGCGGACGGTCAAGTATACTTCTATCAAAACGAGTTGCCATATGATGTTGACCAGAACTTTGGAGCTAAAAATTTTGTTGGATTCAGAGTTAATGGAGAGAATCTTCAGCTTGGCGGGGCTGGAGTTTACACAAACTTTCGAGACTACAATGTCATCGTCAAGACTGGAATAGTTCATCCCAATGCGTTTGATGCCAATGTAGTGATCAATCCCTTTGTCGTGCACTTGGACAATATTGGTCGCATTATGACCGTAGTTTCGGACGGGTTCACATACGGCGGGGGACCCACTTATGGAAGAGGTATGGTTTCTAAGTATGATGCAAGTAAGTGAATCGTAAGTTGTAAGTCGCGAAGAAGGGGTGAATATTGTTTCAGTCTCAACTGATGCTGACGGATGGTGTTCAGAGGTCTGAGATTGAGTCTTCTTTGTTTGAAAGGGTAGAAGTAAAGTAAAATTATTACCATTAGGATTGAAACTTTGCAGCATTGGACATTAGACATGACACCACATGTTAATGTTATGAATGTATGATTAGCTTATATGCGACCAAAACTTTCATGATGAACATTTGCACTACGATCTAGAGGGTAAATAAGCACTACGATGTCATATAATAAATGTAGGTACATAGAAATAGAATAGAAGTAGAAGCAATCTTCCACATACTATGAGTAGAATAATAACAAAACGTAGCAACAAGAACAGTGAGATCAAAGTGAATAGGAGTTGGCATTTCATTACATTTTTGTGTTGTGGCGATAAAAAATACCTTCTTCCCAGAAAATATATACCTTTTTATATCACCGCCGAGTGTAATGGGCCACTAGAAGCGGCTCATGCGCGTATTGTATTGACGACGATAGAACGATTTGGTAGAATGGAGTGCTGCTGGCCAGCCCACACTGGACCTCTCAGATCGGCTACGAGACTGTAGCATCGCTTGTATTTGTATCAGAGCAATCCTATCCTCCTGCGCAGTGCTAATTTGCGCACAGTCGAGTGCTATATGTATTAATGCTTTCACTGTAGCAATGAGCCGCTTCTATATAGTTGCCCAAAACACTTGGCTACGATGGCTAGAAGCACATTGGCACTGCCCAGAAGGATTGGCTTGGCTTCAGAGGTAAATTCTCAAAAAGTAGCGCTTCCAACGCAACATAGGAATAGGTAGTAAGAAGTTTGCCACGCGTCCTTATCTCAGACATAAAGAAACACACCCAAGACCCAAGAACCGCAAGAGCTGCTCTTGGTTCAGAACTGTTGCCTGCATACTGTTGGTGTTGGAGCATAACGCTACATAATTTAAATAACAAAAAAGTCGCAAATGAAATTCTCCACTGTAATTGCCGCCTTCGCCTTGGTGGCCAGCGCCACGGCAGATGATGCCGTCCATTTTAATGAGTTCGTCAAGATGGAAGGACACACTGTTCAGAACGATCACAAGTCGCCTTTGCCGCATGAGTGAGTACATTTGTTGAATGCAGCGGCGTTTGGTTGGTCTGCCCTACAAGCTATACTACAACTTCGTAGATAACCTATTGCCGCCGAGTTAAGAGCTAGCTACGTTACAGTCGAGCACCATATCGTATCAAACTTTGTCACTCTTTCCTTGTCAAGCTAACTCGTATGTCATTCTTCCTCTCTTCACATCCAATCAAGATATGTTGCCGATAAAGACCTACCCAAGAATGTAAGTTTTTCTATATGTCGTGCACACATTGGCAGCAATTGAATATGAACACTCACCATCGAGTCTCATCTATCACTTCAACCTCATATTTATCATAGTGGGACTGGAGGAATGTTGACGGCAGATCTCTCATTACAAAATCTCTCAACCAGCATATCCCACAATACTGTGGTAAGTAATCATGTGCTACACTCTAATAATTTTCAATTGATATGTATATCATCAAGTCTCTAACAAAACAAATGTGCGTAGGTTCTTGCTGGGCCCATGCCAGTATGTCCGCATTAGCAGATCGTATCAAGATCGCTCGCAACGGCGAGGGAGATGACATCAATCTCTCTATTCAACATCTATTGAACTGCGGTGCAAACATCGCTGGCAGTTGCCATGGAGGGACTCACACTGGAGCTTACGAGTTCATCAAGATGAATGGGAAAATTGCCTTTGATACTTGCAACCCATACATTGCGTGCAGTGCCGAATCCACTGAAGGTTTTTGCCAGCATGTCGATACCACATGCTCCCCAGCAAATATCTGCCGCACCTGCGGTGGATTTCGAAGCCAGGGTGCAGCAGAATGTAAAGCAATCATAGATTATCCCCACGCCACTGTCGCCGAATATGGTGTGATCGGTCAAGGTGAGACAGATTGGATGAAGATGGCCACGATGATCAAGAAGGAAGTTTACACTCGAGGTCCTGTTGCCTGTGGAATCTCAGCTTTCCCCCTCAGGAATTTTTTTGGAGGAGAAATATTTTCTGACGAAAATACACCCACACAGCATAATCATGTAGTGAGCATTGTGGGATATGGACACGATGACAAGACCAAACAAGACTACTATATTGTGCGTAACTCCTGGGGTCAGTACTGGGCAGAAGGAGGATTTTTCCGAATTGAAACTGGAAAAAATATCTTGGGTATTGAACAACAGTGTGCCTGGGCCACTCCCGGTTCATTCACTGTACGAAATATGCCATGTAGCGAGGATGGAGCCGAGTGCGAAGGTGAGGAGGGCGTTAAAACTATTCAGCAAGAATATGTTGACCCTTCAGTTTACTTGGCGCAGCCAGCTGTGGCACAAGAATAGGTTGATTGAAGATTATCTGGATAAAGAGGCTAGGTTTATGTTTAACGTGAAAGATTCTACACCGTAACTTATTTAATCATAACACTGTAGCAGTAGGAACATAACTTGCGACTTATGAAGGTATGATGCAGTGATTGAATGATGATCGGATGGTAATTAGGTTGACGATTTGGACCTTTTTGCTGATTACATAATGAACTCTCAGCAAATTCATCCACAGAAGGCACCAGAGACTACACCAGCATCTACTCTCACCAGTTTCGCTTTATGTCACTGTTATGAAGACTTATATTACTTCTAATACTTTGGGATATACAAACCGGTGGGCTTCCTTTCGGACTGCTTTTTCTTTGGAGTCTTGTCAAAAGTAACCCCCATCAGCGAGTATTTGGCTGGTGCTGCAGCCTTTTTCTTCAAGGAAGGCTTAGGTGTAGGCTCATGCTGTGTTCGTAGCCCGTCGATAGACCCCAAAGATTGAGTTCCTGTACTGGGTTCAGGAGACAATAGGATTGGCATGGTCTGGTTTCTCCTCGCTATCTTTTCTCTCTTCGTCGTCACCATTATTTCTTGCAGTAGAAGCGTTATTACCTATCCCAACCGTTTCTTCTCCAGTAGCATCGTCATTTGCACGAGATTGAATCGACTTCGACTTTGTAGAGGACTGCACGTCGGGTTTGACGTCAGTTTTGACATGAGATTTGGCGTCTGCAGCAACCTCCTCTTCTTCATAGCTTGCATCGTCATCTGAAGAAAACATATTTTGAACTGCCATCTTAGTAGTAGCAGCAATCATTTGGCTCACTCCTCCCATTTCTTCATCAAATGCATCGTCACCTTGCGCTACCCTCGCCCGACCGCGCTGCTTGTTGAAGTAATCGCCATGATCGATACCTTCATATTCATTTTCACTAGTTTCATTTCCCGACTCGTTATTTTGCGATTTAGACTGTCCCAATTCATCATCCCTCTCAGCTAACTCGTCTAAATCATCCTCGGTTCTCTTATCAAGTTCAGCTTGCACCGCATCTAAGGCGATTGGTTCTAAAGGATTGTCTGATTTCTTCCACTGTGTCGCATTAAAATAGTGAATGGTTCAGTTTGAATTCGATTGTAGACCTGAAATACAAATCAAAGCGAATGAACGTACCAATGATGACATGAAACTTCCGTCTTTGAACTTCAGAAGATTTTCAATGCCGAAAAGTTCTCCTTTGCGGTTCTTATCCTTGTCAACGCCACGGAAAATTTGGGGCTGATCTTCCCCGAGTTCAGTGGCTTCTAGTGTTTGCTTCTTTAGTTGAACTTTGTAGACTTGTCTTTGGTAAATCAACTCCTCAATAGTCCCTCTTGCAACGAGTCGAATTACCTCAACATCTTTCTTTTGGCCGATTCGAAACGATCGATCTTGAGCTTGCTCGTCGTAACTTGGATTCCAGTTGACGTCAAAGATGATAACCTTGTTTGCTGCAAAGAGAAGATATTGATTTGTTAGCAACTCATCAAAAGTAGACAAGTGTATGATTCACCTCAAAGTAACTACTCACCAGCAGTCAAATTCAAACCAAGACCTCCGGCCTTTGTGCTAATCAAGAACAAAAAGATATTGTCATTCTTCTGAAACTTGTCAACCAAGTCCTGCCTTGAAGAGCTAGGAGTTTTGCCGTCAAGACGTAAGTGTTCCCATCCTGAGATTTTACAATGATTCTGAATGATGTCCAATGTAGCAGTTGAGTGGCTGAATACCAATACCCGGTGTTGCTGCCTTTGAAACTTGTTCAGCTGTGGACAGGGAAATATTCACACGTTTCATTAATACGGCATACAGGCATAGAATGTTATCTACAAAATTGATCAGAAGAACTCACCAAGTAATCCAAAGTCTTCATCTTTCCTGATAGCTTCACATGATCATTTGTCAAACTCTCATACTGATACAAAGTACCTCCGGGTAGTTTGCTACGAATGTCTGCAGGTAGTGCTACCTCTGCAAACTCAAGCTTTTTTCTCTTCGATTCTCCGGTTTCAGAATGAGCGACTTGCAGGAGCGACGGATGTGAACAGATCTTCATGAGTTTGTTTAACGCAGGGAGTTGAACACATGAAGGGCATTGTTTGCAAGTAATATACCTGCCGTCAAGGAGATCTTCTGCAATCGTGTCCGGGTCTCCAATCGGTTTCTCATGCAGTTGTTGCCAAAGGATTGCATCAGGATCGATATCAGGTTCACCGGCTTCTCCCCAGTATGGATTCATAGGATATCTATAGCAGCACTTTTTCTTAGGCACGAGTTGATCCTTGTGTCGTCTCTGGTACGCAATTTGTTCTTTCTTAGTCTTGAGCTTTCTGTAGCTTATAAAGTATTGTTTGTTGACACCGCACTCACATGGCGAATTGGCGAAGCGCAGCAAATCATAATCAGGGAGAGTGAGAATGTGTCGATAAACCATTTTTTGAACCTCTGAAAGCTGACAGAAGATGACCTTTTCGTTCTTCTTGGTGAGTTCGTTTCGAAGCACATCGTCTTTCTTGCGAACCAAATACACTGGTTTCAGCATTCGATCGAGAACTTGTTGCTTCTCTTTCCCCAGAGCCACACACTTCTGCTTTCGCATCTTTTGCTCTTGCGTATTTTAGAGGATCAGAGAATTCTAGTCTGAACGTAGTCCAGTCACCAAAGATGGTTGGTCGCACCATGTCAATCAGATAGTACAGCTCTTTATGGTTGTTTTGCATCAATGTCCCAGTCATACCAATAACTGGGCATCCCGAAATGTCGCGAAGGTCTCCTAAACGCATGTGTGCAGCTGTTGCGTGATTTTTGTATTCGTGATACTCGTCAACAATAATGAGCTTCCACCTGATTGAATTCAGTGCGTCAAAGTCGTCAGCTCGTGTAAAGATACTCTTCCCTACAATGAGGATAAAATCAAGTCCGGTTTTGATTCTGTCTAGCGCCTTTTCTCTGTTGCTACCTTGGTATGTTGACACGTTGAAATGGCCCCAGGTCGCAAATTCATTCTGTCGTTTTTGTTATCAAACAAGTATTTGTGAGAACAACATGATGTAGAGCAGTAGAATTTGGATACACGCTGTAATTTATACTCACTGCCCAGTTCTCAGCGACACTCGAAGGCACGATGATAAGTATGGGAGCAAACTCAGGAAGCCCTAGTTCATCCAGAATTGAGTCATTTTTGATGCGAGAGCACATTCCCTGACAGCAATGCCTGTCGGTCGTTCTTCTCTCGTGTTTTGAACAATCTACGGGAACAATCGTTTTCTCAGTTAGAACATCACTTGAGTTTGAAAGGAGGCAATTGCAACACGTTCATCAACATTCACTCTGCAAAAGGCTTACCTGCAACGCTTTCTTCCGATGAGACTGAATCTGTTGCTTATCCAACGCCGTCCCCGTCTTCTTCTGCAAGGCTGCAATCAAAGATACCATCTGTAACAGTCTTCCCTAGCCCCATATCGTCTCCAAGGACGCATCCCTTCCCGTGAATGACGCTTTTGTACATGAACTGGACTCCCTCTCGTTGATAGGGAAATAGGTATCGATTGATTGACGCAGGGACTTGGTCCACATCATCATCATTTCCGTCACTCTTTCCATTAATGTCGTTTGTTACTGGATCACCAGGTTTCCAAGTTTTTGAAAGTATGAATGGAACGAGAGCAGAGGGAGGACCCAACTTTGGGTTGGCAAATTCTGGTTTGAGATTGCGTAACATGTCTTCCTTATCCTGCTCTGATATAGAGTTGTTGTCATTATCATCGTCATCATCGGAGCCTTCCAGCAAACTTGCAAATCGACTGACATTTTGTTTTTTGGATGTTGCATCTTTGGCCTGACGTTTGCTTTGCACTGGTGCAGATGAGTCATCGTCATCATACTCGGCAATTTTAGGTGCCCCACGGCCCCGTTGTCGCTTTCGTGGCTGCTGAGTAGTAGTAGCAGCAGTTGCAGCAGCATCCGCTTTCCGCATCCTTTTTCTTACCACCACCGCCACCCTTGGGTCTTCCTCTACCACGACCTCGAGGCTTCTTATTGTCATCATCACTCTCACTCTCATTCTTCTTTACATCATCATCCATATCATCCCACAGTCCATCCTCATCCGAGTCAACCATGACCATAACACGCTGTTTCTTATTCGACAAAGAGTTGTCATCCTCCTCACCATTTCTTCTCCCTATTGATCCAGGAGAATACCTCCGTGAATTTTTCCATGCACCACCGGGAGGGGACGTACCACCTCTTCGTCGATTGTCATCTCCCATATCGGATACACTCTTTTGATCTTCCCCATCCACCATAATTGTTGTCCCCTCTAATCCTCCTGCACCTGCATGTGTTCTTACTCCATTATTGTTTCCACCATTCCAAATCTGTTGTTGTTGCTGATGCTTTTGTTGCTCTTCCTCCAACTCTTCCTTGTCTCCTCTTCTCAACATGAATAGGATTCCTCCGGCTGTACTTCGCATCACGTTCCGCCTGTTTCCTCGCCTGTAACTTTGCCGACATGTCATCAATTATATTATTATCCTCATCGGATGATTCTTCAAAGTGTGCCAATCGACCACCTTTTCGTCGTTGTTTGTTGGAAGATTGTGTAGGCAGATGATAATTTTGATTTGAATGGGGAAGATGGACCAATTGGTAATGATTTGGCAGTGACTTGGATTGAAGTGGTCCTTTTTACTGTTGGAGGAGCTGTCATCCTCGCTGCTGCTGCTGCTGCTGCAGTTTTATTGGTAGAAATGCTTCCTTGAATTTGCTCCTTCTTTTTCTTCTCCTGCAGTCGTTGCTTCATCATTTCACCCCAATTGTCATCATCGTCACTACTGCTGTAATGGATTCCATTTAATTTCTTCTTTTTTAATGGCGCATTCCTCTTGACCGGTTTGCTGTACTGTGATTGCGTTTGTGATTGCTGTTGAGAAGAAGAGAATAATTGTGATTTTGCTCGTCCATTGTCATCGGAATCACTGTCGTCCCAAGTTGGCTTGAGCTTGGCCGCACCAGTCGCAGCAGCTTTAGTAGTATTGTGATGCGATTGATTGTTCTTCTTCATTGTAGTGGCAGCAAACGCAACACGGTTGGGTGATGGTGAATCATCTGATGAATAACGAGCAGCAGATCGTCGATTGGTATTATTTTTTAGTGCTGATGGACTCTTTCGTTTCATTGTAGCAACTGCAGCAGCTGTTGTAGTTGAATTGTTCCTGCCGCGTGACCGACCGCTATTCGAATACAGAGGAGACTGAGGCGGTGAAGGCGATGCCAGTGGAGATTCCGCTGCCAATAAATCTGCCGAATCATCATCATTCGATTCATTATCATCATTACCACCGCCGTTGTTGTTGTTCTGACGCTCCCTTCGATCACGTTGACGCTGCGCCACCCTCTCACGTTCTTGTTTTCGCTTTACATATTCCAGCCGTCGCTTTTGAAATGCGCTCGTGATGCCAGTGGTGAGATCTTCGTCGAGGAAGGCCATGGTGCTGGATTGACTGTTGCCTCGAGGTGGGGCGATGTCTTCGTCGTCAGAGGAGGAAAAAACCATCGTTTATTAGGATGTTATCGTTGCTTCAATGCTGGCCGAAGAGTAATGAGTATCGCCGTGATCTAAATTAGCCGATCGTGTCGTTGCCGTTTCAATGCGTTGGCAGTGGCCGAAGGTACTTATCGCCGGGTAGGAGTGATCTTGCGGAGCGGATTATCGTTATGGTCGATGGCGTATTGCAACAACATTACCTACCATGCCTTGATGCCAACAACATCGCCATTTTCAGTTTTTGCACCTTCGACCTTCGTGTCGCAAGCTAGTGAGAGAGTGGCATCAGATTGGGGCTGGATACGGGGCACGGGGCACGCAAGGGAGCACTCAACTCATGGCCTGAATAGTAGGTACTAAGTTCCCCTGCTAGGAGTGTCCGATCAGACACTCCTTTTACATCGGAATCGGAAACGTCTCATAAAGACCGAACAAAACACTCTGCTCTATCCATCATAATTACATAAGTTCGATCTCCACTCTCCATCTTAGTCCTTTGGTATCGAGCTTTGCATCGTTGTATGTAGATGCACGAAAATGCTCGGGGAGGAGACAAGGTGTGTCAAGCATTGGGCAAAGAAGAAACTGTGCTGCTATGGAGAGCGCACCAATCAAGCTCCTAGAGGAGGGGACGTCACAGGCAGCCAGCTAAGAAGAGAAATAGTCGCAGTTCGCAATGCATTACACTTGTAAACTTTGATACAGCTTTCATTTACATTCTTGTCTCCAAGTACTGCCTCAGTTCTGATAATGTCTCAACACACAGAGAAGGCGTTCTCTCCAATGAGTTTCCTATACTTGTTCCGTAGTAGTGATTCAAGTCCAAGTTATAATCTTTCGACTGCAACAACACGGTACCTCCACACCCAGCTCTGTTACCCTCTACTATGTCACCAGCAATCGAGTCACCTAGCATGATGACGTCGCTTGTATCACATCCCCAAAGGTCGCAGATTTGACAAATTCTATCTGTTTTGGGGATCTCTTGAGCTGGTGGATGACTTGAATAGTAAAGGGTGTCCTTGCCAATGATCAAGTCAAAAGTCGCATCATTCAACACAGCTCTGTACATCTCTTGCATGACATGAGCATTTCGTTCATAATTTCTTGTTAAAACTGCTCTCTTCACGCCATTTTGGGCAAGGAAAGCAACTAGTTCTGGCCCTCCTTCTTGAATGATCATGTTGTTAACATGACGTTGCAGAATCTTTACAATTGCCTTCTGCGCCTTTCCTTGACCCTCCGGAGATAACTTTGCCACCATTACGTTCAAGTCGTCGCGCCCGTGATATTTGCCAAGTGGATCCTCATCAGCTAACTTCGTAAATTCGTTGAATCAATTCGTTGATGACATTTAATTGAATTAAGGTACCATCCATGTCGAAGATGATTCCCTTCAGAGGTATTGGGTTTGGAGCTGACATCGTAAGTCTCTTTGTTTCATTTACCATATTCGAACGTCGTAACTAGGCAATTCATCCATGCATATGTAGCTTCCATTCATACACAACATGTTGTATGCAAGCGACATCAAGCTGTTGAAAGCAGAAGGTAAGTAGAGGCAGAAAGAAGATTGGTAAAGTAGGAAAGGAGGTCGACCTGAATCCTTTTTGTCTCATCGGACATTTCGAACTCGAACTCAGCAGTTCGCTCGATGCACACGACTTAAATGACTGAGGTGCGACAGCTCTTTGTTAAAGATGTATCTCTAGGAGATCTCATTTACAGCATATTCTGGTAAATAAGTACTTTTAGGTATCTTTTATCCCACAAGACACAAATGAATGAAATGCCAACTCCTACCTATACTTTGTCTCATGTTCTGGTTGCTACGTATTGTCATTATTATTCTACTCATGGTATGTGGAAGATTGCTTCTACTTCTATTCTATTTCATGTACCTGCATTCATATGACATCGCAGTGCTCATTCACCCTCTAGATCGTAGTGCAAATGTTGATCTTGAAAGTCTTGGTCGCATAATATAAGCTAGTCAGCATTCATATGCATACCTATGTGGTGTCATATCCAATGCTGCAAAGTTTCAATCCTAACGGTAATAATTTTACTTTACTTCTACCCTTTCAAACAAAGAAGACTCAAACTCTTTCCTCAGAACACCATCCGTCAGTTGAGACTGAAACTGAAACAATACTCACCCCTTCTTCACGACTTACGATTCACTGACTTGCAACTGCTGTAGGAGAAGGAGCATACTTGCAAACCATACTTCTTTTATGAGCGGGTCCACCACGCTGATTCATAGCGCGATTTTGAGTGAAAGTGGTGGTACGGTAAAGTTAGACGATATTAGGACTTATCTACGTGCCTACATACGAAATCAACCATTTTACCGGCACTCCACCGCACAAAACACCACCTCCATGGTGATCATTCGGCGTACTCTAGTACCTTAGGAAGTGCTTGTGATCACGGGTTGCCTGGCATAAATCGCTTCTTCAATATCATTAGAAGCGATTTATGCCAGGCAACCCGTGATCATGAGCAATATTGAGAGAGCTAGAGCGCATTTTCAACACATCGGTGACGACGCCGAATTTCAACTGCCTGTCGGTCCTTTGAAAGGATTTTCGAGGTTCTCTACAGCGATGATACTCGGCCAATCGATACAATATATTTATTAGAGTATACCGACCGAGTATCATTGGCACAGCCACACCCAAAGTCTCTCAAAGCACTGCCTTGCGATGAAAATTCGACGCATCGTCACAACTTTTGACCCCCTATCCGAAGGGCCTCTCGTCGTAATTATTAATGTTCTGACCAAATAATCTTGTTATTATATACTAATAGAAGCGATTTAATCTATCAAACTTAATTAGGGACTTGGTATTTGCTGAGATATAGGCGACGGCGTCTACGCTGTCGGATGCCATGGTCATGATGGTTTTTTGATGTACGGTAGCTTGTGTAAGTGTACAGTAGCTAAGTTAAGGTAAAAAATCACGTACATAGGAGCTCAAATAAAAACGCAATTTACTAGAATTTACTAGCGCGGTGAATCAGCGTGCCACCACCATGTTATCCCGAAAAATCGACCGAGGTCGATTTAACTAGCGACACCTACCCTGAGCTTAAGGTGGAACACAAGTGTTTTTGAGTATTATTCCTACTGTACAATCGCTGTTTTGGCCGTAGCTAGGGGGGTCGATTCCTTCGTACAGAGGCCGTCGCTAACCGGTACCACTCAAAATACAACCTCCAAATATCATCTTTAACACCCTCGCTCACAATGATGTCCTCCACTCCTTTGGCCACAGTTATGCACATCTCATAAATACACCTATTATACTCGGCTTATTCGATCTTATACATCATAATATAAGCGACAACGACGGCAATACTCAGTTTGTTGATCGAAAATGAAGAAATTAACGTCGCCATCGACGGCATAAAATCCATAACTTTTACCTCCCTTCACCCCTCCCACGGACGTTTACGTGGTGAGACACAGCAAAGGAGAGGGTTTCCTCGCATTCAATCGATATATATTACTTGGTGGACGTCTTTTGCTACCTGAACTGTTCACAAACATCAATTAGTACATGATCAAGCACAATTCATCAGTGAGAGGCAATCTATTTTTCTACCCAGAGTGTATGCAATAATCAACTTTGTAAAGAGCCACTAAATGCAAATCAGTGGTTATTCATGAACCATACGATCATATAATCGCAATAGAAGACCTCAATGTGTTGGCAGTGCATCATGTTAGAGTATAATATCAGATGGGCTATGTTATTATTTGTTGGTATTTTATGTGAATTATTAAATACGTAATACTTGATAAATATGATGTTTCTCTCAACATACATTGGTAACATTATTCCCACGGATAAATACTATCATAATAATGATGTATTGATGTTTCTTTGATCGATATCTACGCCGTTTGCATTAATTGTCAGTTAATTGTTGTGTTCGACGGAAACGAATAATTATGTATATTTTTGTACCTTGTAGGAGACGTCATATGGCCTTTTCTTCGGCTTCAGAGTGCCAAGGCGTCGTCTATAATCATATTAGAGTCGAGGGAGCGGGTTGGTTGCAATCGGAAATGGTTTATTGCACCTCCTTACTGCACAGTAGCGTTGATGTAAAAAAATATTAAAAATATGTTGTCTCAGAGTAGCCGACGTTCCGGACGACTTAATCGGGCGAAGCAGCGGATTCCAAGACACTGATACCTCCCTATGGATATATAGTATCGATTGTGGCGCCTGGTGGCATCGTAAATGGTGGTAACGATGATTACCCAAGGCATTAGTCGACAACATCAGTTGCATCGACCAATTTCCGTCACGTTGTGGACATGGCTATTTCCTCCTAGGATATGTCGAACCAAGACGGACTTTTTCGAAGGCGATCTGCAAATTGGCTTCTCCGCCTCCAGTATCAAAAGTCCGTCTTGGTACAGTGTCAATTTTGTACTACTAGGCAGTCCACAATGGCATCATGGTGGTTGCGTCTTTGGCCGTTTGTGGTTGGTGAATGGTGAGAGAAAGTGTCGAGAAGCAACGGTCACTTTTGATGCCCGTGGGCAAAAAGGTTGGTGCGTGACTGAATTTGGTCGAATTTGAGTTCGCATGGGGGTATACTAATTCCTATCGTAGATCTACAGGCCCATCTTCACTAGATAAACAGCTACTTTTACTTAGCGTTTTTTTACTTGTGTGCCACCTTAAGCTAGTAGAAATCTTGACATTTTGGGGTGTCTGGGGGTATCGAACTTGCCCGGCAGTCGATTTTACAGTCGATTAATTATCGACTACGCGCTTTTGCTAGCGAGCAAAACTGCAGAAAATCGACCGAGTGCCGCTCCAAAATTGGAAACCCCACCACGCTTCGCATCAAGCCGCCCGCCCCAACACCACTCAAAATCGACCGGTCGATACCATGACACCCCACCGCCGACATCATCTCCATTACTACTCTATACACAAACAATGGCTACCAGCAGGTCATCGAGAGCAGCATTAGTAGGTTTACGATGCTCTAGATGCGTAGGAGCCGCATTTGGATCGATGGCGATGAGAAGGAGGAGCAGAAAGAGGGCACATACGAACCATCAACATCTGATGTGGAGAAGTTGCTGCCGACTGCCGAACCAAGTGGTTCACTGCCAGCAAGGATGTCCCGGCGAAGAATTTCGAAAGTTGATAACTCCGTCGGAAGATCCATGACTTTTAGGGAGTGTTGAAGCGGGTTGATCTTCTGATGATGGTACTCTGCTAGTGGAAAAGGGAAAAGATACAAAACATGTCAAAAGATTAATTCATAGTCCGATCAATAGGCATACAGCCGCGGTTGAGGATCCAGGGTTTACTTTGGAAGAAAAACCATCTGACAATGGATTGAGACCAATTATTATAAAGCTTGCCGTTATCTATTGCAAGTCCAAGAATAGTTTACTCGCTCTGGAGCGAATGCGACGCTGGTTCGTCGTTCGTCAATGCTTCAAAATGCGACAACGAGGTGGCTAGAAGCGCGTAATATATAACAAGACGTCTGTTGGGGTGTACACAGCAAGCTGGAAGGTGCGGGGCATACTTCACGCACAGACATGAGATATGACGATAGTGTCTTTTTGATGATAGCTTACTTGTCGGTGTCAGCCACAAGGATGTTGATTAGATGATACGTTGAAAGCAGATGCAACGCAGGAGGCAACCCACAACTGTGTACTTGGCATTACTATTGTGCAAACCATATTAATATGTTATAATCATTGCCCTTTTCATAGCAAAGCAACTACTACGGATTCTTCTCTTGATTTTGATTTTTGTCTTAGCCAAAAAAATCTGTGTGTGTGACTCTGTCACGCGTCCAGCTGTCAGTTACTACGGAGTCCCTGTTAGAGTGGTACTAACTTGGTCGATTTTACAGTCGACTTTTCAAGGAACACCGGCATGATGTGTTGACCCGTCCGAAACTACGGTAATGATACGGCACTCCTATGCTGATGCTTTTTCGAGTGCGAGTCGAAATGTCTTCATCAAAAAATAAGCGAGGGGAAAGCCTGTCAGTAGGTACCTACTCCTCCCAATTTTGCTGAACCCCCCCCTCATTTATTTATGACTGCAAAGAAGTACGGGACTTCACCCCCCTCTGCTTCACGGCTGATGGAATGCCAGGTAGAGAGGCCTTGAATGCGATGCGTCAACTGGGTACACACTTAGCTGAAAAGTGGGAGCGTCAGCGTAGCCAGATGATATTCTATGTGCGGGTACGCATGTCCCTTGCCCTAGTCCGGGCAAACTCCCTCCTGCTCAGAGGGAGTAGGGACAGGCACCACCGCATCCGGCCACTCATTGAGAATGGGCCGGGGATGTCCAACTGGCACACCTGGAGTGGGGAGTAATCCCCTCTCCCCCACCCCTGCGGTGGCAGAGGTTGAGTGAGGACTCTCACTCTCACCTGTCGAGAGGCAGTTGAGAGTAGGAGGGAGGAGGAACATACCATCACCTAGCACAGGTGACAAGAGGAGTGCGGACTTGCCACTGAACTAGAGATACCTAGACTGCACTCCTCTTATTACCTAAAATGGGCAAGTTCAGATCCAGCTTGCCCAGTAAACAGCTCCTGAATACCATCCTAAACTAATCACTTATTTATCTTAAAAAAAAAAAAAAGTAGGTACATAATAATTACCTACTTCTCTAACATAGCTGACACAATAAGCACAGCTACATAAAGCCTGCATAGCATATTGAAATTCTTCCCCGGGGGGCTTAAAATTTGTGGATTGCGCTTAATTAAATCAAAGGTTGAAATGAAGAAGAGTAAAAATTTAATGAGTGCATCAATTATCAATTATTGATAGATCAGAGGACGCAGCTGACGATCTAGTGCATGGACGCTGATCAAGGGAAGAGCGTTCCCGCTGGAGGAGATGTAGGAGGAGGGATAATGGGTCCTCACCATACTCCTACGCGTCACAACAATTTTTCTACTTGCCGCTGCCGACGACACGATGTTGCCCGATGGCAGTGCTACAATACTATTGTACCGCCGCGAACGAGAATGCCACAGAACGACCGCTGCTTCTGCTGTAGAAATTTCGAACATGGACAATGGCTCATCGTTGCTATTGTACTGCATGTCCCGCCCTAAAGATTACAACAGCGCTGCCTGCGAGAGAGGGAGAGGGGAGAGCCTGTAAAGATATTGGTGTCAAAAGCATGAGAATGAGAACCCTGCATACGAGTGCAGAGCAATTCTCTGCTCTACCCGACAAGTTCATTTGTTATTATGGACGACGCCACGATGAATCGCTATAGTCTTCTTCTAGAACAAATGGGCGCCGACGCCGCCGAAGTCAAAGAGATCGCGAAGGCGATGGAAGGCATGGACAGTGGCATGACGCTCAATCAAATTGATGATCAGTTGGCCACCGCTTCGACGGATCTCCTTTTGATAGTGCTGCTTCATCGCTTACTAGAAGAGAGAGCGAAGGGTCAAACAATGGTTGCATTAGCAGCCGGTGCAAAGGAGAAAAGTGCAGCTGCAGAGCAGAATGAAGCCGCCGCTAGGCGTAAGACGAAGCCCAAGGTTATGTCATGGCCGGGAAGTGGCAAAATTATTTCGCTGATTATGATGGTTGCATTTGGATCCATCACTACGAAGTTGGTTTTCCCTCTATCACTTATTCAACGAAGTGATGGGTCTGGGGAGGCTGCATCTGTTCGATATCTTCGTCACAAGGATGATCGATCAAATAATGCGATATCAACATCACCTGTCATCGACATTATCAGCCCATTGCCAGCGGGTTTGGTTGCGCCGCACTCCAGTCCGAGCTTCTCACACTCGGCTGCTGCTAACAAGCATTTTCGTCGATTGAAATTTGATGCTGATGAATCAGGGGCATTGGCAGTGGCATGTTTGGACACACCCAACTGGAAAGATAAACAGGGTAGTGGGTGTGATTTTTACGAGAGATATTTTGATGTTGGATGCCCTGGCACTAACATTTGGGAAGGGGATATGGGACCAGCAACTGATCATTGTTGTCACTGTGAAGTGGAGGGAAATACTCTTCCTCCTACCACTACCTTGGGAGCTTCCTCCACTGCGGCTACCACTACCGAAGCTGCAGCTACAACTACCGAACCCGAACCGGCAAGGGCTTCGTCCACTGCAGCCACCTCTACCGAAGCGAATGTCTTTACTCCGGCTACCACTACCGAACCAGCTTGGGCCTCATCCACTGCAGCTGCAGCTATCACTACCGCTGCTGCTACCGAAGCCGCTACCACTACCGAAGCGACCTTCTTCACTTCGCCTACCACTACTGAACCTGAACCGGCTAGGGCTACATCCACTGCCGCTACCGCTGCCGAAGCGACCTTCTTCACTTCGACTACCACAACCACAACTGAACCTGAACCGGTTGAGGTTGAGGTTGAGCTGCCCTTCCCTGAACCGGTTGAGGTTGAGCCGCCCTTCCCTGAACCCGTTGAGGTCGACTATGCCTATGCCGAGGGCGACATGGCTTTCTCTACTATAGCTACCTTGACCGTTGGGGCTTCCTCCACTGCGGCTACCACTCCAGCAACAACAACGCCGTGTAAGGACACACCCAATTGGAAGGATATTTATGGTAGTGGGTGTGATAAATATGAGGACTATAATTGTTTTTCTTTCAACAAAAAAATTCTCGAAATCGAAGGAAATATTGGACTAGCAAGAGAGCATTGTTGTTCTTGTCAAGGTGGATCTGGTAATGTAAGTCAGATATATTTTTCTGTGAAATTATGATTATGTTGAATGCTTATTCGTCTGATAATCTTTATTTTGTCGTATTACAATTTCAGTGTGAGGATTTCAAGTCAAAATGTCAAGACTACTTCGATGTGGTGGGGATTGAGGATGGTGTCGTGTCCCCATTTTGTGAAAAAGCAGAGTATTGTTCCTGTGGAGACCATGAATACTATTTCGAAAATGCCACCATTTCTGTATCTGGTGATTTGAAGGTGAATCGCACTGTCGGGTTGTATAATGAGTGCAAGTGCAACTTCTGGTCCAGTCTTTGTGAAGATGAAGGAGTAAAAGTAGGAGAAGCTTGTGATTATGCAGCTGAATATTGCTGTGGAGACTACCAGTACCAGCATATGGAAAATGATGAAGATATTTTTGACGTCGTTCTCAACTACCCGAACAATGCGACATGTTACTGCGATTTCTTCAACTATGCTCAGAAAGAATTCGGACATGTGTTGAAGCCTAAGGCATTGAATACAAGCAAACAGTTGATGAATCCTTGCAAAGGCGTCTTCTTAAGTGCAAATGATAGTACTGGCGATGGGGATGAGAAGGCAAGCTTGGAGATTATATTCAACGAATTGAATGGTTCGAGCTGGTCAATTAAAGATGATTGGATGAATGAGGCAGTAGATCATTGCCAATGGTATGGAATATCTTGTGGAGCTGACGGCTTTGTCACTAGTATTAAATTGAGAGACAACAATCTTCAAGGCAAGTTTCCAGTGTACACACGCAACGACACCAAAGTTGGCATTGTAGATCTACACAACCTCAAGAATGTTGACTTGGCCGGTAACAAGCTCACTGGCATTTTCGATTATCGCCCACTGTATAATCTTCCTTCACTCACGCACTTCGACATTTCGGGAAACCAGCTGAGTGGAGAGATTGATGCTCTTCTCACTCCAGTGCTTCTGTATGCAAACTTTTGTGGCAACAACTTCAACTCTATGCGCCGCTTCGAAAAGTACAAGGGGTCCTACCAAACACTACGCTTTTGCGACGTGAGCGACAATGCCATTCGTATAGATGCCGCTGACCTTCTAGAGAACATTCCACCTAACATTGAGCAAATATCTGCAACAAACAATAAAATCTATGGCAGCCTACCAGAGTCAATGAATTATCTTCCGAATTTACGACAATTTGACATGTCCAACAATTCCCTGTCTGGGAGGCTCCCAGAGTCATTAAATAATCTTCCTCGATTAGGACATTTCATCATGTCACACAACCATCTTTCTGGGCAGCTACCTGGTTTTGTAGAATCATATTCGAGTCTCGAGGAGCTTGACTTGTCCAACCAGAACCAGATGAATGGCTTCAGTGGTTCAATTACTGAAGATATATGGAGATTCCAATCTCTTCGGAAATTGAATTTAGCTGGCAACAAGCTCAAAGGTAGTATCCCGCCCTCCATTGGACGTGTGAGAGTGTTGGAAATGTTAAATTTGTCCAGCAACCTTCTGACAAGCTCGATTCCTCCCGATCTTGGATTGCTCAAAGGTTAGTAAACTGTCTGTTGCCGTTTTGTTTTATAGCCTTGAAATGAATCAGATGTGCTGACACTTTAGCGTTGTGGATTATCTGCAGGTGTTTTGAAACGTCTTGATCTTTCAAGCAATTCTTTGGATGCAACGATTCCTTCTGAGATTGGTCAGCTTCAGGGTGCTGCTGTGTTCTTGCGGGATAATTTGTTCCACGGCAGCTCAACTGCTCCTTTGAGCCTTTGCATGTCACGTCATGTCGAAGATTTCGATCTAGCTAATGACACAACATTGTGCCCGCTCGAACGAAATGACTTGAGTGACTTTTATGATTCAGCCAAGGGCGCAGAGTGGACGGATAGAACCAATTGGCAGCATGAGCATGCGAACTTCTGTTACTGGTTTGGAGTCACTTGCGACGAAAAAAATCAAGTGACAAAGCTGAATCTTCGCAACAATGGCTTGTCGGGGAGATTGAGTGAGTGCATTGGAAATCTAAGTTCAATCGAGGTGTTGGACTTGAGTGATAATGACATTAAGGTGAGCCTATCTCTTCAACACGAAATGTATTGTAAATCATTGACCTTTGACTTGAACTTGATTTTCAATCGTCTTTGTTAATTGAACAACTAGGTCTTACCAAACAAAATTGCTTTTGTTGCACTAACTCATCTCAACTCGCAGGGAACGATTCCAACAGAGATTGGCCTGCTTTCCAGACTCACTTACCTCCGTCTCAGTTACAACTCATTTATCGGTGAGGCACCTGAAGTCCTAGCGAACTTGACAAACCTTCAACTGCTTCAACTTCAAAGCAACAGGATTACTAGAATGCCGGACATCCCCAAATTGAACAAGAGTATTTACAGCGCATCCACATTCGTCACAGATTGCGGTGTGCCCTCTGCCTTTGACAAAGCTTTTATCTGCACGAATTGCACAATGTGTTGTGAGTACTAATGTTTTCTGCTCCATCTCTTCGCAATAACTCCCTCTAATCCAACCTTAAAACCACACGCACACGCGCCAGGTAACGCAAATGAGGATTGTTATCCCAAAGAACAAACACGAGTTGAAAAGTGGGGCTTCACTTACAGCAAATTTGCTGCTATTCTCGTTTCTTGTTTCATTGCATTATTTTTCATGGCTGTTCTCTTTTCATATCTCTCAAGCAGACGCAAGAATCGTGGATTCGTTTCCATGACGTCGACGGAACTTGAGGAAGATGACAAGTATGCTTTAAAAAGAATTGGCAAAGAATCAGTTTATTCCTACATCGTGAAAGAGTACGTCCTTGGTTGGCTGCTAGCTTTTGGTACACTTGGCATACAAGTTGCAATTCTTGTTTTGTTCATCATGGCTTCGGAGGCCAACTTGCATGATGAAAGAATCGACATACAATTCACCTGGAAGTGTCCTCGTGACTCAGTTGTGTGCAGGGACACAGCCGATTTGAATCAATATGGCTGGGTAATTTTCTGCTTGCTGATGTTTGCATATCTTGCGAGGGATTTGATTAACGGATCCAAGTTAATGTACCACTCATCGAAGATTAGGCACCCCTTCGGTTCAAGAGTTCGATATTTCATCGGTGGAGTGGGCTTATGGTCTATTACAATATTTGCCTTGTATGTAAGTTGCAATGGTGCCTGTTACTTTATCTTTTTCATCTTATGCACCTGACTGTGATCGCAACATGTTCCTTGTCTTTTCATCCCGTTCAGGTTAGTACCGTATACAACAAGGCAATCGCGACGAGCAATACTGACATTATTGTTAATTCAGTAATCGTATTATTTGTAATGGACTTAGACGAATGGATCTTTGTTACATTGAAAGCATGGAATGAAAATTGGACTGCACACGCATCTGATTCGGAATCTAGTTCTGATTTAGGACAAGAAGCATCTGGTTCGGAGTCTAGATTCTAGTTCAGAAACACAAAAGGGAGGCACTATAGAGGAAATGAAGGATGAAATTGCACTTCAAAAGGCGCAAATTGCTGCCCAACAGAAAGAGCTCATGCTTCAGAAGGATCAGGTGGCGAGACAAAATCAAGAGATTGCAATGCTCCGTGAGATAGTGCAAGGAATGCAGGGTTCTCTTGCTCCTCCAGCTATTGCATACGGATCTATCCCTCAAAGTCCTCAGGGAAGCGTGACTACACATGCAGTCAAATTGGAATGTACTAGTTTTGAGTTTGACACGGAGGTGGGTAAGGACGGTCTAGTAAATGAAGGAGAAGACTTGAATATAACTTCAAAAAGATGAGACCGTTCTTCAGATGAAGGAAGCAGGTCATCGGGAGGAGGAGGACTACGCAGGTGTCACAAGCAAATTTGTATCTGCATCCGATTCTGAAGCGGCACAATGACAAAAAGGCAAAGTTGTAATAGCAGAGTTTGTTAGGATAATAATTATTTTATGTCAACATTTAGAGATTGCAAGACTAGATACAACTTCGTTGAGATGTTGTTATCTGTGTCTTTAAGATTAGACCATTGCGTTAGGGTGCCGTGCTGTTATTTCAATGCGTTAACAGAGGCCGAAGAGTAATGAGTATCGCAGTGATCTTGCTTGGCCTAAGTATCGTATCATGTCTTTTTAATGCACGCCGTCTTTGCTTCAATGCTGCATTGAGAGTTCCCAGAGAGTGATAAGTATGTAATGGCGTGGTCTTGCTTGACCAATCACATCGTCGCCCTTTCAATTCATTCACATTGTGGCTTGGCCAAAAAATGAAATAAAAGGAATTCAAGGACGGTTTCATCAGGACACAGCTGCAGGCAGCCCAAGCAGCAGCTGCATTTCTCCGCCATGATACTATTGTAAATACGAACGACTCACTCAAAGCAAAGAGATTATATCTACTGTTCACAGCTACATGAAATCAAATGCTATATATTACGGTTATTGAATCGCTTTGAATTCTTTCTTCTTCTGGACTCAGCTTTAGCAAGCAGTCCAGATCGAGGAGACTTGAGCTGCTGCTGCTGCTTCGGTCGCGCATCACTATCGACAGTCAGTCTCGACATATCCCCATCCAAATCATCACATCCAAACAATATATCATTATCCTCCACACAGGAAGTGATACCCTTGCCTATACCCTTGGTAAAGGCCTCCACTCCCTTGGCCAACCATTCACTTGTACCCTGCATCTTCTCGACGGTTCGTTGAGTCTTCTTTGCCATACTCAGCGATAAGTTTCCCGAATAAATGTGATACAAGACGCGATCGATAGCCATTTCCTTCAATGTTTGATTGCCAACATTATCAAACAATGGTACCCCCAACACATCAATGATTTGTTCTAAATTGCGTTGTGGATCCGGCGTGGGGTGGACCAATCCGACCACATCGTTCACTCCCCACAATGTTCGATTCAAATCCTTAATTTCTTCAATACTATCAATCATGCTCCCACCGGTCACTCCTCCAGTGGATCCCACGCATCGAATGGCAGTTTGACTCGTAAAGCTGGAGGGTAGGTCCTCTTCCGGAACAATGCCATCCAATAGTATTTGAAAGTGGTAGACTGTCTCGGGAAGGACACCTTGCTGGGTTCGAGGGGATAGGTAGGCTTGACGTTTTGGTGCACAATAGACCAAGGCCAAGCGTGTCCGAATACCATCCCCATCTGAGCCTGGCTTCTGTTTGTACGTTTGTGACTGATGCAAAGGTTTATCCAACACCTGTGCCACAAGTGTCCTCGTCAGCACCACCGGATCTGTCGACAGTAACGACTCCTTCTCCATCTCGGATCGACCATGCACCTCCCTATCCACATGTTTGTAATAGAATCCTGGTATTGGCAATGGAATCAAATTGGTAACTTTTGCGGTGTCAATATTAATCACATCCTGTTCTTCAGTCGTTGTCACCTTGACATCACTCATGAAGCAGATGTCATTGTACGCCATTAGTACCGGAGAAGAGGCATTTGCCTTCATACACGCGTCGCTATGATCACTGTGCAACCCAAATGCTTCGATGATACCACCTATCAAATCAAGTAAGGATGTTGTTCCACGTACCACCAGGGTCCGATCGGCGGTAACTTGATTGTTCCCGTTACGATAATGTGTGACAATGTCCATAGATTCGGATGGTTGGAGGTAGGGTTCCGATCGTTCGCATTTGACATAGATTTGGAGGTAGGTGGGTCGCTTTCGCTTGGCTCTGGTTTGTTCACTGGGGGCACAGCATGATGGCTCGACTTGTAGTTGCTTCTGACGTGATGGTAAATCGTACAGGATATTCTCTCGTGGAGTGATTGGAGGGAGCATATTTTTGTTTTGAAACTTTTGATATCCCATGGGAGTCACCTTGGAATGACGACTGTCATCCTTATTGATCATCCCTGTGGACTTAGTTCCCGTGTTTGCAGCCGCAGTAGCACCCATGCTCGCAGATTTCGAAAGTGCCTCTTCGATTTGACTATTTCTCGGCTGCTCCTTCTGGTGGTGAGCGACTAATGATCCCTCCACACTAGTTTCTGAGCTTGTATTGTTGAGAAGACTCTTTTGATGCATTAACGGATGTTGTTGTATGTGGGAAGATTTGTTGAGCTCCTCGCCAATGGTGAACGTGAGACTTTTCGATGGTGATGCGAATAATGAAGGCTGCTGTACAGTTGTTGAAGTGGTAGTATATGGTCGTGGCAGAGGATGCTGCTGCCTCGGAGATTCTCGAGTATTGTTTGTAGAAGTTGGTGGAGAATACATTGGAAAAGAAACGCGATGCTTCGGAGACTGTTGTGGTGGTATATGTTCTGCTTCATTGTTTGTTGTAGGTAACACCATTGGAGAACTTGGAACAGGTGGAGGAATCCGATCAATTGAATTAGTAACTTCGTCTCTTGCAGCTTGGGGTGGTGGAAAGAGTAGATTTTCTTGATTATAAGCAGTATATTGAAGTGGCTGTGGTAGTGGTAGATTGGTATTGATGGGACTTCCAAGTTGCTGTATCGATGGATCAACATTATTAACGGGCGATGGAAATAATGTTGGACTGATTGTTTCGAGAGTCAACACTTGTAAATCCCAGCGGAGACGGTGGAGGAGCAGAGTTGACTGCACTGCCAAACTGTTGTATTGATTGTTGTTGTGTTTGCCCATTGTAACTATTTGGACTTGTCAGTTCCTACTTCTCATTGACATAGGGGAAGGCGGGACTACACCATTCATAACAGTAGCCTCACCATTACCATCACTACCACCACTACATTCACGCTCCAGCAATGGTCCAAACACCCTATTCACGTACCTCGTCAGCGCATATCCAGGATTTTCATTAGGCTCAGGGAACATTGGCAAAAATGCCGTATTGCGACGCAAACTCTGATAAAATAATTGACGCTGTCGAGCCGATGGGATGTAATAATGCAGTAATTGTCGTGTGCCCTGCGGAGAGGAGTAGTTTCCCGATTTATGCTGTGTTGCTAGCATATTGGATAACTTCATGAATTTCCGTTCGTCGTTGTCGTTGCTTATGAGTGATCCAGTTGTGGTTGGTGCCGATCGAGCTGTTCTGTCGTCATCGTCCCCCCTGGATTGTAGCTGTTGCTGTTGAGGATAGGACACTGCCGATGGTGTCGATCGGGTACTTCGATTGGATGAAAAATTGCCCTGTCGTAAGCATGATCTTAAGTTTCCACGAGCTTGCAAGGTGGTCGGGGAGGAGTAATGATGCTCCGCTGCAGCGGGACCACCTGTCGACGACGCTGGACTACTCGGATGATGATAGGTTGAGTATTGCATAATACTTTTTTAGGCTATCCAATAATTAAACGTGCATCGTGCCGAATCGCGATATCGATCCTCTCTCTCTCTAGAGACCAGTCAGGTCAGGTGGCAATCTGCTGTATCGATAATTTAGCAGCCTCCCCTACCTACTTATTCCACAACTATTCAACTTTCTTTGCATCTATCTCTTTGCAACGCTTTTGCAACGGCATGTCCAACGTCTCGTGCTCAAAAAATCAAGCCAGTGGAATTCAAATTTGTACCAGAAAATCCTCGCTGACATCCGACAACCGAGCTATATTAGATGAAATCGGTTCTGATGCGAAGGATACGGAAGAGAAAGGATTCTTACACTTTCAATCAACTCTCCGCGAATGACGAACCCTTGCTCACTTTTATTTAGTAGTAGAAAGAAGTGACCTGCAATTACTTAGATACTCAGCATGATGATTAAATAGATACATATGCGTTCACAGCCTCGAGCTGTTGTAGAATTATGATACTTAACACTCAAGATTTATTCATATTATAATTATATTCACATCTCATGAGATTGAGATGAAAACAACTGTTCATCCTCCTTCATCCAGCCAGTCTTCGTCCACACACTTTGTCTCTTTGCAGTTTTTCTCAGAATACAAATCATCTCTTTATTTGATCTGCGAATCCATCCAAGGCAAAACTAACCAGATCGGAGAAGAGTATCTATCAATCAACGTAAAGATATTCCAAAATTTTGTTCTCACACTTCGAAATAGGAGCGCATAGCCTACTTCATCTCAATAGCTTCCAGATCTTAGCTTCATACTCAGTCCTTACTAATCAAGAATCTAGCAGGCTTGAGCTTTAGTTTCCAAAGTATCTCCTATGGATACAAGAAGATATTGCCAGTGCATACCGCTCCAACGCACTCAACGCTTAAAAAGTGAGTGAGAGGCTCGTGCTCATGTTTCAGTTTCAGAGATGTCGTCCATAGCTTAGCTTCTACCTCTATGAAAGTTGAAGCAAATAGTGGCGTTGAAGTTACGACGAGATGGACTTGTACTATAATATATGCAAGCAACATCAAGCTGTTGAAAGCAGGAAGCAGAAGAATAGGAAAGGAGGTCGACCGGAATCCTTTTTGTCTCGTCGGACATTTCGACCTCCGAACTCAGCAGTTCGCATTTGCAAACGACTTAGATGAGCGACAGCTCTTGTCCAAGATGCACTTGTCTCATTTGCAGCATATGTCCTTTTAAGTAGAAGTAGGTACGATATCTTTTATCAAACAAACACAAATATTATGAAATTCCAACTCATATACTTTGATCTCATTGTACTGGTTGCTACGTATGTTATTATTCTTACTACTGGACAGGTTAGGTTATATAAGAGATCTAAAAACAATGGGTCGATCTTTCTCTTCATCTAGCGGTTTACTTATCTATCTGCCGAGAGCCTGTTTGCCGCATCAGGAAGGGGATATCGACAAAGTCAAAAGTCTACAAGGCCAGCTAATTGCAGATACTGGCAATCGATCAAGTCTATCATCTTGTGTAAAGAAGACGGATAGGGCACACGAAAGTGTTCATATTGAAAGTCTTGGCCGCATATAAGCTAATCACATATTCATATGATAATAATATAAATATAACAGAAATTTTAAAGCATGAGGTGTAATGAAGGTGCAACCTTTCACTCCTACTCCTATAGGTGACAATTTTACTCTACTTCTACCCTTTCAAACAAAGAAGACTCAAACTCAGCCAAAAGAACACCATCTTCTTCACGACTTGCGATTCACTGACTTGCAACTGCTGTAGGTGTAGGAGAACTAGGGCTGCTACCCGCAACGGATGTGAGCTTTTTACTGCTCAGTCCCACCAGCTTGTTTCCTTTATCAGCCGCATGCTCCTTTTCTTCTTCATCAGAAGGAAGATACTTGCAAATCTTACCTCTATCACGAGAGGGTCCAACTCCATCTGTGGATTTGTCCAAAACAACGGTCATGATACGACCAATATTATCCAAATGCACTGTAAAGGGATGAATTTCAATCGCGCTGGTCCCAGTCTTGACTAATACGTTGTAGTCTCGAAAGTTGGAGTCATAAACGGGTCCACCGCCATATGTTGACCCGTCCGAAACTACGGTCATGATACGGCCGCCATTATCCAAATGCACGGTAAAGGGATTGATTACTGCATTCGAATCAAATGCACTGGGATGGACCTAAACGATAGTGGAAGTATGAAATTTAGATCAGCATGACTTAAAAGGTCAAAACATTCACACTTGTTTTCACTTACAATTCCAGTCTTGACGATGACATTGTAGTCTCGGAAGTTGGAGTAAACTCCAGCCCCACCAAGTTGATGATTCTCTCGCTATCAACTCATCTTTTGCTGCTAACTGTTTGTTTGACTTGTTTGCAACTGCTAATTTATTGTTATTGATTTGCTTCCTCTCCTTTGTTGCGATAGTCTTCTCTTTTGAAGCCTCCTTCTTCATCTCTTTTGCGTCAGTAGCTGCTTTTGCTGCGGCGGCCATTTTGACATTAGCTGTAGTCGTCACCTCTGCTGCACGCTTCATCTTCTTTTCAGCCCTCTCGTGCACTTTCTCTGCCCCCTTCTCAATGGCGTTCACTTTCATTGCAGTCTCACGTTCAACCGACTGAATTTCTCTTGCGGTAGTCTCGACTTTCCTTTTCAGTTGTTGGTTATCAACAGACAATACTTCTATTTGCTTATCTCGCCTTTGCGTTGCCCTCTTCAGATTGAATATTCTTGGATCTGCCGTATTATTATCTGACGTCGGCGCCTGTGTTGGCTGTGATGGGTTCCGAGGGACGTTCGGGGCATGCGGTGCGTTGGATTTCTTCTGCTTGCCACCCTTTGGCTTGCGGCTAATACCGCTCTTCGTCCTTCTCCTCTTTTGCTTTGGCACTGCCTCGGCACCGGCCGCCATCGTGGTATCATCATTACTCTCTTCCATCATTGCTTTTGCTGCATCGTCAGCTCTTTGCTGCATCGGAGAGCTCTCCGATGCGTTGAGTCTTTTGTAGATCGGAGTTTTGTCGACAAAATTGGCTGGTTTGGCAACAAAAGCTCCACAGGGTGAGCACTTGAGCCCACCAAACTCTTGGGGCGCATAGACCATACCCCCGTCTATGCGCCCCAACAGTTTCAAAGTATGAAAACAAATAATAACAGAGAATAAGCTGCCAAAGGGTCCTATTTCTTACTCCGATCAGGCGATGGCCAATTTTGGCCATGGTCAAAAAATTTTGAGAAAATTCTTGGCGCGCACCACTCGTGACTCCCCAAAAAACACAGGGCTTGCTCCCCCCTACTTAGTAAGGCCTTGTTTCCAAGCTCAAAACTTCATCGAATTGGTTACCTCCCCACTCCTTTGGGGTCTTCAGACAATTTTCAGGAGCCACGGTGTCGACAAACACATTGCTCCAGGCTCCCAAATTGATTGCATCTCCCACCGTAACTGACCTTGAACAGAACTGTTGCTGCGATCCGAATACAAGCGCACCATCTACTTGGGCATTAGCAAGGTGTCCACCAGAAGCTGGTGCTCCCCTGTCGTGTAGAAATAAGTCTTTCTCCGCGTGAATACGGCGAATAGGAGCAGCCTGGGACACTGCCCACAATTGACCGCCCTCGGTTTGATTGGTAAAGTTCTCAGCTGATCTCCAGAAGGTATCAAGAGTAGTCAAACCCCTCAACTTGTCGTTGAAATATGCGGGGCAGTAGGGACCCTTTTTCTTTCTCTTTTCCGGATTTGGATTTTCTTTGTCATCAGCAAATTTGACATCACTGGCAGAGGCGCCTAAGCCGAGTACTTGCACGTAGTAGCCGACCTGCACGTCAACTTTGTAAGGGTCTTCCCTTGGTTCAAAAAAGATCGCCTTGCGTTGGGATGAGAAGTGCTCCTCGGGCACGAAGTATTCGTTGTTGATAAGTTTTTATTGTCAGTCATATCTGCTGTAACTGTAACCTTTGTAGTACAATAATCTTGAAGTTTGTCCAAAATTTTCTGAGCTTCTTCATCTTTCATATCGCTGGTGATTATCGTCACACTTTCCGGCCATTGCGGTGGGTTGGGCTCGGCACTTTTGGAAGGCTCATTGAATTTGGTGGTGATAGAATCGAGGGCAGAGTTTGCGATGATCATTGTTTGCGTTGCGTAGGCAGCGGGATATTTATTGGTATTGGCAGGTATCGAAGATGATTGGACGTGTAGTTTTTTGAATTTCTGTTGTATACTTAGTCTTTTGCTTACTGTTTTATGCGCTCGGTCCAAAAGACTGGCGCTTGTGTATAAAAAACAAGTTGGAGAACAAGAACCCTAACAAAGCATGCTGTTCTTGGTCGGGGTTCGCGTTCAGGAGTATCTTTGAGGGTGTATCTTGCTCTCGATAGCTTGCAAAAAAGTACTGGCGACGCGTCGGCAAAAGCATGCGACATGCGCGCCAAACATATGATGACGATGATGATTTTATGATGTGATTGCTTGGGACAGGATTCTTTGATGTGGCCTGGCTTGGGAGGTGGTGTTCAGATTATTACAGCTGCATTGGTATTTCAAGCCATACAATTACAATTACAATTGACTAATGAAAGACCTTTGTCCAGTAGCAGTAGCAGTAGCTAGCCAAACATTGAACTCATAGGGTCAGGCAGCACCTAACACGTAGCGCAAAGCATGTAGAACTGCCAATTCAGAAATATTACATAATATTGACGATTATGAAATGTCATTGAAACAATTGTAGTAGTAGTAGCAACACTATTGTAGCCTTGAGAATTGAGAAGTTGATTGCAGTTTACAAATTTTACTCATATTCTACAACAACACGTGACGCACAATACATATAAAATAATTGTTGTATTTGTATTATATTGGTCACAGCATCACCTTTACATGCTACTTCATAAAACCTTGCAGAATACGAGGAAGTACCTACTTATATATAGTTGTGACGGGGAAGATACCACCTCTTTCGAGTAACAAGAGGGGTACATATCGGAAAAATCAACTTCCACGGAGTCCCCATCTCTGAAATTCCCTCAAACGCCAACAAACGCAACGTCGCTTGTATCCTCGGTCCTCGTCATGATGATGTTGTATGGTCAACACACTCCACATCATTTTTTACACGCACCTCCTCATCGTAATGTTCTTCACTACTCTTATGGCCTATGCAGACGAGCACACCTGTTCAATAGACCAATCTGAACCTCACATCATAATAGTGCAATGTATCAAAATGATGTGGGCCGCTCCACTCCTCTTCTTTGCCCTCAACAAGGCACCAAATTTTCTAACCGGGAAGATTGCAAATGACGAACGAGTTGTCTTCTTTCCTACCGCCTGCAAACCAGATCAATGAAACGCACTGGAATATCCCAATCCACGGTTGGATCTTTGAACCAGAGATTGATTCAGTGAAACGAAAGACGCTGATTAAAGCTCTTGGCAAAATGTTTCAATTGAAAGATGATTCAGAGAAACGCATAATGAGACAAAGATTGATGCCCTTTACTGTCGATAATCAAAGTTTACAATACGTTAGAATAAAAATTGCGCAGAGTGGACAGCAGATAATACATCGGTTGCCAAGAAGTGCAAAAGATGGGCATTTCACTGGTAATTTGACTCTGCCGGTGGATATGAATGATTTAGAAGACGGAATACTGCACTATGAAGCAATTGATTCAAATCGATGCTTCCCTGGTCGAGTGCACCTCATACCTCCTACCGGCGTGTCGGTAATTTCTGATATAGATGACACAGGTCAAAATCACAAATTACTTGGACAAGAAGGAGTTCTTTAAGAATACATTTATTCGCGACTTCCAAGTAGTGCCAGGGATGAAGAATGTTTTCCTGAAGTGTAGGTCTCACTACGACAACTGTGCTTTTCATTTCGTCTCTGCATCACCTTATCAGCTGTTTGAAGTTTTGAGCAGCTTCTTCGAGACGGAGGGATTTCCATTAGCAACATATCATCTGAAACGGATACGTGTGAAGGATAAAACACTCTTACAATTGTTTGCCGATCCTTTTGAGTACAAGATTGGCCAAATAGAGCGCATCTTACATAAATATCCGCAAAGAAAGTTCATACTAATCGGTGACTCGGGGGAGAAGGATCCAGAAGTGTACATTGAACTGTGTCGGAGATATCCTGAGCAGATTGAGAAGATTTGGATACGAAATGTGAATGATGCTGATGCTTCGAGGATGGATGGAATAGACAAGGAAAAATGGCGATACTACTCAACAGGTTCTGACTTGATGAAAGAAATAGGCAAATAGCTACTTCTGATCATAATATAGCAGAAATTTTAAAGTACGCCTGATTAGCCGCTATTTGGTCAACATCTAATTGCGTTGTTTCTAATATGAATTATATAATCTCTACTCATGCTCTTACAGCATGATCACATACTATAACGGCCGAAAAGAAATGTTATCTATCATTGTAATACCTTCTTCAGGCTCGCCGAATAGATTAAGATCGGCATCTAGCATATTGCTTGGATTCTTGCGATGGACCCATTGTACCAAATGTGGTCCGGTTGGGATATCCAACGATTGACTCTTCCACCCATCAGTGGCACTCGAGAACTCAGCAACAATATCATCATCAATCATGATAATGAGATCATCGAATGGGATTTGGATCAATGCTTGGATATCAAACGACAGTACACCACCTCCTAAGGATTGGATGCCATGCTTCAGCTTTGCCGTCCCAAACTGAGGAGTAATATCCCCAGTTCGTGCAGAGATATAGTAGTCGCCTTGGGCAGCCGGTTTGCTATCATCAATTTTCCACTCTGCGTCACCATCATCTACATCCCAGCGCAGTGGGTCGAATACACCTGATTCAAATCCATCTGCGAATGCAAAGGGTGAATCACTTTTTGTTTCCTTGTCCAAAACACTGGGGTCCATGCATACGTATGCTTGATTCGCACCACAAGGATAGAAGCCATACTCGGGGTCACACGTTTCCTCGCAACAGTCACCGCCATCATATCCACACTCTGGAGTGTTGTACCCTCCCGCAACATCACATCCTCCATCGCCAATCCATTCAAGATTTTCTACTTGACACTTCGTCTCGTCCATGTTACCTGTATCGAGGGTCTTTACAAAAGAAACCGAAGGGGCCGTAGTCCCCGCCTTCCTTCGTTTTACATCCGTAGGCAGAATCGAGATTGCACGTCTCGTGACAGCAATCACCCAAGTCAAACGCACACGCTTCTGTATTGTAAGGAGCTCTTGGATCGCATGCACCATCGCCAAGGTAGCTTGGCTCTTCGACGCAGCAACCTGGGAGGCCTTCGACTGGGGACAAATCACCAGGGCAATCAACGAACTGGATCATAGGAGCAACTGTGGTGGTCGTAGTCTCTTCAGCGGTAGTTGTTGTAGTCGTTGTTGTCGAAGTCGTTGTGGTTGTGTCTTTTGTGGTTGTTGTTGTGGTGGTTTCCGGTGCCACGGTCGTAGTGGGCATTTCCTCGTCAACGGCAATCATCACATCCTCCTCAATAACAATATGAGTGACGCTATTGTCCTCGAGGTTGAACCCATCCAACTTGATATACCCTTGATAATCACTTGGGACATCGACATCATCGATAATGGCGGTTTCCAATCCGGCAAAATTCTTGATCAACTTCCATTTCAATTCGTGCTTGCCAGCACCAACAGCTACTTGATGAGTCTCCCACTCATCGCTGAATGTGGCGATAATAACTTGAGGAACGCCATCGATGGAAAATTCACAGACATCTCGGGGAGCATACAAGGATGCAAAGGCGGCAAAGCTAATTACGCCGCCACTCGGGCCGATGTATACTTCCCAGCTAATCTCAGCAAAGCCCTGTGAAGCGTCAATATCTCTGGTGCGTGCAACGAAGGTCTTGGATCCGAACAAGGCATCATCATCAGGAACCAGCCTGAATGGTGCCATTCCGTTCGTCAAAGTCAAAGTACTATCATCATCATCGCCAATAGTAACATCACCCGTAAAAGGTCGTAACTTAATAGCATCCAACCACGAATTCCCAGCTCTACGCGGATCAATGTTCGAAGTCATACCACCAAAGTACTGATACGACCATGAAAGTCGATGTTCTCCGGCATGCAACAAGACACTAACCTCCTCCCAATCCCCCTCATCTCCAGTAACCTCCTCAAAGGTCCGAATCACATTATCATTAATCGAAAATGTCAACACGTCCACAGGCTTCTCTACACTTGCATGAATCGCAAAGGTCAAGTAACCACCATGTCTTAAGGAATGAACATCCTCCAGCGAAATAGAAAGGTTGGATTCACTACCTGGTTCAGATAGCACACCCGGTCTTGCGGCATACGACCCATCATAGGCCCATGCAGATTGGTCTGCCTCCCACAAGTCTGCGCTGGCGGGGGAAGACGTGAGACGCCAGTAGTGACTGAAATCTCCAGATTCGAATGAATCATAGAAGGATAAGGATTCTTCTTCTTGACTGGTCATGGGGGAGCTTGCTCCTTGGAGGGCAGTTGCATCATCATAGTCGTCATCATCATCGTAGTCGAATTCAGCTGGCCATGTGGGAAAATCGGTCTCATCACCAGATGGAGAAGGGACAGGTTCATAGTTTGACAGATTGAAAGATGTCCTGTTCGCATCCCGATTCATTAATGAACCAATCATGACAGCATGCCTGTATACTATCAAACATGTACCCCTCATGAGTGTTATAAATGTCCGGCTGATTTCCATCATTGAGACAAGCACCATCAGGGTAGGTTACCATGTCAAACGATGGGTAAAACCCGTTTGAAGAAGCACCACCACTCGCAGAGGATGATTCCATCACCACAGAGGGTGTCATTTCCGACAATAACGCCCCTGTGAAAGGATCACGCAACAACAACATCTCTTCTCCTCCACCAGCAATTGACGTGGCAGTTGCAAACCCCACTGTACACTCCTCCGCATTGATAAACCACTCCTGACAACACTCTTCCAATGTCGTGTACAAGAAGCCATTAGAGAGGGAGTAATGATCTGGTTCGTTTCCATTGTTGGTGCAGGTCCCGACTGAGTGATCAGGTGTCGAGATTGGATAGTAGTAGTGTTGCTCGGATGAGTTGGCAACCATGGTAGCTGCAGTGGTCGAAGTGGTAGTAGTCGTAGTTGTTGTGGTCGTCGGCTGTGTCTGAAAGTGAAACTTATCATCATCAAGCTTACTAACATGCGAAGCTCCTCCCTTCGAGCCACTCTCCTTCTTGTGACTGGCTGTCATTGTCATGTAGTCGTACAATCGACGTTTCCCATAGGGTGTTACATGGGGCAGTACCGAGCTGAGAGCTTTCTTTTTCCTCTTCTGGGTGTTGCTCTGTTCATCAACGTTGGTGGTGGAGGCAGAGGAGATCAGCAGCCTATCACTACGACTACGATTATTATTGTTATTACTCTGCTGGTCCTCCTTCCACTTCTCAATTTTATCACTCTGATGAGAGTCCAAAATGACTGGACGACGCTGGCTGCCGACATGCTTATTCGATACTAACAATCGATCGTTGTCATTATTATTATTATTGCCACCACCGCGAATGGAAGCAGATGGAAATGAAGCAGCCTCCACAACGGAAGAGGTCGTTGAAACGATTGAATTTATGGATGCTATGGCGGCACCGCCACCAATGAGGATGGCTGCAGCCGCTGCAGATGTGGCTGTTCCTCTGTTCTTCTTCATTTTTTTTTTGTGCTGTCTACAGTTTATTAGTGGACGACGGTATGAGCAAAGGCAATCTCCAGAACTGCCTACGCCAGTATATCATCCACAACAACAACAGCAACGATGCATGCAACGAACCTCAATGAATTGAAGTCAGCAGCCCGCCGGCCGCCGGCCCAAAGAGGTTGTAACAAAATATTGCCCTTTCTCGCAGGTATTTGAATTTAATGCAGCCCAAAGAAGGCCCAACAGACTTTCATACTTTTGAAAAACTGTTGGGCGTGATAGTGTCGAACGGAGAAAACGCAGGAATAAAGGATTCTTATTTTCATTTCTACCAACCTACTCTTTCCAAAGGAGGCAAGGTTATTAGTTATTAGCAAGGAAGTTGGAGCATAGCCGATGATAATGCTCTCTAGAGCTTTTCTGATAAACATTTTTACATCCATCTAGTTAAACAGGGGCTTATTTCTTCTTATCTGTTGTCCACCAACACTACATACTTATAACTGCAAATCTCCTCCTCCAAGCAAGGCTTCCAGATACGAAGTGAAAGATTTGCTACTTCGTTCTTCCTCCGAGTCAATTTTTCTCCCATCATTTAATTTGGTACGCTTCAATTTCTTCTTTTCAGCCCCTTCGTCATGGTCCTGTAAAGGGCGAAGGTTTGTATCTGTAATATCCTCTGGAGATGATCTGCTTCGTTTGCTAATGGTATAGTCTTCGCTTTCAACTGGAGTTCTAGTTCTTTTTTCGCCATTGGAATTTTTGTCTTTCTTGACAAGGACACTACTATTTTCTTTCTCTTCCAAGTAATCATCCTCATCGACAGAAGGAAAGCCGTACAAAAGATAATCTGGAATATCAACGTCCTGATCCACTGGTTCAGGCGCTTTGTACGCAGCCGAATGTTCCACAACGGAACGCAACTTTGAGGCTGGTAAATACAGAATTGTTTGTCCATCAGATACTAGATTGATTTCACCACTCACGACCATGGTTACGATGGCAGAGAAGCAGGAAGATATTTCTCCATTTTCCAGCATGATCAACAAATCGTGTTGTAAGCTTCTGGGCAGGCTGCCGATGATACTCTCTACGAAAAGAGTTAGTGTTGATCTTTCAAGCAGATGCTGAAAGAATTGTTTCAATTCACTTCCAAGGTCGGACTTTACTTCATACCAATCGGCGGGTAGATCACAGTCCTCCCCAAAGAAACATTCTACTCTTTCTGAAACAACGAATTCCTGTGAGCCGGCCAATTTTGCCACTGTTGATGAAGCTCTTGGTAAGCGCAAGATAGCTCATGGGATAATGAACTCAAGAGCTTTTCGGCACAAATCAAATAGAGCAGTCATGAGAGTTGGGGCCTGCATTGTTGAAGAAGCTGTTCTCGTCCAAGTTTCGAATCAACTGTTGCAAACAAAGAAATCCCATATCGGATAGCGGAACACGCACAAGTGACGGATCCATACTATTGATACTGTCTTCATTGACAATTTGTGCTGTTGTTGTTGACATGTATGATTGAACCAGAACTTGACAGCATTTCTGAAATGCAATATCAAAGTCACCAGAATTCGGAGCAGCAACACCTTCTCGTTGTAGTCCAGCACCGCCTGGAGATTCACCTAGTAGAGTGTCAAGCAATCTTTCTGTAGAGGATGCGTTCCTCTGAGATGCATCCTCGGTGTCCAATACTAGAAACATTCGAGGAACGTTCTGATCGAGTAGTTTATGAGCCTGTTCTGAATAATTTATGGAAGCGCTCTCATTAGCGAAAGACGGCAGCAATACCAGTGCAGCATCAGAATTTCTGCAATGAGATTCGTCTTCGTTGCCGATGACTGTCACAGCACGGGCATCAATTTGGCTTGTACAGCTACTAAATACTTCGTCAAGAATGAGATGAGATTCCACCCACATCCGTAAAGTGTCGTAGAGTTGTGCATACTGCGGTGTTCTTTTCGGGAGTAATATCGCCAATTTGAATAGCTTCACGTGGCTTCTTCTCACCACTGAAGGATAAGATTCATTTGCTTGACGACTAACAAACGACGGCATGCAACTTGCTACCACTTCTGAGAGATTCATTGGTTGTCGCGGTGACGTTGCAAGACGATAAAGATGGTTTTCCAACTCATCGCAGCTCCCTGCTCTTCTCACTATGACTTCAGTGCCACTGGGTGCGCCGCAAAAAAGATCTCGGCATAAATCCACATTAGAGGTAGGATATTGAGTACATGTTGGATCGAGTTTGCTCAAGCTGTTACGAGACTTTTGCAAGGAGTCATGCCTACGCATTTGTTTCTGCAAAAGTCGGCAGATGAGCACTTTTCTTGCATTTTCAACCTTTTGACGCCAGGCCATCTCAATTTTTCTCTCTTCCTCCTCCTTCGCTTTGCGGATGCGTTCTTCTTCTGCTTTCCTCCGAAGTTCTGCTTCTCTAGCAATACGCCGTCTTTTTTCTTCCTCTTTCCGACGTTTTTCTTCTTCTAATCGTCTTATTCTCTCTTCCTCTGCGAGTTTACGTTTTCTTTCCTCTTCGGCAAGTCGCCTAGCTTCAGCGATTTCACGCTCCTTCTTTTCCTTTGCTTCTTTTTCAAGTCGTAACCGTTCTGCTCTTTCGGCGGCCTCTTTACGAGCCTTTTCTTCTGCTGCGATGCGCTCTTGTTCTTGCCTCTCTTTTTCGAGTCTTTCCCTCTCCAATTGTTCCTTGCGCATCCTCTCTTGCTCTGCTCGTCTAGCTGCCTCTTCCTTGGCCCTCTTCTCGGCTGCCAAGCGTTCTTGTCGCATTCTCTCTTTCTTTAGCTTTTCTTGCTTGATTCGCTCTGCTTCCTCTTTCGCTTTAGCTTCGGCCAACTTCTGCTTCATCTCTTCTTGCGCTTTCTGACGATCCTTCAACAAAGCTTCTGCATCTACAGTGGTTGGTGCACTTGACAAAGTTGCGCCTTGTCCACTTACACCTCCTCTGCAAACAGATAATCGCGTGGCACCATTGAGCTTAGACTCAATTGTCCTCATCATCTTTCGTGGCTTCAACGGGATGATGATTCCCTTTTCTGGGTCTCTTGGCTCTCGAAACTTCGAATGACGCCAAAGCACTTGATCACCCTCGACAGTAATACCATAATGACGACATGCCTCTATTGCTTCAGATGCATCTTCATAACATAACAAATTGACGAGCTTCTCCAGAGGATAAGAGTCGTAGAATGCCTCCCCCGTCGTCTTGTGTTTAGCACCGTACACCTTTGACATCATGATCAGGGTTTCCTTGCGCATATTTTCCACATATTTGAACATGATACAGGAATATAAGTATGGTGTTGATGGGCACCTCAAAAGTCGGAAGAACTTTGCATAGTTGTGATCCTTCTTTGCTCGGAAGATTGTTAAGGCCAATTGAACTGGTTTGGAGTAGAAAATATCCGGTTTTTGTGTACACAGCCTGCCGGAATACTTGAGTACTTCCATCCCTCCTTCGTTATTCATTGTCAAGAGAATGTATAAACCTCTCATTTCTGGTTCAGCTGTCCCTCGAGATGGTGATGTCGCTCCATTTTTGCCAATGATTCGTTGCATAACGTCAGCTGATTGCGCATCATTCGAGAGTGCGCTATTGTCAAAATCAATAGGAGACTTTCCCATAACAATATCGGAAACACAACCCTGCGAGTCACTTCCTCCCGATGAGGCAGGTTCTGTCAGCGCTCTACCCAACGCATCGTCGTAGTACTAGATTCAAAGTTTTCATTGTTTGTCCCAACTCCGCAATATTCTGCTGACTCTGATGCTTCACAAAGTCAGGAATGTGACTCAACTGATGTTCGCACATCGCATGCCACCTAGCTATTCCGTTCATGACACCTTAACAGCCCGACTATCACACTTTCCACCAGTACCAATATAATTTTGCAAAATAAAATCTTTCCGTATCATTCGAGTCCTATCCCAAATAAACTGATATACATCCAATGGCGGGGGGGTATCTGATGTAGTCGTTGCTGCCTGTGCCCACCGCTTATCTGGTCCTTGTCGATCACGTTCCATCACCCATTCCTCGAGGTATCCACAAACCCTCTCCAACACCTCTGGCGGACGGACAAGTTCAGGTATATCCAACTTGAAGTCTGCAGCGGACCGACGAAATCGCTTCACGGCGGTATCACGTAATGTCCAGTTGGCTGGATGTAACCCTCCTGGATCGGTAATTTCCTAACAACTGGATGTCTCCCTCCTTCTCACGTCGGATTAATTCTTCGTCGGGGCACATACTCATAGCATACCCCGATTAAAGATTTGGCATTGTTGACGTTTCGGTGAGCTAGGTCGTCATCGTCATCAACATCATTGGCATTGCCACCAGCATCACCTCCAAAGGGAGTGGTACGATCGTCATTCGATTCAATTGCCTGTGCACGACCCTGTAAATCAGAAGGCAACAATGATGAAAGTGCCTTATTCTCTTGTTGCGATGCAAACCGTAATGCATTCTTTGCTGCCAATTCTGCATTTCTATCACTATCGGCTGTTGTTCGGGGAGGTGACATTCCACCACCAGCACTACTTTGCTGCTGCTGCTGTTGTTTCTGATGTTTCTTCTTGTCAAGCAACCTCTGCTTCTTTTCTTGAATCTTTGCTCGCAACGCTGCCAATTGAGCATCTCCCTCAGAAGTGGATGGTTTTGATGCATCGCCACCGCCACCGCCACCACCTGCAGTTTGTGGGGCAGCCTTTTCTTTTCGTGGAATACGTGTACCAAATGGGAATGATGAAGACGATGATGATTCATTGGTTCCACCTGCATTCTTATTGCCATCTGCGGCGCTCTTTCCAAATGGAGATGTTGATGAGGTAGATGTGGTTGATGTTCCAAATCCGCCCCCGCCAAACGCAGACGAAGTAGATGTGGTTGTTGCCGTTCCCGTTGCCTGTCCCCCAAATCCACCACCGAATCCACTGCCTGTATTGGAGTTGGTTGTTTTATCACCACTCGCACTAGTACCGAATCCACCACCCCCAAAGACACTACCACCACTACTTGATGATCCAAACCCAGCACCTGTTGTAGATGATGATAAAGCAGAAGGTGTGAATGCAGTTGCATTTGCGGATAGTTTGCTTCCACCAGCTGCAGCAGCCGTAGTAGTAGTGGATGATGATGATGAACCAAATCCTCCTACTGCGGTAGCACCAGTAGAAGAACCAAACCCTCCTGCTACAGTAGTATTAGCGGAAGAACCAAATCCTCCTGCAGTAGTATTCGTTGAAGGTGTGCTTCCAAAAGCGGTTGTAGAACTTCCAAATGGCGTAGCAGCAGGAGCAGTAGTGGTAGCAGTATTGCTATTGCTGCTCCCACTTCCTCCTCCAAATGCCGTCGCAGTTGCTGTTGTAGATGAGGAAGCAGCAGCTCCAAATACTGTTGAGGGTGTTGTAGCAGCACTACCACCACCACCAAAGAATGATGATGATGGAGCAGCAGCAGGTGTTGCGGGCGGTTGTGTTGCCGCCACAGTAGATGATGAACCAAATGCCATTGTAGGAGGAGCAGCAGCAGTGGCATTGCTTCCAGTGGATGATGATCCAAAGACATTGGATGTGTTGTTGTTGGTAGTTGATGATGATGTTCCAAATCCAGTAGATGATTGCTGTTGCTGACCAAAACCAAATGAGGGTGTAGAAGTATTATTTGTAGTTGTTGCAGATGGTGTCACCGCTGAGCCAAATCCACCACCACCACCAAATCCTGAAGATAATGAACTTCCAAATGCCCCCGCTGTTGATGTTGTTGTTGTTGCACTACTGCCAAATGGAGTTGCTGGTGCTGCAGTTCCAAACCCAGTCGTTCCTGATGTATTGCTGGAAGGAGCGGGAGTTCCAAAACCACCACCACTGCCAAATGCAGTTGTTGCTGTTGTTGTAGATGAACCAAATGGAGTAGATGGTTGCTGTTGCTGCTGTTGCTGTTGTTGTTGACCAAATGCTAATGGTGTTGATGAAGTACCAAATCCACCACCAGTATTGGATGGTGTTGATGGAAATTGAGCACCTCCACCAAATCCTCCTCCAGTGCCGCCACCAAAGGTACTCGACTGACCAAATCCTGACATGGTTTGTTGCGTATAATAAATTGATGGTCGACTCTCTAGATTTGAGAGACTCTATTATCACCTCGATGTAAAATATCGAAACTATCGTTGGTTATTGTTAGATTTATCGGGAGATCGCTTCTCTTGAATGGATGAAAGTTATTTTCTATTTACTCTCTTAATACCATACGTGGCCAGCCAATAATTCTTTGTTCTTCTGCAGAGATCAGCTGCAAGCTCTCATGATATTACAGCACAGCCGCAGCAACTACTTATGGTACCATCAACAACTTCATTGTTGCCTCTATCTATTGTTGCCATCTTCTCGCTTCTCGCTCAGATGTCCATGTTTTGACGCCACAGTTGCTGCGCTCGATACGCTACAAATAATGACAAAAAATCCCCATCATCTCACAAATCAAATGCACAAAGGAATTGGTACATGATTTTGAGCGCACGTGCTTCATCATGGCGGTCTTCTTCGGCTGTGAATGTGGGTGCCTTCGTCTCTTCCACATCATGATTGCACGAGCAGCCTGTCTCCCAACCCATCATTGTAAAGCTGCATCAAAAACAATCCAAAAGAATGGTACAAGAGACAACAAAGCTACCCACTGGAGCAACAGTATCCGTCAACAATGATCGAGTACGTGTCGATTTGCCATCATCCGACTCATATCAGTATCAATCGATATCGTCGGCTATTTTGAATGGAGGCTGTCAAATCTTTGAGCCATCATCACAAGCTTCGTCATCATCATCATCATCATCATCATCATCATCATCATCATCATCATCATCGACGACAAACTCAACACATCATGTAATCAACTACAAAGTTCCATCAACCTATGATGGGCTCAATCCATCACCGCAAACCCTTCTGGCCAACTTTGCACAAAAGGAACATATCGACCAACACAACAACATGGTGGGGATGCTAACTGCAGCCAGTATGGAGACATTTTCACATTCCTCGCGAAGTGCCATGGGTGTTTCGATAGATGTGATTGTTACTGCTGGATTGAGTAATAGTCGATCTTCTGGAGCGGATGCTGATTTCTTTATGATTCGTGAAGATTATAATACCACATATGATGATGATGAGGATGATGATGATGGACAGAAACAACAACAACAACAGATGATGAAACCAGGCACTATCAACACAATCATCATTGTCAATGCACCACTGACACAAGAAGCGCAGGTAGAAGCATATGCAGTTGCAATCGAAGCAAAGTGTAACGCTTGTGTCGATCACAATGTCGCATGTGCCAAAGATTCGACCAAGTTTGCAATGGGTACGGGAACAGATTGCACCGTGTTGATTAGTCACAAGGCGCTTCCAAATTGTGGGCAACAAGTCGTCAAATATGCAGGAAAGCATACTCTCTTTGCAGAAATGATTGGACAAGCTGTATGCGACGCAACGTCCAAAGCAATCATGATCAATATTTTATATTTGCATTACAATTATGCCACGTACACAATACATCGATGGTGTCGAACTTTTATCGGATTAATGATGGGTGCGATGCCGTTGATACCACCAAAGCCAATGATGCCCATCCCTCGTGCGCCAATGAGTGTGGTACTTATGGGTATCACAAAAGTCTTGACTATTTACTACTTGGTTCCACTCCCTGAAAAGGCCAAGCTGTTATTCGCAGCAGTAGCGTGGGATAGATATTTGAGAGAGCCACCGCTGAAATTCCATCCAGTTTGTATAGCTGGCTCGATGATTAGTGCATGTTTGTCTCGGACTCCGGATTGGGTTTACAATAATCCTTTCATGGGTTTCACGTGTGGATTGGTGTTGTTGATTTTCATGGTTTTTACCATGACGATTGGTGCATGGATGTTCATTGAATGCATCGATGCCATCTGTATGCAAGTACCAACATTCGCTCGAGAATATATGGTTGGATACTACAATACATCAATTGAACATGCACTCCATCTCCTCGCATGGATTCTGAAACTTCTTCTACTCAAATCGACATTCTCCTTACAACTCTTGTGCATTCTTCCACTTCAAATGGCAAAATTTATTGAACGTGATCAACTTGGTGATGCAAGGGACCAACTGTGCTGGTTGTGCAGTAGGGACCCATCCAAACTTGGTCCATCTGACCTTGCAGGGGCTACGCTGGAGAGCTTATCTGAAAACTTATCAGATGGATTTGTCGCTCCATTGTTTTGGTATGTGTTCTTCGGTCCTATAGGGGCTCTTGGATATCGCGTCATCAATACTCTAGATTCAAGGGTCGGCTATCGAGGTAAATATGAATGGTTTGGTAAGGCTTCTGCAAGATTAGACGATGTCATCAATTACATCCCCGCTCGTATTACAACTTTGCTATTAGCGCTATCGGCTAGTGTCACTCTAGGACGTACACGTGCGTGGAGAGGTTTGCAAGTCGCCTGGAAAGACCATCATCAATGTGAGTCTCCCAATGCTGGCTGGCCAATGGCATGCTTTGCGGGATTGTTGGGTGTCCGGCTCAAGAAAGAAGGAGCATACTGTTTAGGTGCAAGTGGGAAGGAGCCAACACCTGTCGACATTCGTATTGGACATCGAGTAGCTGAACTTGCTGGTGGTATAACTATGGTGATCGCCGTAGTTGCTGTGATGTTGTAAAAGTTCACTAGACAGCACTGCCACCTTTCGTCACTAGATGGATTTTTGATAATATAATCAATCTCTAGCACATCAGTGACGCTAAACTTCTTTGTTGAGCGTTCCTTTTTCGTTTTGACTTCCCTCAACCTTCACTCCTTGCTCGAATTTTCAGAAAGCAAAAACGCTTCGAAATTTTGCACAGCACTGGTCATGTATTGTTTATACCATGCGCGCAGATTCGCTTGTCGCATGTCCAATGCTGCTGGATCTTCTAACAATTGCTGCAGGGTGGGAATCACTTCGTTCCAAGATTCGATAATAACTATCGGAGAGTCCAACCAATGAGACAACGAATCTTTGCATTTGTGTTCTTTGTAGTTATTGTCAAGTGATATTACTGGGATGGATCCTGCTTCAACTGCTTCGTATAGACGAAAACACTCTGGATTGTGACCTGCAGGCGCAAGCGTGAATACACTCTCTAATAGAACTTTCATGTAAGTGGTTGAAGTAACCAAATCGTTCGTAGGCCTGTTGGGATCATGTGCCCAAGTGTCCGCAATGTGTACGTATGAAGACAGGTTATTCCCTTCCTTTTGGATTGCGTCAGCGAGAATCGATCGTCCCGTGTTTGTACTCTTGGTGAAGATTGCATTGAATTGATACTTGCGCCGAGAGGATGCAGTGATAACGGAACCATTTTTTATCATGATAGAACTAAGTGCATCCCAACTATCATTCCTTGGACCAAGGGGAAGGTAGGTCATGTCTGCCATTGAGCTGCTATAGTAACCCCTTGCCTGGTATCTATTGTCGTCACAATTCTCATCATTTGTAATCATCGTCTTGCATGCTGGATATGCACGAATCATATCATCATATGAACACTTTGGGTTCTTAAAATGATTGATAACCAGACATGGGCCGTCTTGTTGTTCTACAAGCTCGCTGTACTGGCAACCAGCTTTTTCTTCGATTAGGTACCTGACCCTTCCAGTGCCAAAACGAAGAAGGCCATCGTGAAAGATACTCTGAGCTTTTTTGCCATGCGTGCCAAATGTATAAATTCTTATTGGCGTTGATGTAGGAGATTGGAAGTGATCCATAGCTCGAGTTGCTGTTTGCAATCCACATTGCTGTTCTGGCAATACATCGTCAGATCTCTTTGGTGGCCAAACTCCCTCCAAAGCTGACATGTGATGCTGCAGGATATTCATGTTTCTAGGTCCGAGTATTTGTGCTGGAATTTTCTTACTCTCACGCCAATGATTGAAGCAGGATGGACATTCTTTCACCGGCCAATCTAGAAAGGTAGCTATATCTTGAATCACACGTTTCCTTGCTTCATTCGATTCTGCTAGGGTTTGATAGTTCTTCTGAAGGATACTTTCCAAACAAAGCAGAGTCCAAAGCTTTTTCCCTGTGACTGGATCAACAAGGTGACTATTGAGGAATCTGCTAAGGATAATCATGAAGCCACTGATGATTTTGGAATGTCCTATTGGACCACCGTCCCATTCTGGGTGTGAAGCAATTGTTTCCGTGTAGTCTCGGTTCAACACAATGAACTTTATCTCAGCATGAGGTGAATAAGTATCGTAGAAAGCATTTAGATCAACTGGATGAACTAACGCAAGTTCGTCGTTGGCAATCTCTTCCGGAGTCATTTGGAGCCATTCTTTCTGTCTCTTGACCCGATATGATCTTCTGTCGTTTGTTTGCCCACTAGGGAAGCTAGCCCATTCAATGATGACATGTCTTCGGCCATCATTTGGGCACATTGACGATACAACGCTTTGTGAGAGGGCAGGATCCTGGACGCCTGGGTCTCGGCTAAATCGCCATTTTGTTACTTGACTCGCATAACTATACCAACCAAAGAGTCCAGTTTTGAGATCTCGAGACTTTATATCAACATGATACTTCAAGCCTGTATCAGGATCAATCTGTTTCGCAGCTAGAGTCTCCATGATGGGTAACAGGCCATGGTGGCTGGAACCCTCAACGCCGGTAACATAAATGATCTGGCAATTTTCTCTCTTTACCTCAGATGATGCAAATGCTTCCTTTCCCTGTACTCTTTTGCAGTCATTCCTTCTTCCACTACAATTCATAACGGGGAGAATATTATCAGCGTAAACTTTGTTAATCTCCTGTCTCCATTTTTGATGTCTCTTCACGGGCTGGTATGCATCGATTACCGCTCGTAAGGGATCACCTATGTCCTTTCGAAACATGCGTCCAAACCCATCAGAGCTTGACAAATACTTGGCCAACTCTGTTCCCCGATCAGCGATGTTCTTTGCTTCCGCTGGGTGTGCCTCGGCCCAATCAAACTTTGCCTTCAGATCAGTGAGGTTTGGAGCGACTGGAATGTAGTGCACCCATGGCTCCATGTGATCACGCAAATAGTCTTTAGTCGGTGAGACGTGATGGAACAAAAGGCCCGGCTTGGCAAGTTGTTGAAGCTTGTTTTCGTACGAAGAGCCTACATCGCTGCCCAAGTCAATGTGATACCTATATTTGGACAATTCTTGTTGGTCAACGCTATCACCAATTACAGGCATTCCGATCTTCTTGAGCTGCTCCCATTGTTTGTAGTATCCTACTTCTTCTTCATATGGATTGAATCTGATATTGCACCACGGTATTGTATCTGTACCCTTTACTTCTTTCCAATTCCGTTTCAAATCTGCAAAAGTCTCAAGGGTGAGAAGAACACCTCTCCACCTTGACAACAGCGTTGAATACTCCTCTTGAAATGAAAGCGGTATACCCTCATCATCTTTCTCCCACATTGGAATTGCTTTGTGCAGTCTATTTCTCAAACGACTGTAATTTGGTTTCTGCCCTGGAGCAACATTTGCCATATATCCAAAGTCATCACCTCTCCAAAATACTTCCGGAGACAAATCATCCCAGTTCACTACTCCTTCATCGCCATACACCAAGTGTTGTAGTTCATCACAGATTGTTTCAGTCTCAATCCATTGTTGGAAGCAATCAAAATTATTACCAAGATGAGGCATCGGCATCGGAACAATGTTGGGATATATGTGTTCGGAAGAAAACACACTCCCAAAATGAAGGATGGGTGCACTTGTAAAGTGAGATTCCACACATGGCTTCTCCACACTACCCGTCTTAACAGCTTGTTTTACACAGTCGGCACTTGTAACATGAGGGAACATCCCCACGCTGATTGGCATGGCAAATTCCTTATTGGAAGAATTGAATCGATCTGGGAATAGGTGTCGAAGCAAGTAGGAAATCTTTTGAAATGCTTGGAGCAATTCTTCATTTTCGGCATTCTTCCATGGATGCCTCTTGGAATATAACAGTACAAATCTATCGCTGACTGGATCGTAGACAAGTATGGCTGATGCACCATTGTATATAATTGTAGAGTCGACGACACTTTTCAATCCGTATTGTGGTAAAGGCAAATTGGAGTCGATAAGATTGTGATAGGATCTTTCATCATCCGTGTTGGATAATGGTTTTGAAGAAGTAGTAATAGTTGATGCTTCTTCTCCACTACTATTACCCGCTGATGATAAAAATCTTTGCTGAGCAGTAATATAATTCAAATCATAATCATCTCCACCAAATCCTTCCTCCATCATTTCCAACCGATTGCGTAGATTATTGTTTTGATGCTCCTGTTCCAACTCCTTGATCAAGCTTTCTATTCCACTACTGCCCAGTAATACCGCTCTCTCGTCATCGGTTAGACTAGTAGTAGTGTCATCATCGATGAGAATATTGTTTCCATTTTCTTTGACAAAGTCATAGACTGAGGTTTGAAAGTTGGGAGACAGTAGCGAGTCGAGAACGATGATTAGGCACAAGCCAACGATGAGGAATGCTGTTCGTCGTTGTCCCCCTTGTATAATGATTGTTGTCACCATGAAGGATTTAGAATTTGTCATTGGTATTCAGTTGCGGTAGACACACGCGCGCTGCTGGCTAATGCGGATCTGGATACTTTGTACAATCTCGTACAATGCATAAGCAAAATATATTATGGCATGATGATTAACTTTCATAGTTAGTACTCGTGTCTTTGACATCCCTGATCATTTCATGGTCATCAGCATCAGTTTTTGCCTCCTCCGATGTCCAGTGACTGAAAATGACCCTGGTGGATGGTCGTGGGAAACGATGAGACACACATACACTTCCATTGAGAAAGTTGGTACCGCTGCAATAACTTCTTCAAGGATGGCTCGCAAATTCAAGGAATTCAACTCCGACTCCACCCGATCAACGAGCAAGGAGGTAGCAAGGGTTCGAACCGTTTCCATCATAATCTATCTATCCACGTTGGAACGATTCATCTCAGCGAAAGTACTGGGCAGCTGTGTAGCAAGCTAGATACAGCCAATAGTAGAAGAAAGACGCCTCATCAATTATAACACTCATCCAATCCATCCCCATCATGAGCTCCATTTCAAACCAACAAACGAACTCCAAACGGCGTCTCCCCACGTCCGACTGTCAACAATTCGTTTCGGCGACCGGCAGATCCTTCAAACGATTGCGATTGGATCGAAGTACCAGCAACAACACGACGTCGTCAGCATCATTCACTAATCATCCTCCGCAATTATTATTTGCCGACAATAATAACGATCATCATCAATTTGCACGGCATGATGAAGTCCTCGATAACAATTATCTAGGTGAAGATGAACAAGAGGACCATTATTATCCCAATAATAATTGCAACGCTAATACCGCCGAAGAAGAATCCTCTCAACAAGATGAAGAAGAGGAGAGTATGGCTAGCTCTTGGGTGGCAAGTTTACAATCCATGGGGTCAAATGATAATGGCATGTTTCGGAGAAGTCTTGCACAGCAGCAGCAACGAAAGATGAGGATGATGAAGTCTCCTTTGACGACTCAAACTGTTGGCGGTTCATCATCCCATCTAACTGCTAGCTACAATAACAACAATCAAGATGACAATAATAGTCAAAATAACAACAGCACAGATGGATACTACAATGACGATGATGTTAGCTGTGCCGCCATGACTACCGCTGCGGTAGCACCACGAAAACGTCGCTTAGCCTTTTACAACGGTGGTGGTGGTAGTGGTACCAAAAAATTACCAGGTAGCAGTCAGGCAGCAGCACCCATCATCAAGAAAACGTTGCAGTTCCAGCAACAACCTCAATTGAAATTGTATGGAGTAGAGGAGCACATTCACAACAATAATAACAGCAACGAAAATGATGATGAGTTACAAGTGGAAGAATTGGACATGATGAACATGAAACCTTCTCCAAATAAACTCATGAATGATGATGAATCGTCACATCATCATTATCATCATGATACTACTACTACTAATAATAATCTACCCGATCCATTAATGGTGGCAGCACAACATGCCATGGTGGGGGGAATAGTTGCACCCAACAACAACAATGACAACAATAATGTTGGATCATCGGTCCTACTCATGGGTGACTGCTGCAGTTCCGTTACCGAAGAAGAAACAAGTCTAGCTGAAGATGAGGCTAGTTTAAGTGCAATTAGTATTGGGGCAAATACGACCATGTCGGCATTATCGGGGCCGGGGGATGGGGGTAGTACGGTTGTTTTGGGTATGGGGGCACCTTCTCCGCTACCGATTGGTGGTAGTGGTGGTGGTGCGTCGTCGTCATTGGGTAGTAGTAGAATTCAATCGAACAATAATGTGGCACAGCATCAACCACAGGAACAGCAGCATGTGGCTATAGCTGGTACTACCACTCAATCTTCGGATTTTACATCACTCAACAGTATATTGGGTGGATTACACAAGGAACGGATTGCACGACTTCATCGTGACAACAATCACTCTTCTGTTCATTCACTTGGGAGTGATGGATGTCATACCCATGATGGAAGTGGTGGCGGAGGTGGGAGTTTTCGATCATTGCCAACTCATGGCGGTGGTGGTGGTGGTGGGAGTTATCAGCAGTTGGGCACTGCGGAGATGATGATGCATCAACCTCCTCCACCTGCTGCGTATGTACCCAAATCGGCAACCAATACTACTGTAATGCAGAGTCATGAAGAAGATGAAGAAATGGAAGATGCTCCGATGGAGTATGAGTATGGTTACAGTAAACAACAACAACAACATGTGCATCACCACAACCGCAGGAGTTCTACAGAAAGAGTTGGTAATCTGAGTGTTGCTAGCGGTCGTGGAGGTGCTGTTATGGACACATCTGCTGCCAATGGTGGTGATGGAAATGATGCTAATGGAAGAGAGAAGGTTCCAACGTGGAAGCGTAGAGTGAATCTCCAGTCACATTCTAGATTGTATTGACTTACAATTACAGTAAGCTAGTGCACTCATAGTTAGTGCAGTTTATACTTCTATAACCTAGCCCTTCCTACTCTGTTTTCTTTACAAATGTATCTTCAAGATACCCACGGTATTACTCGTTACCTGCTTACTTCTTCATGACCAAATCAGTAGACCAACCAGTAATTTCAGCATCCGCATACAAACCCTCAACCGAAACCTTCTTCAACTCCTCACTAGAACTCTCCAAACGAGTGCAATACTCAGGGCAAAGGTGCTTGCTGATGACGCCGACGCTGAGTCCCATGGGAAGGTTATTGAGAGCAGCGTTACGAATCTCGTTGGGGAGGGATCCCTCCTTGGGGTAGAAGAGACGGCATTTGGGGAAGAGAAGGTGAGAGCCGTCGTACATGCGGATGTTCATGCCAACCTGTGGAAGTCGAGAGAGAAGAAGAAGAAGAAGGTCATGATGAGAAGATGCTGCAGCTGACAATTGAATCCAATGTAAAGGACACCGTATCAACTTACGTGCTTGTACATTTCCGGAAGAGCAATTCCATTAGGAGCCACAAATGGGATAAGTGGGACGATATCCTCCTCGTTGGAGAAACGGATGTGCCTGATCAAGTTCTTCTTCTCTAGAGAATAGAAAAAGTCACGGAACTCTTGGCCGCCTACAAAAGGCGAAGCAAATGAGACATTGGTTACTTTGCCGAACTGGCCGAAGGCGGCAGCCCTGGCAGCAAAGAGTGTGCTCAGAGCTCCTCCTGTTTGATCAAACGAAAGACTGTCAGAGTTGCGTACGATACATTTGAAACACATCATTTTTCAGCCATATGTTCACTTACCTAGACTGTGCCCAGTGACGAAGAGAGAATAACCCTGACACTCGTTCTCGAATAGATCGGTAAGAATTCCCATAATCTCCTCCGACTTACTCAAGCAGCTCTCATTTGCGCCCTTCTTGGTTTTGGCAAAAAGATAATTGTAGAACCCTTCGTGCACTCGGCCGTATGACTGGCGAGTATCCATTCGAGAATTTTCTTCAGAGGTGTACCCAGGGAGCTTGAAATCTGTCATCTCAAACAAATTATAAGTATTCGTGATCCAATCATTGGCATTCACACTTCCTCGGAAGGTTACAGTAACTCTCTTGTTTGCAGGGCTGACGACGATGGCGTAGACAAGTTCCGATTGAAACCCATTGATGGGCTTTGCGATGGTTCTGTTGGTAAAATCACTATAGAAGAGATTACAACAATTGAGAGCATGAGCGTATATTTCATATTGACAGAGAAAAACAATGACTTCCAACATGCAACTTACTCGTCAATCTCTACGACATACATCGAAGGATCCCTGTCAACCATGCTGAGAATATTGCCCACATTCCAGTCCGATCCTCCGAAGCTTGCCCTAAATGCAGGACTGATGAAGTCATTGTACAAGAGAAGGTCACTCTTGATACCAACAGCTGATTTGGGCTCCTTCAGAATATTGAAGTACGTCGTGAATACCTCGATATCGCCGGTGCCGAGATTGAAGCGACTCTTGATATCTTCCAATTGCTTCAAGCTTGTTTGATAGTCAGCCACAGCATTCGATGTAGATGCGTCGGCTTGCTCAACTTGCTTCACAGCTTCAAGCGCTGTCTCTGTGTTGATAATGGCATTACGGATGACATCAATTTCATGGGTGGTTAGTTCGAATTTCTCAGCATACTTACTAAGAAGATTCTTCGTCTCGCTTCGAAGCTCAGTGTAATAGTAGATGATCGATGCCAGATCCACCATGGGCTCAGCTATGTCATACACACTTTCTCCGTCCTTGGGCTTGTGCGTAGTGGGCATGTCAGGAGTGTTCATGATCGCACGAACTGGCCAGAGCGAGACGTGGGCTAACCCCTTGGTCAAATGCCATGGAAAGTTTAAAGCTGCTTCGACAGGTTCGGGGATCAACATGTTACGAATCTTTGTGATAAGGATGAAATTTATGGGATGAAATGATGCAAATTTGCTGGCCCAGTGCACGGATGATAAAGATTGCGAAGGCAGATGGATTCAGATTCGGATCTTTTCGGATCGGATGGCGACGTGCAGCCTTCGCCATCCATCCGGATGGCGACGTGTTTATGATGTTACGTACATCGTACTTATGTGCGCGTGTATGTGCGCGTGTATGTGCGCGTGTATGTGCGCGTGTATGTGCGCGTGTATGTGCGCGTGTGTGCGTGACTGAGACGACGATCTACTTTTACAACTGTTGACTGACATTCCCATCCATCATCCATCATCCATTGCAGGGTGCGGCCACACTACAGGTCTCGCATCTACGATAGCATTCAGAAGGTTGATTTGGTCTAAAGAAGTGATGGTAGTGTGGAAGAATGGATGTCAAATGAGTGCGTTTGAAAGTGATGTGTAGTACTAGTATGTACGATTATGGTACTTTAAGGTATGTAGAGAGGAATGTCTTCGTAGAAGCTCTAAAGTCTCAAGCACCCAAACGGGCCGAACGAAGAGCTCAAAAATAATGCCCGCGTGTCGAAATGCTCACTAGCTTTCTTCGCGATGACATCATGATCACCACCCGCCGACCAGTCAACCAACGGCAACCACACCGGTCCAAAATGGTCATAATCCCATTTAACGCTATGTACCAGAGGGCAAACGAGGGCAAACAGAGTCAAAATATCAGAACTCCGCTTGTAGTAGCCCGATTTTAATGATTCCAAGAGCACTATTATTCTCAGCAGGGTGGTAGTGAATAGTCTGCCTAATTTTATGCTTTGATTCCATTGCCAGCAGCCGATAGAAAGGGTATTGCTGTCTCACGGTGTGTCAGCATCTACGTGAAAATCGCTAGTAAAAAACCATGGGCTATGTATGGTTGGTACGTAGGAAAGTGTTAAAAGCACCTTTTAGTACATATGCGTGAAGATACTCGAAAACTACATGAAATTTGTAGTTCAATGGTGTTTTGACCTCGGATTATAGACTATTGCATCATGAAACACTATCACACCAAAGTTTGCTACTTTCATTTCCCTAGTAAATATGCAAATATAGCCAATTTTGGTGAGGTAGGAAACTGATTAGGCTGAGGTCATTATTTTGAGTATAAACTATAAATTGATTACTTTCCGACAAAAGAAGACATGCTGAATCGATTGCAATAGTGGGCGGTCCGTGAAGATGATCACATAACATGCTAAACGCGCTGCCAATATAGTGATCAGGTCGGACGCCATGTTTGTTAGCACTTTTGTTAGTAAAATTTTTTTTGGCTCCCGCCACTCTCTGGTACATAGCGTTAACTTAGTTTTTCCATTTTTTTACCATAAGCTTCCACGGTGGAAATGGCGCGCCCGGATTGCACAGATTTGGGTTTGAGGATTTTTTTGGCCATCAAAACACGAAGATCATGAAGCTGCGGCATGTTGTCACCATCCCATACTACGCAATGAAACAACAAAACAAGCATGATATTAATAAAATTTAGGAGGCACCATCATCGTCATCATCACTATCGTCGTCACTATCAAAATATTTGTCCAGAAATTCTTTATCATAGTTTCCACACACATCATCACCTGTAAGTTTGAGGCGCGTTGTTTGATGCTTCTGACGCAAGTCTTCATTGCGATCGTCAGAGAAGAATCGGAGGTAATGACTCAAAGCATTATCGTCGTCAATAAACTTATCGTCCATCATTTCTTGGAGGCACTTATGGCGGACAAGCTTCACGTATTGGCGTTTAGGAGGCAGCGTTTTTTGCACGACATCACGGTTGAATTTATGGATGTCATCCGCTGTCACCCGGGAAGATTTAGTCTTAGTCGCCGCATCACGAACCTGCAAATTTCTACTATTGATCTCACCGTCGATCGCCTTTGTTTCTTTGCTCTGTTGCAGATGATCATCCAATCTCTGGCACAAATCAATACTCTTTACATCTCTCCCTGCCTTCAGGTCGCTCTGTAAAGCCGCCATCTCATCATCTGCTGCACTTTCGTCGCTATCCTTCTTTTTTACTTGTCATTATTCCATCTCAATTCCGAGACACCTGCCATCGTCTCCCAGGAAATGTAAGACTTTGTCTTTACGGCTTCGTTGAGGCTGATGCGCTCTCGGTCCAATGGCTGCTTGTTCTCGTATGCTAGTCGCACTTGCTTGATGAGAGACAATCTTGAAGTTCCCTTCGGCATAGGTACTCCATGATAAACCATCCAATCCAACAATACATTCTGTGGCAGTATTCCAATCGGGCAGTCCTTGAAATAGATCTCTGAGTTCGGTGGGAGGCTACGAGTTGTGTCCAATGGGTCTTTTGGTAACGGTATCTTTGGTGATACTTGGAACTCTCCCGCTGATACAATATTCCCTAGTGCTTTATGAAGAAACACGGACACATCAAGACCAAACCTGCGGTTGATTACTTTTGGATGAGGAATGAATGTTGGAGCATACTGATCTAGACTTGTATTTGGAATGATCAGGCTACCCCTTTTAGAAGCTGCCTTTATCTTCTTGGAAATCTTAGGGAAGCCCATGATGGCATTTATGTTACTACTGCTAAATTATGCAACGCATCTTTACTCCTTTGTTTGTATCTGCTGCAAAGCGCAGAAAAATGTAGCGTCCAATATTTCATGACCAAATTTTGTGATCTATAATCCGTTCATACTCGCATTTCAAACCATTCCGTTCAATATTCTGTATTCTCATTCTGGTCATAAAAATCAATATGAAGACTCGTAGCAATCAGTACAATAGTCCAAAGAGGAGAGCCCGCGGAGAGAAGAGGCAGAAGAACTCGCCATCCAAAAAGCCTTCAGATGACGCTCCATCATCTCCGTCCAAAGCGCCAGTACGTAAGAAGCGGAAAGAGCAAACGCGATGCGTATGTGGCAAACCTGCGTGTGATACGTTGATGAAGAAGCTGGAGGCGCTCAACGATAGCAGCATCACTTACTTTAATGTTCCTGCACTACCAAAGCCAATATTACCAAAGGCACGGAAGTCGGAGAGAATCAGGAAGAAAGATATGATCCAATGTTTGTGCAATACCTGACGGCAAAGACTTCAAGATATTTACTCCACGGAAGAATACACTCTTCACTCGCGCGTGCTATTCTGACAAAGTCCACGCTAGTGCAGTGCGTTGCATTTCATGGTGCACGCCAATGGGTTTAAGTTTTGAGCACACTAATTTATTCCTTGCTCGTGTATCAGAGAAGGCGCTCGTTGAGCTGTGGGGACCACGGCTGAGGAAGTGTCCACCAGGATGGGTGATGCTATCGGATCGAGGCTTTTGGGACACAGCACGATACTATCCCAATATGAACAGGCAAATCACCCCCAAATTCTTGAGTGGTCGCGGCCAATTCACCGCTGAGGAGGTGTCTGCTGATAGGACCATCTGCAAGTTGAGGTACACGTGCGAGGTTGCATTTTCTCGAGTGACGGATAGCGATGGGTTGAAGGATGTCATCCCGGCTTCATTTTACGGCATGTTGGATGCCATGAACCATTGGGGACACGCCAATGTAAATATTTGTAGGCCGCTAATGCCGCTAAATTAAGTCGTCACTATTATTCTTTTCTTCTGTTTTTGTTGCCGTAGAGTGTCGAAGAGAAACAAACCGATGATGTGTTGATGTGTCGGGAGATCCGGGCAGTCAGCTTCTGCATGAATATTTAATAATAATAACTCAACTATGCCATAAAAATTGTTGCCGATGCACAGCCAGTCATGATAATTAACAGCGGCATCGCTCGTTGCTGTTTTTTGGTGGATAGTTTGCCGTGCAAACGCATACAGTAGGTGACGACATGGTTGATGTTTTGTGTTCGGTGACGGCAGGTTTGGAGCAAAAAGTTGCACAAACCCAAATCTGTGCAAAAATGAAGGGTATGTACCGGGGGCTAAAGGGTTAAACTTAGTTACTGGCAGCCCCTTGTACCTTGGCCCACGTGGGCCGACCGTGGAAGCTTATTTCGTCAAGTATTTTTGCAACTTTCGGGCATGCCCTCGGGGGCAGACTACATAGCATCAAGTAAGTACGTATGATTATATACTTATTACCCATAGTTTAGCTACCATCTATGACATTTCAACCATGACTTCCGGTTGTTTGAAGCCGATAGCTGCTGTGTAATGTATTAGAGTGCAAAATAGTAGCCAGAACAACCAAAGGATACCATGACAATGATATTCACGGTTGGAAGCGTCTATTCTGTGGATATCTAATACGATACAAACTTTATTTCTCAACAGTGTCAGTGAAAATAATGATGGATTACATTCTGGATGTAATTGTAATATCTATAATCAATAACAATCACTTAAAGCCAAGATTGATTCCTCAGCACTCGCATCAGTCTCTTCTTTTATTCTGTGACTTTGGCGTTGTCACAAGCTCCAGATACTCGTGATGGTGCAATTTTTTAATGAATGCAACATGCTGACTCCAAACCCCCACGTCTCAAGGCTCATGATTAATTGTCTTTCTGGGGTCTTTCGGTGTAACGGCACCAGATGCTCTTGTAAGCACATGATAATTTTTCTTTCTATCAAGGGTGCCTGTTGATTGTTGAGTAAACCTACGTCACTTACCTCCCTTCGATCCAACATCTTTTTTAACTTCTGATATGCATCAAGTAGAAAACTACGATTGACTCTGTTGATATTGCTATTGCCCTTTTCTATTTCGGTGATGATGGTCGCATGATGGATGCGCTATCGGCACTGCTCTTGAGGTAGGCGTTGGTCTAGAGGGTGACAATCCACAGCAAGGTCTTTTTTTACTCAACACACGACACTGCTGCTGAAAATATTCTCTACATCGCTCAATTCTTGCAAATTAGATGGACTGGATAGGTCTAATCGATTCAAAAGAAGTATGAGAGACGATTTAATGTGTCAAGTCCATGTAATTCACCAATTCCTGAGGTACTAGCACATGTTGAAGTGGCGAAATGATATTTATTTCAGACATGACACATCTCCGTGTCGAAGGAGTTCTCGAAGCAGATCAGGGTAGCGGTACGTCTCTTTGGCCGCGGAGGTCCCATTTTACTAATCATTCACCGGTAGGATGTGCTCTCGGCACCGTCGATGAAGAAATTCACCTAGAAAGAGCGTCGGTAGTGTTGACCCCATTGATTTCAACAACACACGACACTGCCGCTGAAAATACTCTCTAGCTCTCTCAATATTGATCGTGTACCCGGAACAAACAGACTAAATCGATTCTAAAGACGTATTAGAGACGATTTAATGTGTTTGTTCCGGGTAGCCGACCACTCCCTGAGGTACTAGCGTGCGGCGAAGTATCGCCATGGTGGCAATGGAATTTGTGGATTTTGTGTGATGAGTGGCTAACAAAAATGGTTTGGTGATGTGTTCGTGTAGGTAGTACCTGTAGGTACAAAATAATCACATATAATTACAAGGAGAAAGGGGGAAAAGAAAAATGAAGTTAAATGGGCTGTCGACCGGTGTGACATGATGCCCTATCGCCGCTGCCAAAATAGAGCAAGTTAATCACCGACTTATCGACCGATCGATGGCTAGTCGTTACTATGGATTATAATGATCATGTTATCATGCTTGGATGCAGAAGAAACGGTCATTGGGGTGTTCAATAACCCCTGTTTGGTGGCCGGCGAGCGCCGGACGTCGCCGTTATAAATTGCCACCATTCTGCCTTCCCTCGGCGGATTTGGCAGCGGCGAGGGCTTCGCCACCGACATAATAATCCATAGTAACGACTAGCCATCGATCGGTCGATAAGTCGGTGATTAACTTGCTCTATTTTGGCAGCGGCGATAGGGCATGGTGGTGCCGGCCATGGTCGGCGGGGTAGGTGGATCATCGATCATCGTGTGTTAGTATCCTCGATCTCCCTACTTCCAATCGATGCTATTGATAGATTAGATAGGAGATAAAAGATAATGATTAGAGTATTTCCGTACTCTACTTGTATCTACGTACGTGTAATCTAACACCCCCCCACAATTCGATATCACGTAGTCGATATCGGATTGTACCAAATAGCATCTCTATCCTTTTTCAATAAAGGACAAAGGAAGTCCACTTTACAATGAGTGACGTGACCAAGTTGTCTCCAACATCATTGGGGTAATCAAGGGTTGTTTTTGTAACTGAATCATCTGGGTTACCCCGGTCGATCCCAGGATTCCACTGGCTACCATACAGACCCATTTGATCGCCTGAATGCATTAAGGTAACGGGAATATCAGCCACTAGGTAACCTTCGTCAATCATAAACGACCACGGTTTTGCCTGCACTCCAGAGTTAGTTCCAATAATATTCTGCTGATCCACATCGTTCATCTTAGGTCCAATACATTTCCTCTGCTCAACATCGGTTGTCTTAGTTCCAATACAGTTCCGCTGCTTAACATCGGTTGTTTGAGTTCCAATACGTTTCCTCTGCTCAACTTCAGTTGTCTTAGTTTCAACACAATTCCACTGCTCAATTTCAATTTTGTTAGTTCCAATACGAGTCCTCTGCGCGCTATCATTCAGCACTATATCCGCTGCTGTAACCTCAGTCGGTTCAAGCTTCATGGAGCTCTCTTCTTCATCAGTATTGTATTCGTCCTCAACCTTCGGTTCAAGCTTCATGGAACTCTCTTCTTCATCAGTATTGTATTCGTCCTCAACCTTCGGTTCAAGCTTCATGAAACTCTCTTCTTCATCAGTATTGTATTCGTCCTCAACCTCAAATGCAATATGATTTCGCTGAGTTGCTGCTAAAAAAATCTTCCCCGCTGTTTCCAGGTCGTGTTGGAGTTGTGGAAGAGTTTCTACTAATTCCTCATACTCGTCACTGTGTTCATAATTAAATGGTTCATACTGAGTAGATTGCTCAGAGTCGTCAAAGGTGTTAATAAGAGTATCCAAGTTGTGTAGCATGTTATCATGGGCTGCGTACACATCGTCGGCGTCCTCGACTGGTAAGTACCTAATTGATGTTGTTTGCTTTGTAGGAGGTGTGTCACTGATAAATGTTGGTGAATCTACACGTAGTGTTGTTGCTCCGTTAATAATATTGTCATGGCATGTACCTTGTGGAGGTGTGGCAATGACAATTTTGTTTAATAGCGCATGAGTTGCGCCGCCAACAAATTCGTTGGTTGCCAAATTCACAAATGGAATTATGGCATAAATGAACTTCATTGTTGGTGATTGTATAGGCTCTATAACCTGTTAGTATCCTCGATCTCCCTACTTCCAATCGATGCTATTGATAGATTAGATAGGAGATAAAAGATAATGATTAGAGTATTTCCGTACTCTACTTGTATCTACGTACGTGTAATCTAACATCGTGCGTGTCATCGCGTCGAAAGCTGGTGAGGATTTCGACACGCGGGCATTATTTTTGAGCTCTTCGTTCGGCCCGTTTGGGTGCTTGAGCCCTTAGAGGTTATCTCGAAGTCTCAGCTCATACATACATCAAAGTACATAATCATAGATACCACCTACACAAATCAACTTGTTCCACCCCTCCATCATCCCAAACTAACATTCCATCAACCAGCCATCGCTGAGCAGAGATAACCGAGACCTGTAGTGTGGGTGCGGCCGAAGAAGTTATTCAAGCTTGTCTGAGCCAACACCAAAGTTTAGGTCAGCCCTAAACATTTCTTCAGCTCTCTTTTTTATTTTCTGCAGCTGCGCAGCTGAAGGAAGCTAATCATCAACGTACGTCTCCGGTACAACCTGAAGCCGATGGATTTGTCAGACCTATGCGATGGATGTGGTGCAAAAATGACGGTGGAACATGCTCTCCAATGCAAGGTGGGCGGTGGGCGGTCTCGTCCATTGCCGCCACAATGATGTTACGAGAGAATTTGGCTCCTTGTGCAAGCAAGCCTTTACTCCCGGTGACGTTGAGTACGAACCCTTTATCTACACTAGTACTCAACGCACTGCTGCAGAGGCAGAGGCTGCTGCCGCAGCAGAGGCTGAAAATACCACGCAACAACACAACGCAACTGATGGGTCGACCCCAGTGACAACAACGGAAGAGCGTGGAGATGTGATGGTCTCCCACTTCTGGAAGAGACAGCGTCGAACTGTCTTTGACACTCGCATCACCGACGCGGACTGCCGCTCCTACCGCAACAAGGCGCCTTCGGCTGTCTTGAGGCAACAAGAGAGGGAGAAAATCCGCAAGTACAAGGCAGCTTGTCTTGAACGACGTCGGGACTTCACCCCCCTCTGCTTCACGGCTGATGGAATGCCAGGTAGAGAGGCCTTGAATGCGATGCGTCAACTGGGTACACACTTAGCTGAAAAGTGGGTGCGTCAGCGTAGCCAGATGATATTCTATGTGCGGGTACGCATGTCCCTTGCCCTAGTCCGGGCAAACTCCCTCCTGCTCAGAGGGAGTAGGGACAGCTAGGGACAGGCACCACCGCATCCGGCCACTCATTGAGAATGGGCCGGGGATGTCCAACTGGCACACCTGGAGTGGGGAGTAATCCCCTCTCCCCCACCCCTGCGGTGGCAGAGGTTGAGTGAGGACTCTCACTCTCACCTGTCGAGAGGCAGTTGAGAGTAGGAGGGAGGAGGAACATACCATCACCTAGCACAGGTGACAAGAGGAGTGCGGACTTGCCACTGAACTAGAGATACCTAGACTGCACTCCTCTTATTACCTAAAATGGGCAAGTTCAGATCCAGCTTGCCCAGTAAACAGCTCCTGAATACCATCCTAAACTAATCACTTATTTATCTTAAAAAAAAAAAAAAAAAAATCATCTAGAGCATGATGACAATGAAGAATCTGCAATCTGCGCTATCTAATAATTCAGTAATTGACCAGGAAGCGTAATACCATGACACTCACCAGAGTTAAAATTCGCGTCTTCTCCGTCATCGCCGTCATCGTTTTATTGCCGCCTGTCTCTGCAGGCTTTATCAGCAGCAAACGAAGAATAAGCACCTGCCAAAGATGTGTTTTGAGAGTAACTTTACCGAATTGGTTTGGAAACAAAGATGATGACAGCAACGTCGATGAAACTGATCTCATGCAGCGCACAGCCAAAATGATGGAAGATCATCGTCGATCACAAGAAGCAATGGAAAAAACCTCGGCCATGATGGATGAGTTAGCAGCCACACTAGTAGTTGGAGAAAGCAAGAAAAAAGGTGTCAAGGTAATATTCGATGGACAACGTCGTCCCGTGAGCGTTGAGGTTGACCCATCACTTTTGATTTCGTCGTCTTCAGGCGTGATTTCTACCACGGAATTGAATAAGGCAATAACTGAAGCAATGAAAAATGCTTTTGATCAGAGTGGAGCTCTGATGGAAAAACGTATGTGTGGTTTGTACGAACAGTTGGGCTTGCCAAGAGAGCCTCTTTCATTAGATTCAAAACGAGATGATCAGAAGTAGAAGACACATCGACAAAAAAATGATAAAAAATAGTGCATCAAATTAACCGTTGAGTAACTGAGTCGTATTGAATGTATAGTAAATATTTCGTACTACATTACCTGTAAAATCAATATCTGACGTCTAAGACTACACTACATTGGAGACTTCACACAAACCCTCTCTAGAACGGCTTTGATCTATGCTATGCTACTAACATTCTATCTGCTGAATTGCACCTGCAATGAAACATGCAAAGTCGTCACAAGGGGTGCTATCGTCCATGAAAGGCAATGGCTCGAAGTCATCATTATGCTGGGGTATGCTTAAGCTGAAATCACTGAGATTGTTTTGGAGTAAACCATGCGCTTTTTCTGGATATTGTGGTTCATGAACGCTCAATTGGTGCTCAGCTGCTGTAGATGGCTCAGTATGGTCGACTCGCTGAGGCAAGTGATGGTTCATGGAAGGCACAGTAGGGACACAAGGTTGCATTATGAATTGACTTTCATTCGAGACTGATCGATGAAAAGTAGGAGGAGAAAGAATCTGAAACGCATCATCTTGGTGGCGGTTCACATTAAGACAAGGAGTCTCAGTTGTTGGCAACACCATCATTTGATAGTTGTTTCCAGCAGTGACGTTGCCAAGCTGTGGATGCGAAATAGACACAGTTGGTATCGCTAAACCACAATGGGCAGTAGCTCCAATAGAGTTGGGCAACTTCAAGATGGCATTTTCCATCGCGTCGAGAATAGCTGATGGTCGCTTGTCGCAAATGGGAAGAGGTGGCAAGGCATCGAAGTTTGGAACTTTCGTATCTTCGATACTGCCGCCGGTGTTGCCCTTGATCTTTGTTCGAACCATAAGCTTCATATCTTCAGGCTTTCCACGGAGGAAGTTGTCGTGGTACCAGACTTGATCGTTACCTCTCCCACTTCTGTCAACGGAACAACGAGTCAGTGTGAGAAGAATAAAAATATCAGGAGACGAAAATCACATGCTCAATGAGTGATGACTTACCGACGAAATCCCCACAGATGCAACTGCCTGTTGAAAGATCGAATCTTTGTCTGATTGAAGAACAAGGGGACAACCTCCTTCAAGAACTTGACCTTATTGTGTATTTTGAATGCTCTTCCGTGAGGAAGCCACGTAACAGCCTGTGCAAACTCGAAGATGTTCTCCGCGAGTTCCAGCATTGCGTAGACCTTGATAGGGAATTCAGACTTCGTCCTCCTTGGAGAGGGTGTGCTTGATGCAGTCATAATATTGCTGGTAGGCTTGGGGGCTGTTTGATTGGTGTTCATTTCTTTCATCATCATCTGTGTTGGATTGTAGTAAGGGTGTGGTTGTGGTAGTAGTAGAGAATCGTTGTCGGCTTTTTGGAAATTTATGCGAGCGAGAGAGGGAACCGGAAGATATGTTGTAGGGCCAACAAGACAGGCGCAAAGTTGAGGAAACTGCTTGGTGGTTGAAGGTGTCAGGCGTCTGAGAGATGGAAACTAAAAAGCTTTTTCGACAAGAGCACTTCACCGAAGGAGCATCATCGAACCCAACTTGCACTTGTCTTCTTTTTCACAGATTCACAATGGAAGCGAACCCTAGAATTTTCGAATGTCTCTACCAGTTACCTGAAAGCGAACCCTAGCAGCAAAAATGTCTTATTTTTGTGTCAAAAACCGCTTCAATTTTATCTTCATTGCATTCTTCTCGTCATCCCTTATCTAATAGAAGTTGGGAGATTGCATCCGGAGTGCATGTTGGTTCAATCGCATCAGAGTTCGCATAGGCCAAAAGCTCAAAATGTGAAAGGCCTTGGATTTCCAAGGCCTGCTGGGGAGCTGAGACCCGTTCTGTCAATCCGATTTCGCGCGTATTTTGAGGCGGATTTCAAGGCCGATTTCGAATTCCCGCCATTTGAAATCCGCGTATTTTGCTCTCTCATTGACAGAACGAAATCCACCTGTGCTTGCGTATTTTATGAGCTAGCGTAATGGAATTTCAAAAGGGTGAAATTTCACTACTGCAACTTTCGTGAAATTTACAGGGTGAAAGTTGCACCAATTTTGGCCAACAATGAAATTTCACAAAAATTCTGGCGCGAACGGATGGTACTGAACCAACACGTACGTAGCACAAAAATAACCTAAGACCCTTCATTCCACCAACCACCAAACCCCAAAGAACACCAATACAATGCGAAGATTCCTGTTGATAATGCTGCAAGGCATGTTGCGGATCGAGTTGGGAAGGAACTTGAAGAAAAGTATCCAGGGATGAAGGTCATAGTTACACGCGATCCGGCTCATTGCATCGATTTGCTTATGAAAGACCTAGCCAAGACTTCAGTTATGCAACTTGTCATAAAGTATGCTAGGAAAGTCAGGGACTTCGTGAAGATTGATCGCATTGATTCTTTCCGACGCAGCGCAGCTCTAGTGGATGAGCTCGTGTTTTACTCCAAAGTTTTCTGCCCCGTGGAGACACGGATGAACCTTCTACATGACGTTGTTGTGAGCGCTCGCAAGTGTCGTGACTTTCTTCTTGTACTTCCTGGCAAGGCGGAGTATCAAAAGTATCGTAGTGAGCGCACTGCAACAAAGCAAGCTGAGTTGGATGAGCTGATGGAGCACTTCAAGAAGGAAAATATTTGGAAGATGTTTGATGTTGTTATTGCCTTCACGCTCCCTTTCAAGGAAGCACATTTGGCTTGTTCCCGCAAGGATATGCCACTTAGTGCTTACCCCCTCTTGGTTCAAGCGCTGCGCAATGATATTAACAAGTGTCTCACTCCCGAGTTTGATGAACTTCTTGGTCAGGGCTCAAGAGCAGAAGTTGCTGGTATGATCCGTGAACGTTTCAATATGGATGGTGTTGATCCCAGCGGACTGAAGGTTGGTTTACTCGATGAGCATCACTTGATGTGTTTCCTCTGTGACCCAAACTCTCGTGTGTGGAGGGAGTTGTTCTACCTGCAGACTAACAAGGCTGCGCTCGTAAGGAAGATGATCGAGTGGTATGTGCCTTTGGGTGAAGATGGTTCTGATGAGATGCGGAGGAGAGTTAAAAAGGATTTTGAGGACTTTGATACTCAAAACAATGACTGGTTTCATTCTTTTGACGTTCCACTTCCATCGCTTCCATCTTTGGAACAGCTGCAACAGAACAACAAGTCTTTTAGTATCAAAAATGTGGTACAGTATGTGGAATCAACTGGTGCTATTTCTGGTCGCATCACGTGGTTTGAATGTTATGCAGGATCATCTGACTTCTATCGATTGGTTGCTAAGCCTCTAATGTCTATGGGAACTGTCGGATCGATGGATTGTGAGCGTAGGGCCAAACCTCTGAAGAACAGCATTCTTGTGAAGGATAGGAATAGGATGAAGGATCCAACTGGTGTTGCACTTCTTCGAGGGAAGGAAAACCTCCGTCATATCATGGATGCGAAGAAGATGCTTGGAAAGAAGCTTGCTGACAGTCTCTCTTAGAGTGATGTGTTGACTGCAGAGTGCAAAGTATTACGACTATCTCAGGATAAGCTAGAGTGAAATTTAATCCCTTGAAATTTCTGAAATTTCTGAAATTTCAACCTGCAATTTTCAACCCCCTCCAAAAATGGTGAAATTCCATTACGCTATTATGAGCCGCCGCACCACCCGCCACCAGCCATCACCCGCCACTGACGCCCGCCTCCTACTACCTACCCTACTACCCTATTGACCATGAAGTACAACATAGTAGAACACCTTCAACACCGGCAACCACATGTCTTTCAAACCCAAAATATCGTTCCTAAACCCATTTTAAACGTAGAATCGAATGGTGGCATCGCTTTGTACCGATATTAAGTTTGTGACGACGTATTGGTCATTAAATAGAGCGTTTCCGTATTTCGACTGAGCGTCGACGGTCAATGAGGGTCAATCATTCCATATTATCGCCCATTCCATGGAATATAACCCTTCCATTTCCTTCATATAACTAAACTATGGGAGTGTTGAATGTTATTGGTGAGGAGCAATCCATATCACTCGCATTATCAAGCTACTGAAGGAACAAATCGATCAGGATAACATCACTCATTTCAACTATAATGAGCTAATATTCTTAGTATGTAGATGCAGGGCACCAATCTGTTGTTCCCCCTCATTCTCAATAGTTTAATAAAAATAATTCTGCTCAATACATTGTGTCTTTCAATTATATTGCCTCATGGGGGAGCTGCTATAATAGCCTCATTAACCTCCCAACAGGTGATGTGGGTTGTACATTTAACTCTAACTCTGTAGACGAAGTTTATGGATAGCCAAGCTAGGCGGCAAACCAAAGATTATTATTGTGTAATCATTGGGGAGGGATGTACCTAGATCAGAGCAGCGTAACACAATTAAACATAATGATAACACCGTCGGCGGCACGGGCCGAGCGGACTTATTCGGTCCTGATATCGCATCAAACGACACCATAGGGCCACCCAATAAAGTCACCACGTTGAGGATATCTTCCCTAGGTATTATAACACGAAATAACATTATTTCTTGCGTTATCCGCCAAACATTTAATGCACAAATAATGACATGCAGCGATCGACATCATCATTTCTCGACACAACAAACTATATCTTATAGAATACGCTGCCTACAACGCCGACCGGCGGCTCTAACGGAAGCTCATAACATGCGCCAACTTATAGCGGCCGGATTTTGTGGTGGCTGGTTGGACAGGGGTGTATAAGTGACATAATGGGAGGGCATAGGGGGGTGTTGTTTTCATCTTGAGTGGAAGATGTTGGATGTTGGCGGGCTCAAATCGGCTCGAAATAGATACGCTCGAAATACGTGAAAAACCTCAAAAAAAGCAGGGCCGATTTCAAGAGGTTTTTGACGTATTTTAGGGGTGGCGGATTTCAGATGTGGCGGGAAGCAAAATCGGCCTCAAAATCGGCTCGAAATACGCGCGAAATATCATTGACAGAACGGGTCTGAACCTCAGCCCTCCACTTTAAGTTGGGAAAGCAGAAACTGTCTTTGACGTCACGTTTGACGTCACGTTTTACTTTGAAGGGACTTTCCCTTTTAAGGTGGAACAGAACTAACTGTGAGTACTATTCCTAACGTACAATCGCTTTTTTGGCCGTACGTAGAGGGACGATTCCTATCGTATCCTCAAATTCGCTAATCGGTACCACTCAAATCCACCCTCCGAATATTATCGTTTACACCCTCACCATGATGTCCTCCACTCCTATGGCCACAGTTATGCACAACTAATAAAAACACCTATGATACTAGGCTTATTTGATCGAATACATCATAATCTAAGCTGAATCGATGGCAATACTCAGTTGATCCATCGAAAATGAAGAAATTAACGTCACCATCGACGGCATAAAATCCACAACTTTTACCCCCCTCCACCTATCCCACGGACGTTTACGTGATGATACACAGCAATATAGAGGGTTTCCTCGCATCCAATCGATATATGGTATACGGGGTATGTCTTTTGATACCTGAACTGTTCATAAACATCACCTAATACATGATCAAGCACGTTCTATTGGTTAGAAACAATCTATTTTCCTTCCCAGAGTGTATCTCATGAAGTGCCACCATCTGAAAATGAGTGGTTATATAGATCCTACGATAATTTAACTGCAATACAAGAGGTGGTTCATCATGTTAGAGTTTAATATCAGATAATCTATGTTATTATTTTATGTAAATTATTATAAATGTAATACTTGATAAATATGATGTTTCCCTCAACATATATTGGTAATATTACTCCCACGGATGCATACTATCATAATAATGATGTATTGATGTTTCTTTGATCGATATCTACGCCGTTTGTATTAATTGTCAGTTGATTGTTCTGTTCGAGGGAAACGAATTATTGTGTATATTTTCTGGAACGTGTAGGCGACGTCGTGTGGACCTTATCTACCGCTCCAGAGTGCCAAGCCGTCGTCTTTAATCATATTAGAGTCGAGGGAGCGGGTTGGTTGCCTTCATCAGTGGTTTATTGTATCTTCTTATTGCACAGCAGTGCGGATAATAAAAAATTTGAAAAATATGTCGACACAGAGTTACCGCCCTTCATGACGTCAAAATCGGGCGATTGAGCGGCTACCAAGACACTGACGCTTCCCTATGGACATATATCGCTGGTTGGTGCGTCGTGGTGGCATCATAAATGGTGATAACGATGATTATCCGAGGCATTAGTCGACAACATCAGTTGCATCGACCATTTTCCGTTACGTTGTGGGCATGGCTATTCTCTCCTACAGTAAGTCGAGCCAAGTGTCACTTTTGTGGCAGGGAGTTGCTGACCCAATTATCTAGCATAGATACGATTATTGACACTTGGTAAGAAGCCGATTTTGTGATGCTACGCAGTCCACAATGGCATCATGGTGGTTGTGTCTTGGCTGGTTTATGGTTGATATATGGAGAGAGAAAGTGTGAAGAAGCAACGGTCACTTTTCCTGCCCGTGGACAAAAAGGTGATGCGTGACTTGATTTGGCCGAATTTGAGTTCGCATGGATGAATATTAATTCCTATCGTTGCTCTACGGGGCCATCTTCACTAGATAAACGGCTACTTTTACTAGGCAAAAAATTAGTTCTGTTCCACCTTAAGTATAATATATACTAGCCGCGCAAGCGCGGCTAGCGCGTCCCGCGTCAGTACGCACAAAAAATGTTACACTCTCAAGTCACTTCTTGTATTCCCTTGCAACATGCTCACCACTCGCTGCTGCCGAAGAAGAAGCTGCACCTCAAGAAGCCACTTCTCATGAATGCTTATGTTGCTTGTACCCACCGTCCAATCTATTCTTGCTCCTACCCTGAACTCGTTGCTGCTGCAAGAAAAGACGCTTCTACTGGGCACCTGCATCCACTACTTCTCCAAGTACGATTGTGCACTGTGATACTTAATTATTATTTGTGACACTCCCAAACTCAACCCCCTGAATGTGACACTACCAAACTCAATCAATCCGCTTCGTGTTACATACACCTCAAAATGTGACACTGGGACTGGCTGTCACATGCCTCGCCAATTTAGACTTTTGGGTACTAATTCCTACATGACATTTGTGTAGATTGAGAAGAAACGACCTCGCCAAAATGGCGGATATGTTAATTTTGGCCAGCAAATTTTGGCTACTTAGGCCGATCCTTACGGTCTGTCACACATGACAATTTACTTGAAGTAGAAAATAAAATCAGAAAATTTTGACCCTTACGGGCCCCTTTTTTTTGTCTAGTCCTCAACCCAACTACACAAAAGGGAAAAAGAGGCCAGAAAACTGTCTAGTTGGATTCCAAGTACATAAATTGTACAGATGATAATACAGTTGATCGAGATGAACCGACGTCTTCTCATTCCATTTCTTTACTGCCAATGACATCAATTTAAATTACGGCTGCACAATCAATTGAGTTGCCTCGCCATCATCACCACATTTCCTTCAACTAGTTTTTATTGCTGCTATTGAGTATGGCATCAAGTGCAGTATCAGCCGGGCCTGCACCGGCACCACCACCGGCACCGGCACCACCGCCACCACCAAAGAAGAGCACATCAGCTGAAATCGACAGTCGCAGTCATAAGGAAATACAGCGGTTATGTGCTGCCTTTGCTTTGCATTCCTGCCGAGGAACAACCTACAACAGAAGTACTCTAGAAAAAGAATTGAAGAAACGTTTCCATGGTGATGCTAACGTGTCATCACAAATTGAAGACTTCATCAAGGGAAAAAAATCATTACAAGGTATTACAGAAGAAGGCAGATGTACATAACACCGGCCTGTCATCTGAATCAGGTTGGGAAACTGTGCTACATGAAAATTTCCGCCGTGGCAACTCTCCTCTTATTTATGGTGACAACCTCACAATGGATGTCCTCGCACGATCTGCCAAAACAAATCCAAATTCCACTATCGGGGGAGCGTCGTTGTTCAAGTTTGCCAGGTTTGAGATTGCTGAAGCATTAAAAATACAGACCTGCATGTCTGATGCTGTACAGGCTGGTATTGTGGCTGGTCCCACTGATGGTCGTTATCAGTTTGCTTCAGGTAAGAACGACTCTGACCTAATTCATTTCTTATTCTTTCGAATGAAGAACTTTGACCTATACTATGGTCCCAGTGGTGGAGGCGATGAATTGGACGAGGCTAATGGAACGCCATACGCTACATCCTGGTTCCCGAACGGTTGGTTCTTATTCTGGCTAGTGGGAAATCACCCAAGCAACGCCATCTTAGTTGCACATCGATCAAATGAGGAGGAGGATGAAGATGATGTTGAAATGATTAATGCAAGCGATAATAATACACCAAACTAAATACTTAATTGCACCTATTGATATGAAAAATGTTACAATTTATTGATCTAATTAGGCATCTGGCCTCTTCGTCGAGGCCAGATGATTTCGTTCCTGTCGAATTTGATATTGAAGTGCTCTACTAACTTTGAGCGAAAATAGTCTAAACTCAAGCGTCGAACTTCACGGATTTCTTCACTAGCATCATCGTCATCTGTCGGGATATCGTTCTCCGTGGGGTCATCAGCCATGATGGTATCATTGGTAGACCTTCCACCAACTGTAGATGAATCATAGCCACGAATCTCTGCAGGAGACATGATACGGCGGAGTGCCAATGGCACATCGGTGTCATCTAATTGTCCTAAATCACCTTCCCATTCGCTGGTTGTGGCATTCACTCCATCCCACGGCTGGTCCAACCCATCGACTTCTAGAAGCCAATTGTGCAGGGCACAACATGTGAGCCAAACTCTATCGACGGACTCAGTGGAGTGAAGGAGGACACCGGATTTCAAAATTCTCCACCGTCCCTTTAATATTCCAAAAGTGCACTCTGAGGTAGGAAAAGGAAAGAATCAACGTCTTATCATTGAATGAGCCGGGATTACCAGGGGTGCTAGCGAGGATTCGTCTGCGGTGATTTGCGGTCAAATTGTATGTTCGTGTAGCGTGCTTGGACTTAAATCCAATGTGAGCTCGTTTTTTATTCCATCTGCACAATTCGTGAACAATGTGAGTTGCATCCGTGGAGCCAAACGCACCAGGCAATCCAGCCAGCAGAAACTCATACATATGTTCTTTTACCTCTTCCTCACTCTGTGGAGCCTTCACCCACTTCTCATAAAGAATAGTGCTCCCGACCTCAATGAATTTGTGTAAAAAGTTACGATGGACCTCTTCTGAAATAGCAGTTGACTCCTCTAAGTCATCAAATGTAAGGCCTCGGCCAAGATAGCGGAATGCTCCAAGAATTAATAATTCAAGAGGAGAAGACTCTTTCCCGGTTGCATCTTTCCCCATCCACCTTGGAAACCAATTCTCCCGCTTTGCTTCTTCTACGAACCACTCGAATTCTTGGTAGGGGAGGCGGAACCGGCGGCGAAACTTTTTGAGGAATCTACTGTCATGCCGCTGGGGGCAGTCGACATACATGTGCCACCATAAAGACTGTTGTGGTGGAATAGCCTCAAGAATTCCATCCTCATTCCTCCTTGCTAAAATAATTCTCTTTTTCCGGCGTTTCTTTTCACGAGGATTTACGTCATCGTCATTGCAACGTTCGTCGTTGCTGTCATCAACCATGTTGAGCAGATCGTCTTCGTCTTCATCCATCACCATGTGCAAAAATCTATCTGTGCTGATATATCCACTGGCATCAAAACAGTCATTAATGGACATTGCATCGTCCCTCATCTGACCAAGCAGATCGGCTGCAGCTGCTTAAGACATGGTGGTGGCGGAGGGTGTACTATTGTAGTTGCACAAGATGGAAGTGGCTGCAGCCGAGCGAGGCGAGGTAAATATTAAATATATAGAAGAAGAAGGCGTCGGAGGTCTTGGCGCGTGCGACGTGGAACAAATCCAGAAAAAAATCTACACAACACCGTTAGGCTCAAAAATTGGCACCTAGTAATTTTGTACTTGTAGCTAGAGTACAAAAATATTTTTGACTCACCGTAAGGATCGGCCTTAACTAACTAACTATAACTATATAACTAACTAACTAACTAACTAACGGACATGATATACACACACGCACACACACACACACACACGCACGCACGCACACGCGCGTCAGTTTAAGTATATAGATACTACTGGTAGGTTACTTTAAAATTTCTGTTACATAAGCAGTAGACCTACTTAAGGTCGAACACAAGTAAAAAAACGCTAATAAAAGTTGGCCGTTTGTTAGGCAAAATGGGCTGGTAGGTCTACAATAGGAATTGGTATATCCTCATGCGAACTCAAAAACGGCCGTTTTAAGTCACGCACCACCTCGCCCAACGACTTCGGACTGCACTGTCTCACACTTTTTCACCGCGATAAACGGCCAAATACACAACCACAGCACAACCACCATGATGCCATTGTGGACTGCCTAGTAGTGCAAAATCGACACTGTACCATAGGGTACTTTTGAAGTTGGAGGCGGAGGAGCCAATTTGTAGATCCCCTTCGAAAAAGTACCCTATGGTTCGACAAATCATAGGGGAAACTATTTTTCCCCGCGACGTAACGGAAATTGGTTGATGCAACTGATGCTGTGGACTACTGCCTTAGGTAATCATCAATACCACCATTTACGATGCCACCACGACGCAACAATCGATACTATACATCCATAGGGAGGCATCGGTGTCTTGGTAGCTGCTGCTTCGCCCGATTACGTCGTCCGGAACGTCGGTTACTTGATGTCAACAAATTTCAAATAATTTTTTACATCAACGCTACTGCGCAGCAAAGAGGGGCAATAAACCATTTCCAAAGGTAACCAACCCGATCCCTCGACTCCAATATCATTATAGACGACGGCTTGGCACTCTGGAGCGGAAGGAAAGGCTGTACAACGTTGCCTACGCGGTGCAAAAATATACACAAATTGTCGTTTCCGTCGAAAACAACAATCAACTGACAATTTAATGAAAACGGCGTGGATATCGATTGAAGAAGCATTGATATATCATTATTATGATAGTATACATCCATGGAAGCAACATTAATAATGTTTGTTGAGGGGAATAGCATATTTATCAAGTATTACTTATTTAATAATTTACATAAAATACCACAAATAATAACACAGTATATCTGATATTAAACTCTAACATGATGCACCACCAACACATTGAAGTCTTCTGTTGTGTTTATATGATCGTATGGTACAAGGATAACCACTCATTTGTTATTATTGGTTCTTTACAAAGTTGATTATTGCATACACTCTGGGTAGAAAAATAGATTGCCTCTCACTGATGAAATGTGCTTGATCATGTACAAGTTGATGTTTGTGAACAGTTTAGGTAGCAAAAGACGTCCCCCAAGTAATATATATCAATTGAATGCGAGGAAACCCTCGCCTTTGCTGTGTATCACCACGTAAACGTCCGTGGGAGGGGTGAAGGGAGGTAAAAGTTGTGGATTTTATGCCGTCGATGGCGACGTTAATTTCTTCATTTTCGATCAACCAACTGAGTATTGCTGTCGTTCCCACATAGATTATGATGTAAAAGATTGGATAAGCTGAGTATCATAGGTGTATTCATCAGATGTGCAAAACTGTGGCCATAGGAGTGGAGGACATCATGGTGAGGGTGTAAAAGATGACATTCGGAGGGTGGATTTGAGTGGTACCGTTTAGCGAATTTGAGGTTACGATAGGAATCGTGCCTCTAGCTACGGCCAAAATAGCGATTTGTACGTAGGAATAGTAGTAAGAATTACTTGTGTTCGACCTTAACTGCTGACTGCTGACTGCTGACTGCTAATAATATATATACGGGAACCTCCGCGAACTATTTACCCCCCCTGGGTGTAAAAATTTTGGCCAGCCTGCTCTAGGTGGGTATGACTTAATCTAATAAATGCTAGTAGAAAATAGCGAGGGGGGTATAAATATTTTGGCTAGGCTGTGATTTGGAGGGTGGATAAGCCGAAAAGGTGATAGTTCGCGGCCATATATCTCTTCGTGAAGCAAAGCGACAAAAGGTTTTTTTTGTGAAATTCGCTAACTATAAAGTGCTAACAAACATTGAATAAAGTAAGCATGTTAAGTGATCAATTTGAATGACCGGACACCGGACAAGGTGAAATCGATTCGAGCATGTCTTCTTCTGTCGGAAAATAATCAATCTGTCGGCCAAATGCCAAATCTGCATATTTGCAAGGGAATTTTTGAGATCACAACGTAAAAAACTTTGGTGTGATATTGTTTAATTTTAATGATGCAATTGCCTATAATTCGAGGTCAAAAGGAAAAAATTATAGTTTCCGAGTATCTTCACGCATTGTACCGTCTTTACCTTAGAAAGTGTCCGTATCAACGACCACAGTATTGCAGATATCCAAGACCCCAAATATCTACTTATCTTGGACCTTCACACTTTCGGAGTTGGTTCCTTCGCCTTTGGCAAAATGATCTCAAACTCGCCTTCCCACTACAAAAAGTAGATGCGTCAGCCTTTTGCTCCGAGCGCATAAGAAAGTAAGCAAAAAGCTACAAGTCCTATCATCTTCGATAACACCAATAACAATAAATATCCCGCTGCCACGCAAATCCTGCAGAGTAATCAAGAGTTGTTGCACCAACATCAAAAAAGCACCGTCCAATGAAGTTTTATCTACCTACCACTACCATTCTTTCCGTCCTGACCTACAGCACTCCTTCGAGCGGCTTTTGCAGCGCCGGAGGAGCATCGACGCTCCCTCATAGCACCCACCTCTATTCTTCAAGCGAGAATACTGTTCTTACGGAAGAAACCACTGTGATGCAAAACAACGACATCGGTCTTGCAATGGCCGGAGGTTCCCTCAGGGCTGCATCGAGCTGCATGGGCATCCTCCGAGGCCTTCAACAGAAGCGCGTCGTCAATGATGCCGGAGAAACTATTCCAGCAATGGACAAGGTCAAATACAACTCTGGAATCAGTGGTGGATCTCTTCCTGCTATTTTGTACAGCTACGCCAAAGTCCCTGTCGACGAACTCTTAGAAACCGACCGCGTTATTGATCCGTCTAAAATTACCAGGGAAGATTTAGATGAGATGCCTAAGTCTTCTATGGGATTCTGTTTGACGAAACAACCCTATCAGAGATGGAAGATCATTAAGTTTGGTATTCCCTTGGTGCTGTCGACCAAATTCAATTTTTTTCGTTTGAACTCATTCTGGAATGCGGGCGTCTACAAGATTACAAGAAGGTTCTCTCAAAGTACGAAGTCCCGAAAAATAAGTACATCGGTCCCAACGAGGAAGAACTTGATGCCATTCTCGCAGCAAACAAAGACTTGAAGAAAAACCAGTTTTTGCTACTTCGTTCGGATGTCAAGACTATTCCTCTCATTCTTTTCAGCATGCATGGACAAATTAGTGATAAGAATGAATACATGCGCAAGTATAAAGATATCATGACTGAAGTTTGGGACCAGTACCACATGCAGAAAGTTCACCCACTTGTCTATCCTTCTCTGGCAACGAAATACCCTGAAAAACGTTCTTTGATGACTGATGTGGTCTTGAGCGTTAGAGACAGAATTGGAGGTGGCAATATTCCCATTCCATTCGTGGGTTCTGCAGAAGGTGTAGAGACGAGATATCATGGTAAAGTTAAGTTTCGAAAGGAGACAGCTGAATTCCCACTGAAGAGCAAGACTCCTTGGGAATGGGGTTCGGAGGGATCGTGGCTTGGTAAAAAAGCATTTGGTCCAAGCAGGTACGTTCAGGAATAAAGTTCGACATCGACAAGTGTCAGTTTGATTTTCGTGTCAAATTGTGCACATCACTGTATCATTTTCTTTGTTCCTTTTCCACGTTTACGATAACAGAGTCAGTGTCGAATTCCTGGCTGGTATGTCAACGAACTTTCCGGGATCCTCAGGCCAGGACTACCTTGCAGAAATTACCGGCAAGCGCAAGATCGGTTTGAATAATTGTCCCGACATGCCGCTTCGATTCGCTGACGGAGGTAAGCCGGTACACTTTCAATTTTTTTCCTTGCTTGTGAGCCTATTCCAACTCCAACTTACGTTCTTTCCTGTGATATATCTGCAAAATTTCTTTCCGTCTCAAGGATCTAACGACCTAACGGGAATTCTACCTTTGGTGCAACGAAACGTGAAGAACATCATTTTAATTTACAATTTCAACCAAAATCCACCTTATGCTGACTTTACCACTACTTATGCAGACAAATATAAGGCTTCGAGCGGCTGCAAGGACCTCAAAGATCCTAACTTCAACCATCACTTCACTGAGTGGCTAAAGTTGATAAATCCTCGATTGACGTGCCTGTTTGGATACTTTGGTATCAAGAAAATCAATCATGCTAATATCCTTAATCACGTCTTCTGGGATCCTGACCAAGACGTTCTTAAAGAGCTTATGGTGACGTTCAACACTTTGTATGAGAATGGCCAACCCCTGATCGCAGAAATGAAGGATCTGGAGGTGATTGACAATCCGTTTTGGGGTGTCAAAGCGGAACAGACTCAGAAAATCAATCTTACTTTGATCTGGTATAATATGCCAAAGAAGTTCTCGGAACAAGTTCCATTGGAGGTGAGCGGTGGAATTGATGAGGACGGTATTTTCTTGAATCCAGAGTTCCGATCGGTACCACATCTATCTCCAGATGGATTGGATCAAGTTCGTTATTCGAAGGCAGAGATCAATATGATGGGACACCTAGGTAGCTGGATGGTTGATCAGGCTTGGGATGGACTCAAATCGAAGGATGGAAAGGTCGTCTTCGACGGATTTGGAAAAATCTTCAAGTGATCATAGCACTGCTATACTTAAGAATTGCTTTCAAATTCTTCTGCTATAGCTATAGTAATTTTCTAAAGTTATTATTATTATTATGATATTTTTCTTAATCTCGCTTCAGCACAAGATCTACAAATATGCGTTTTGTTGCACAGATCTGTAGTACCGAAGCAGGTCCTTTATTATCTCTTGATATCAAATCTATTTTTGTATCAGCTGACAGGCCGGTGAGACTGATAGTAACGTTTTCCTTGTTTTGAGAATGAAGGGATTCCTTCTTTCCTTCAGCGCTGTATATAAGTACTTTCTTGTGATATAAGGTACGAAGATCCTTTCCCCACTTAATCGCTCTGGCAAACTACTCATCAACATCGACTGTTTAGTTGATGCTCCATTTTATTGTGTGCAGTTACACCTCAAAAAAAATGTTGTAACCAGTTACGTACATGACATGGAGAAGCCTCCTTCTCCCGTACAGGATGATACCTAAATATTATTGTAGGTTGATGGTTGATGGTGAGTATGAAGAATATATAAGTACTTTCTTATACTTCTAGGGTGAGAAAATCACAACGTCAGGTAGAGCTACATATTCGCATCAACAAAGATTTCAGGTGGAGAGTCATCGTCTTCTACTTCTTCGCTGCTTTCATCTACATATCCTTGATTATTCATTGAAGCTGCAGCAGCCATGGCCACTTTCATAATCTCTTGAATATCAATCTGTTGCGTAGGCTGAACCGATTGGGGCGTATGTGACGCTTTCTTACTCTTCTTCCCATTCCCCCCGCCACCAACAGGAGTATTTCGAATATCCTCTGCCATGGCCATTTTCTCATCCCTGCCACGTAAAACCTCCCTCTTATGGAAATCTCTAGCTGACTCCCCTGTCTTCTTCACCTTTTGTACAGCCAAAATAAAGTCGTTCTTGTTGACTGGTCGAGCCTTTGTTCCCCGAGGTGGGAAACCACTTGAAGTTCGTTTTAGCATGGGGTTGTTACTGCTAGGAGGCTTGCCATTTCCATCCCACCCAACAGCCTTGCGTGACGCTCCCGAAGTCATTTCCCTCACTGGCTCCCACGCCGCTGCACGACAAACTTCCTTTAAGTCGCTACCAGAATATCCTACCGTCATATCTGCAACCTTTGGTAGGAACGCTTTTGCTTCTGGTGTCATGAGTTGCTTTTCTAAGAATAGGCGCAACAGTTGAAGTCTAGAATTGTGGTTTGGTAGTGAAATCTCAAATGATCGTGGTAGCCGTCGTAAGATTGCAGGGTCCACATCATAAGGTCGGTTGGTTGCACCAAGAACAATGATTGGAGGTGTTGGTAACATCATGGAGGAGGATGGATTCGCTTCTGCTGATGTGCTATTGCTGCTGCTACTGCCATTATCATCTCCCCCACTACCACTAACACCCTTTGGTCGCTCCGAAAGCAAGCCATCCCATAATGTCAAAAACTCGCTCTTCATACTATTTACTGCACTCCCCTCTGTTCCATCCCTCTGACTCAAAAATGCATCCATCTCATCAATAAACACAACACTCGGTGCCAATTTCCTCGCCAAACCGAACACAGCCGAGATGAGCTTGTTCGATTCTCCAAACCACTTGTTCATGATGGTGGATAATTGAACATTGACAAATGTGGCATGACTTTCTTTGGCAATTGCTTTGGCTAACATGGTCTTTCCCGTGCCTGGAGGTCCATATAATAAAATACCTTTGGGAGGGGAGACCAATCCCGAATCGCTGAGGAACAGGTCTGGACGTAATAATGGCAATACTACCAAGTCATATATTTCCGACTTGATGTTGTCCATTCCACCAATATCAGAAAAGTGCACAGAGAGGTTGGATGGATCAATCACGTTGGTTTGTGCAATGGACATTTCATAGGAGGAGAGTGAATTGAGTGTTGAGAGAGACCGTTCGTGTTGTTGAATTAATTCTTGTTCAAGTTGTGCATACTGATTTTTGGTCTGTTCCTGAAGACTCCGCTGTTCATCACCGTCATTATCAATATTGTTTAGTTGTTGATCTGATTCCTGCTTCTTCTCTTCCTGCTGCTCTTTCCACAGCAATTGATGGTCTTCCAATTCTTCCATCATGGCTACCAAAGTCGCCTCGTGTCGAGCAGCCAACAGCTTCTTTAGACGGGGAATCACACCCGGACCTCCGCTCCCACCATCTACTGCTTCGTCCGTGTAGCCATCCATACCGCTGGTTGCATCGCCTTGAATCTTTTTGGCAAGCCATCGGCTGAAGAAGTAGGAGGCGGCAAGGGTGAGGGAGAGTTCGAAGAGAGTGCCCGCTAGTTGGATGGCGATGGCTTTTCCATCAACTTCTTTGTTGGACACGGATGTAGAAGACGAGGAGGCATCGTTGCTGCGGCTAGTGCTGCCGCCAGCACTGATACTGGATGGACTCATGGCGTTCGAGTTGGTTGCAACAATACAAGTACGTTGCTTCTTTTTGAGTTAGCAAAAATGAAAACTGCTTTGTGCGTGGTCGTTGGTCGTGCTTCATGCTACTGCGTTTCGGCCCCTTTCCTCTCTCTCGACGACTTGAGAGGGAAACGATGACAGACGATTTCATGGCATTCATTCGGAACACGACTTCAGATCTCACACAAATAAACAAAGAAGTTGCGATAAGTAAGTATCCATCGTAAAATAACTGGTAGCATGAGAACATCATGGACCACAAAAATCGAATAAGGTACATATTAGAAATGGATGGTAGATACAATTAGTAACGATTGATGGAGATAGCGGGTCTTGGTGATAAAGCATACATCTCACATAGCACACAACAGGTGGCAAACAAGAGTACAGCAATATCTGATAATATGCATGAGGATTTCATTCGACGCAATCGAAGACGATGACATAGGATTGTGGCAGGTGGCAATAGTACAGAAGTATGTTTGAGCTGCTAAGTTGAGTGCCTTCAAAGCAACGCTACAACGTCGTAGCTGCTCTGAGAGGTCCAATTGGGGCATGCCAGCAGCACAACATTCAGCAACATCGCATCAATCGTCGTCAATATGGGCATGAGCCGCTTCTGGAGGCCCAATGTTGTTGGTGGCGATAGAACAGAAGCATGTGAGAGCTGCTCAGTTTGGGACGGCTGACATTCGTAGAAGCGACGCTACAACGTCATATTTGATATTCGAGGCCAAATTGGGGCATACCAACAGCACATCATTCAGCAATATCGCATCTATCGTCGACAATACGCGCATGAGCCGCTTCTAATTACCCATTGACGTTACTTGACAGATAGTATGTTAAAAATGTACATTAGCACTGCTATGGGTGGTGACGCTAGTAGCGCGCCTAAGTACTTGTATTTTCGAGCGAAAATTTAGAAGTTAGATAGTGTAGTCGAATATTGACTCCATAACAAAAGTAAGACTACCATTAGAAAGCTCTACTCCTCTACTATTCGACTGATGTGTTGCTTTTGTTATTTGGTCAACTATTAGTCGAATTACATTCGTCCAAAATCGAGCGTGTGCTTGACTTTGGTGTGTGCTCTCTTGTCCGACACGCATTCCCAGCTCCGGCATTTACCACTGCGAGATAGAGCAATGAATGTAGATATCGATGGAATACATTGCCGGAGCTGGGAATGCACGAGCGACCAAGAACCATCCATTGCGCTCGATGGTATGATTCGTGCGATTTGAATTTTTTTGGTCATTTTTAACTAGCGTTCATCTAGCAATGACACAATTCGGCCTCAACATGCCGATGACATTGGGAATGGTCGTTCTCGGCTACCAATCGGCCAAATCACTCCGTTCAACTTGCTATACCCTTCACAACAAGCCAATAGACAGATATTGTAAGGTGGCGACGTCGGAGCATTCGTAATCTCGCTCGTAATAATGGTCTAAGTCGTCCCATCATTTCCTCACAATTATTAATCGCACATCGGCTTCATATTCCCCCCATCGTCGTCGCTGTAACGCTATTCCATGATAAAATCTACACTGCACGCCTCCTCTGATCCATAATTGTCATCGATTACCATCGGCGGGGCATTCATCATGGTTAGCTTTAATGAAATACTGCGCTCGATTGCACAGATCAACTCGCAAGTGGGAGAGAATAATTCTTCATCATTGTCGAAATGGCATATCCATCCGGAGAGAGTGTCAAAAATGCTCAATATTGCCGACACAGATGTTACATCTGGAGCAGCATTCATGTGGGAGTTTGTTAATTGTCTCAAGAATGGTGGAAGCGGGTCGAAGAAAGCCAATGCATTCGTACCAAATCCCTCACCCTACGACAAGACGAAGATTGATATCCTCGACTCATCACCAAACGCACTAAACTTCCATGGCACCAATTATGAGAGACATCAACATGTTCCTTGCGTGGGGAGTACACCATCGCCGGATGCTGCTCTTCAAGATGCCACATACTACTGCTTCGGCGAGATGACGACAAAGGTCAAACTGAAGAGACAACTAGAGCTGATAAGATATGTCACCGGAACAGATGGACATCTGCAACGACGCTATGGCCAAATCGCCGCCGAACGACAGAAGCTATGGCTCTTATGGGCAACCGATGACCCGGCAGGAGCGGTATTCCACAATGTAGAGCACCATTTGCCAGTTATTGCGATGTGGTTTCGTGACTTGTGGGATATCAACATTGACGAAGATGTAGAATTGAAGGACATCACGCAAACTCAACTCAGTTCTGTGAAGAGAGAGATTATCGACGCACTCATTGCATCTTTTGTATTGGATCCATCTGCCGTGAGTACCTGCCCTCCTACTCGCCGCAGTTCCAGAATTCGTGGCGATAGAGAGATTGCAGAAGAAGCCGACGATGTGGAGATATCCGCCATTCCAGATAAGGAAAACAAGCGAAAGCGTCGCGAAGCAAACCAGTCTGATCCTCTGGCGGAAGCAGTATCTGATAGCGACGATGATCATCAAGGACGTGGCGAGCATGATGGCATGTTTGATGTTGATGTAAAATCAAAGAGGTTGAGGGAATTGTCATACGAACGAGTTGGCGTGTTGGAACTTGCCTACAACTGCGCTCACTCTAACGATGATTACCCCACGATCACAAGGAAACTACTAGATCTCAATCAGAATCCCATCTCTGAAGAGGAATACAAGTGCATCACTCGAATCCCCAAGAACAGACTCTCGCGACTTAAGATGAACTTTACAAAGTTCAAAGCAGAGATTAACGAACAACAGCTACTCAAAGTCAAAGATGGACAACTACTACTCGACTATTTGCACACTATTGCTCAGGTCAATAATGGAAGCAAACTGCCAATCAAGCTGTGCGACAGTCAAGGTCATCTCAAGCCGGAGAAAGCCTACATTCTTCGCCACATCCTATACACTCATCCACGGATCGGTCTGAAGAATATAATTGAGTTGTACGTTTTGAATCATGTTCTGATTACTGGTGAAGTACCAGACCAAGATGACTTTCCGAGCACATCAACTCTGCGATGTCATATCGCCTATCTCAACACAATTGATCGTTACGAGCAAGGCCAGCAAATAGCACAAAGTTTGACGAGTCTTTCACCATACGGAAGCCCACGGTATGGCGCATTAGTATCGGACGATACCAACCATGGTAACAAGCACAATCATCATGGATTAATTGCTACATCCGAAAGGAAAGTTGTCAAACAAGGACAAGAGAACAAAGGATTGACCATGTGGCTTGTCAACCCTATATTCACCGTCCTAGCCAATAGTGACACCACAGCTAAAACTTCAGATGGAAATAGCACCTTCAATCAACAGACTGTGACAAGCAACATTCCAATAGAAGGGGTGGCTCATTTGAATGGACACGCAACTGACAACGCTAATGATGCCAAAAAGGAAGCACGTCTGACATTTCAGAAGTTAGCAAACTTCCTTGTAGAGAATAGAATGGGAAGAGAATTGAAGTCATATGGTGTGACTCGCAAACCAGTACTCCTAGGCGACCCATTTCACATTGATGCCCTTGCCGTCAAACACGCAAGCATAGGAGCGTGTGGTAACACTGTCAAGGGCAAACACGACCAAAAGCATCATCGTCAAGCCATCCAAAACCTTTATGATATTCTTGTCCGTGACAAACACGTCATCAAAGAGGTCTTCCACATTATTTTGGGTGAAGAATTGACAAAGGAGCTTGGGTTGCCTCATCCATCACGAGAAAGAGATGCTCGCTGGCTGTCAAACTCGAGAGCTGCCAAGGAAATTCTCAAATACATGCATGTTGTCGATGAAGAAGGGACAAATTTCTGGACCCTCTTTTGCCGTGAAGTGCAACACCTTTACACTGACTTCCGTCTCGAACGTTTGGGGGATGAGGCGCAAATGTTGTTGGCACCTACAATCGTAGCTGGCCTACACTTCGAAGCAGAGTTGGGTGATTTCTTTGAAATGACTCATGATTTCCACGCTAAAAGTGGCCAACTTGCTGATAGGGCTGGATTCCGCTCAATGGAGATTGTCGCTCTGTATGTTGACGATGTCCTCCCATACTGGCAAGAGGCAAAGGCAAAGAATAATCCTCCGTCAATGTTTCCAAACACGTTTGCATATCTTGATACAATAGCTGATCCGAAATTGAAGCAAATGAAGCTTCATCAACATAAGCACATTAGCAGTGCTCAGACGGCTGGCATTCGTAGAAGCGACGCTACATCGTCATAGCTGATCTGAGAGGTCCAGTGTGGCCGGCAGTGCGTCATTCTACCAAATCGTATCTATCGTCGTCAGTACGCGCATTAGCCGAGTCTAGTGGCCCTTTGTAGTCGGCGATTAAAAGAAACAAGCACATTAGCACTGCTAAGACGGTTGGCATTCATAAAAGTGATGCTACATTGTCATAGCTGATCTGAGAGGTCCAGTGTGGGCTGGTGGGCAGTGCTTCATTCTACCACATCGTATCAATCGTCGTCAGTACGCGCATGAGCCGCGTCTAGTGGCCCAGGATAGTCGGCAATTATACTAAACAAGCACATTAGCACTGCTCAGACGGCTGGCAGTCGTAGAAGCGACGCTACAGTCTCATAGCTGATCTGAAAGGTCCAGTGTGGGCTGGTCGGCAGTGCTTCATTCTACCAAATCGTATCTATCGTCGTCAATATGCGCATGAGCCGCGTCTAGTGGCCCATTATTGTCGGTGGTGATACTCAACAAGCACATTAGCACTGCTCAGACGGATTACTCTTGTGGGAGCGACGCAACATCGTCATAGCTGATCTGAGAGGTCCAGTGTGGGCTGGTGGGCAGTGCTTCATTTTTGACAAATCATATCTATCGTCGTCAATATGCGTATGACCCGCGTCTAATGGCCCATTATTGTCGGTGGTGATACTCAACAAGCACATTAGCACTGCTCAGATGGCTGGCAGTCATAGAAGCGACGCTACATCGACATAGCTGATCTGAGAGGTCTAGTGTTGACTGGTCGGCAGTGCTTCATTCTACCAAATCGTATCTATCGTCGTCAATATGTGCATGAGCCGCGTCTAGTGGCCCAGGATAGTCGGTAATTATACTAAACAAGCACATTAGCACTGCTCAGACGGCTGGCAGTCGTAGAAGCGACGCTACATCGTCATAGCTGATCTGAGAGGTCCAATCGGGGTTGGCCGGCAGTGCTTCATTCTACCAAATCGTATCTATCGTCGTCAATATGCGCATGAGCCGCGTCTAGTGGCCCATTACTGTTGGTGGTGATACTCAACAAGCACATTAGCACTGCTCAGACGGATTACTCTTGTAGAAGCGACGCTACATCGTCGTAGCTGATCTGAGAGGTCCAGTGTGGGCTGGCCGGCAGTGCTTTATTCTACCAAATCGTATCTATCGCCATCAGTACTCGTATGAGCCGCGTCTAGTGGCCCATTATAGTCGGTGGTGATACTCAACAAGCACATTAGCACTGCTCAGACGGCTGGCAGTCGTAGAAGCGACGCTACATCGTCATAGCTGATCTGAGAGGTCCAGTGTGGGCTGGCCGGCAGTGCTTCATTCTACCACATCGTATACACACCATCAGTACTCGTATGAGCCGCGTCTAGTGGCCCATTACTGTCGGTCATTTTACTACACAAGCACATTAGCACTGCTCAGACGGCTGGCAGTCGTAGAAGCGACGCTACATCGTCATAGCTGATCTGAGAGGTCCAATCGGGGTTGGCCGGCAGTGCTTCATTCTACCAAATCGTATCTATCGTCGTCAATATGCGCATGAGCCGCGTCTAGTGGCCCATTACTGTTGGTGGTGATACTCAACAAGCACATTAGCACTGCTCAGACGGATTACTCTTGTAGAAGCGACGCTACATCGTCGTAGCTGATCTGAGAGGTCCAGTGTGGGCTGGCCGGCAGTGCTTTATTCTACCAAATCGTATCTATCGCCATCAGTACTCGTATGAGCCGCGTCTAGTGGCCCATTATAGTCGGTGGTGATACTCAACAAGCACATTAGCACTGCTCAGACGGCTGGCAGTCGTAGAAGCGACGCTACATCGTCATAGCTGATCTGAGAGGTCCAGTGTGGGCTGGCCGGCAGTGCTTCATTCTACCACATCGTATACACACCATCAGTACTCGTATGAGCCGCGTCTAGTGGCCCATTACTGTCGGTCATTTTACTACACAAGCACATTAGCACTGCTCAGACGGCTGGCAGTCGTAGAAGCGACGCTACATCGTCATAGCTGATCTGAGAGGTCCAATTGTGGTTGGCCGGCAGTGCTTCATTCTACCAAATCGTATCTATCGTCGTCAATATGTGCATGAGCCGCGTCTAGTGGCCCATTACTGTTGGTGGTGATACTCAACAAGCACATTAGCACTGCTCAGACGGATTACTCTTGTAGAAGCGACGCTACATCGTCGTAGCTGATCTGAGAGGTCCAGTGTGGCTGACCGGCAGTGCTTTATTCTACCAAATCGTATCTATCGCCATCAGTACTCGTATGAGCCGCGTCTAGTGGCCCATTATAGTCGGTGGTGATACTCAACAAGCACATTAGCACTGCTCAGACGGCTGGCAGTCGTAGAAGCGACGCTACATCGTCATAGCTGATCTGAGAGGTCCAGTGTGGGCTGGCCGGCAGTGCTTCATTCTACCACATCGTATACACACCATCAGTACTCGTATGAGCCGCGTCTAGTGGCCCATTACTGTCGGTCATTTTACTACACAAGCACATTAGCACTGCTCAGACGGCTGGCAGTCGTAGAAGCGACGCTACATCGTCATAGCTGATCTGAGAGGTCCAATTGGGGTTGGCCGGCAGTGCTTCATTCTACCAAATCGTATCTATCGTCGTCAATATGCGCATGAGCCGCGTCAAGTGGCCCATTACTGTTGGTGGTGATACGCAACAAGCATATTAGCACTGCTCAGACGGATTACTCTTGTAGAAGCGACGCTACATCGTCATAGCTGATCTGAGAGGTCCAGTGTGGGCTGGCCGGCAGTGCTTCATTCTACCAAATCGTATCTATCGCCATCAGTACTCGTATGAGCCGCGTCGAGTGGCCCATTATAGTCGGTGGTGATACTCAACAAGCACATTAGCACTGCTCAGACGGCTGGCAGTCGTAGAAGCGACGCTACATCGTCATAGCTGATCTGAGAGGTCCAGTGTGGGCTGGCCGGCAGTGCTTCATTCTACCACATCGTATACACACCATCAGTACTCGTATGAGCCGCGTCTAGTGGCCCATTACTGTCGGTCATTTTACTACACAAGCACATTAGCACTGCTCAGACGGCTGGCAGTCGTAGAAGCGACGCTACATCGTCATAGCTGATCTGAGAGGTCCAATTGGGGTTGGCCGGCAGTGCTTCATTCTACCAAATCGTATCTATCGTCGTCAATATGCGCATGAGCCGCGTCAAGTGGCCCATTACTGTTGGTGGTGATACGCAACAAGCATATTAGCACTGCTCAGACGGATTACTCTTGTAGAAGCGACGCTACATCGTCATAGCTGATCTGAGAGGTCCAGTGTGGGCTGGCCGGCAGTGCTTCATTCTACCAAATCGTATCTATCGCCATCAGTACTCGTATGAGCCGCGTCGAGTGGCCCATTATAGTCGGTGGTGATACTCAACAAGCACATTAGCACTGCTCAGACGGCTGGCAGTCGTAGAAGCGACGCTACATCGTCATAGCTGATCTGAGAGGTCCAGTGTGGGCTGGCCGGCAGTGCTTCATTCTACCACATCGTATACACACCATCAGTACTCGTATGAGCCGCGTCTAGTGGCCCATTACTGTCGGTCATTTTACTACACAAGCACATTAGCACTGCTCAGACGGCTGGCAGTCGTAGAAGCGACGCTACATCGTCATAGCTGATCTGAGAGGTCCAATTGGGGTTGGCCGGCAGTGCTTCATTCTACCAAATCGTATCTATCGTCGTCAATATGCGCATGAGCCGCGTCAAGTGGCCCATTACTGTTGGTGGTGATACGCAACAAGCATATTAGCACTGCTCAGACGGATTACTCTTGTAGAAGCGACGCTACATCGTCATAGCTGATCTGAGAGGTCCAGTGTGGGCTGGCCGGCAGTGCTTCATTCTACCAAATCGTATCTATCGCCATCAGTACTCGTATGAGCCGCGTCGAGTGGCCCATTATAGTCGGTGGTGATACTCAACAAGCACATTAGCACTGCTCAGACGGCTGGCAGTCGTAGAAGCGACGCTACATCGTCATAGCTGATCTGAGAGGTCCAGTGTGGGCTGGCCGGCAGTGCTTCATTCTACCACATCGTATACACACCATCAGTACTCGTATGAGCCGCGTCTAGTGGCCCATTACTGTCGGTCATTTTACTACACAAGCACATTAGCACTGCTCAGACGGCTGGCAGTCGTAGAAGCGACGCTACATCGTCATAGCTGATCTGAGAGGTCCAATTGGGGTTGGCCGGCAGTGCTTCATTCTACCAAATCGTATCTATCGTCGTCAATATGCGCATGAGCCGCGTCAAGTGGCCCATTACTGTTGGTGGTGATACGCAACAAGCATATTAGCACTGCTCAGACGGATTACTCTTGTAGAAGCGACGCTACATCGTCATAGCTGATCTGAGAGGTCCAGTGTGGGCTGGCCGGCAGTGCTTCATTCTACCAAATCGTATCTATCGCCATCAGTACTCGTATGAGCCGCGTCGAGTGGCCCATTATAGTCGGTGGTGATACTCAACAAGCACATTAGCACTGCTCAGACGGCTGGCAGTCGTAGAAGCGACGCTACATCGTCATAGCTGATCTGAGAGGTCCAGTGTGGGCTGGCCGGCAGTGCTTCATTCTACCACATCGTATACACACCATCAGTACTCGTATGAGCCGCGTCTAGTGGCCCATTACTGTCGGTCATTTTACTACACAAGCACATTAGCACTGCTCAGACGGCTGGCAGTCGTAGAAGCGACGCTACATCGTCATAGCTGATCTGAGAGGTCCAATTGGGGTTGGCCGGCAGTGCTTCATTCTACCAAATCGTATCTATCGTCGTCAATATGCGCATGAGCCGCGTCAAGTGGCCCATTACTGTTGGTGGTGATACGCAACAAGCATATTAGCACTGCTCAGACGGATTACTCTTGTAGAAGCGACGCTACATCGTCATAGCTGATCTGTGAGGTCCAGTGTGGGCTGGCCGGCAGTGCTTCATTCTACCAAATCGTATCTATCGCCATCAGTACTCGTATGAGCCGCGTCTAGTGGCCCATTATAGTCGCTGGTGATACTCAACAAGCACATTAGCACTGCTCAGACGGCTGGCAGTCGTAGAAGCGACGCTACATCGTCATAGCTGATCTGAGAGGTCCAGTGTGGGCTGGCCGGCAGTGCTTCATTCTACCACATCGTATACACACCATCAGTACTCGTATGAGCCGCGTCTAGTGGCCCATTACTGTCGGTCATTTTACTACACAAGCACATTAGCACTGCTCAGACGGCTGGCAGTCGTAGAAGCGACGCTACATCGTCATAGCTGATCTGAGAGGTCCAATTGGGGTTGGCCGGCAGTGCTTCATTCTACCAAATCGTATCTATCGTCGTCAATATGCGCATGAGCCGCGTCAAGTGGCCCATTACTGTTGGTGGTGATACGCAACAAGCACATTAGCACTGCTCAGACGGATTACTCTTGTAGAAGCGACGCTACATCGTCATAGCTGATCTGAGAGGTCCAGTGTGGGCTGGCCGGCAGTGCTTCATTCTACCAAATCGTATCTATCGCCATCAGTACTCGTATGAGCCGCGTCTAGTGGCCCATTATAGTCGGTGGTGATACTCAACAAGCACATTAGCACTGCTCAGACGGCTGGCAGTCGTAGAAGCGACGCTACAGTCTCATATCTGATCTGAGAGGTCCAGTGTGGGCTGGCCGGCAGTGCTTCATTCTACCAAATCGTATACACACCATCAGTACTCGTATGAGCCGCGTCTAGTGGCCCATTACTGTCGGTCATTTTACTACACAAGCACATTAGCACTGCTCACACGGATTACTCTTGTAGAAGCGACGCTACATCGTCATAGCTGATCTGAGAGGTCCAATTGTGGTTGGCCGGCAGTGCTTCATTCTACCAAATCGTATCTATCGTCGTCAATATGTGCATGAGCCGCGTCTAGTGGCCCATTACTGTCGGTGGTGATACTAAACAAGCACATTAGCACTGCTCAGACGGATTACTCTTGTAGAAGCGACGCTACATCGTCGTAGCTGATCTGAGAGGTCCAGTGTGGCTGACCGGCAGTGCTTCATTCTACCACATCGTATACACACCATCAGTACTCGTATGAGCCGCGTCTAGTGGCCCATTACTGTCGGTCATTTTACTACACAAGCACATTAGCACTGCTCAGACGGATTACTCTTGTAGAAGCGACGCTACATCGTCATAGCTGATCTGAGAGGTCCAATTGGGGTTGGCCGGCAGTGCTTCATTCTACCAAATCGTATCTATCGTCGTCAATATGTGCATGAGCCGCGTCGAGTGGCCCATTACTGTCGGTGGTGATACTAAACAAGCACATTAGCACTGCTCAGACGGATTACTCTTGTAGAAGCGACGCTACATCGTCGTAGCTGATCTGAGAGGTCCAGTGTGGCTGACCGGCAGTGCTTCATTCTACCACATCGTATCTATCGCCATCAGTACTCGTATGAGCCGCGTCTAGTGGCCCATTATAGTCGGTGGTGATACTCAACAAGCACATTAGCACTGCTCAGACGGCTGGCAGTCGTAGAAGCGACGCTACATCGTCATAGCTGATCTGAGAGGTCCAGTGTGGGCTGGCCGGCAGTGCTTCATTCTACCACATCGTATACACACCATCAGTACTCGTATGATCCGCGTCACAGTGGCCCATTATTGTCGGTGGTGATACTCAACAAGCACATTAGCACTGCTCAGACGGCTGGCAGTCGTAGAAGCGACGCTACATCGTCGTAGCTGATCTGAGAGGTCCAGTGTGGGCTGGCCGGCAGTGCTTTATTTTTACCAAATCGTATATATCGCCATCAGTACTCGTATGAGCCGCGTCTAGTGGCCCATTATAGTCGGTGGTGATACTCAACAAGCACATTAGCACTGCTCAGACGGCTGGCAGTCGTAGAAGCGACGCTACATCGTCATAGCTGATCTGAGAGGTCCAGTGTGGGCTGGCCGGCAGTGCTTCATTCTACCACATCGTATACACACCATCAGTACTCGTATGAGCCGCGTCTAGTGGCCCATTACTGTCGGTCATTTTACTACACAAGCACATTAGCACTGCTCAGACGGATTACTCTTGTAGAAGCGACGCTACATCGTCATAGCTGATCTGAGAGGTCCAATTGGGGTTGGCCGGCAGTGCTTCATTCTACCAAATCTTATCTATCGTCGTCAATATGTGCATGAGCCGCGTCTAGTGGCCCATTATAGTCGGTGGTGATACTCAACAAGCACATTAGCACTGCTCAGACGGATTACTCTTGTAGATGCGACGCTACATCGTCGTTGCTGATCTGAGAGGTCCAGTGTGGCTTACCGGCAGTGCTTCATTCTGCCAAATCGTATCTATCGCCATCAGTACTCGTATGAGCCGTGTCTAGTGGCCCATTATTGTCGGTGGTAATACTCAACAAGCACATTAGCACTGCTCAGACGGATTACTCTTGTAGAAGCGACGCTACATCGTCATAGCTGATCTGAGAGGTCCAATTGTGGTTGGCCGGCAGTGCTTCATTTTACCAGATCGTATCTATCGTCGTCAATATGCTTATGAGCCGAATCTAGTGTCCCATTATAGTCGGTGGTGATACTCAACAAGCACATTAGCAACTGCTCAGACGGATTACTCTTGTAGGAGCGACGCTACATCGTCATAGCTGATCTGAGAGGTCCAGTGTGGGCTGGTGGGCAGTGCTTCATTTTTGCCAAATCATATCTATCTTCGTCAATATGCTCATTAGCCGCGTCTAGTGGCCGTGGTTTGTTGGTGGTGATACTTAACAAGCACATTAGCACTGCTCAGACGGATTACTCTTGTAGAAGCGACGCTACAGTCTCGTAGCCTATCTGAGAGGTCCAATCGGGGTTGGCCGGCAGTGCTTCATTCTACCAAATCGTATCTTTCGTCCTGAGGCCCATTAAAGTCGGCGATTATACCGATCAAGCACATTAGCACTGCTCAGACGGCTAGCATTCGTATAAGCGACGCTACAGTCTCGTAGCTGATCTGAGAGGTCCACTGTGGGCTGGCCGGCAGACCAACATTGAGCCATATCGCATCTATCATCGTCAATATTCGCATGAGCCGCATCTATTGTCCAAACATTTTCCCTGTTGATTGTTTGTTGTGGGTATGACGCAGGTCGTTTTTTTTGCAATTTCATACCACGGCAGTGAAAATGCTAAAGTTTAATCGTCATAAGTACTTATCCTACGTCATTGTACGAAAATGTTTGTGTTTGTGTTTATAGAGTACAGCCATGAAGGTTGCGATAACCAGGAGCATAGGTAGGTCATAGTTACTACTTACATTGACGGTCATAAGTCAGCATGTATGTCTTGAAATCTCAAATAACAGAAAATAGGATAGAGAAAGAACACAAGCGGTGATGATGAAAAATGTTTTGTTCCACAAAATTGGCACGACAGCGATGACGAGTGGGTTTAGACGGGATCTGTTCATGTTTTGCATCGTTTCGGCCGTTATAGAAAACTACCAATTCCTACGTACTTATCCGTTACAGCATTTTCTCGACCTCTCACATTTTGACTCAACGCATCCACTTACACACTGGTTGCCTCCGCCAAACATCTAAGAGCCATACATCGGTAAGTTGTGTTTCCCATACCGCTCTATTGTATTTTTCTTTTAAAAGTTTGTTTTCAATTTACCGATAATAATGATGAATATGCAATCAGCAAAGATGCTGTGGTTATCGCTGCTGTCAATCAGCTTGGTATCTGCAATCCTTCCACCTGAGACTAATTACAAAGGAGCTAATGCTCCGTCGGTGGAACATGAAATATTACGTCTGCCTAGAATGTTGAGAGGTGATAAGCTTTCCAATAAAAAACCAAAACCGGGGCCTAAACCTAAGCCGGGCAACGAAAACTGAAGTAGAGGAAGACGATGAAACTGAAGGTTTTGAAAGCGTAGCAGTAATAGAGGATTTTCCTGATCCAAATATAACCTCAGCATACTTGGAGCAATCAAATATGACCAGTGCGGCCACAAATATGACCAATACGTCCACAATGGATGATACTCTATTAAACGAGACAGTTTCAGCTGAGAATGGTTTCAGCTGAGACAGTTTCAGATGAGCAATTAGAGGAAGAGAGTTTCTATTCTTCAAATGTAGCACTCGTGACTTTGGACAATAGTGCGCCGAAGGGGTTACCTGCCATTACCTTCGCCATAACGACCGACGCAGACACTGTCGAAATAGATACCTCAGAGCTTAGTTCTCTCTTATCTGATTATTTGCTAGAACAGTTGACAGATAAGTTTCCCGATTCCTTGCTCTTACAAGTTGACCTTCATGTTGCATATAAATACAAACCAGAGAAGGAGAAAGTTGATGGGGTCGGATTCGAAGCAGACAAGGAAGATAGCTTACATATATTTACTGCGACGGGTGGCGTCTACATCCAAAAATCCAGCACTGAGATACCGACGGAAAATCAAGTCTTTGCCAAGACAAGGGATTCAGTGTCCAAAGGAGATGCAGAAGCTACTATATTGTCTTTACTGCAAGAGAACAAAGACGCAAGCCTTCAGGAAGCTAAGACTTTCTCTGTAACTGAATTGGTGCCTCGCGAGCCAAGCCCTTTGGTAGAAGAATCCAGCTTCTATCCCACGCACAATCGATGCGTTCATTGGCCTTACAGCTGTTTTGGTATTATTGGCTGGGGCTTATGTTGCAAGAGGACAGAGCAATAGCTGTGGCTGAAGACTATGGCTCTGAGGACTCCTCTGACGATGAAGAATCACTGGATTACAAAGAGAAAGATGGCGAAGAAGATGCGGAAACCCAACCACCAACTCCACCCTCAACACCACCTCAACACCACCCTCGACACCACCCTCCACACAACCCTCAACTACTGCCAAAACGAAATGTACCCCTAAGCTGATCACCTTGTCCGATTTCAACTATTATTGACGAGCTCAGTCACCTCGGTAGCGAAAATAACACAGTTGAGGACAGGAACATCAACAACAATACCCAACCGCAGGCATCTATCCTGAGGTCTTCAGCGGCAGGAACTAGAAAATCGAATGAGGATGAAAAAACGGTGTCATCCTCGCAACTTATTGCCTTGTCCGACTTCAATATCATTGATGAACTCATGTGCATGGGACAAGAATCGACAACGGAGCAGTCACGCCACGTCAAATTCGATGTAGATAATGCAACGAACACGACAAGTGGAGACACGTCAATGAAAATCTTTGATCCGTGTAGTGGTCCAGTAGAACTGGCGGATGGTGTAAAAATCGATCAATATGACATGAAATCTGAGAAATCATCAAATTCAAATAAATCGTCTAGATCTGGAATGGGTATATTTGATTGTGGAGAATTTGGAAGTGATAGTGATAGTGATAGTTCTGAAGAAGATTACCGATCAGAGTCAAGCGATTTTACTTGATGGGTTACTGTTCTGTCGCTATAGAGGTGTTTGTGTTTGTGTTTACTTCATGTTTAGATGTTTTAAATGTCAAGCTATTATTTTCATTGTTTGTTGCCTCAAGTCATTGGAATTAAAGTTAGTTAGATATAGTACACACGTAAGGATTAGTCTTGCATCAACTTTCTGCCAGCAGGCATCACAAGCGTTTATGATAGTGTCAATGGACATTTTTTATGAGCGTTCATTGCTTAAAGAAAGCCCACTCTACCCTTCGAAACATCTCTCTCTCTCTAATTACACTGTAGGTCTCTTGGTAGAAGATAGAAGGTCATTACCACAACATCATAATATGACAGGCGCAAATAAAATGAGCTAGGGTAATTTAAAATATCTAGCGCCAAGCCTGCAGAACAAAATTTACCCTAGCACATTTTGTTTGCGCCGGTCTTATATCAATCTCTTGATCATAATTGTGTGTTTTGAGAAAAGGATACTCACGAAAGAAATTCAATTGTCGCACAGCGAATGGATCTCTCATGCACAGTCAAGAGATTATCGCTCCATCAAACACCCACACATCAACCACACATCATAACTGCACCACTCAGAAGCAGGAAGCAGAAGAACGTAGGCGTGCATAGCCTTCATACAAAAAGATCTAGAGCCGAGAAGCTGCTGTTTTGAAACATTATTTGAAAGAAGAAATAGCCGCTTGATCATCAGTATGTCGCTTGCCAATCAATGTGGTAACTCGAGGAGCCATCACACCCATCACCATCAGCGAAGACGACAAAGAAATAATCGTTTCACTTTCATGTCAGTTGCAGCCATCATATCAATGAATTCGATAACGACAATCTTTGCAAGCAGGGGCGCAGGGACGCTAGCTCGTCATCTTTCCAGCAGCAGCAGTAGTAGCAGGTGTGTCACAGCTTTTGCACCGCTTGGATGCTTTGTATCTCCTCGTGTCACTGCAGTCACGTCGGATGCAGCATCAGTATCATCATCAATGCTTGATCAAATGCATAACCGCCCATCGGCATTGTCCCATACGAACATATTCACATCACTCAGCGTCATCGTCGGCGCTGTGCATGGTCAACCGCAGCAAGGATGCACAAAAAGCAACAAGATCATCATCTACTGCCACAATGGACTCAAAGCCACCAACCAACAAGAACAAATCCAAACAAAGAAACAACAAGAACAAATCAAAACAAAAACCACAATCCAACACAGGCCGACTACGTCAACTCCCACCCCTCCAACCAGCGACAGAAATCCTCTCCCGAGCCCAACGTCAAACCTTCCAAAGCATCAAGGACGACACCAAAATTGCCAATGCACGTCGCCGCACCCAAAAACGCGGTGCTCAAACCATTGACATGCTCTGCCAAAAGCTCTGCGCACCATTAAAAGAGACTGTCAAGACATACGAACGGGAGTTTAAATACATGCACCCGTTTGAAAAGGTGGTTATGGAATTGACCATCCGTGCACGTCAAAAGAGGGATGGACTCACCTTATCGAAACTACTCGATGATGTTCACCAAGGTCGAAAAGAGATACTTTCTCTAAGCAAAGATTGGATTTACAAGATAAAAAATGCAGGTAGTGCACGTGAATCGTATGAATATACCGAAGAAGCCAAGGAGGTATTGGCCAATGTCTTTTTAGATTTGATACAAGAGTCATGGACGGGTATAGCGGAATTGCAAAAGAGCTTACGAAATGTCCCGATTGTTCGATTGGATTGTCCCGCGGTGGTGTTGGTCGGTGCTCCCAATGTTGGCAAGTCGTCGATTGTTCGTGCTATATCATCGGGAACTCCAGAGGTGAACAATTACCCATTTACGACGAGGGGGATGACCTTGGGGCATGTTCAAGTGTTTTGGGAGAGTGAGGAGGATGTTGCGGTTGGGAATGTCGCGGGGGTGAGTATTCCCAGTGAGAAGGATTTGGTGCAGGAAAAGTTGGAGCGGAGGGGTGTGAAAACGAGGAGGATGCAGGAGGAAGAGGCGCTTGAGAACTTTGCCAAGATGAATGATGGAGATGGCGGCAATGATGATAGTGTTGCTGCGAATGAAGTTGTTACCAGTGTAATTGATGCAGGTGATGGAACAGGCAACCTTGAAATCGAAGCCACCAACACTATTGAACCAACCATATCCAAACGATCCTTTGCAGTATCCCAACTCTGCCAGATTATGGACTCGCCCGGTCTTCTTCGCCGCGACAACACCGATATTCGTAATGAAATGGAGGAATTGACACTAGCTGCCATGTCGCACCTACCCACGGCCGTAATGTATGTGATGGATTTGAGTGGCGGGGCGGGAGACAAGTGTTCCTCAGTAGAGGATCAATTGATACTGCGTCGAGAGGTTAGAGCAAGATTCCCACGTAGGCCATGGATTGATGTGATTTCCAAGTATGATTTGGGTGTCGTTGATGGGGCACGTGAACGACTGATCGAGATCATGGAGGCAGAACGGCTGGAAAAGGCCAAGAAGGGGTTTGATGTCGACGAAGAGAACTATTTCATTGAGCTCAGTATCAAGGAAGGACAGGGCGTCGAAGAACTGAGGCAAGAAGTGATGAGGATGCTTGGCGAGGTTCGTGTAGTGTTGGATGCCATGGCAAAAATGGACGAACGAAGTGCTCGGTCGTAAGAGTTAACTTCGCTTATTCTATTAATCTACTGCTGCTACATGCTATATAATTTTCTGCTGCTAAGCTATTTCTCGGGAACTATTCTTAATGCTGAGCCACTACTACTCACTCGCGTATTGCTTCCAATATATTCAAAACCTTCTCACTTTTGTTCTTTCTTCCAAGCTTGCATGGCCTGCCCTAAACTATCAATGATAGTCTGCTCACTCATTTCCTTTATCATTGTTCCCTCTTCAATTTCACAACGTGTTGCAACCACCTCGAGATCTCCACCAGACTGTAGCTTGTTGATCATTACTTGCACACCACCTTCTGAGATTGTTTCTTCTTTTTGTTTCTTCTTGTCATCGTTGTCGTCTTTGTCATCTTTATCACTATATGCTGAGCGCCCACCCGTTCCCTTTTTGAATAAAAATTGAACCCCAGCACAATCATCTGATTTAGGCAACTCTACTACATCCACAGCTGTAGTTAATCCCATCTGCTTGTGATCCGAAAACATCTTGGACCAGGATGATATCATTATCGACAAAGAGTCAAACTTGACGTCAATGTTCATGTCACTACTGACGAGAAGATTCGAGAATCGAGCTAGTTCCTTGTTCTCTCGATCTGCATCATCGTTGCCGAATAAATTGCCGAAGAGGTTTAGCTTTGTGCTGCAAGTAGAAAAGATATTTTGCTCGGATGTCGCCACTCTATCGTGCACGCCAATGTGGAAATGCAGACCATTACGTTTGAGGTCAGGCGATATAAACGCCGATGATATAGGCAGAGCGAGGATACCGACGACTAATGCTTTCATCATGCCTATTTGAACAATAAAATAGGAATATATGATTCGGTGTCATGATCTACTCTGCATCCATATGCAACCTGTCAGTATCTTTTTGTTTAGCTCGCTTCTTTTCCTACTACTAATTCCGCCGTTGAAATACAGGTTCAAGATCAAAGAGGAAGGACAACGAGAATTCAAAAATGAGGTGGTTGATAATTTAGGGCGACTCCCGCATGGTGAGCAGATTGCAGCGAGAAGATTGGCGAATATATTACAATATCCTGACGAAGCTCTCGAAAAGATCAGCGAGCAACTCCTTCGGGCATACTCAGCTGTTGCTGCGGTGGTTGCTGACTTCCACGTCCCTGCACTTGAGGATGGATCTAAAATTGCCCAGCGCTTCGCTGGCAGAATAGATATGACTAATGACGAAAAAGAAGCATTGTTGAACACCATCAGGGAATCATGTCGAAAGGGTGGTCGAAAGGGTGGTCGAAAGTCTGCTGAAATGCTAGAAGAAGCAGCAGATCTGGTATTGCAACTAAGAGAAGAAGGTTTTTGCGACTCATATAAAGAAGCTTTGGCCTTGCTGGAGTTTATCCTTGGCAAGAATTATCGAAAACGTTGGGAAGCGACACAGATGGCACCTGCTGTAATAGCTTTTGTGAAAGATCAACGCGAGTTCCTCGGCAAGTGCAATTCGGATGAAGAAACTCTTGCAGCGATTGAGCATGAATTTGGTAAAAATTATGTTCGAGTGTGGGTGAAGCTTGCAAAGGATGCGACTGCATTTGTGATAAAGCAACGAAAGCAGGGCAAGTGTATGGAGAACAAAGAGGCAATTGCAGCGATCAAGAAGAAGTTTTCCGATAATCATGCTCGAGCTTGGGAATTGAAATATATGGTACCGATTGCAGCAGATTTCATCAAAAAGCAACGAAAGGATGGCAAATGCAAGACGTTTGACGATGCGTTTTCAGAGATTGAGAAAGAATTTGGTTTGAATTATGCTCGTGCGTGGGAATCGACCCAGATGATACCGATTGCAGCAAATTTCATCAAAAAGCAACGAAAGGATGGCAAATGCAAGACGTTTGACGATGCTTTTGCAGAGATTGAGAAAGATTTTGGTCTGAGTTACGCTCTTGCGTGGGAATCAACGCAGATGGTACCGATTGCAGCAAATTTCATCAAAAAGCAACGAAAGGATGGCAAATGCAAGACGTTTGACGATGCTTTTGCAGAGATTGAGAAAGATTTTGGTCTGAGTTACGCTCTTGCGTGGGAATCAACGCAGATGGTACCGATTGCAGCAGATTTCATCAAAAAGCAACGAAAGGATGGCAAATGCAAGACGTTTGACGATGCTTTTGCAGAGATTGAGAAAGATTTTGGTCTGAGTTACGCTCTTGCGTGGGAATCAACGCAGATGGTACCGATTGCAGCAGCCTTCATCAAAAAGCAACGAAAGGATGGCAAATGCAAGACGTTTGACGATGCGTTTTCAGAGATTGAGAAAGATTTTGGTCTGAGTTACGCTCTTGCGTGGGAATCAACGCAGATGGTACCGATTGCAGCAGCCTTCATCAAAAAGCAACGAAAGGATGGCAAATGCAAGACGTTTGACGATGCTTTTGCAGAGATTGAGAAAGAATTTGGTTTGAATTATGCTCGAGCGTGGGAAGCAACGCAGATGGGATCGATTGCAGCAAATTTCATCAAAAAGCAACGAAAGGATGGCAAATGCAAGACGTTTGACGATGCTTTTGCAGAGATTGAGAAAGAATTTGGTTTGAATTATGCTTTAGCGTGGGAAAAAAACCAGATGGGATCGATTGCGATAGATTTCATCAAAAAGCAACGAAAGGATGGCAAATGCAAGACGTTTGACGATGCGTTTTCAGAGATTGAGAAAGAATTTGGTTTGAATTATGCTCGTGCGTGGGAATCGACCCAGATGATACCGATTGCAGCAAATTTCATCAAAAAGCAACGAAAGGATGGCAAATGCAAGACGTTTGACGATGCTTTTGCAGAGATTGAGAAAGAATTTGGTTTGAATTATGCTCGAGCGTGGGAAGCAACGCAGATGGGATCGATTGCAGCAAATTTCATCAAAAAGCAACGAAAGGATGGCAAATGCAAGACGTTTGACGATGCTTTTGCAGAGATTGAGAAAGAATTTGGTTTGAATTATGCTTTAGCGTGGGAAAAAAACCAGATGGGATCGATTGCGATAGATTTCATCAAAAAGCAACGAAAGGATGGCAAATGCAAGACGTTTGACGATGCGTTTTCAGAGATTGAGAAAGAATTTGGTTTGAATTATGCTCGTGCGTGGGAATCAACCCAGATGATACCGATTGCAGCAAATTTCATCAAAAAGCAACGAAAGGATGGCAAATGCAAGACGTTTGACGATGCTTTTGCAGAGATTGAGAAAGAATTTGGTTTGAATTATGCTCGAAAATGGGAATCAACGCAGATGGTTCCAAAAGCAGCAGCTTTCATTGAAAAGCAACGAAAGGAGGGCAAGTGTGAGAAGTTCGACGATGCTTTTGCAGAGATTGAGAAAGAATTTGGTTTGAATTATGCTCGAAAGTGGGAAGCAACGCAGATGGTTCCAAAAGCAGCAGCTTTCATTGAAAAGCAACGTGCTAATGGCAATTGCAATGAGCATTACAAGGCTTTTGTTGCGATTGAGAATAAATTTGGTCCGATTGTTGCTCGTGAGTGGGAAGCAACACTGATGTCAACAGAGCAAATTGAGTTGTCCAGATGCAATCTGAAAAATGAGTATATTGCTGAGTATGGAAAGCTAGCTAAGGCGAGACACGAGGCTGAACAAGAAAAGATTCGTCGAGCGAAACTAGCTACTACACTTGGACCTGCAAAGATCGCCCTGAACACATACGTACAGAGGCTGCGTGAAGGAAAATTGAGTCATCTGACAGCACGCGATATGAAACCTCTTGTGAACTACATTGTCACATTTCATCCAAAGGATAAATTTGACAAACCTTCAAAGTACAACACCGCGGTAAAGATGAGACACCGACTTGGCATTACCTTTCATGACAAAGTGGATTGCTTGACTAAATACTTTTCAGAGGAATAGGTCCGGAATACCTGTAAACCTAAGAACGTCATCTATTCTCATTTTTCCCGTAGAACTTCTACGTTGGAATAGTAGAAAACCAGCTCTGATTTATTTCCAGCTCTGATTTATTTCCAGCTCTGATTTATTTCTAAGTGTGTGATGGCGTAAGTAAGTAATGATATCTATACTTAAACTGACGCGCGTGAGCGTGCGTGCGTGTGTGTGTGCGTGTATATCATGTCCGTTAGTTAGTTAGTTAGTTAAGTAGCCAAAAATTGCTGGCCAAAATTAGCATATCCGCCAATTTTGGCGAGGTTGTTTCTTCTCAATTTACACAAAGTAATACGTAGGAATTAGTTCCTAAAAGTCCATTGGCGAGGCATGTGACAGCCAGTCCCAGTGTCACATTTTGAGGTGTGTGTAACACGAAGCGGATTGATTGAGTTTGGTAAAAGTGTCACATTCAGGGGGTTGAGTTTGGGAGTGTCACAAATAATAATTATTATCACAGTGCACAATCGTACTTGGAGAAGTACATAGTGGATGCAGGTGCCCAGTAGAAGCGTCTTTTCTTGCAGCGGCAACGAGTTCAGGGTAGGAGCAAGAATAGATTGGACGGTGGGTACAAGCAACATAAGCATTCATGAGAAGTGGCTTCTTGAGGTGCAGCTTCTTCTTTGGCAGCAGCGAGTGGTGAGCATGTTGCAAGGGAATACAAGAAGTGACTTGAGAGTGAAACATTTTTTGTGAGTACTAACGCGGGACGCGCTAGCCGCGCTTGAGCCGAATTGTAGATTCTCGACGAAGAAATACGTAAAATCTACGGCATGTTTTCTCAAGAGCAAGTTGTAATTTCAACTGTTCCTCACAATATTCACCTTTAACGCATAGGAGTTCACCGTTCCCCAGGACGAAGCGAAAAATATGCAGAAGCAGGGTGTCGGGCAAAGTTGAAATAGAGGTATCTTCGACATCTATCTTGTCCGAGACCTCCATTTCACCCAGCAGTTCAAGTACATCGACATTTCCATCGTCGCCTCGTTTGCGCTTGTTGGTGATGGTGTCGCGTCCGTCCGTTCGTGTGCTGTTGGAATTCATGTTTATTCTTATTTGTTATTTGTTTGTGTGGTTTGTTCGGTGCATGTCGGTTTAGTCGGGTTTGGTTTGCGCCGAGCGCCAGGACTTCTTTGAGGAGCTTTCGAGGGTGTGTCTACAGAAATTGCCCGCCTTAAGATATGCCCATCCACAGTATTTGCCCGCTCAGAAATCCGGACACAAGAATCCCGGACACTAACAAATGCCGTTTCGGTGATTGCCAGTCCACGATATTTGCCCGCCTCCATGAGCTGACACTCCCGCGGGCAATTTATGTGGACACACGCTCTGGCTGATTTGTCAGAGCAAGGAATGATGATGAGGCACATACATAGATTCAGAGAGAATATGCTTAGGTGGATTGGCTGCCTTCGAATGTATGAGAGTACTTGTTGCACACGCTCTCAGTGCTTTATGGCAAAGTTTCTTTCCCTTTATCACTCACGAAGTGCTCACTGTAATGTCTATTTCCAGCCATCACTGTGATAGTGACGAAGAATAATATGATCGTATCGTTTCTTATGTTTACAAAACTGAAAAGACACTACTCCCTATTACTCAACAATGAACCTGTTCTCATTCCTTGTTTGTTCATTGCGATAAGTAGTGATTAGGTCATCATATTTTATTCTACTTGCCTTTCTAGTCGAATTCTTCAGTTGTTCGTCACTCTAGATGTTCTAAAACCTAAAGAACAATGCTGCAGTAATTTAAGTATTTAAACACGCTCCATGTACTCTCCCTTGTCAGTATCCACCTTAATAGAAGATCCCTGCTCCACAAATCCAGGAACAGTCACGGTAGCACCACAATCTAACACAGCCGGCTTAGTATATCCCTGCGCAGTATTTCCCTTGACATTTGGCTCTGTCTCCACAACCTCATAAACATATGGAGATGGAGCTCTTACTTCAATCACTTCACCCTTGAAAAAGACAAGGTCGCACTCCATACCCTCCACAATCCACTTCTTCTGATCTTCCACAGCTTTGGCTTCCACCATAACCTCCTCAAATGATTCTGAATCCATAAAGTAACTATTACCATTCTCATCATCATACGTGTACACACTGGGCTTACGATCAATCTGCGCAGTCTCAAACTTCTCTCCGGATCGGTAAGTGTTTTCAATGGTTGTCCCACGCTTCAAGTTCTTGAATTTAATGGTTGTTTTGGCGGCACCTCGGGCTTGCTTCATGATGGAGAAGTTGAGGACCTTGTAGGGCTCGCCGTCTAATTCGAATGGTAAGGCCGTTTTTAATGTCGGATGTGTCGACGGCTACATTGAGTGATGTGGAGCGTTGGTAGGTGTTGGCGGCTGGGGCAAAGGCTGCCGATGTGGCGAAGAGGGAGGTTAAGATGGCGAGCTTCATTGTTGAATTGTTGTTACGTGTATTATTTTCCTTAGTGAAAGGTTGTAGATACAATGCATTTGTTCTTCTGTTCTGAGCTGTGAATGGCAACCAAGCCAAAGCTGTTTTGGATGGTTTTGTTGCTGGATGCTGGTCGATGCGTCACTGGGAAGTTACACGTATCCGTTCGAGTATGTGGCGAGTATGTGGCGCCAAAATACACATGTATGTCTGAACCTACTTTTGCTCTTGCAAAGATTCTCTCCTCACAAATAACTAATACTCCAGCCCTTTCAACAATAACAACAACAGAATCGCAACAATGGCAAGAGGAACCGAAGCAAAAGCTGCTCGCAAAGCCGCCCGTAAGGAGGCCAGAGCCAAGGAAGCCGAGCGCATCCTATCAGGTGAAGGAAATGTGAATGAGTTCGACACCTTTCCAACAGTTGAAAAAGAAAATGACGACGACAGCAGCAGCAGTGATGAGGAAGAGGAAGATGACAATAATGGTGTGCCCGAAAAAACTCCCGAGAAGAAAGAAAAGAAGAGTAAATCAAGCCGTGCCAAGAAGGCTGCACTACGAGCTGCTGCTGCCAAAAAACAAGGTGGTGGTGGTGGAGACATGTGTTGTCCTACCCCATCTGGCGGCGGCGGCCAAGGGATCAAGACTTTGCCACTTGTGATGCTCATCATGCTTACCGGAACAACCGTCTTACCCGCCCTACTCTACATGGGTGACTACATTGGAGCAATGATCCAGAAGAAACACTTGCTTGGTAACATCGGACACAGACTTGGCATCGGTCCCACCCCAAAGAAGCGTGTGATTTCCTTCTACGAAAAACACGATCCCGAAAAGATAACCGAGGTAGATGGCATCCTCTCCAAGTATTACGGAGATTACCCCAAGCTAGTGAAACGGTTGGAGCGCAAATACGGCGACTATGGCTACTTTATCAACTGGGAACAGGATGAAGCACCCATGAACCTTGCATTCGAACAATTGTGGGAAACACGTGATATGCTCGCCACTCAATTCGATCGACATGCTCCCGCAATAGTCAAGACGGGTGCACGTAACATGCGTCACAATTTCGGATTTGTCTACAAGAAGGGATATACATTGTGGAAGAAGCAAGTGTGGCCTGTGTTGCAGCCTTATTTGGGTGTGCCGGATGCCAAGGCGGCGAGGAAACAAAAGTTGCAGGATAAGAAGGATGCGGAGAGGAGGATGAAGGAGGCTCGTGGGCAGAGAGGTAGAAGTGCTGAGTTTAGGGATGACGATGAGATGTAAGATGGTGTTGCAGTTATGGAATGATTCATGGGGGATCAATTGGTAGAAAAGATGAAAATAGAACAAATGCAGATAGCAAGAGGATAAATAATAAACAAGCTGCAGACACATTTTCATTTAAATTATGGGTTTGAAATTGGAAACATATTTCAGATTGTGTACCCACTGATTTAATATCTATGCCTTGATAGATAAGTATCGAGTAGGTTGCATCAAGGACACTCCAAGTTTGTACCATGGTATGCATCTGTTTGAGTTTCATTCGCCTCGACTTGCTCGACCAAAATCTTGAAATCAGATTCCACGTGTCCAATATGGTTATGAGCTCAGTGTTATTGGGGATATGAATTTATTCCATCCCAAATGCTCCAGGGGTGATCTATTGTATTTTCACTAAAAAGTTCATGAATGCCTACTTCTATTGTTAACAGAATGGATGTAGAAGGGGTCAATAATTCGAATCCAGGTATAAGTTCATTTAACGGTACAGTTTCTGTAAACACGCACTAACTTGCACACTTCGAGTTGAACTCCCCAACTTTTTGGCGCTGCTTTGTGATTTCTTTCATCATCCGATCAATCTCCACTCGGAACTCTATGTGAATACTTCCAATATTCCATTGGAACAATAAGCACAACAAAGAGACTTGGGGGCAGCAGTTTAAAAAGAGAGGATATACTGCAGAATAATCTAAAAACACGATGAAATTCTCTGCAATTGCCTTTGCTACCGTCGTGGCATCTGCCTCCACGGCATCGGCCTTCACTGTATCTCCCGGTGTTGCCAATCTATCTCCAGCATCAACTACACAGAGAACCATTGCGTTCTCCGCTGCTGCTACTCAACCTCGCAGAGCCTTCGTACATCACCATCTAGAAGTAGTGCTGCATCATCAACATCACTCAACCTAGCCGGAGGCGGGGGAGCAGAAGCCCTCCAAGATTACATCACCACCCTCTCCAACACGGCCTCCCCTCTCGTAAAACGAATGGGCAATCCCAAACTAATCAAACTTGCTGGAGTTGCCGCCGTACCATTAAGCTATGCACTTGGCGCGGCTATGACTCCATCGCGACGACTTGCCGCTCGTGCTGTCGGGGGAGTTGTTGCCGCGGTGACTGCTGGGGGTGTTGGTCAGAATGCAGTTGCGGAGGATGTGCGTCGTTCGTGTCCCTCGGCCATTGCCTCTCGACTGATCGAACTTGGAGTTGATGGAGACTTTGTCAGTGATGGGATTGATCGTCTCAAGGATGATTATGGTGTGGATGATGAAGATTTTATCAGCATGAAGACAGAGGTGTACTCGGTCTATTTGGTCGGTATGGCCAAGAATCCATTGGCCAAGACTGCGGAATTGAAAGAGTTGTCCAATTTACGTGAGGCTCTGTCGTTGGATAATATGATGGTAGGACAGGCACATGCCGATGCAGCCAAAACTTTTTATAGGGATGTGACACGTTTTACGAGTGTAGAAGAATTGGACGATGAGGATCATCCGGATAGGGTTAGTTTGGATAAGATGCTCTTTTTGACAGAGCGTGCATTCCGTCAGGGAAAGGAGACCGAAGAGGCATTTACATTTGAATTTTCACGTGTGGCCAAGGCTCTTGGGGAATTGAGCATGAGTGAGGCACTCGAGCGTGCCAAGGATGTCGCACGTCCATTCTACGAACGTGCATTGGCATCTACCCGGTCCAAGTTGGAAAGTGGTGCAGTCAATTCTGATATGCTCCGAAGAGCTCGTGTGACATTGGGTATTACCGATGAGGAAGCCAAGGATATGCATGTTGAGTCATTTGCCCAGGAGGTTCGTTCTCAGCTTGGTTTACCCGATGAAGAGGATGAGGAGGATGAAATTGATATCAACCAGGACAAGCGTGTCGAGACTGTTGCTGAAATTGAGGCCAAGATGCAAAAAATGAAGGAAGAGGCGGAGAATAAGGCTATTGAGGATACTTCCTCGATTAAGTTCAGCGATGGAGCTTTCGAACAACTTTCCAAGTTGCAAGAAGTTCTTGGACTTACCGATGAGGATGCTGACTATGAAGTTGCCGCGGCTACTGAAAGGTACTGGCGTAATACAGCCTTGCAAACTCTGGAGGATGCCATTGCTGGAACAAAGGACCCGGCCAAGGCATGGAGCATCATCCAATCGCGACAGAAGGAGTTGTTCCTCAAGAATTCCAGTATGAAGTCAATGATGACAAGTATTATTATGCAATCGTTGGGAAAACCTCTCGAGAAGGTGAACACATTTGCTCGTGTAAATAATGCTGCAGCGACGTATGATGGACTTATTGATGCCATCGCTGCGAAGGAGACATGCAAGGACGTTTTGAAGGAGGCTGGATGGAGTGAATTTGAGGACTTTGAGGAGGCCTGTTTCGACCCTTTTGACAAATCCTCGGCATGTGGGTTCTTGACCAATATGGATAGACACAACATGTACCAGATCTTCTTCCAGAGATCTGTCAAGATGGATGAGGATGGCACAAAGAGTATCTCAGACGAGGCCAAGGCTCTCATGAAGGAACTCCGTGGAATGTTGGGTATCTCAGAGGAGGAGGGTGAGAATCAGATTCGTAACTTCTTCGGACCAGAACTCCAGAGCGTCTTGGTTGCAGCCGTAGATGAAGTGTCGAGAGGTAATACGACCGATGTACTACTCCAGAACATGAAAGATAAGATCGGTAGTGTTATTTCCAACTTTCAGCTTGAGGACGAGATGGTTCGTTCATACGCTGGCCCATTGTACAATCGTGCTGTGGAACAAATTGCATCCACCGCACCGGGAGGAATCCCCTCCAAGGACCAAGTAGCAACACTCGCATCTCTTCGCGATCTTCTTAGCATTGCAATGGAAGATGTGTACGAAGTTCACGGCAACACTTTTGGTGCCCAATACAAGAAGGGAATCAAGGAGGCTCTAGGAACTACCGGAGTAATCCGTGAAGAGTTCCGTGCACCATTGGAAGACTTGCGTAGTCGATTGGGTGTTTCGGATGAAGCAGCCAAAGATATTTATTTGGAAGCACTCAGCGAAAGGATGAAGCCAATGATTGAATACATTTCCAATGAGATGGAAAGATTAGTGCTGACTAACGATCAACTTGCACAAAAGAGAGGCTCCGATTACGGTGAAGATTATTTCAAGAGCGGACAAAAAGCAAGCGTAAGTTTGCTTGACATGGTTTCTGGAAACGAATTGTTGTTTCAATCGCCTTTGCTCACATTTTTGCTAACTTTGTTACAGGGAAAGCTTGGTCTTGGCACTGATGGCAACATCATGAGCGATATCATGAACCTCATTGACTTTTACGTTGAAAATGACATTGTAGAAAAGGAGGTTGTCGGTACCAAGAAGGTAGAAAAGAAGGTCCCAGCCGAAGAAGAAGGCGGAGAGGAGAAGACTATCACCGTAGAAGAACCCGTCTACGAATCTACTTACCCCATTACTGCCAAGGGGTTGAAGTGCATCGATGACAATGTCGCTGAATTGTGCTACCGCCAATTCGTCGTTAGCTCCTTTACCGACCAAAGCCCCAACGCAGCCCGCTACGAAGCATCCAAGGCCACCTTTGGAGGAATTCTTGGCCTTACAGCCGAGAAGATGGAAGAAATTGGCAGCAATATTGGTGGAATGGTCTACGATAACTACATCACGCAATCTATGTCCACCAAGGGTGCACTTGACCAACAAGATATGATGTTCCTTGCTAATATCCAAGGAAAGCTTGGCATTTCCGCCGAGAAGGGCGAGGAAATGATGCTTGATACTCAAAAGAAGATCATCTCCGAAGAGGCAAGTGCTCTCCTTGATTCTGGAGCTCCCACCCCAGAGCAAATCAAGGCGTTCCGTGAAAAGTGCAACTCTATGGGACTTGATTTGGAAACAGACGTTGGTCTTTCCAAGTCTAGACTGGTGAGCATGTTCTCAATGGAAATCACACCTGGAATAGATAGCGGAGATATCACAATTGAGAGTGCAGAAGAATTGCAAGAAATTCAAGAGAGTCTTGGATTGTCAGAAGAGGAGGGAGAAGAGGTCATTTCCGCGCTAATACAAGAACGTGCCAATGGCGTTCTTGCAGATGTTGTTGGTTGCATGTTACGAGGAATGGATGCTGTTGCTGTTGAAAGCATGGAAGTATTAGTGCAGTATGCCGCCTTCGTTGATGGTGACTTAGGATTTGAAGTGGAGGAGGCCAATGCCAACAGGGCATACAACATGTTCGAGAACAAGGATTGGTCTGGTGTTGACGAGGAGGAAGCTGAAAGGCAAAAGGCATTGCTCAAGAAGGCCTTGGGTGTTGCTCTTTGAGAAATTTTGTACTGCGAAAGACCTCGGTTACAATGACCGCCCAAGATAAAGATGAATAGAATAACGGCCACTTTAGCATGAATAAATTATCCAACCTGAGTAAGATTGAGCTAGAGAGAGAGCTTTGTTGAGTTTAGCTTCATGGTGAGAGGCTGGGGCGTTGTGCAAGTTTCCTTCCGCTTCATTTTCTAGCTGGGACTCTCGCTCAATCAAAGCGAAGAGAGTAATTACCCGTAAGTAGGGCTTGAAACCGCTACTTGAGAACTTTAGTACTTCAAGGGTACTCGGTTGAGCTGCCGCGTACATATCAATCTCTCTTTCCCTCTATTACTTCTGTTCTTTGCACTTCTATTATGACATTCTTATACTTATATTGTAGTACATAGTGAGAGCAAAGGCGAAGGTTTCTGTGAATAAGTGATGCGACAAAAATAGTCACAACAAGAAGGACAGCAAATGCAAGTGGTTTCTGCTTTCGATTAGGCTTGCCGGGATAGCGGGCATAAGGGCGTGCCCGCCACATTTATAGTCAGGTGTGGTAGAGGCTGGAACATTTAGGCCTTTTGAGGGTATATTTTGTCAATTGACGGGTAGTTTGAGCTGATTTATACCCGATTTTCCACAGTTGTTGGGCACACGTGGGCGTCGCCAAAAGAAAGGGTAACAAAAGCGTTACTACAAATCCCGTACATACTTATCTAGCCCTCTCTCTCTAGAGAAGCTCTCTTAGAGAGAAGCGACAAAATTATCTTTTAAGAGTGTTTTTTTCTAAGAAACCTGTAGAAATCGCAGAATCTGGAACCGGCACTCAGATCGCATGGGCACGTACACGCCACTATACATACTCCTTATGGATATTATTATTCTCCTTCATTTTTACTCCTAGTTCATTGTTTTGTGACAGGGAAGTGTCGGGAGATTGCCATTTACCAGACTGTCTTATCTGCCTAATCTGCGAAAGTGAAAAATGATCTCGCTCCGCCTCGCAACGCAACGGCTCTCAACAATAACATCAAGCATTGGCAGCAACTACGACCATCGCAACGCTTTGGATACCGCCGCAACATCTCTTTATCTCTACAGATCAAATAGACTCAGCACCGTCATTATCATCACCTCAGAGAACGACGAAATTCAGTCAACTTATTTTCATCAGCCAAAATAATAAACAAACATAAATAAAAATGTCCGCCGAGATCCGCCACAAAGTAACCCTCACCCTAATCCTCTTCCTCTCCCTCGTTGCCTTTGCATCCTTCCACCCCGGAACTGGATCAACCGCCTGGCTTCAATGGACTGACCTTGGTGATCTTTTTGGCGTTTGCTTATGTGTTTGACAAGGCGTTTACGAATAGTAGTATGTTCGTCTTTGACCCGGATGCTGATAACTGGAGGAGAAAGACTGAGGCTGTGGCTCAGTAAATAATTGTAGGTTGGGTTTGAGAAGGTTGTTGGTTAGATTTTAGGGGAGAGAATTTTTGTGTGTACGATTGTGGGGGCAGGGTCGATTAGGCAATAGGGGAAATATTATATACCAATGACAGCATTGGGCGGGGGGAAGATGAAAGCTGGATACAATGACAATATCTTATATTGTGTATCAAGTTTGTTCAGAAGATTAATTTCAGTTGTGATTGAGTGTTTGGGGATGTGGCCGCGCAAGATATATGCTTACAAACGTGTGTTATTACGGGTGGTTCACTGAAACGAATGATCAGGAGAATTAATCGTTTCTTCTGTCATCTTAACATTATTATAGACAAGACCTTACCTCTGTATGAGTATCACTATTGAATATCTTTAAAATGGCTCTTATTATATTTTACCTGCAGCTGGCACTGATCGGGGACACGCAGTTGTTATTGTATGGTGATTCCTTATCTTTATTCAAACACCTACCCAGGTGTTCGTGGCCAACTCAACTGATATGATGGACTCACAAGGTAATGAAGTGGTCAAAACGAAAGTATGCTGTGATGGCAATATTATGTAAACTGAAGTATCTTTGAGATGATCTAACGAACTGATTTAACAACGTGTTAAATAGTATTTACTTTTCTATTCAGCTTGAGAAAAGGAGATTATCCAGTATCCACCCCATGAAGTAAGTGAAGTTGCACCACCTTTTCCTTTTAGTGACATTGTGCCAAACATTGTCACTATCTTGACCATTTGCAGCTTCTGGATTGATCAGACATATCTCATCGATCTTGGCTTGAAGAGAAGAATGACTCAGGATGACTTGACCTTGACTTGTCGAAGTACTCAGGCTTAGGTTGTTCCCGCAGATGATTGCTTCCAATGAGCCAATGGTCGTCAGCAGACCAACAGCCAGAATATTCTCAATCATCAATGTCGGGGCATGCACAATCCAGATACTTTTTAACAAGCCATATAGGTTCACCAAAGTAAGCTGGCATGTTCTCACCTATTGACTTTGCCAACGGTCAACCTCACTTCCTCAACGAAATTGTCCCATCCTCCTCTGATAAGTATACCAAGTAGTTTAGTTGTGTTATCCTTTTCACGAGGTATCTGTACTGCAAGGTCGCTGTCAATCGAGAGATTCCTTGGTATGGATTCCTGAAGGAGGGTGGTGTGTAGGTGTATAGGATGATTATGAGGCATATTGCCCAAGCACTTTACCTAGTCGATGTTGCCAACATATATACATCGTTAGTGTTGAATGCCACACCAATACAAGTGGAGCCAGCATTGCCTTCTTTATCATTTTTATACCGCAGGTCATAGTCACGGCTTGGGAGAATTCTGCGAGCTTGCTGGAGGGTCACACGACTTTCGGATGAAGTATATAGCATCTGCATGGCTTTCGTATTCATCATTGTGTCAATTTCCCACCATGAATTTTCTCAACTCAACGTATCATCACTCTCTGCAAACAGGTCGTGGGTGCATGACCGACTAGGTACAATATGGATACTTTATCTTCATCATCTTCTAACAACAACTACATCATTGTAACAAGAGTAACAACCACCTACAATTGAATGTACCGCAGAAAATGTGGGAACACAATGGCTACTTACCCAATTACGAGAAAAGTTTGTATGTATGTGGGATAGGAGTACCACGTAGCCAGTCTGTCCTACCCCCTCCCTATCTTTTTTTCCGCGAAGCGTTGAGGTTGAGTTTGCGTCAATAATAAAGCATCTTCATAACATCCCTTGCGCCGACTGTACTTGGAAGCATTGGCACCACGACGCTCAACTACCACTGCATATCGAATACATCATTCATAAAGCAGAATATTAAACTATCAAGATGGTAGTATCAGCCGAAAAAGCGAGACAAAAAGCCGAAGCGCGACGTCAACGCATCCTTGCCAAATCGGCAGAACGTATGGATGTGGTTAGCGGATTGGCTCCCAAGGGAGGAGGTGGTACGAATGATGATGACGATGAGGAACCTGCTACGGTTCGTGTGAATTCTGTAGTTGAGGAGGTTGTGGCTGATGACAATCCAGTAGAATCTTCTGTGGTTGTTGTTGAGAATGATAACATTCCTAGCAGCAGCAGTGGTGGTGGTGGTGGTGGTGGTGGCGCAAGTAAGGGAGCACGTCGTATGGCTGCCATGAGGAGAAGACGCTATCAAAACAAGAAAAAAGAGGCCGATCAACCTAGCAATGATAATGAAGGAAAAGCACATGATGGTGCAGTCGTGACCAAGGATGCTGCAGAGGAAAAGGGAGACAAGGAATCATCATCTGAACCTATTACCCTGCAACAAGAAGAAGAACCACCGGCTGCAGAATCTACCGAAGAAGAATCACCATCATCATTATCATCCTCTGAAGAACCCAAAAAGAAGTATATGGGGGTAGCTAGAATGAGACGTAGAATCATCAAAGAAGAAAAGGCAAAACGCATCGCAGAATTGGAAGCTGCCTCCGATCCCATCGATGCTGCTGCCACAATGGCAACACTGGGCATGACAGCCTCCATGATACGCGAGGGTAGTGGTAGTGTGGTTGGTGAAGTTGATTTGAGTGAGGTTGCCATAAAGACATTGCGCGGGAAGAAAAAGTGGTGGAAATTGTTGTTCCCATCCAATGTCGTTGGTGCCACGGTTGTTTACTTTGATGTTATTGTTTATGGCAGGTTTGGATGTTGGATTGGAGCCTCATCGTATGAAGAATGCTACTGATATTGCTGGTGGAATGAATGGTGGTAGTGGAGAGAATTTGATCTATCACGTGGAATCGTCATTTACCAAACCTTGGGAATATGGTATGGGAGGAAAGGCGAGGCATATGATGGGTATGAAGGATGCTGCTCCACCAACTGCGATGCCTACCTCCTTTTCAAGGGAAGGGTTCTGTGTTAGTGGTAACATTGGTGACGATGGAGAGTGCGTAATTTTGCCGACAAGCAACGAGAAAGAGAGATCAGGAAAAGAGAAATTTATGAGCAAATTGATGAGCAAAATGAACGAGGATGAGTTTGCAGACATTAGTCTTCCCAAAGGTGTTGCAACATCTGAATTTGATGACGACGAAGAAACGTACTCTGCTCCTGTCATTGATCCAATCTTTCAAGTTGATCTGGATGCTCTCCTCCAAAACTCGCAATTGCCCGCTCCTATCAATTTCGCTGCCAAATTTGCCATTGGGTTTCATCGCATGTGGGTGCGTTACCTGTGGACAGTGCCTACTTCAATCTTGAAGAGTATCTTATACTCGCCCAAATCATTGGTAACTTCGTGGATGGCCAATCCTCCAGTATTCTTATTCATTTCGTTACTTATAAGGCTGATAGGCAAGGTGCTAGTGGGAAAGACGCCGTCGTTTTCAGAGGAAGAGAATGAAAATAATCAGGGGAAGAAATCGGATAGCATGGATATATTGGGGAAGCTTAAGGACACGGCACTGAATTATGCGACGTCGTCATTCCCCAAGACGATTTTAGTTCTGAAAACGTTGAAGGAAGTGGTGACGGTGGATATGTATGTCATACTTTACGGATTGTTAGTTGGATTGGTGACTCCCTTGGTCAAGCAAGATTTGGGATTTGGAAGTGGAAAGGTGTTGGGAGATGGGGAGCTTTGATCTAATGACTATGTCAAAAGTAGCACAACGAACATAAAATTGCTAACATTTCTCTCTTAAGTAGTAGGGGTAAATTTAAGCAGTTTGATCTGACATTTCTCTAACTGAACGATGAATATCGACGAGGAAATCAACATAGCTGCGCTCATGTGTGTCGGGGTCATCGACAAGTAAGCTATCCATCTCTTCTTCAAATACACTACCTCGTCCGACAAATACAAGAATCAATGGAGCGTAGGTATTTCGAGCTGTCAAACCGAGAGTTTCATTGGGTGAGTTGAGCATGCGAAGTTGATGGATGACGCTTCGAAGTTTATGAGCGGAGTCCGTGTCCGCAAGCGATAACCCTCCAATGGGAACGCTGCTACCTCTGACCCTGCTGTTACCTACACCTCCTACGGCAAGCAAATTCTGCCATTTTTCATCAGGCACGTCTCTCCCAATAAAGAGATAAAATGAGAAACGATCATCGAGTAGGTACATTCCACTTTCGTCGAGGCAAGCAATACTTGGATTCATAGTCTTGGGCAGTTGGCAGACAGGTCTCATAGATGCTGCGATAACGTTCGCCTCGTCAACCTTATTTTCTTGTAACACTGGTGGCGTTATCCAATGCCCATCACGCGTCCTCATACCCGACACTTGAAACAAATGTGGGTGTACGCATTGTAAGCTCATATTAGGAGAAACCATCCTACCGTAAAAAATGTGATATGCTCTTTCGTCAGCGGTCGGGAAAGGCTTTGCAGAAGTGACACCCTTCGGTAGGCTATGGCGGAGCATTCGGCTTTTTCGAAGACTCAGACAGAAGAGAGGAAGAAGTTGCAAAGACTCAGGAAGGATGAGCTGCCCAGATGGTGACGTCCGAGCCGTCGTATGCGATCGATAATTGGCAAGTATAGAAACACATTTTTTGAATACGTTTTCACGAGCCAAACGCAAGGAACCCCCGTCTCTCTCGATGTCACATACTGCCCCACGCGTAAAGATGGTAGAAATTGCACCCAAATCGGCTGATCGGAAAATGTCCGCTGGCACCTTTGTCGTGGGCAATCCCAAGGTTGACACACGGACGCGTCGTTGGCCAGTCTTGGTTGTGTACAAAACAGCCGACTGAAAAAATACCATTGGCATATCAATGCCTTTTCTGCTATTTCTATTCATAGTATCGACCACTCCTCCAATCTTGTGTTCCAACACTACAGCAATGGATGTGCCGGGGTGCATACTGGATAATTCCAACTCGGCAGAATTGACAATGCCATCACCAACAAGGTTTCCAACGGGCAGTGTAGGAGAGTATGATTTCACCTGTACTCCATTAGAGCACCGAAGCTTGAACACCACGTCGTTTCCAGTATAAGCAAGCGCTGATCGTTTCAACTCTTCCCGTAGTTGTTCTGCCGTAAAAGTGTCGCTGCTGTCACCATTTACAGCAACCCCACACTCATTGCCAACTCGAAGCCACTTGAAGTGACCGCATGTCACTCGGCATAACTCTCCCAGGGTAGCTACATCTAAGAATTCTCTCATGTTGGGATTCTTTTTCAGTTGCTTTGGATCAGTGGAGGGAACAGAGACTGACGATGACGTTACCACAATATCTAAACAGACACGATTTTTGGCACATTCCTCTCCCAATTTCTTATAAAATAAACCGGCGGGCTTATCCTTGATCAAACCAACTGCATCGTTACCACGCTCGACAAGGTGCTGAAGAGGTGTGAATAACTTTTGCTCTGCAGATGAGCCAATCCCGTAACTCGTGACAGCTTCTCGATCTCTTAGTGCACCGAGGCCATAATTGGGTCGACGGGTGGTAATCAATGTGCCTCTTCCACCCGACTCTTTGAGAGCATCGCTCAATGCTGCCAATGCTGCTCCACCACAATTTCTTGTCCATACATTATTCTGCTGTTGCTGGTGCGAATGAGAGTCACCCGACAATAATTGCTCCATCAATTCTGTAAACGAATCCAAAACACGACAAAAACGGTGCCATTCCTTCGACTCCAATCCATCCCCGACATTATATGACCACGAATTCAGAGGTAATGGACAGAATGGATCTTCAGTAACATCCGATACGATTGCCACAGCCAACTCTTCTTCACTTTCGTCTTCTTCATCTTCTTCGTTACTTCCATCATCATGCCCTTTTCTCTTGATATAAGGAAAGACCAACATATCCTGACAAAATGCAAATATACCAATCTTGACATCCTTCACAATCACACCATCCTCTTCCCTCTGCGGTGCCATAACACACAATTCCCTAGCAACACTTCGTATCCCATCCAATGATTCTTTCCATCCATGACTCTTCATGGTACCATGATGATGATGATGATGATCACCACTACTACCACCACTAACAATCCCCTCTGGAACATACTCCACCCCATACAAACACACATTCTCCACCACCCTCCCACCCACACAATACTCCCCACCAACCTCATACTCCACCGTTCCACACTGTAATGCTGTCGTATCAAATATTTGATTGGCAATGTATTCTTCGTTGGAAATGACAATGGAGGATTTGGTCCCGCACATGTTGCAATTGTAGGATTGGGTGGGTGTGTAGATTAGTCCTTGGAAGGTGTTGGTGAGTGTGGAGGATGTTGAGGAGGAGGAGGATGAGTTGGAGTTGGAGGGTGTGCAGTAGGGGTTGAGGTAGGCATTGCATCGATTACATCTTGGTGGTGTAATGGTTTGTGTTGTTTTTGTTCTTGTATGGTGGTGATGGTGGTGGTGGTGTGGATTCGCATTGGTGTTATCATCAGTAACTTGAATGGAACGTTTGGTACCACGAATGACAGGGATGCGTTCTGGATCATTCTCCTTTTCTTCTACTTTTGTATTGCCATTGATCGTCGCATCACTATTACCGCTCATGCTGACAAGACCATTTCCATCAAATGGAGCAATGACATGATCAATATCACCACAGGTCAGTGTATTGAACGTAGTATCACTGTAGATATCTCCCTGTTCACGTCCGTTCCAATGACTCGAAGATGTTGTTGTTGTGTTTCTCCCACCATTATTCAATGCATCATTACCACCACCATCAACACTTCCACTTCGGTGACAACACAATGTAGTCAAAGAACCCAACGGGGTCACAATCAACCCCAATGGTAAATCCCCACACGAACGTAATGTCTTATGATCCGTTGGGAAGGTGTGTAGTGTCGATGCTAGTAGTCGTGGTGATGCATTCTTATTCTTATTATTATTGGCACCACCACCACCACCGGCAAAGATGTAGCGTGAGTCCAAGGGAGGTGGTGGATGAATGATTACACCACCATTTGCACCACTTCCACTACCAGGATGCATTCCCATTCCATTGGCAGTGGTATTGTGATTGGAACTTGGATAAATCGTCGCAGGAGCGTGATGTGGACGAGTGAATAGTGGTATTCGTGGTATTTGAGATGGATCAATTTTGGGACTGGGATTGTTTTGGTGATGGTGGTGGTAGTTGGTGGAATTGGTAGTTGGTTGTGGTGGATAATTGTTGTTGGTGGTGGTGTTGTATTGTGGTCTGGATGGTTGTGGGGGCTGCATGGATGAAGATTGCATTGGTTGCACTGACTGCAGTTGTTGAGGTTGATGATGCGATGGTGGCTGCATTGCATTACTTGAAAACTGATTTTGCTGCTGTTGGAAGTTCTGCTGTTGTTGAATTGGCGGCGGCGGCGGCAAAGGCTGCTGCTGTCGAGCATGCGGATTGTAATTATTTGACATTGCTGGAGGAGGAGGAGGTGGCGGTGGTGGCATAGCAGCGCCTACACGATTATATTGCTGTTGCGGAACCGCACTGTTGGTAGTAGTGTAAGTGGATGGGATTGCTGACGATTGTGGTGCTGCATTCGAAATACCGAGATGACTGAACTGACTTGTTGGAACCGAATAATTAGTATTACGTGCCATTATTATTGAAATGCTGCTGTGGCTGTTGCTGAGAAAAGGCTGCTGGAGGCGAAGGGCCCTGTCGCAGCAGCTGCTGTTGTGGTACTGCTGGGGGCGGTGGAGCAAATTGATGATGTTGTTGTCGATTCATGCCATTCAAATTAGTAGCATTGTTGCGATTCATCATCATCATCATTGGCGGAGGTGGAGCACGAGGCGGATGAACACCGCCGCTGCCAGAAATGTTATTTCGATTCAGCAATACCTTGTTGATGCGCCACGGGAGTATTATTGCCATTGCTCCTCCCATTAGCACCAGCAGGCTTGATGCCGTAGGGAGCTGGAGGAGGTGGCAATCGAGGTGGTGGAGGTGGGCCTGGCATACTACTTACGCTTACTGCGTCCACAAGAAATGATATGGTTGCAACGCAAGTTTACTTAGGGTTTAGGAAGCGAAAGATTGGGGTTGGGGCGAATGCGTCGATACCGAAGCATAATACTGTACGGCTAGGTTCAAATAGCACTTTTGAATTCATTACTGGTAGTTAGACAACGAACGAGGTATCAATGAGATCCTAAGGACCAACAGGATGTGATTTTTGTTTCATCTGGGCCTGTGAGACCAGTAGTTGTGGTGTTATTGGCGGCCGTAGGAGAGGGTATTTCACCATGGTTTAGCTCATTATTATTTTAGTGATGACTTTCTCGAAGAAAACTATTGTACGTAGGAATTGACTGTATTTTGGACCGGCACTCAATCTGTCTCATCTAATTTCTGAAACTGGGATTCCCTCACAGTTCGACCTATTTTATATGAAAAAATTTTTAGCTCGCTCCACTTCTAGCTTGCTTAAGGGTTAACCCCAAAAAAGGTCCCCTCTTCCATTTTCCCTGGGTCTTTGGCTTCATATCACAAATTCATTTCACATTTCACCATGATTCGGAACTAATAAAGTAGGCTCCGATGCACCCCGGATTTGAACTCAGCTTATCGAGAGGATTTCAGAATTGTGCTTACCTTTACCATAGCACCAATACTCGCAGAGAAGCAACATGATGGATAGGCTAACACTACAGATCGCCGACATTCTTCTGCTCTGGTAAAAAATCCTCATCACACGGCGATGCCTTCTCCTAAGTTCAAGCAGCGCACGCTTCTCGGCATAATTGCATCCTTTGCAACTGGTGCCTACTGTTTGATCTTCATCATCACAATTAACCTTCATCATAAAGCATTGGGTGACTTAGATAGCCATGTCCAAGGAGTTGAAAATCTACGCATTCGATCCGCTCTTGGTGATCGAACAAATCACAAAAAGCAAAAATCAATGAGGAAGTTAAAGGATGGTCCAGAGGTAGCAGATGGAACATTCAACACCTTTCCCATCTACTACAAGAGCGTGGAAGATGGCTGGCATTCCAATGCACATTGCATCGGTGATAATTTTTCAGACAAGGCATGGCAAGGTCGATCATGTCACTTTCAAAATCTTTGCTTTGATACAGAGGAAATGACATACGCAATCTTTACATCACCAGAACAAGTTGAACTCGAAAAAGCATTGCAACATGATTTGCTTACTGGTTTCTCTGTTGCATCATCAATGGAGACTTCTGTATCCATTGGTGGAATAAATCCTAAATGGAACAAAGACCTGGATACAGTTAAATGATACCCAAATTTGTTGCCTGTGGAGAAAATCCAATCCATGGGGTATTACTCACTAGGAGCAGATTCAGTTCTTATACCTTACCACAGTCTAGCGGGACAGAATCCAGGACATCTGGTCTGGGATGACTTCCTCCCAATCTATACTTTACTCACAGGGTTTGGCCTACTGGAAATGGATTTGGTGCTAGTACGGCAGCATTTTGAACCTGCACTGTGGGCATCATGTCAGTTCAAGTATAGTGAATGCAAAGCTGTACTCAATAAGTTCTATCCGCTTATTGGAACAATGCTGCAAGAAACATGCACGCAGAATGACACCGTCCTTGAAATTTATGGAGGAGGAGAGAAGAAGTCCAAATATGTATGTTCTCCTAATGGGGCTGCAGGGCTTGGAATGCTGACTGATCATGGGTTAAAAAAACATGGGTGGAAACCGGATGATTACAAGTCAACACATAACCATGGGAGGTCGGCTAGTTTATATTCATTCCGGAATTGGATGATGAAAAATATTGGAGTGGAGTCCACTTCTCAGATTCATAAGCCACCTTATCGGATCATCTTCTCAGAAGGGTCAAGTGAAGATGTTGATAGAAATATGACATTTACAAAGCAATCAAGGTTGATCGAGGACAAACTGGGAGACAAGTATGCACTCGACATTGTTGAGGTAAATTTATCCACCATGTCACTTGAAGATCAACTCGAACTGGCAAATGGTGCATCTATCTTCGTTACTATGAGCGGTGGAGGTGCCGTAACAGCTATGTTCCTCCCCAGGGGGGCAAGTCTCTTTGTTTATTACACAATTGAAGGGAAAACAAACAAAAACAAAGTACCTGCAAGGCTTGATTGGGACTTGTTCAACAATATGGGTCACATCCGAACGCATTGGTTGCCAAAAGGACTTGCAAATACTACAGAAAACCAACATGCATTTGTTAAATTAGTGGAGCATGAGTTGGATGTCATATCCCATGCAAATTTATTGAGAAACGCGGAAGAGTGAGGACATTAACATAGAGCAGTTGATTGCTGGCGGCACCTTATCTCATGTCCTTATGACATGTAGCGCTGTCAATATAAATCTATGGAGTAACAATGTAACTATCACCGAGACGTAGCAGTTCATTTGAGATGAACTGGATAGGTGGCTTACTTTAACTCTACATTCTCATTTCCCTTCTCAGCTTTTCAAACTCATCATCCTCTTGTACTTCTCGTAGTCTCTTTTTATCTTGGGCTGCAGCCGCAGCAGATGGTAGCATCGCTTTTACGTATGCAATCCGTCTGGGCAGTGCAAATGAGCTTGAATAGTATCGCCGCCAACTATAATGGGCCACTAGAAGCTGCTCGTGCGATGATTGACGACAATAGATACGATATGGTTTATGCAGTGCTGCCAGAACATACAATACTCAATCAAGACTGTCATACTAGTCTTGACGCTCTCTTCAAGGCTTCCACAGCACTTGGATCGAACTGGACATCTGATTCCTTCCCAAGATCTTCGACAAGTTGTGTTATCGTACCTCCTATTTCAGACATGTTGCTGTCCTCCTTGTGTCTAATTGAAGCGGTTGAATGTCGTAATACCTTGAGATTCCTTCTGCCTCTTCTGTTGTCTTGCTAAAGGCAGCTGCTACACGGGTGCATTCATCTTGTGTCGTCACAGGTGCACCATCGCCATCATTGTCGGTGACAATTTCTCTCGCTGCCATCTTCAGTGCTTCCACAGCATCGCCGTCAAAATTAATTCCAGAATCGGTAGCGACATCTCCAATGAGTTGTTCGATCATGATTGTGCACAACCATGTCCATTGCAGCCTCTCGCAATGCCGACACAGCACCTCCATCAAATATGTGAACCTGTACCGATGTTCCTTCGGTGGTGAACTCCTTTACAATGCCCTCGATCATCTGATCCATCAAAGGATATTCACCAAGAATGATTGAACTAGATTGAGAGTTGTACTGCTGGTTCTTTCTTGGTTGTGTTCGTTTGTATTTTCTCTTTGTTGGGGAGTAAGCTAGTGGATTTGAAACATCATTCGTTTTTCTCGTCTTTGTTGGTGTAGAAGGGGAACGTAAATTGTTTGAATCATGCAGTGCGTTTCGCTGGTGACGATGGTAGCAAGGACTGATTCTCGATGAAACTGCGTTCGATGTCTCGATACTTCTTGTTGCCTCGCTTTGGATTCCCTTTCCGCTTGTTTCTAGATGATTGGGAAGATAGTGTCATTTGTTCGCTGGGCTTTTGTCTGGGTGGTAATTCCGGCGCACTACTGACAGCATTAGAGGTGGCGTCATTATCATTGGCACTTTCCACTACGACATCTAGACGACATTGTGATTGCTTTTCAATAATCCTTGACTGCTTTTCAATCATCTTTTGTTTCTTCTTGTCATTCTTTTCCTTTGCCTTTAGCTCTCGTAATTCTTCCCGTTGCCTCTTTCTTAGATCCACTTCATCTTGCTTCCTCTTCTGATCTATAGCCGACTCCATTGCCTCCTGATTTGCCGTGCGTTGCTTCTTCATTACAACAGGTGTCTGTTGAAACCAGTGCAGCATTTCCATTGCTTTCCATACCCGCTGCCCCACCTCGTTTGCCAATAAAAGGCGACTCCTGAAAACCAAAACGACCCATCAAAATCTGCCTCGAATGTAATATTTTCTCTGCCTCCTTCCATCCCTTAAATTCGACACTCTTTGTTGTGGAATGAGCAGCATCGACACCCACGTAGGTATCAGGAGGGCAATTTCGCACAACCCAGCTTTCTCGACCGTGCTTGTTGGCGGCACACCATGGATATGGGAAGCCTCGTTCATGAGCTGAGGCAGCGGCAAGAAGTCCAAAGAAATGTTTATTGTCGCTCATCCTCCTCTTCACTACATTGCAGCTCCTCCATTCATTAGTTCCATCTGCATGCGTCTGCGTTCATTTTTCCCTTTATTTGGTTGTGTGCCGCTTGCTCCAACATTCGACTACGCTCCTCATTTTCATAGGCCTGCTGCTGTTCGTGCATCTGACGATGCTGTTGCAAATATTCAAGCTCCCGAATAGCCGTGCGTGATAATCTGCACCATACAACATGTCGAAGTGGTAAGTACGATCGATACCCAGGCATAAGGCCACCACCTGCCCCCGCCGCCGAAGCGAGAGCATAAAAGGAGCTCCCCCTAAATAGAGTTATTATTACGAGCTCCTCAAGTGAATGATAAATATGTGCCTACAGCATTGAAACAGCAACCGTTAAACGCGTGTTAATGCATTTATTGCTCGATTTGCTTGAATTCGTAAGCGTGCTTTTGCAAAGTGGTAGCATGCATAATAACAACTAAGCAGTGCGGCAGTGATATGAATCTGCCTTTCAAGAGTGGTGGAAGCTCAACAATGAAGCAGCGTTCAATACCAGCGGCGCAAGCGAACAACAATGGCAACATATCAATTCCCTCAAAGCACCGCAATAATCTATCACGTGCTGGGAGTAAAGCACGGTCGTCGTCTTATCGATTCTCACCCAGGCTGGCAAATCTTGTCATTGGTATCATTTTTGGCTGCATTCTGTTGGGTATTATCATTTTGCATAGACATTTAGATCAGTTGTTAGAGGCGAAACATACAACAACACCTCCTGTAACAGGAAGTAATAGTAATTCCAGAGCTGACCACTTCACAGCACCACAACCCGTCTATAATCAAAAACGAAGCAATCATCACATTGAAGGTCGTGGATCTGGATCGGCAAGAGGATCAGTCAAATGCGATACTGACATATCTGACCTTGTGTCATATTGGGACGAACCGTTAAGTGATGCCGATCGAAGCTTTCGTTCCCCCTTCTTGGACAATCCATTAACAACAGCAGCAGCATCATCATCATCTGACAAAATGAATACAATAAAGCCAAAGAGATATCTAAGTTTCGAGCCAGATCTTGGAGGATGGAACAACATTCGAATGGAATTTGAAATCATGGTAGTCTTTGCTGCGGCAACCGGTCGAACATTGATACTACCACCCGACGCACCTCTCTATTTGCTTCAAAAAGATAGTAAAATCAAACACCGTGGATTGAAACACTTCTTTCATGACTTTACTGATGTTGTGGATGTCATGAGTATGGAAGAATTTTACAACTTGGAAGTGCTGGGGAAGACGAACTCGTACAAACAATACTCTTTGCCGAGTGATAAGGAGGTATTGTTACAGCTTGTAAAGTCTCTTTCGAAGTGTAATTTTCGGAAGAAGAGTGAAATGTCCTGTAGTGTGGTGTTTGAACATCTCAGTGACATTGCAGATTTTGTACCTGATTGGCATGGCGAGCATCATTGTTTGATCATGGATGATAAGAAGTGGTTTAAAGATGCACCTACAGAAATGACGGAAGAATTACAACGTTTTTGTGGTACAAGAGAACCAGCCTTCTACAACACGACAATACACGATGCACCTCTGCTCCATTTTCGGACTGGAGCTACGCACAAAGAGACAAGGCTGCTTTCTCAGTTCTATTCCTTTATCCATTTCACTAATCCACATGTTGGCAATTTCTACAAGCGCCTGATTAGGAATCGATGCCGTTATTCAGATGAAATATTCTGTAGTAGTGGTAAGATTATCCAGGCATTGTCTTCAGGTGGAAATACGGATATCAACAGTAATCATACGTTGAGTTCGTATTCTTCCATGCACATTAGACGAGGTTAGTGCTCATATGTTCTTTTGAACTTGAACCCATGTATTTGTTCATTTCTTTCATGGTTGAAATTTCCTAACATACAATTCATCTCTCTAGGTGACTTTCAATGGAAGAAAATGCGAATCACTGCAGAGGAGTGGTTCGAGAACACGAAGGATATTTTCCACCCTGGAGAAACCATTTACATTGCCACAGGTTAGTTCTTATTTACAGTTTTAGTTGCTTCTGTCAGGTGTTCTTGTACTTGATTGTGCGAACTCACAACGATCATTTCTTCCTATCTTTCATAAGACGAGTCAAATAGAACATTCTTTGAACCACTGGCAGCACATTACAACTTAAAGTTCCTATCAGATTTTCAAGACTTGGCAGGACTAAGTGATCTAGATCCAAATTTTGCAGGTATGATAGATCAAGTGGTCTGCTCGAGAGGTAGGGTATTTGTTGGTACCTACTTCTCTTCGTTCTCGGCGTACATTGGAAGAATGAGAGGCTATCATGGAACTTCCAATAAGCTCATGTTCTATGGTCAGAGTGATAGGATGTTTGAAACACATTCTTGGTCTTATCCGCACTCATCGTATTCAGCAAGAGAATACCCTACCGGGTGGAATGGCATTGACGGAGAAACTGAGCCCTCAGAAGTTGATTTCTTTTAGGTTGTGACTTGTTGAGAGAGCCATACTGATACTGAGTTCTCTAGTGTATAAGCAGCTATCTTGTCATTCACATCTATCAGATCTCTGCTACTTCCACTTCCACCGCTGAATTCATTTTACTTTTGCAACCTTTTGCAACGCAATCTGTTCAGCAATATTGTTGAACAATTTAGGCCTATCATTATATCACCATAACCACTCTGCAACAGAGTGAGTCGGATCTAAATCATTATGATCTATGAATACATTTTACTTCTGCAACCTTTTGCAACGGCCGGCCAACGCATATATAATATATTATATCTATTCAGCAAAAAGCCTATCTATCACCATTACCACTCTGTAATTTTACTTACTTATTCCAACCAAAGCAGAAGAAGCCAAACGAAGCCAAACGCGGTGTCACAAAGTTGTCTATTGAATTCAATATTGATTCCTACTTTGAAAGGCGGAGTAGAATCTGTCGCAACCATCAACCCAGCTTTCCCCTTCTCCTATGTATATATCTAAAATGGGCGGGAGGCGGGAATGGTTTTTTAAACTTTGGAACACTGTTGCCATCATTCATGCAGATGCACCCATAAGTAAGATCAACATCAACTGTTACACTCCACGACCATGGGGCACGATCACAGCCACGGGCACAGCCATAGCCACAGCCACAGCCATAATGGCTCGTCTCATTGCGACGAGGAAGTCGGCAACCACAATCACGAAGAAGAGAAGGTGAAAAGGGCTACTGTCACTGTCACCGCCGAACAAGAACGCCGACTAGAGGTCCTGAGGAAATTGAAAACTGCATCGTCTCTTTGCTTCGTCTTCTTCCTAATCGAGGTTATTGGGGGACTCCTGGCTGGATCTCTAGCTGTACTCTCTGATGCGGCTCACCTCGCTGCCGATCTGTCCGCATTTGTGGTGGCAATATTGGGTTCGCACATTGCCGCTCTTCCGGCTTCAGAAGCCCATACATTTGGGTTGAAAAGGACGGAATCACTCGCTGCTCTATTTTCAATGGTCAGCTTGGTCATTTTGTCTGTTGGTCTTGCTATTGAGGCCTTGAGGCGCATTTATTTCATCTTCCAAGGAGGGGAAGATTTTCAGCAAGTTGATGGGAAGTTGATGTCGACGATTGCTTTCATTGGAGTAATCGTTAATGTTATTCTAGCTTACGTCCTTGGTGAGGATCACGTGCACATGGTGGGCTCTGATGAATGCCATAGTGGACACGATCATTCTCATGGTCATAGTGGCCATGATAATTCTCATAGCCATGGGAACGGCGAGACAGAATCGTTGGTATCTTCTCAAAAGGAAAGATACGTCCATCAGCATACAGATGAAATAGTACAAGCAGATCCCGGGCGCAACGTCAACTTGCATGCTGCGTATCTCCACGTCTTGGCAGATTTAGCCCAATCTGTTGTAGTATTTGTTGCGGGCTTGATCATTTGGTATGAGCCTTCATGGCAAATTACCGATCCAATTTGCACGCTAATCTTTTCAGTCCTTGTGTGTTGGTCTACAGTTAGTCCTATTCGGTCCAGTCTTTCTGTATTATTAGAGGAGGTCCCTCCTGGAGTAGAATATGATGAAGTATTTGATGCCATCAGGCATGTGAAAGGCGTCAGCGACGTTCATGATCTCCACATTTGGTCAATCTCGCACGGTCAAAGCTGTTTGAGTGTTCACGCCGCTGCAGAAGATATTGAGACAGCATACCGCGACATTAAGAAATTGTGTCATGTGAGGAAAATCACGCACTTGACGATTCAATTGCAGCCTAATACAATTGAAGATTGCGTCACTTGCGAAGACAATTCAGATCATCAGTGCCGATAAGGGAGACACTCCAACTGCTAACGATGACTGCAAACATGTCGTTGACGGACATCATACAGCACAGACGACGAATTGTTGTAATAGAGATAGATTAGAGGTGAGAAAATAGAATGATACCAATAAAGTTGATGCGGTAGATTGGCGCATGTGTGACGCAACAAGTAGTACAATACTACGTAACTCTAATAGAAAGATTCATTATTTACTAAAGCAAAAATCTCAATCAATTATTTTTGCCATGTGATTTCCAAGAGCCAAACTTGATGTCAAACCTGGTGATTCAATTCCCAACAAAACGTGTAAACCGGGGACACCATGATGCATAGGAGAAGCAATGAAGAAGTCTTTGAGAGCATTATTGCCACAGTTTATTCTCGAAGGATGCCACAGCTTTGGTCGTATACCAGAATAGTCTGCTACCAAGTTATCGTCGTTTAGATCTGGCCAGTACTTTCGTATCGCTGCATAGAATGATTTGGCACGGTTTGGATCCACATTCATATCAATATCATTCGGATTGGTCACAGTATCATCTATCCATTCCACATCAGGTCCGAATTTGGTTGATCCAGATAGGTCAATTGTTGCGTGAACACCAAGGCCCCCCCCTGCCGGATCAGGCAATGGGTAGATGAGCTTCGAAAATGGCTGTTTTTGATTTTGCAATACAAAGTAATTGCCCTTTGCATAGTATTGCCTTGGTATCCTAGCTTCGTTCTCTTTATCGATGGAAGATCGTTGATTTGATTGCAACAAAATATCAGATGCAATCTTGTGCGAGTGCAATCCTGCACAAACTATCACGTTATCACAAACGATCTCTTCTCCATCTACAGTGAGTATCACATTCGAGCCTTCAGATCTTCCTCTCTCCACACGACAATTGAGGGCTAGTGTTGAACAATTCTCCTCTGCTTCCGCGAGCATACTCTGCATCAAGGAATGCGAATCAACGATACCAGTTGAAGGACTGTACACAGCACCAGTACATTTTACATTTGGTTCATACACGTCCGAGTAAGGATCATTGATATCTTCCATGGAAACTAAACGTAAATCATGAACCCCATTTCCTTTTGCATACTCAACCAGTTTTGGCAAACCATGATCTCGTTGGTCAGCATCTGTTGCGACCAAAAGCTTTCCACACTGTTTGAATGGTATATCTCTGTCCTTACAATACTGATATAATAATTGTTTCCCCTCTACACAAAATTTTGATTTGTACGGCATGATATTTCGATCATAGTATATCCCAGCGTGAATTACTTCGGAGTTTCTAGAGCTGGTCTCCGACCCGATTGAGGTAGCTTGCTCTAGAAGCAACACTTCATGTCCTTTTTTGGAGAGAGCACGGCCGACTGCCAAGCCTATTACACCGGCTCCGATTATGGCAGTTTGAATGTGGTGTTGGCATAATGATTGTGTTGGTAGTACCATAGCATTGATGATTACACATATAATTTCACAGGTCAAAGCAACCAGAAGCAACCGCACCAATACCGCCAGAAATTTTTGTCGTATGAAGTTGGTAAGGATGTGCTCAGCGTTAATATATGTTATTAGATGTGGTGGTGAGCCATATCGATGGCAAAGCGGTCGCTGATAGCTGCTTTTAGAGAGAGCTGCTTAAAGGCTGCCATGCCATCGCCGAACGCCAAATAATAAGTAACGAATTGATGACTGAAGCCAGCACAGCAAAAAAAATACGAAGGCGGGGGCCGCAGAACATCAACACCAACGCACCTGTCGCCTGTCGCCCGTGTCCATATCGTACCACATCGCACGGAACATTCATTGAAGTGAACACAAACGATGACAATGATCAAGATACTTGGCAGGGTTGTGTTCCTCTCTGCACTGTTTCAACAGGGCGATGCTCTCTCCGTCGGCGGCCCGTCGATTCTATCAAGGCGTGCAGCCGTTTCAGCACTGTCTACCGCTGCGATTTGTAGCACGAGTTTAGCACCGTCTGCGGCAAATGCAGCAACTGAAGACAAGCCGAAAAGATCATTTCGTCGTTATCCTTCCATTCGATTCATTGCTGCATTAGGCGATCCGAAGTCATCCAGTGGATCTGGATCCGAAACGTGGGGCCTGTGGAGAGACGACCCTGGGCCTCGTGGAGTGTATTTGAAAGATTACGACCGACGCTTGAAATCAAACAACAACGTAGCTCCTGCAGGATGGACATTTGATCCTAGTGACTGGTGGGTGGAAGAGCATGGGTTGATAATGTCTACTCCGGAACCATTGCCAAGAAAAAGTATCAACAAAGAGACGAAAGAGATTATTCCAGAGAAACAGTATGTTGTAACAGGTGATCGTGATATCACAACAGTCTTGACTGTTCGGGATGATGGTACTTGGGAATTGGAAAAGGGATCTCTTTATGATGTGACACATTTGCCATGTCGATCGGCTGCTTACAGAGGAGATACTTGTGCACCTATGAATGCAAACATGAAAGACTTCCCTGTGAAGCCAGGAGCAGAAATGCCAGTGATACAAGGGTGTGCGAAACAAGATTATGCAGTTCTGTTTGTTCTCGGGGAGGCTGTTTAAATCAGAGCTCTCTTGTATTAATCAGAGCTGTTGTTTTCTTTGACGTCAGCCTTCAACCTTCAAACGCGTACTTGACAAGCATGAGCTGATGCAGATGCATTTGCATCATCAAATCAAATAGAAGAGCAATAATGAACTAGTTTGCACTGGTTGAAACCCTATTCATTCCCCCAGCCCAAAACAATGTAAATCTTCCACAAATACGGTGTTTTAGATGCTGCTGAAACATATATTTCTTCTCGATTACAACAACATATGTGCAACAAGATCTATTGATTGTCGAAGAAGTCCGAAACTCTGCTCCATTGCATAGCCTCTTTGATAGATACGTATCTGAAAATACGGACGCCATCGATTCGTTTCTCACACTACGTTAATGATTACGTAATATACAGACTAATCAGTACTACTGCGATAACATCAACTAATAATATAATTACATGGTAAGGATACATAACAAGGATAAAGATGGTGAGAAGTGAGTGATCGTCTAAGGGAATGAGACGTTCCGTGCTACACGAAACGCTCCCCGTGAATTGTAAGCTTACGCTTGCGATTCATAAAGCTAAGTCTCATTTCATTGGAAATCTTCTCATCCATTATCGTGCACTGATTTGGGTAATATATGAAGTCGTTGAAGAAAGTTGGATCCTCTTGTATGAAGGTAATTTCTTCTTGAGTGTGTCCGAGTAGTTGACTCGTTGACTCCGTCCAGGAGGTATTATCGACATTGTAAAATTCTCGTTGCGGTATACTCCCCCTTGATGATAATGTGTCGGCTCCAAGATTTGTAGATTCAACCGTACTCTGCTTCTTGTGAATTGAACGATAAGATTCTGATCCTCGCCTTCTCTCCCAACAGAACAGGTATTTCCGCTGGGTCTTCCTCAATCGTCTCCCGTAAAAATCCTTCCAATCTGTGCTATGTTTTGGGGCTTCTTCGACATGCATTATAGACGTAGCAAGTCTCCTGTCTGGATACCTGTCCAGGTAACGTATAATTCCGTAAATAGCTTTCGAGGTGTCCAAGACGAAGTGCGGTCATGTATTGTGTCATGATGACGACATCAATCTGAATATAAATGCGTCCAAATCCAATCGATCGAAGCATTCCCATGATCTGTTGATATCTAGTTGGACACTGTTTTAACTTCTCCCCGTTGGCCGCTGGGTGCATTCAGCCCAATATGATGACCGGTATTAATGTATGCTTGGATTCCCTCGGCACCAAATCTGGCAACATGTTTTGATCATGCTTGCGGTCAAAATGATCCCTATATACCGGCTGGATCAATCTTCACCAGCCTCTACGGTCTCCCCGTAAACGTAAATACCTTTCAATGTACGTCCTTTCAATGTAACCCCTCAGATGCATCGCGGTCCTGTATGCCCGAGTGTCACGAGATGCTTTGATCAAAATTGATCGTCGTACAGAAATGAGTTGCTGGTATCTTTACCTCTTTCACCGCTTTAGTCCGGTGACTAGTTCTAGCGTTCTGGATACTTAATTGATTGAGTTCTCTCTCCTCCTTCTCATTCATCGTGTTGTCTCAGAGGCTCTTGCCATGTCCTTCTTCCTGCCCGAGGTCGTTTATTATTCTCTCAGAGCTTAATCATCACCTCGTTCGGGTTCTTGGTTCTTGGTAGGATGTCGTTTACGTTGACCGATATTATCTCATAATGGATGATGGATTGTGTCCCTAATCGCGTGTCTTGAGAGTGACTCTTCATCCTGTATACACCTTTGGCAAGCATAGTTCTGTACGTTGTAAATCATGTTACGCATAGTGGCAAATCTTCACTTCATTCCCTTTATCTTCGCTATCTCAAGTGATTCTAACTTCGAGCCACGTTCTCACTTAAATTCAAGCGTGCGTTGCCCATACAAAAATTCGTGGCCGGTACGTCTAATGGCAGTTTTGTACATGAGGTAAGCATTGTCCCGTGGGTGACAGATCTGGATCTGTACCTGTGCTGTTTTACCCAAACTTTGATGCGTTTGGCTGTTCAAGGAGTCGTTTCCTCGCAACCTCTTCTATGTTCCGATATGTGTCGCCTGTATTGCTTGTGTAACATGTGGGATGTCGTGTTTCCAGAGTCAGCATGTGACTTCCTTGGTATGTTGGTGTTGGCTCTCCTGCTATTGCCTCATCACCTCTCGCATATCTCTACATCTTTAAGTCGGCCTCTTGTTGTCGTGGTTATATCGCCTCGTTTAAGTCGGTCTCTTGTTTTCGTGGTTATATCGCCTCGTTCAAGTCGTTTAAATTTGTGCATCAAATTGTCCAGTGCGTCTCTAGTTCAACTCGCATTAGCCTGGCCTATATCTCGTGTTTCAGCATCACGAGCGAGAGGTATATCACTCATATTCTCCTCGTATGCCGAGTCTTTTGTTGGTCGAGTTGGTGATTGGTCGCATCAGTCTCTTGAAGTCTGTGGTGGCTTTACTTCATCTACCACAATTGACATCTAACCGTCCGAGATAACCTATCGATGGCACCCCGTACTCTGTCAGACCTTCTCCCTTCTCTTGCCGTTTGAGATTGGTCTCACCTGATATATTCCAAATCATTTGCAGCTCCATTATCGTTTGATAATATGAATTTGTGATCCCTAGTCTGAGTGTCCTACTACAAGTAGGTCGATGCGAGCCTAGTTGTTGTTGTCGTCTCATACTAAGAAGGCTTGTTGTCGATGCATCTAGAATCGTCTCCAAATGTATTAGGGCGCTCCCGCAGTGCTTGTCATGCAATTGCTCTCAAGTATTGTCAGCAGTCACCTCAACTGCGGGTCCTACGCGTGGTCTTAACGTCCTAGTTTCATGGAACTCACTGACAATAACCACTAAGCTATCGAGTCGGCTTGTCGGAAATGTTTTGCTCTGCTCTGCTAACGCAATTATGCCCATGTAAGTTATCACGGTGTTCACACCATAGTTATCATGATACAAGTTCAACTTGATGCTATATAGCCGCTCTGTGGGTCATCCAATCTTTCTCATGTTGCTTCCATTCGACCCGACCAAGGCCCAAGGCGTTCTTCAATATCATTTCTTCATTTGCGCTCTTCCGCCGATATCTTGGTCTGTACTACCTCGTTGATTTCCTCTGCCACTGTGTCGGGTGATAAGACGTGCATCACGTTCTTCCTAGCTTGACATCTGGCGTTTAATCCACATTCATCAATCTGCCTCGTCTATGCCATCTCTTTTATCTGACTCTTCTTCTCTGTCTCTTTTATCTGCCTCTTCTTCTCTGTCTCGTTTATCTGCCTCTTCTTCTCTGTCTCGTTTATCTGCCTCTTCTGTGCCATCTTGGGAATGTCAAGTATAAATATTCTCCCCTGCTTGACATTCAATTATTGGTCTACACGAGGTATTGCTGCCCCTTCTTGATCCTATCGAGTGTCTCCCGGTCTTGGATGTCGACCCGTCTCCAGTTCAGTGCGCATTGTTTTCACCATGTTGTTCAATCGTCCTTCACTCTGGACTCCTCATTGGTAAGATGCTATGGAGTATTTCGTTATGCCTTGGTAGTCATGGCTCGTACATTTGTTCGTCCCTTATTCTCGTACATTTGTTTGTCCCTTGTCCGCAGGGCGTTTCTCCACCAATCTATTCTCTTCAGCTTTGTTTCTCCTTTGCCGCAGGGCGTTTCTCCACCAATCTATTCTCTTCAGCTTTGTTTCTCCTTTGCCGCAGGGCGTTTCTCCATCAATTCGGATTAGATTATCATCCGCTCATCATGATGGATAGTAACGTCCTTGTCTGCGGTCCGTTCTTCAAACTACCTCCTCGGCTCATCATGATGGATAATAACGTCCGCGGTCGTGTTGTTCTGGCTATATCCAATTTCTTGTCTTTTACACCTTGTCATAGACTACAGCTTGTATTCGCGCCCGCTGTTATCAAAGCGATACAGCTCGTACTATATATTGGCTACGCTTATACTGAGGGATCTTTTGCCAAGATGAGGTCTTCCTATTTCTTGACATCTCAACCACATCAAGCCTGCGATTCAAAATAAGAATGTTTGTCGATTGTTAATATTTGTGTTCGCTTCCGATTCACTTTGAATGCCCGTGCACCATTACACGCATCTAATATTTGCTCCGTCATAGAGTTCCGGAGTAACCAACTCTGTTGCTACGATCTTCTGTACGCCGATCCCAAGGTATATTGTATGTACAACATCATGGAATTTGTCTTTGTCCCTGTCTCATCACATGGCATGAAGCTACTCCCTATCAAGTACTTGTTGACAAGCCGTTTCTTGTCATGATCGAGTTGCCACCTATTCCTTATTTTTACAGCAAGTGCTGTCCATTTCTCTCTTTCTCTCCCTCTCCCTTCCTGGAGGAAGAGTTGTTAGATGAAACACTCTGTGCCATTCTCTCCCCATCTTTCTCGCAACATCATGGAGCTCTGTCTGCGGGTGTGCTGTACTCAATTTAGGGGATGCCATTCACTGATCTGGTTTGACCGGAGATAAAGGGATGCTCACACGAATTGTGCCAAAGTACTTGCACATACATATCATCAGAGTAACTATCACGCCGGTCGGCTCAAAATGCCATAACCTTAAATGTCATAGCTTTGCTGTAACTGTAAGCGTTCAAGCATTCATCTTGTGTTTCAGTTTCACATTGCGTATATTCATGTCTTGAGATCAACCTCTTCCCGGCTTCCATTTGTAATCGACTTCTCATGCAGAGCAGTCCCGAATACTATTCTCACATTTATGCCCTCAAAAGGATTTTTATTCATACTTGTCGTGGTTAACGTTTGATCTCATTCTCAAGCAGGGATGCTTATATTTCTGATAGTATCTTGTCTCCGATTCCATGTCAGATCTCTCCATGAGGTTTTGGATAGTGTACTTGGCATCCGTGACGTGCAACCTATTATATTACCAGCCCGCGTTCATTACCGTGAGCACTCTCGTTCTGGCCCGATAAGTCAGATCTCTATGATCTCTCAGAGTTTATGTGCATCTGTTGGTTAACCGCTGTTCTTGCTATTCATCTGTCTCTTAGTCCTGCTCAGTTTTCTTCGGTATTCTACTCCTCGTATACGGCAGTTGTCCTCTATCGGACTGTCTTCCTGTATATCAAAGGCTTCACGTTGATTATCGTGTTCGACATCTCTCCTCTAGAGTATCTCCCCTCAGCTTTCGTCCGAGGTGCGGCCACTCTAATCTAACTAATATGACATAGTTAACAGTGACCCTATCTTCTGGGTGCACATTAGTTTTCATCTACTACTCTGGCCTTTTCAGCTCTCTTGTCGTCTCTCGTACAAAATATTTCTATCTCTCTTCATGACCAATCACAATCCCTATTCTTTTTCATTCCCGACCGATCATGTTCCCTATTCTTTTCCGCTTACCAACATTACAGGCACTCCGGCCGTCTCACTTTACGCCAGGCACTCCGGCCATCTTTTCTCCGTCAGGCACTTCGACCATGACTATTACTATTTATGCTCTCGTTCAGGTGTTTGCCTCACTTACTCGATCTATTTCATTCTTTCCTATTCTAGGCTCCGCTGGCCCCACCTCCTGGTGGTATTTCTCTTTCTTCTCCAACGACGCGGTGGCGCTTTGCCATTTACGTTTACTTTTCCTCTATCTCTCCAAGAATGCGGCGGCATTTTGCCATTGACTGTTACATCGTTAATATTCTCTGTTATCCCTATTCCATTCGTGATCCTGCTGGCTCCTTGCAGCGATATTCTTTAATATTCCCTATCTGCTGGCTCCTTGCAGCAATTTCTCGTGTTACCACTGGCTCCTTGCAGCAATTTCCGTCGCCCTTGGCTCCTTGCAGGGTCTATACTGGCTCCTTGCAGTATTTCTGTTCTTCCGATCACCCCTCCTGGGTGATTATCCGTATGTTTCCGTTTCCACACCCCGCCTGGGTGATATATGGGTTTCCTTGTTTCCACACCGCAGGATCAGCTCCTGGGTGATATTTTGCCGCACCGCAGGATCCGCTCCTGGGTGATATTTTGCCGCACCGCAGGATCAGCTCCTGGGTGATATTTTGCCGCACCGCAGGATCAGCTCCTGGGTGATATTTTGCCGCACCGCAGGATCCGCTCCTGGGTGATATTTTGCCGCACCGCAGGATCAGCTCCTGGGTGATATTTTGCCGCACCGCAGGATCAGCTCCTGGGTGATATTTTGCCGCACCGCAGGATCAGCTCCTGGGTGATATTTTGCCGCACCGCAGGATCAGCTCCTGGGTGATATTTTGCCGCACCGCAGGATCAGCTCCTGGGTGATATTTTGCCGCACCGCAGGATCCGCTCCTGGGTGATATCTGTTTCCAGCTCCACGTCTAGTGGTGCCTATCCGTCAATAGTTAGTTTGGGCCAATTCCTTTTATGCAGACGGGGGCATTCCTCCCCAGCAGGGCCGATTTATTTATCGCCAGCATTCCTCGGCGATGGTTGTTGATATCCCAGGTGTCCTTACTGGAGGGCCAATTATTATGCCGGCGTCCTCGGCAATTCATTATATCGATATCGAATCTCTTTCCTCCTTTCCTCCCGCATTCCTCGGCAAATTCTTATCGCTCCTCCCAGTCAAATATAACCTCAGTGAACTGGTTCCATTTCCTCATACTTATTATGTCCGCGTTCCTCCCCGTCGGAGAATAGAATAAATATTGTCATCATTTTCTCCCCGTATTCTATTCTTTTCGAACGCTGCCATCGTAGATACAGCCGTGAGAATGGCTGTCTGATAAACCGATTCGTTTCTCACACTACGTTAATGATTACGTAATATACAGACTAATCAGTACTACTGCGATAACATCAACTAATAATATAATTACATGGTAAGGATACATAACAAGGATAAAGATGGTGAGAAGTGAGTGATCGTCTAAGGGAATGAGACGTTCCGTGCTACACGAAACGCCATCTTTCAAAACCTCTGATGCGAACGACAACGATCGACACGATGAACGATGAAGGAAGAATTTTATCTCATAATAGTGAAACGCATACCATCATCCACCAACTACCATGTCGCCGGAGACGACAGTAATACCACCATCAAGATCCATGGATGGAGAAGAAGACATATCCGATTCCCTCTTTCATTCTTGCATGTCATCATTTGACGACAAATTAGAGGCCGGCGAGCAGAAGGATGAGGAGGCAGTTGCCGATTCTTCTTCAGATTCTCAGCATATTATCACTCAGTCTCGTCAGCCTAAAGAAGCAATAGCAACGGAAGCAGCAGTCTCCTTTGGTGCGACTGACTCGACGGCAGATACAGCGGTAGCAGAAAAAACATCTGAAGTAGCATCTGCTGAGACAAGTAATGCAACAGGTGTTGTAAATTCTACAAGCAGCAACTCGTCTTGGAGTCTTCTATCCGAATCAAATGAACGGCCAACAATCCACTCTATAACATTCAACCGAGATAGAACGTGTCTAGTTGTATCAACATCTGTTGGTGTTCGTATTCGCACGCTAGAATCAATTCATCTTATGAACGATGATAACATCAACTACAATCAAAGCAACAACTTGACATATGCATATGATGTACCTCTTCTCCCCGACGGAGCCACGTACTGTCAAATATTACACAACACTTCCCTAATAGCGGTTATAAAACCATCTACTCCGCGATGCTGCTATCTTTACAACGCAAAGAATGCAGCATTTCCATTGGCAGCTCTTCCCTTATCGGCAGCAGTGAAACGAGTAGAATTGACACGTCGAGTGTTGGCAGCATTAACAGGTGATGGACGAGTGCACGTATTCCACATGGCGGACGGTGGTGAAGATTTAACACAGGACATGAATGATGCGGTGGGTAGGAAAGCTCTTCGACCTACTTGGATTCAAACTCTGAACATTATGCACCCAACCGACTCTTGTCGAAGTTTATCGCGAGGGCTGGACATCTTCAATGTTGGATCGTATTTTGATCTATCTTGTGAAGAAGAACAGCAATTGCTGGTTTGTAAGAGTTTTAATGGGACTTCGGGTACAATTAGAGTGTACGATCCAACAGTTGTAGAGGAGGTGAGCATTATCAATAGGAACAGCAGCAGCAATGTCAGCGTAGGTAGCGGGACAGGATCAAATGCTTCGTCGTGGGATTATTACCAGAGCACAACCCCAACAAAAAAGAAGAAGCGTAGGATCAACTTATTATCTACAATCAATGCTCATGAGCATTCAGTCACTCGCATGGTGATTGGAAGCTCCGGAAGTCAATCATTCTTAGCAACAACGAGTTCGAAGGGGACGACAATTCGATTGTTTGGACTACCACGCGGTGATTTCTTGTGGGAGTTTCATCGTGGCTCCCGCTCGTGTCAATTCTACTCTCTTGCGTGGAGTGGAAATGCTGATCGACTTGTTACATACGGCAGCAGTGGGACCGTTCATGTCTTTAGTTGGCCAAAAGAAAAGGACGCTCATGTCGATGAGAAAAGTAACACCGAAGAAGGAGGTTTCCAAAATGTCGCAGAATCTAGCACACGAAACGAATATGTTTATCATACACCAAAGAAGGCATCAGAGAAACCACTGCTACGTCGTATTGGAGCATCGATTACTCCCAAGAAAGCCACGGCTACCAAGCCTCTAAAACATCGATCCTTTGCAAAGCTGAAATACAAACCACCGACAGCATCACCACCAAATAATAAGAAGCAAAACCCCCAAAGCCAACCAATAATAGTTTCTCTATTGGATAGGAGGAACGATAGTGGCACAGTTGATAAAAATGATTTGGCTCATAAAGAAGACACCTTGGTGATGTGCTCGATGGATGGAGAGCTACGGCAGTATTCACTTACAAACGAAGGACATTTGCAGCTAGCTCAACTTGAAGATATCCTCTCATGATGCAAATGTATTAGGTAGTAGAATGTATTCTGGTGTAACGACAATAATTATAGCCGGATTATTCCTCGTCATCGTCGTCTTCACCTGCTGGACCTTTTGACGCCGGTACAGTGTAAATAAGTTTGTTTCTATCTGGAGTTTTCAGCTTCATCAGCGCAATTGGGCCAAGCTTCTTTCTATTTGAGCCATCTTCCGTATCCTCCAGCCATGCTTCACCTCTGCAAAATATCATTGCATCCTGGCTTTGTTCTTGAGAAGGTGTGTTCGTATCAGTACCGTCTTCGCCACGCATCAATTTGCTGGACATTCCGTCTAACATCCCGCCACTGGCCATTCTCCATGCGTCCGATGAACTCGACGATGACAAATCATCCACATTTGGGCTAACAAGGCGATTGATTTCACCTTCTATTACCAGAGTCTGGCTCTTCTCTGGAGGCACGAGCAACCTCACACGAAGACGACTTTGTATTACCGGTATTTCATTAGGATTTGACTTTCTCAGTTGAGCTTGAAAGAATTTCCAAGACCCTCCAGCAGCTTTCTGCTGAAACTCATAATTCAATATTGGTCCTCCAGCGACGCCACCGTCTACTCTGAAAATGAAATTATCAGATGCCGACGAAAGTCCGTCACCTTCCAAGCTACTGTCGCCAAACGGAGACGAAACAATTCGCCAGATACCCGTAAAGTGAGGATCTGACGGGTAAGGAGGCAGTGCTTTTTCAGTTGATGAGCTGTCTAGAGCTTGCACTGAAGTCTGACCCTGAGCAGTTATCTGAGGCTTTCCTTCTCGTAATCGTTTGAAAATTGGATTGTCTTCAATGCTGGGAAGTTCTTTGCGTGGTTGTGTTGTTTGTGCGTTGGATTCGACAGCTGGATCGGTTGGCGGTGGTGCTTCTGTACTATCATCGCCCGATTCATCAGTATCATCAGCGATAACACCTCTTTCAGCCCAAGGAGATACATATGCCGCCTCTCCCTCGACAGTAACCTCTCCTGTTTCCATACCAATATCCATTTCAGTAAAATCCTCGCTATCCCTTTCACCGTTGTCTAGATCGTTTATCCACCGAGCTTTTCCTTCTTCCCATTCTCGTTCTGCTCTTGACTCATCCTCTCCCATTCGTTCCATTGCCTTTGCTCGTTCACGGCGTTCTCTCGCCATAAGTTTTGTATCTCCAGAAGGAAGATCCATACTGATATCATCACTATCGGAACTAGTGTCATCTCCGAGACCACGTTTCCAACTTTGAAGTGCATCTGATGCTGGCACATAAAAGCTAGACTCGGCTTCACCACCTCCAGGAACCATGCGACGATATATTGCTACCGATCGCATTCGTACTCCGGGCTCTGGCAGAATGATTTCATCTTCGCCCCATGCATCGTACCAAAACATGGGAGAGATACCATCTAGTCCCATGTCAATAGGTGATAGCTCTTCTTCCTCGTCATTGAGTCCCTTGCTCACTTTTTCCTCTAAAGATTTCTCTAATTCCTGATAAAAATCAGTTGGCAAGCGGACAAAGGGCACGCGAGGTCTCCATTTCTTTTCTTTTTGTATGATTGCTGCCACCAATGGATCATCGTAGTCGATTTCATCCCCTTGTGCCTCATCGTTCGGCCATAGTGTTTTGCAATCGTATTCACTTTCCAGAATGCTTTGTATTCTATTCACTAATGCCTCGAGAGTTTCCCACCCACTACGCGTTGACGGAATATCTTCCGACCAATCATCTACTATGATTACGCCATCATCTTCATCTTCTTCATCATATCTGCTCCGTTTCTTTTTTGCATTCTTATCGTTAATATTGTGCCCAACAGCATACAAAACTGAGTTGTCATCTCCCTGCAGCTCCAAACCGCGGAAGGGGAGAAGGATCGGTTGTGTCATTTCTACCGACGATGATGGGGTTGACGCAGAAGAAACGTCGTTGTTTTCAGCATCTTGTCCGTATACAACTTCCATAATGGACCGATGCACTACGCTTTCAAGAATTGCTTCCACATTTTGACCACTGCTACTTCCCACATTTGAAGCCAATGAACTACCATCCACATACAGCAAAGGCAATCGGAGTAATGCTGGCATGACACATGCTCGTATTAGTCTAGGACAGTCTCTAACTAATGAAGTTTGAATTGCATGCAGTGCCGAATGCAGTTCCGATGCTTCTCCTAATGGAATTGCAATCTGATGTGTGTATTTAGAGTAGGGATCGTCATCTCCCGCATCATTTGCCAGTAGAGATCTGATGAAATCGTTGTTGCTCTCGGAATTGCTTGATAGAAGCGAAGTAATACGTGAACCTTGGCTGTAAGGATTGTGCAGTGATAGTGGAGATCTTATCGGATGATGATGATGTTTCGATGATGATGGCACTTTATTATTTATGAATGCAACCGATGACATAAATTTTGAACCAAAACATATTGCCGCAGCTACAGATAGGAAGACGGACCTCATGGTTATTATCTCATGAACAAGTCGAATTTGTCAACTTCGTAGCGTCCCCCAAACTTACTTATTCCGTGGCAGCGTCAGCGTGCGCCATCGTCATCGTTGATCTGATCTCAATCGAAAAAGCCAAAGAAAAAATAGAGGTGGGAGTGGGGTCGCAGACAGACCGAGTAGGTAAGTCAAGCTAGCCTGATAAAATAACAGAAATTTTGCTAGCCTATACTAGAGCCAGAGTAGTATCGACACACCCTGCTCTCATATGTACAATTTCACTGCTTCATTATATTCATTTTTGTTTTATTCTACTGAAATGCATCGCCATCGTCGAAAAATATTTGTTGCTTGGACTCATCTTTCTCATTCTCAGCCGCTTCTTTCTTCTCAACAATAGTCTCTGAATCTTCCTCTGCCAGCGCACCGCCACCAAACATACTCTTCAATGTCTTCTTTGCCTGTAACCGCTTCCTCTCTGCATCAACGAAATATCTCATTAACTCTACTCTTTCGTCATGATCATTCGCTTCAAGAATCTTTTGCATAGATAATGTCTGCTCCAACAACAATGGTTTCAACTCCGAAGTCATTCGTTTCTGCAACTCTGCCAATTCCTCTTGGAGTTCAGGACTAAGATCTTGGAATCCAATAGCAGATGGCAACTCTTGTTCTTCATCTCCATCATTTCCCATTTCCTTCTTGAGGAATTCAACTAACTTCTCTTGGAATTCTTTTTGCATTTCATTCTGTCTCGCGACTAATCTCTGTTCGGCATAACTTTGCCACAATCGGATAGATGTCCACAAATTAGGATCGATATCTGTGCCTGCTGCAACACCGAATGACTTGACTGAGGCACGGGTAAATCGTACATCTTCGGTGAGATCATGCTGCAATTCGACGAGATCAGAGAAGGATTGACTTAATGCTTCTTCTTCGGGACTCTTCTCTGCGGCATCGAAAGCTGCTGCCTTTTTCAGTTCCTTCACCATGCTTGTTGATATTGATTCGTCCATCGTTTCATCTGAATCGTTGTCGTTTTCTTCTTTATCCAAGTGACCTGTATCATCAATAATTGTTCCTTTCACTTTCAAGTATGTGTCCCTGCTTTCCCATGCTTCTGGATTCAACACCTTGTGCAGTTTCACCCTACCGGTAACACGATGATTGCAAATGTACTTGACTCGATCAGCAGTCATTTCACTAACCTCCTTTAACTCTTCAAGAGAAAATAAAACACCAACTTGGGCAAATCTACCTTCCTCGTTGGGATGGCTCATAGACACGACAAATCGCTTAGACCCATTCATCAAGATATCATTGTACATTTGTCGATAACGCGGCTCAAAGATATTAAGGACATGCTCTGAGTTGGGTGTGTATACCACCCCGCCCAAAGGAAAGAGTGGTAGCGTTTCAGCACTTTCTTCTTCGTCGTCATCACTGCTCATGGATGAGTCAAATACAGATCGAGAAGGCGATGGATTATAAACGGAGGGAAGCCATCCTACACTGTTGATTCCTCGAGATAGAGGATTGTTTTCATCATCGTCTTCTACCATGTGAAGCTGAGGGCAGTTGACAGAGCGCCCGATTCTTTGCATTTTTTGGGTTTCTTTCCATGATGTTGAAGATGTGGTCAAACGAGCACTACTGATGCCTGATGGACCTACAAATGCAGATGCAATGGGCGCCGAAGCGCATAGGAGCAATGAAAGACGAAGGACCGTCATTGGATGTCCATTAAGATGAATAATATTACTACTACTACGATTGATATCGATGTTGATGGTGACAATAGAATAACGTCGTTGTGCGTGGAGCGGAGGAAATCGATCACGAGCGGACGGAGGGAGGTGATGGAAATCTCTAATCTGAGTCACCTTTTGGGCGTTTCTCCACGTGTAAGTAGGTACAGGAGTTGCGTTGTGACAAAACGGAAAGCGCTCATCCCTCATGCATCCGCTCACGCTTTCACTAACAGAAGTATTGCAGTTGGTTGCTACCATCGATGGGACCTGGACATTATTCAATAGAATGGAAGACAATGATGAGTTGGCAGGGATGGGCAGATGAGGAGCGTAGATTCGGATTGGAAATGCAACAGCCATATTCTGAGTTAGTGCTGACCGGTCAAAAATCGATTGAATCTAGAGCATATCCACTCCCAGAAGCTTTGATAGATGCAAAGATCGAAATACTACAATCCGAGAAGGGTCAAGATGGAGTTAGTGCGGTAACCGATAGAGTTATACTACACAAGCCAAGTGATGATAATTCATCATTGCAGTCGCCATTGCAACGAATAGGTTGGGTGACTTTTGCTAAATGTATCCAATACACTTCGCGTGAGGAATTTGAAGCAGATCGAGACAAACATTTAGTGGATCCAAACAGTGGATATGGCTGGAATGATGAGCGACCAATGTATGGTTGGGTTGTTGGCAGTTTCTATAAACAAGAAACAATAGAAGATGTAGATGGAAGGAGTGTCGATGCAGTTGCAATACGACAAATGAGGTCTCTTTTTGAAATCATTACGAAATGATTCAGAGCGCAGTTCTCTCTGTTCACACTTTACATCAAAAATTCATTTCAACCCATAGCATTAATCATTTTATAGCTCATCAGGCAATCACAATTACTGATTCATTTAGGTGTGTGCAAACCCAGCGAAATTTCCCAAGCCGATTCATCTCATGTTGCAAATCACATCCTTTGATAACATAATGTCCGTTATGGCGACAACAGCTTTTTCTCCTGCATAATCGGAGCGTTCAAATCCAAGAAAATATTCGCCTGTTCGATATTGCTTTCCGAGTCCATTAGATTCTTCCTCAGTCTTGCCGCGATAGAGTTTGCCTCAGAGACAGTTGCATTCGAACTGACACAAATATTTGCATCCACCCGTATAAGAACGGTATCCTGAAAATGCACTGTGACGCCCTCTACTGACTTCACGTCTGAATCAGCCTCCAGAATTTCTCTTGCGGCATGCTCAACTTCAGTAGCACTTATTTGGTGTTCCACATCACTATCTTCGATAGCGTTGAGGAGTGGACAGAACACAACATTGTCTCCTGTTGCTCGAACTTCAACATCTAATACTCCACTAACCTCAGACAAAATTCTAACTCGTACACGCTCTTCAATTGCCCTCATTGCTGATGCCGACAGGTCCGGAGGGGCAGTAACCTCCACATCCACCAAGGCCGACGATCCCACTTGTCGAGCTCTCACACGAGTTACGTTTCGAATGTCCGCATCCGCCGAAGCAATCATTTCAACCTCTTCCACAAGCTCTTCATCCGTAACCGCATCAGTAAGTTGCTTCACTGATTCTCCCATAATTTCAGCCCCCGTCATTGCAATCATTCCCGCTACCAACATCCCTGCAGCTGGATCCGCCGCTAAAAAGCCGGGTACTGCCATTGCAAGACCAATCGAAATTAATGCCAAAACAGACGAGTACGCATCCGATCTGTGATGCCACGCATTGGCAATCACCACTTGTGAATTCAGCTTTTCCCCCACCCTCCTCGTAATTCGATATAACCACTCCTTGGAAAGGATTGACATGGCCGCCATTACCAAGCACGGCCACGTGGGTATTTCCACCAACTTGGCTGCGGCACTCGCCCCCTGCAACTTTTGCACGGCCAGCACCTCAATAAACTTCTTATAACTCGAAATCCCCACGGACAATCCCGTACCCAATAATGTCAATGATAAAAATAAGCTCCCCACACTTTCAAACTTTCCATGCCCATACGGATGATCATCATCGGGAGGGAGTCGTGCAATTTGAACTGCCCACAAGGTAACAAAGTCCGAGAACAAATCACTCAACGAATGACCAGCATCCGCAATCAGTGCGGAACTATGACACATGATCCCCACTGCCGCCTTACCCGCACTTAGTAAAAGATTGACAATTACTCCAAAGAAGGTGACTCGATCTGCGGCATTATCATTTTTAAAGAAGTAATCTGCCGACAGCGGTGTGGAATGTTTCAACATGGATACCCTCCATTGGTCACCCTTATCAATGACCGCCTTGGCTTCATCTCGAATGGAGTCAAAAATTGCCAGTAATCCGGAAAGGAGGACGAATGCCCCGAAATCGGTACTGGTGATTGCCGTGAGTGGATTGACGAAGCGTTGTGTGGATGCCTTGGAAGCTTTTAGTAACGGAGGTATTAATGTAATGAGTCCGGCGAAGAGAATGCGTGTAGGACGTCGTCCTAACAAGAAGAGGAGCTTCCCTCTCCATCCTCTTGGGACTAGATAGTTGCTTTTGTTGTTGCTGTTGTTGGATTGATGTGAGTGGCTGTGATGGTGGTGATGAGAATGCGAGTGCCCCATGTGCATTGATAGACTTGACGAGCTCAAATTTCTCCTTTTTGTCAGCCGAATGTGTTTGTTATTTGGGTGTGCAGTTCCATGATTGTTAAGAGAGAATGTTCTTGTAGGCACAAATGCTGATGTTGATTGTACTTGATGACATGAGGTTCTCATTGCTGGCGATGATGAAAAGGCGTGCACACATGATGTGAAGATGAAGCCGCAGGCGAAAAGTGACGCCGCCGCCGATATGGAAGATCTATACGACGGCATCTCCAAGATTCAATCGTTGCTGTTAGGCCGTCCCTGCCAACGCTCTGGTTTATGTCGTCAATATCAACGCACCGACCAACGCCTTATTGATTTTAGTGATGGTGATGGGAAATGTCAGATGGCCGGCCAACTGCAACTTGAATTCAAAATCTTTGAAAGTGCTGGAGATGGGAATTAGCGATTGTAAAGCGACAATGGAACAAAAAAATATGATTCAGGATTTTCCTTTCATCATGGCGATGAACATTGTGAATGCATTTATGCAGCATATCCGCATTGATAAGATATTGTTGATGTAAAGTTCCCGAGCAGCTGGTCGAAACAGTGTTCATATTATTATAGGGAAGAAGATCATCATGTCAAGTAGAAGAAGGAGCAATAGGCGCACTGCCGCTGCCGACGATATCGAAGCAGCATCTGGAGGTGAGGACAATGACACAAGCAATAATAACCCACGCCTCCAAGCAATGAGGGATCGAAGCCGCGCGGTTGCAGAACGAGAGGCATCACGATTGGCAAGACCCGATACCTCCTTGGCATCACGCAAATTAGGCCATGCATCCAAAACAAAGAGTGCTGTATCATCTACACCATTCGGGCAGCTGGTGAAAAATACGAAAGCAAGTGGAGGTACCACAAACACTAACGAAGCTCAAGAATGGTGTGGACCGTTCAGCGTAGCCAGACAAATGATTGCTGCAAGAGAAGAGGCAAGACGACTTCGACTCCAACAGACGGAAGAGGGTGAAAATGAGAATAAGGAACATCATCCTCTTGACCATGTTATGGAAGAAGCCAAATTAGAACAACAGCGAAAAGAGAATCCATCAATGAATTGGATTTCACGTCGTCATCGGACAGGTAATACGAATGATGCAACAAACAATTCAAACTATTATGTAAAACGAAGGAAAAGATTTCATCAACAGAAAGAACTCATGGGTCTCGGGAGAAATTCTGTCCCGTCTCTCTTTCAGCTATGCATCAATTATCTCGTGGATAATTTTGACCACGTCGATTCGCTTGGTCTCGTAGATCACGGAATCCGAGTTGCATTATGTGAGAGACTTGTGGCAAAAGGAAAGATGAATGGTGCAGCATTTGATGTGTTGGCGGAAGAGGGCGTGGAGACTTTGGAGTTGGTGGATTGCGCTCAAGTGACACAAGAGCAATTTTGTGACGCAATGAAGGTTTTGATACCAATGGGATTGCGAGCAATATTGCTCCAGCATTGTGGAAGGTGCTTTGGTGCTCAGGCGGTGAAGACTATTGTAGAAATGAAGAGCAATGATATACAATTATTTGCACTTTCGTTGGCTGGTGCTTACTTGCTTACTGATGACGACTTATCTCGGTTGATTGGTGCGACTTCGCATACACTTACATCGATTGACTTTACGGCTTGTCCTTTGCTTGGACCTCAGTTCTGCAATGCTATAGGGCAGAATTTCTCATCTTCAGCTGGTGACGTATCAAATTGCTTGTTGGAGCTATCATTAGAGGATATCCCATTGAAGAAGGAGGCTTTGCTTTCTCTCGGCGCTGCATCTGATGCACTACGGAGCTTGAAAAGTTTGAAACTGAAATCCATTGAGGGAGTTGACGATGAGGTTGTTGAAATAATCTTGAATTCCATTGATGAAGCTTCTTTAGAAGGAATAGATCTCAGCAGCAACACTCAACTTACAGACGAAGTGCTATCAAGTATCAGACGACGTGGCGCAAACTTGCGATCATTGCAGTTGAGTGGGCTGAGGAACTTGTCTGCCATCGCCCTCGAAGCATTCTTTACACCAATTGATGACATGCCGTCACCTCCAATGCTGAGGAAACTTGATCTCTCAAATTGTTCGCACGATGAGATTAACGATGCGGTGGTCATGCTTGCAGCAAAGGCATCCTCATTCCGATCATTGGCAGATGCGGTAAATAGTGAGATTGAGATTTCGTCATCCGTGAACCCTGAAAATCTTGTGTCGGAAATCACCAATTCTTTGGGACTTGTCCATGTCAATGTTAGTGGTTCGAGTGTCACAGATAAATCTATGGAGATGCTCGCAGCAACTTGCAAGTCATCACTAGAGGAATTGGATATTGGGTTTTGTGCCGGTGTGAGTGACAAGGGTCTCGGATACTTGGTATCCAAGGTTGGCAGACAGCTATCAAAAATACACGTGTGGGGATGTGCTCAGATCACAGATGATTTTCTTGATGGGCACGATAGGACAGATGGTGGGTTGGAGATTGTTGGCGTATGGATGAAGAAGTTTGGTGGTAGATCTTTGAGGTAGCTGCATGAAGCATCTCATTCAGCTCAGTACGTAAAGCTTTCGTTTTAATTCATAGATGCACTTATCAACTCTGACTTTCACAACAGTGCCTACGCAATTTTACCTCACCTTGCAGCTTTTGTAACGCATTGCATACCAAGAGTACAACGATGTAGCCAATGTCTTCCCAACGGCTCTTGAAAATCTTTCATGAGGACTGCCCGGCATGCGTGTATCGTAGCCTGGACGCCAAGTTAGGGTATTAATTGTAGTTGCGACTCAATTGGCTGATATCAGAAACTGTGATTTGTTCACATCTCGCACGGAATTTGAACCATACCCTTTTTTGATCATGACCACAAAAACGACGACACAAATCAACAGAAATATCATCATCTCTTGCTACACGCAACCAACATAAAACTCACAAATAGATATCAACCATGATGTCCGCTCACGGCAACGGCCTTGCCAACCCTGGTGGCAGCGTAACCAACAGTAGCAACGATCCATTCTTCCAAAATGACTTTAACCCCCTCCAACAGGCCTCATCGGACATCCTGTCGGCATTGCGTGCCGATGAATCCGCCCAGGATGCCGACCTGTACCGTCGCGTGATCAGTTCGAGTGGTGTGGGTGCTCATCGCTACCATCGTGTGGAAGGAGGTGGCATGGGTCATCCTTTTTCTTCGTCTAGGAATAGTCAGAATAATTCGACATCATCTGGTGGTGCAAATTCATCGGACAAGTCGTCATCATCGAATGATGGAGCTTCATCGAAACGATCATCACTGGGCCAAAATCCACTGAGGATGGGGAATACTGCAATTGGATCGCCTCTGGGAGTGCTCCGTGGGACACGCCAATTCGGCAACAATACCAATGCATCATCATCTTCATCCAACAACTCTCCACCAAGCAATCAGAGTAATTCACAACAAACAAATCAACGTCCCTCCCAACCGCCCACGCCATACCTCCAACATGATAGATCCATTCCCCTCCCAACACAATTGGCAAATGAGGCAAAGAAGGCCAAGTTATCTTCGCTCATGGGGTTGTTGCCCGAGGTGGATTTGGTGTGGGTAACGAGTGACGATAAGCTCTTTTTATGGAGTTATAATAGTTGTAGTAGCGATGCCACGGATGGCAGATATGGTTGGGGTACTGCTACATCATCAACTCAGTCTATCAATGAAGATTACTGCTCCTTCACCGTACCAACTGGTCAATGCATCGTATCTGTAGGATTGGTCCGTCCAAAGTCAAATGTATTTCCAGATACAAAAGCGGTAGAATGGTGTATTGTTGTGACTACACCCGAAGAAGCGATATTGTGTGCGTTGGTCAAGGAGAGTAGTAGTGAGGAACAACAGCATCTTGAGAGTGTTGGTATTGATACCAATGGACATGGTAATACTGGCGCTGGTGGGTTCCGTCACGGAAATGGCTCCGTTTTACGACTTATGCCAACTCGATTCATCTTGCCAACTGATTCGGTACCACTCACATCAATTTGTGGTACGAATGAAGGGAGGATATTCATGGGCGGTGTCGATGGATGTGTGTACGAAATGACATATGAGGGAAAATCTTCTGCCGCTGCCGGAAGTTCTACTTTTTTGGGTGGGAGTGATGGGATGGAACGTGCGATTGATGACTACTTTGATGGACGAGGTGTATTTACACTGTCGAATAACAATGGTAGTGGCACGAGCAAGTTGTCAGAGCAGGTGGTAGTCGGAGGAAAGAGGGTGTTATCCGCCTTAACGTTTGGGTCTCTTGACGGTGACAGTTATGGAGAACAACGACGATCGAAATGTCGTAAAATTAACCATTCTTCGGTGGCACCAGGGTTGGTTGCATCGGTTGTTCCCGGAGCGATTGTTCGTGCAGCAAGTGGAATATTTGCATCGGGTAGTGAAAGTGCAGCAAGGAAGGGAGGGCCCATCGTTTCAATAGTATTGGATGAAGAGCGGTTGTGCCTCTACACGTTGAGCTCCAAAGGTGTGATTTGTGCGTATGACTTATCGCCAGTTCCCAATGGGAGTGGTTCCAATGGTTCTGCTGTGTCGCAAGGAGATTTGAGCTCTGCTATCGCTGTAGCACCGCCAAGGTTGGCGTGTGTATTCAATGCGGTGGAATCTGCCAAGTTGTACTTTGACTCGGTATCTCATGGACGGTTTCACCCACCCTCTACGTCACATTCGGTCGAGTTGGGTATCATTACATTCCCCGGAGGGAATGCAACGGCCCAGGCGGGTGTTGGAGGAATGGAAGGTGCTCGTGCTGTCCTGCGGCGGCACGAGCAGGAAATGAGGTTGTTGAAAGCTTCATCCGCTGGCGCTTCCTCGAAGGCAGCACAAAATGAAATGAGTAATGCGACAGGCATACTTCATCCTGTGTCAATTCACCTTGTCCCCGGTAGAGAATCGAAGTCGTTGACTCTTGTGGCTGTAACAGGTGGTGGATTGAGGTATTACCTTTCGTCTCTTGCTTCCAACTACATCAACCTGGCTCAGTCAAATCAGGGGAGTTTTGATTATTCGGTGAGAGGCCTTGATCCAAGGCTTGCCCGGACTCGGCCAAGCAAAAAGATGACCCTTTGCCATATTCGTGTCCCACCACCATATACATCGGGAGATGGAAATGACGGCTTCCGCTTTGCGTTGGCACCCTCAGCAATGAGCATGCTAGGCACTTCGGCAGGAGGCGCGAATGTGGGTATCCCTCCAGGTATTCATGATCTTCAAAGCGGCAGGTCGGCAAAGGTTGCAGGTGGTGACGTTGTAAAAGGTTTATATGAGAATGGAATGTTTATCATGGCATTGGATATTGATAAGAACAAGGCAAAGAGCAACAATGGGTCATCTCGCGGGAACTCCTTCCCAACTTCATCCAGTGAGAAAGGTTCCAGAAAACCGGACGGAGATGTTATTCTTTCAGTTTTACCTGACTTTGCTGCTAGGGTAAGAGACCCATCGACTGCTACCAATTCTTCGAAAAATCCGCCATTGATCGCTGCAGGTGGAATCAGTGAATCTATTTCGCTTCCGATGACTGGATATGAAGGCACTCGATCTCCAGTACTCCCGGGAGGCAGAACATTCGACATTTCAACAAATTCCAACGTGAAGTCCTCCCTAATGGAGTTGTTTGTGAACTCCGAGACACCTACCGATGGTGAATTGCAGATAGGTTTAACACCTTCCTTTGTTCCTCAAAGGATTTACCAGCGAAGGAGCAACCAAAGTAATGGATCGTCATCATCACTAGTTGTTTCGTATGATAAAGGGAGTGGAGTATTATCGTCCGCGATATCGGCGCTATCAAATTATATTCGCAGTGGGCAGGGGTATGGCTTCGAAGTTGGCACAGTCGCGTCCGATCCGAATGGCCTAAGTCCTTTCATGTCATACAGAGTATCACTCCGACATGGGTGTGATTCGATTGGATTCAGTAGGTCATCTGAGGAAGTTAGAACATCTTCAAGGAATGGGATCAGAGGGAAAAGTACTACTCGGTCCGCAAATAAATCTGAAAGACTTCCATCGTGGATGTTGAGACCATCAGCCGCACCACTAAATTGTCAAGCAGCACAACATCTCAACCCATCGGGCACTGACACGACATTAGTCCTCAACGCTGGAGGCTTGCATGTGTTCAACAATTGTTCACTTCTGAGCAACTTTGCATCTGCTCTTTTGCGTGCCACAAAAATTGCTGAAGATGGCACGGTTCGTAATTTTTTTCTGAGTTACGGCTATGCAGAAGGGTGTGCCATGTGTTTCGCTCTTGCCTCGTCATACTCAAGTAGCGAATCTCTACGGAGCAAAGCGGTTAGCGCTCTTATCTGTTACGGTCGTTCACCTGAAATGAAGCTTACGGGACCTTCGAATGGTGACGGCATGGATCCCATGAGCTCGTTTACGTTCCATCCATCGTCACTCTACGAAGGTCTTGTCAAATTTATGTCGCGCCTCATGCGACCCTTTTGGTATAAGCCTGCAGTTGTTGTGACTGAAGGGCGACCCATACAAAGCAAGTCAGCATATGCGAACTACTATTCGCGTCTTCCTGCAAAAGTAGAGCTTTTATTAGACGACGTTACACTTGATCAAATCCGACACCCGCTGGCAATGTTGCAGGACTTAATGAAGTCCAAATTTGGTGGAGTAGTGAGGTCAATTCCTGGTGTCTCGCAAACGGATGCATCCGATCAAATTGATGTTGATGACGGATCTGCTGGTCTAATCACTCGTAGTATGCAGAATCAAAGTCGTGCTTCACAACTTGTGAACAATGCATTTCAGACTCAATATACATCAGACAAAGAGCGGGAACAAACGGCAAAAAAGACTGAGAACCGCAACATGCATTCAACCTACCGGTTATTGAGTAGAACAGTTCAAGTACTGAACTTGCTGTCCTGTCTCAAGAAAGCACATTCGATGTCGGCACTCCCAGAGGTTCAATGGGGTCTTATTCACGGCCTTACATTCTATCAACTTGTCACAAGTCAAGAGGGCCAACAGCGCATTGAAACACTTCTCAACGCACTCGTCAGTCAAGGAGACAAAACCCTTTTGAATCGTATTTCACAAGATGGCGATCGGTTGGCTCAATTACTGTCAAAGCAGTGCTATCTGTTCTTCTCGTCCGCTTCAAGACTTACATATCTGGGTTTCAAAGCTGCTAACGATGCTCTCTCAAGACCAACATCGTCTCAACAACGAGGTTCGCTTGCGAAAAAGGCAGCAAAATATTTGCGTGCTGCTTCTAGGCACTGGTATGACCCTACTCTGGTCGCTGGCCGAACGGATGGCTCTGAAACATGGGTGGATCTTGCAAAGATTGCATTTGATGCTGATGGTCCACTTGCTCGCGCTGCTGATGTGCTAATGGAATTGGGACAAGTAGAAGGACTTGTTGATGTGTGTTTGATATGCGCTGCAAATTTCGGCGGTGTCAACGTTCCCCGCGATAACACGAAAGAGCTCGAGGGAGAGACCGTCAACGCCGTCATGGATTGGGAGAAGGGATTGTACCACCGCCCTGCAAGTGGCTCTACCGGAGATGGCGTCGATTCAAGGTCTTCGGGAACCCAATCAATTGTATCTGGAATGGACGTTACTCCAGTTGATGCATTGAAGACATGCCATGGCATCCTATTTTACTTCATGTCAAAGCTTCTCAATGAAGGTGGCCCGGTCAACCAACCCCTAGCAGAAAACTTGGTAGCTGCATGCGCGTCATCTTCGGACACAAAATTCCTACACTCAATGTACGAACATTTGTTGTCCACCAACCAAGTCGAAACTGCATTGAGGATAAATAGTACATCGCTCGAGACGTGGCTGATCAAAGAAAAGAAAGACAGTACTTTGCTCTGGAGATATTATTCCTTCCATGGCTGGCATTTCAGTGCAGGAGAGATAATGCTGAAGAAGGCGGTGGATCCCAATGAAAAAGTCCCATTGGCACAACGTATAGATTGCCTAACACGCGCCTCGAACTCATATCAATCAGCAATAAAGAGTAACCGCCATAGCTCAAATATGATGCGCTTGATTGGTGGGTCCAATCAAAGAAACGACCGTCTGCAAGAACAGCAGGTGTCCGTCGAAACTTTGAAAGCGAATATCAAAGGGATCGGAGAGAAACTTGACATTGCCAAGATTCAACAGCGGGTGCTTACCACTGTTGATCAGTCACAGAATGTTGAACTTGGGTCAGACAAAGTTGATGCGTTGAGGTTCCAGCTTGTCTCTGTCTCTGATCTCTACAATGAATACTCTTGTCCTTTGAATCTGTTCGACGTATGTCTTCTCATTCTGAATACCTGTCACCACAATAATAGTGACACCATCGAAACTCTTTGGAAGAGTGTTATTTGCGAGGAGATTCTACCGTGTCAAACAACATCGGCGGTTGCGATATCTTTCTTGACGGAACTCAAGCAAGGGAGTGCACTCGAAGAAGAAACTATTATGCAGTCGGGTGATTATGGAAACAATCTTCAGAACTTTGACGACGGAGAATGGATTCCACGCTTGCGTAGTCGTGTGGAGGCTCTGGGGAAAGAACTCTACGGCAAAGGAGCCGACTACACCGTTCCGCTAGACTTGCTTGTTCAGGCGTTGGAAGGGCTTCGTCAGGCATACAGCGAAATTCACAAAGAGAACAAGCTGTCTCAATCTTGGCCGATTGAAACGATGGTGAACGTGGGCGTTCCATTTGATGCTTTGTATCAATCGTATGATTTCCTTTATGCAGAGGCAGATAAGAGTTCTGATGCTTCACTCCGTCTCCATTGGCTGACAGGTATTCAAGAATTGCTCAAGATGTGGTGCAATGCAGTATTTTCAAACTATGACAGCTCTGCGAGCAACCAGGGAAGCAATGCATCTAGTCAGCTTGCTCAAGCAGTCAAGAATGGCGGTCTCCTTGAACGTATCAAGGCTTATAAAGCTACCCTTGAATCAATGGATGATGGAAGCAGTGCTGATGTTGACGAGGTGAAAACTGGCTTCACCGAATTAGAAGAGGCTATCAGGAATGATTTTTAATAGGTTCGCCGTCGTAACTTTTAGTAGATGGCATTCATGAACTGAATACAATGTTTGCTCCTCCGTCTTTTGATACATATCGCTGCTCGCTTCTATATTTCATCATAATTCAAGAATAGAAGCGAAGGAATCTTCTGGGTAGTAATGTTAAAATCACAAATTTCATACTATATTCTGATCTACAACACAAGAACATCTAGTACAAGTCTTGCACATAAAGTCTAAGAACACAGACTGTGAGGTATGTGGAGCTCTAACTGTACATATCCACCTCAATTCATGACGAAGATTGCCTTGAACATGGAACCAAAGTCCCAACCTTGAACCTTCTCCACTCTTTCTGAGCACGACCGGAATGAAACCGCATATCCTCTGTACAATCCGCAGCTCCTCCAGATTTACGTAATATTGTTGCCGTCCCGCCTGGATGAGAACGTATATATGGCGTAGCGTCGTAGATAGTATCACCGACAAGAATCCAAGCAGATTCGGCATGATTGTGCCGTTTCAATTGGCACATTGTGTAGGTATTCTGTGTGCTATTGTTCTCTGGCGATTCTCCACTACAAATGCTCGATATGAGTGACAGTAAATTGGAAGATGATACCAACCTTGGCATCGTTATTGCATTCTGTTTCTTTTGACATGATATGCACGAGCTTACATTGTCACATGTGTCTCGACAGCATGGACAAGCGTCGCATTGAGCATGCTGAGTAAAGTTGTGTTCATGGCACGGGCCTGTTGAATAGCAGCATTCAACCCGCCTTGACGGTGGCATAGAAGCGGCGATAGCCATTTTACATGTACACATTTAACTTTTAGCTCTATGACTCCCAGCGTCAAGAACAGCGATGCAATGATTGCAATGCTTTGATTGTTCCACTCTTAAAATGGGAATGCGTGAATGTTCGCCTCCGTCACCAAAAAATTCTGTGAGGTTCAAGATGTTGTCATGAAGGAGCATGCGACAAAAGCGTGCTTGCATGCAGTTGCAGTGATGAGAAGGCTGAAGAGAAGGATGAAGAGGGAGCGTGTCGAGGCGTGTGCTCTTTCTCATGTTTAGGAAAAGTCATCCGGAGTTGTGAACACGTTTTAAAAGTCTTGCTTGGGCTATCCCTAATTAGCCCTATCTTGATGGTCACACAAAGCGGACGGGTTGGCCGGCCGTTGGCCTCGATCGATGCTGCGCCCAAATTCAAAATCTTGATGCATGCATCAACATCAAGATGATAATAGATAGAAAACAATGCCAACGTTGCGGCCAAGTCCAGTTTGAGACAAAGTACTGATGAGTAGTAACAGATATCAGATATTGACAGGGGTGGCACCTCGACCAAGTAAAATAGAGGAGGCAAACAAAAACCCACAGCGAAAGAGAAAATCACGGAGGAATTTACATACACCTTCAAACGGTGCATCTGCATCGTTTCATGAACACTCACCTCGTAACGAAACTGATGAAGCTTCTACTCGTACGTCGAAACGTTTGAAGGCCAAAATGGCTGCAAAAGTGAGAAAAGCAACCAATGATTGTAGACCAATGGACATGCTCTCCAATGACACTCTTGCAAGAATTTTGTTTGGTGGATTTATCGATCAATCACAATTGGCAAACATATCATGTGTTTGCAAACGATTCAAGTTGGTGGCTGAGACATCTTTGATCTCATTGGATTTGCGCAAAGTCAAATTGCCACTGCTCAATAAGATCATCAGTCGATACCCAAATTTATGTCATTTAGACTTTTCAGATACACGAGAATTCGACGACACGCATATGCAACTCTTATTGCCAGTAAGAGAGAAGCTTCAAAGCCTCAAATTAAGAGGTACCAAGATTACGGACCGGTCAATTGGGTCATTCTTTGACTTAACCAATCGCCAGAGGAGCATCCGTCTTGAGATTCTTGATTTGAGCCATACAATGATAACACAAAAATCAGCTGTGACGATTGCTACCTGCTGTCCTCATCTCAAAAGTCTCAAGTTATCCATCTGCAAAGGCATAACTGATGCCTTCTTGGAATACATACCAACACGTTTGACCAAATTAGAAGTATTGGATGTATCAATGTGCCCGATTTCAGCAAAGGGTTGCCGCAGTTTATTTCGTGCACAATCACTTCGAGCAGTTAATGTAAGTGCATGCCCAGAATTGAATAAGCATGCTATTCGAGCATTGGTTACCGGTATAATCGAGTGCGATGGAAAGGATGTACCCGATAGTGGTGACGAACTAGATGAGATTGAGTTTCTACGGAGAAGAGGCAATGTCAGTCAATTGATTTCAGTATCTGCGCAATACATGAAGGAACTTGATTCTAAGTTATTGGATGTCATGACAGTGTGTGCTCCGCATTTGAGAAGATTGGATCTTCGTCATTATCAGGATATCGTCAACACTGACCTGTCGCAATTCAAGATTTCGCTTCGAAAGTTGCAGCAAAATGGAGTACGGGTAGCATTCTCAAGATCAAATACATAGTATTGTTACAGTTTAAGGTAGGTTCAACTGATACTTTTGACACCATTCACATACCTTCCATCTTATCTAATTCAAGCTTCATCCAACTAATCATTTCAGTAAAACGGACTTTGTCGCTTATATACGTGTATCCAAGAAGTGCTTCAAATGCAGTCGAATCTTGATACATGGACTCTCCCCCCTTTCCCTTCTTTCTTGCTGTCAAACTGGCATTGCGACCACGGCCTAGCACCGCTTGCTCTGCCGATGTCAATGAGAATTCATCGACAAACTTTTGCAGCATTTTCGACTGTGCTTCAGCTGCATTGACGATTGTTTTGTTAGAATCAAACCAAAGGACAAACTTTCTCTTCACATTCAAGTGTATGGTGAATTACCTACTCACCGTTAACTAATCCCACCACTGTATTCTGTAGCACTGGCATTCTTCTTTGCGGCCATACATAACGTGACCTTATGAATAGCTCAAATACAACATCGCCTAAATACGCGAGCGACGATGCACTCATTTGATCCGGTTGTGCTGATGATACCGGAGACATGAGCTCGATGAGTAAAGATAGATTATCATTGCTCTCTTGTGATGAACTACCATCCATAGAATGTGAGCCTGGTGACTCATCAAGTATCACAAGCCCATTTGAACGTCGTTTCAGTTGAACACGATGTATTTGTTGTCTCGATATTTCTAGTGTGTGTGAATTGAGTTGATAGCTGATGTGTCCTGGAGGTGAAAAGGCCGAGACATGATACGCGAGTAATAAAAGCTGTAGCCACATCAACGTCAAAAACAACATGTTAAGGCGCTATTATTTCCCTTTTGCGTCGCTTGAAAGAGTATTTTGATGATTATTATGGATTGCCTCAGCATGCACCCATCATCGTGGTTTGTGAAGAGGAGCGAAGCAATAAGCGGGGGATTGGATGTTGGATGTCAAAACTTGCCGCCAACAAAAAGACACCTACCCACAATTCAGTGAGGCATTGCCTCGATACATATTATATATCTGATACTTGGCAGATGCTTTGAGCAGTATATGCTCTACAACTATCTTTTCATAGACGAATGGAATAGTCAGATGATAGAATCAATAAATGAAAGGATCAAGCTAAATAAGAGGATCAAGCTTTTGAGTCCAGCTTCGTGAGCGGGCCAGGCCCAAATCACTCTTAACATAATGAACTACAGTGAGGTAGCGTATTGATTCTACAGCCGAAATTGTTAGTGCGAGTCAACGCTGTTTATTTCTAAAATATCACAAAGAAAAATAGAGAGATATGAGCAACATAGATAAGATAGATTGATCCAGTGCGCAGATGACAGTCATCTCGAGTGTTCCTCGTCAGGTCATCAACGAGGATAGCAAGGCTGATACCGGAGCAGGTGGTTTGAGCAGCTGATACATACTTCCTCTCTATCGTAGCCACGCAGCCCGCTCAAACATTGTGGAATATGAACTGTAGCGTTTGACACGAAGTACCATCTCAATCTGTCACTCTGTTTATCAACAGTAAGTCAACTATCGAAAGACAACTTTAAAGTATCAGTGTGATGGAATCATTCGTTGCACATTTGACTGAGATATCAGCTTATATGCCATAGATCTTCGCCTTCTACGCGTCCAATAGAAGCAACATTGCTCTCTAAGGCCCCATTTGTCCGATACATGGCTACGCAAATAACAACAGGGAGATCTCTAAGAACAGTCCGATCAATCGTCTCATCATGCATTGATTGTATTTTTTGCTTCTTCCTTTTGGGTTCTTTGCATTTGCCATTTTGACCAACATTTTGAAATGCATCGCCGCCCTTCTTCTCTTTACTGACTCGTCCAAATACGACATTATCCAAGTAACATTTCTCAGGACTTTTGGCCAGCAGAGGAAAATGTAAAATCGGAATCTTTCGACCAATTGTAGGGTTGTCATAGAATTTAATCTTGTCAATTTTATTAGAATCAACATCCACAAAGCAGACAACTCGAGAAGCAACTTCTGGAGATAATGCTTTGAGAAAGTCTTTTCCATCGCGACCAGCACCCCATATTGCAAAGCCGCGTGTAGACCACACAGATGCATTGCCATCTCCTTTGTTGCCATAGAAAACAATATCCTCCCATGCCTTAGCACGTAATTGCATTAGCAACTTTCGCGGAGTTCCGGAACTTTGTGACATTCCTACTCTATGGCGGTATGACACTAGCGGAGCTGACGTTCTATGCAAGTGTAACGTCCCTTCGGCACGTATATGAGCGTAGAATAGTCGAGTATCTTCAGCAAGTCTCAGTGTTGTTGGTATTGCGACTGGGCTCGTCTGTCTCAACTCTGAAGAGTGAACTAATCTATAATGACATGTTGATGAAACTGCACTCTTGAGGTTGTCTATTTCTTCGCAGGAAGTGGGTGCCTCTAGCCATCCTCCCAACGATTTTAACCGCGACTTTGATATAAACCACGTTGGTTGTAGCAATGTGCACTCTCTAAATTGCTCAAGTACAACTCTCTCATCTGATAAGGAATTTGCCCATGTTGCATAGTGCCACGTTGAGTCGTTAGGTATTCGATCAAATTGGCAACCCATCAATGCATTTTCGCTTAAGTGTCTCCCATGCTCTCCATATCCTAGTGACATCATTGCAGACGATTGTTCTGCTATTCTTGTCGGATGCATGATATCATCGCTATCCAAGACGCATAAGAAATGAAAGCATTTCGCATCAGTATTATCATTTGTATCAGAAGTGTTCATGTCTCGTAACTTGACTGCTTGGTTCCGCGCATACCCTGCCCCTCGTGATGATGTTCCTTCTGCAGCAGTGCCTACCAAAAGAGTTGTCTTCATTATTTGTTTGCTTCCAACATGATGCAATGTTGCATTATTTGCATATTCTTCTTTCAGTGCATATAACATTTCAATGCTTTTATCAGTTGATGCATCATTATAACAGCATACAGCAACATCAAACTTTACATTTGACAGTGATGCTCGTAAATTAGCAGGTATCTCCTGATGCATAGCTGACTTGACCGTCTCCTCAATCGTTTCTTGAGCATTATGGACAGCAATTATCACGTCTACATTGATTACAGTGCACATCTTAAGGATTGGTGCTATCATTCAGTGGGGCAAAGCGCTGCAACTACACGCGGGTTATGTTGAGCGATGGATCGATCGGCGGCGATATGTTTGAGCCACCATCAATGAGAGATATTTAGGCGGAAATGAAAGAGTGGTGGTTGTCGGATTGATGGTTGTTGTGTGTTGGGCTTTAGGTTGTGTCGGAGGGTTGTCGGTATATGATGTTTGACGTTGCGGTTTTTCAGTTTTCAGCTCGAATGCTCAGAAAAAAATGAAGGAAGTAATTATCTTATAGATTGTCGAATGAGTTCTCTTTTAGACATATATGGAAATTCAAATAAAGAAAAGAGTGACAATTACCTATGCAACAATCTGGTTGCTTCCTTTTATATATGTTGTAGAAGTTTTATGTATTCAGCGGAATACCTTCATACTGGTTGTTCTATAATTGTAAATCAACAAAGGATAGGTGTCGGAGATGAAGCACCTTACAACAACTCCTAGGCATACTATTTAGAACTTCATGAGAAAAATCTCTAGTGTGATAGAAAGTCTATTCGGTTTTTGCTACATCGTGAAATGAGATGAGTACAATCAGTTGCTGAGCAGGAGCAACGAAGCAGGACGTGCATAGTAGGTCGACGATGCAGGTTCTTTATGTCAATCATAGGCGTGCCCTACTTAGGCTGTGATTTTGAGTTCGAGCAAACAAAATCACAGCCTTATCAAGTCAAATGGGATCGTGGATGGCAAATCTGGTCTCTTTCTAGAGTGATAGATGTGCATTATTGAACTCATCAAGAATGCCTTCCAACCCCAACATGGTCTACTCATCGATTCTCTTCCATAGCGCCAAGCCACCTCCACCACCACGAGCCGTAGCGATGTTCTCATCAGCGCTAATCCAATCAAAGAACGCACGTCGACCATTATCTGCAAGCTTTTCATTATTGGCACTTCCCAGCCCCGTGCTTGCCCCAATCTTCGCAACCTCCTTCCTCCCAAGTTTAATCTTAATCAATCCCAATATCTCAATAAGATCAAAATCAAATTCCAACTTTCGTTTGCGTTCATCGAAGTCAAAGTCACCAGAGAAACGAATCAGAGGTAAATCCCAGGCATAGATACCATTCTCTATCACCTTGGGTTCCACAGTTGCATCAAACGTTTGAATAGCCTTGAGAGGGAAGTAGTTCACTCTACCTCCTGATTTCTTTTGTCTCTCTTTGGTACCAGTAGTAAATATTAATCTCCATTCACCAGATATGTTGTCCAGAATATCCTTTGAAAATTCCGCTGGGTTTTCCTTGTGCTTTTTCTTGCAGTTCTTCTCCAGACTTTCTAGTGCATCCAGTACACGGTCGGGGTTCTCGAGTTTTGTTTCAGCTGCTCGACATAGGAGTGATTTGGCTTCTTCAATCTCTGCATCGGAGGTAGCAGTGGCGGTGGATGCTAGGAAAGAACTTCTTCTTGTGAGAGTGAAAGGTTGAGGTTGAGTGAAGGCCGCGGTAGAAGCGATGCCTAAGAGAAGTGTGATGCACACGAAGATAGTAGAGCGTAACATGGTCGGTAATACTTATTGGTGAGAGGGCCCAATTGCTGCTACGGTAGAGAGATAGGATCTACCAGCCGAACACGTCGTCATCGTCGTTGTCGTTGGCTGTGGTTTCTTTTTTTAGCTTTGGTTGTTCAAGATCCCAAGCATCGCTTTTTTGCTCGCTTCCATGGAGACTTACTGAAAGTTTAAATGAATGACTCATCGCATCGCTCATCGATGATCGCTCGATGCAATGCTTTGGTTGATTGTGTTGATGCACAGTATAGTGCACCAAAATCCGACGGCAGGACGCAATAATTAATAGTTCTGAAAGAAGAGATGATGATGAAACTTTTAAAGTCGGTATCTCTGTTAGCTTTTATCACATCATGTGCAGGGTTTTCTACTGCGCCGGTGTCGACTAGGCTCACGCAACCATTGAACGTGGGAGAGAAGTTTCCATTGGCTACAAAGTCTTCTTTCCACATTCAAGCAAAGAACAGTAGAGCATCGATAACAACAAGTGTATATGCATCAAATTCAGACACGGAAGAAGAGTCAGAAGGAGGATTTCTTGCAGGAGTGTCTATCAATCCACCCTATCTTGTTGCATACGTAACTTTTCTTGGGTTTGCATTTTTCAAAAGCATGACAGAGGAAGCGGGTGCATCGAATGACATCTTACTGAAGTTTATCGCCGATCCTCTCAACCCTGGGTGCAATGAGCTGTTTGTTACTGTTTTCAATTTATTGGGTCTATACTTTGTTCCGATTGCTTGTCTATTGATGCCGGCTGCAAAGAGTCAAAAATTTCCTGCAACACCATTTCTCTTGGGATCCGTGTTTGGAGGATATGGTTTGCTTGGGCCTTATGCGTTCACAAGGACACCTGATGCAACAATCAAGACGAAAGCTGATTTGGGTTGGGTAACAGCAAACATTCTTGAAAATAAGATCTTCAATTGGTTTATTGTAGCGGCATTTACATCTGCTTACATTACGTCTGGAGGAGTGAATGCTCTAATCAGTGATGCCAGCGGAGCAATCGATGGATATGGACAGCTCTTCTCGGACACTGCCATTGCGTCTGCGTCTAGTGTTGATTTCTTGATCCTGACATTATCTGCTGCGTCTTGGATTCCAGAAGATTTGGCAAGACGAAATTACAAAGGAGATTTGTCACCTGCTTTAATTGCTTCATCCACAGCGCTCTTGCCTGGTGTTGGGGTAGCTCTCTATTGTGCACTACGTCCTACCTTGGACGAAGAGTGAGTTAAATAATAGAACCGATTGACTCATAGCTAATAACTTTAAAGATAGCACTGTTTTGAATGTATTCTGCTTCCTACTACCAACCAGAAAAAAATGTTGTTGTGCTTAGACGAGCAAACATCAAATACATTATCATCGATGATAATGGCCGCCCCTCTGGGCTGCTATTGCCGCCTGTTGCTGAGCGGCAGCTGCTGCCGCTTGCTGTTGTGCAAGAAGAGCTTGTTGCTGCTTGCTTGCTGCACTCAAAGTCTTTAACTCGGTGATAATGTTTGCGCATAGTGTCATGAATGAGAATGCATCTCCCGTCATCTTCTGAAAGTCGAGAAGGTAAATACTTTGCTGTACTTTGTATAGTGTGAGGCCAATTTTGATGCAATAATCTTTCGTACTGAGATCAGGAACACTGGAATCTTCATTAGTACCAACACATTTTGTCAATCTGTCCTCGTCACTTCGTTTTCCATCTTCGTCAATATTCATACTATCCCCACCACTATCGAATGCGCGATCTGGTGTATCCCCCCCTGCAGGCATCATCATTTGGCGCCTTAATACTTCTCTTGAAACATTCGGTCTCCATCTGCACTTGATACGGTATGATGATAATTGGAGCCATTCACAACCCAGAGCCATCAATGCTTTGTATACCTCTGTCATAACATGTGCTGGATCTTTTTTACTTTGAATTCCAAGGTACCACCGACGATTTCTTCTTCCGTGTTGGTGCTGAGCGATCATACCAATGTTACCCGGGATAGACGACTGCATTTGTACCACATGCGGACCACTCCCCCCACTAGAAATGGAAGGTGGTAAATTGCCCGGTGAAGTTGTATGGGAATCGGCTCCCCCTCCCCCTCGTGCTGTCCTCGGATTAAGTAACGCTCTTGCCGCTTCCTCTGCCATACGAGATTGACCTGGTGGCTGAGTTGAGGGGGAATTTGTACTACCCGACCGGGGATCGAAACTACCACCATAACCAGGAACACTGCCCACACTTCCCGGATAAACCCCCGGAGTTGATCCCCTCGATCCCCCCGGACTAAATGCAGGTGGGGTTGCACTTGCCGCCTCCCTAATTGCTCTCGCTACCTCCATAACACGAAGACGCGTGTGTTTGTGATCTAAGATGAGTTCATAAGCGACACGAAGATCTCTCAAAACTTTTGGTGCACCATCCTCACGGCTGTCTTCCAACGAAGCGGCGCTTTCCACCAATTCCCGCGTGATAAGGGACATTGCCTGATGCTGACTTGGCATCCCATTCATTCCCCCATTAAGTAAATGTTGATATGCCTTATGAAATGGAAGTTTCATTACTTCATCAATAACTGCAGGGTCGACAACACGTTCCTGCTTCTCCATCAATTCGGGAGGATGACGTAGATAGGGTGGAAGCTTGTGCTGAAACCACGGATGAAGACGAATTTCAGGAATTGTAATTCGTTTCATTGGGTCAACCTCCAACATGCGAGGAATGAGATTTCTCGCCAGTTGTGACAGATGGGAAGGCAGACTGTACATTCCACTCTTGATTTTCTTGAATAAATTGGGAATGGATTCATCATCAAAGGGTAACGAACCGCAAAGTAACGCGTATAGAATGACCCCACATGACCAAACGTCCACCTCCGGCCCTGCGTAGAGATGCCCGCTGATAACTTCAGGGGCTGCATAGTTGGGGGAACCACACGATGTTCGAAGGAAGTCACCATCCCTCATCAAGTTGGATAGACCAAAGTCGGCAATTTTAATATTCAGATTTGAATCCAGTAGAAGATTCTCCGGCTTTAAATCTCGATGGACGATTTTTTGGAAGTGGCAATATTCAACTCCGGAGATAATTTGATGGAAAAAGTTCCTGGCCTCATCGGCTGATAACCGTCCTTTGGATACAATGTAGTCAAATAATTCTCCACCTGATACGTATTCATTAACGAGGAAAATATCCGTGGGAGTATCGATAACTTCGTAAAGGCGGATGATGTGTGGGTGTGTACAGAGATGCAGGATATTTATTTCCCTCTGAACCTTTTCCTCCATCCCTAGTTGTTTAATTTTGGCCTTATTTAGAATTTTCACGGCAACTTTATGGCCTGTGATGGCGTGGGTGGCCATTTTGACCTACGCGACAAAAGAGTAAGTGAAAGGATTTCATGTCAGCGATGAATAATTTGGGATTATGTATACTGTGCTTCATAGGCGAGGAGGGTCATACGGCGATGGCTTCAGCATAGTTTCCAGACACTTCCCGCCGATTGCTTGAACATAACAGAGTATGTGCTCCAACACCAACGCTCGCAACCATAACCTCCAGGCGGTAGGTCAAGTTGCGTATAAAGAGAGGGAACGCCTCGCCGCAGTCCCAACCGCAAACACCGGCAGCTTGACACCATGGGTTCTGCGGCCGGTAAATAATATCGACCGCCTTCTCATAACTCACCTTGCCAAAGGCACCGATCCCCAAATTTTTGCCCAGGACATACTGCCCTATTTGAACTGGTGGATCCATTTTTCTATATTATGTTCAGCTGTGCAACTCTACCGCGTGGAGAGGAATAAACCCTCCAATAACAGGACGAGCTAGCTTCAGGCAGGCTTCAATAAAAAATGGAAGTGGAAGCAAGTCGCGTCGCGTCTGATTTCACGAGCTGGAAGATGCAGCTGCAAAACGTTCTGAAAGAGACACAAATCTTTCAAATTTCAAAACATCACCTGATCACGCGTGATCACTCCAAAGTCCAACGCTTGGTCCAGCTCTTCTGACCACTCGCTCAGGAGGGTCCTACTTGTGGGGGTGAGGCGTAGTACTGTCTACATCATTGAGAATGTTTACTATTTAAACTTCGATGCTACAATGTAGACACCACCACCTGCTCCAGGAGAGTCCTCCAGACATTCATTGATAATATGAATATTGATGGCAAGTCACATGCGTGCTACATCCACCTTCGACTTCCTTCCACGTGTGATTCTGACAACTTCTTGTACAACTCACTTGACTGCGAAGAGTAAACAGAGCAACTATCAAAGTTTACCATCAATCACTTCAATGATTCAATAGCACGTGCCATATCAAAGTCAAGTACATCAACCAATGATCACCTCATGCATTACACGGTTGAGATTGAAATGGTGTAGAAACCTATACCATAAAAAAATCATCCGCTTCTCTAGTACCTCGATGATGCAACGGAGGATGCATCAGCCTGAGACCTCATATCATTACCGTAATATCCTCCATGACGGTTATGAGACCACTGGGAAGAAGAGTTTGTCGTATAGACACTTCCACTAACACTTCCCCCGTCACCACCCACTGACGACATATCATCTCCACCATGAGCATAGTCAGGAAGTGGGGCGAAGTTAGGGAGAGGAACGCCAGTACTTGCATCATCATAGTTCTGAGAATTGTTGTAACGAGGATCAAAACGCGAGTCAGCCTGACGATTCTTGCGACGGCCGCGGTTTCCTCCCCCTCCGTCACCTCCACCGAATCCAGGGGCGTTGCGGTAGCCATGGTTGCGGTCCTCCCAGCGTCCATCCCAACCTCCACGAGCCAAGGCTGTGAAAGCGTAGCGAGAGTCGCTCTGGAGGTTACGTCGAGGACGGGCAAATGTCATGAATGACTGTTGAAGGTTGTTGAGTGGACCTTCAACGAGAGTCTCGTGTTCTTTGAAATGTAACAAAAGAGCTGCCCAGAGAGGGTTCTTACTCAAGACACGTGGGTTGCCGAGAAGAACGAGACCAAGACGAGCTCGAGTAAGAGCGACATTGAGACGACGAGGATCAGAGAGGAAACCGATGCCCTGAGTTTCACTGGAACGCACACAAGATACGAGGATGATTTCCTTCTCTCGCCCTTGGAATGCATCAACACTATTCACTTCAATCGACTCATAGATGGATGCAGCAAGGGGTCCTGACCTCCTCATGTGCTCTTGAACGTACTTCTTTTGACCGTCATAAGGAGTAATGACACCAATCTGAGAAGAATTAACACCCATTTTGATGAGGTGTGTAACAATCTTTTCAACGTAAGAAGCCTCTGTACGATTTAGGTATGACGTTCCTGACGCTGAAATCTCCTCCATTCCAGCAATGCCCCAGAAAAACATTGGCTTTGATTTCATTGGCCATGGAAAGTCGTCCTTTCCGGTGTAACCGGGCAAGTGGCGCAATTGACGATCGGATTCAGTGACTCCATTTTGCAAACTTCCTTCATAGAACATGTTGGATGGGAATTCAGAAAGAATGGGGTGCATACGGTATTGTACTTGAAGTCGAAGAGGGCGAATCCCAATCAAGACAAGACGCTCGAATAGACTCTGCATAAGACCCGCCTTTGCGGCTGCTTTGCACATTACAACTGGTCCAAGCTGACAATGATCACCAACAAAAACGACTTGCTTCGCTCCCATTGTCAAGGGAATCAATGCCTCGGCTTCGATTGCCTGGGTCGCCTCATCAATCAAAACTTGACGGAAACGAAAGTTTTTCAAACGTGGATCCCCCGCACCAACGCAAGTACAACAAATGACATCGGCAGCTTGCAAGATTTCCCTTTCGGTACGGCTGCGAAGTGCCATGTACTTCCTTTGATCACGTTCCGTCAATTCACCAACTTCATCTTTGAGGCGCTGCAACTTTTTGTACTCATCGCCTGCTGCCAAGGGAGTCATGATATGAAGACACAAATGATCCACAGAACTAGCAGTAGCTTCGCGAGTCTTTGAAGCAAGACGAACTACACGCAATCCTGTCGCTGCAATTTTTTCCGTCAATTGATCCACGGCAACGTTAGATGGGGCAGTCACGAGAACTTGACCCATGTTCTGTTTTGTGAGATGGTACACCAATGTCGCTGACGTGACGGTCTTCCCAGTTCCCGGGGGACCTTGGATCAGACTCATAGGGCGCTGAAGCACTGATGCTACTGCGGCGACTTGACTCTCATTTAGAGGAGGAAGACCTGGTGCAGTAAACTCCTCATTCTCTGGAAGTTTGGGGTTTGCAATAAGCTGTTCTTCGACTGGGTGGCCCAACAGTTTGTGATAAATGTATCCTGTTACACTGGTATCATCAATTGCAAACGTCTTTAACGCATTTTGCATGCGATCAAAAGATGTTGATTTCCAAATATACTCGACAATGTAATCATCCGCAATTTGATCAGGAACGCCCTTGTTTTTGTTGGCGTTGTTGTGATTGTTGTTATTCTCTCCACGATCTTTTTTGCCCTTTCTCCTTCGTCCACCCTTTCCACCGCCTCCTCCTCCTCCTCTTGTCGCAATATCAGGTTTCATTTCCACCTCCACCTCACCATCAATAATATCTTTCACATAACCAACACCTTCCCACGGTTTTCCATGAAGAAATTCCGCTCCTCCCCCAAGTTTAAGTCGAAGTTCATCTCCCACAACGACCCGACTCAACTCCGCAGAATGACGCCCACTAAATGTAAAAGTTGCAATATTCCTCCCAGTCAAACTCTTCTCCCACCTTACCGAAATCGACTCCTCCGTCAAACTTTCCTTCATTTGTTTGTCATAATCCGCTTCCATTTTCACCAATGGTGCCAATACATTTTGATAATGATATCCATCCTCATAATGCAACAAAGTAGGTGACAATTCCGTCTCATCAATTGCATCTGGACGATCCAAGTCGGCAAATCTTGCCTCTGGTTCGGTCTTCCACAATTCTTCGAGTTTGTTGATTTGATCTTGGGAGATGTCACGTGCACGAATTTGAAGTTTGTCGGATGGGACCTGTTAAAGTGTAATGGTGGAAGAAGTCTGTATGAGATGTATGATTTGAACACGATCCGGAATAAATTAGTGTCATAGAAACACATTGTTTTGTTTTTGTTTTTTTTGTTTTTTCCGACATGATGCTCTCTGCGAGATAAAATTCACAATCACACTCATCCTCCCATCATATCATCATTATTGTCATTTATCTCACCTTGACCAACCACGGCAAAAATTTTCTATCCTGCACAAGAGGATGCCACTGACTCAACTCCCAATCCATATCCTTCAACGCCGGCACAGTTTCCACACAAACACGACAAAGCAACACCACCACACTACTCGAACTCGCGGGGACGAATCCCAACACGAAGGAATTTTTCGATGCACAATTGTAACATTCCAACACGGTATCTCCCAGTGGACTTTCGGGATGGAGTTGCACTTGATTGGATCGACTACGGACCAGGTGATGAACTAGGTGGGATCCACCCCCACCGGTGCAAGTGGCATTGCAGAACCACTTGTTGGATTCACAGCATTTGGCTACCGAGGCGGGATCGTGAATACCGCAATAGCGACAAGCGTAGGGGGGCAATGTGGCCTCATCGTAGTGATCGATGTAGCCGTCGTCAGAGGTGGTTAGGATGGACTCTTCGTCGTCATCATCATCGTCGGAACCCATCACGTCTTCATCGTCGGCACCACTGCCGCTGGCGACATTTTCAGAGTCATCATCATCGTCAAATTCTTCTTCGGAATCCTCTTCATCTTCTTCTTCTTCGTCTGACACGACATCGGCAGCCTCCTCTTTGGGAGGAATGGCTGCGGCAGCCCCTGTCTCTTCTATCTCCGCTTCTGTCATTGATTCAATGGAGCGTTTGGTAGGAGACAGCTCGACATAATTGTATGTTGATTCTTGCTTGATTCGTCGAAGGTCGAAGATGCCATCATTTTTTAAAAGCTTCCCGCAAAAAAACGGACAGACGTGATCGATAAAGATTTTCGGCATCTTTTCTGTCACCGCACCTTGACGATGACGACCAAAGCGTAGCATCAGTAAGTAGTGGGAGTAGGACGCTGGCAAGAGCATACTCAGCATCCAATAGGTGGACGCTGGCAGCATCGCCTACTTCCAAGAAGATGACATCATCATGGGCAAACAACAATAACAGTCTCCTCTCCAATGCCTACACAAAAGGTCTCGGTTACATTTTCCTCGTAGCATTCCTTTCCTACTACGTACAGTTCCCAGCGCTATCTTCTTCCATCGGTGGCATTGAACCATCCAATATCCTATTCCAAAGAGCATTCCCATCTCTGTACGTTCTAGTAGACAAGGGCTACATAGATGCAGATGGGCTGGTAGAATTGATAAATTTGGTGGGAGTTACGGCCTCGTTTGTCATTGCAAGTGGTATTGCACAGCATGCTCTTCTATATCTTCTCATTACTGCAATCTATTACTTCCTAGTGATCTTGGGAGGGCAATTCTACACATTTCAATGGGACATATTGCTCATTGAAGCTGGGTTTCTAACTGCAGTATGCTTTGCACCATGGCGATCGCTTCATCTGACTCGGTATGGTACGAATGTTGTTGGATGCTGGCCATTACGATTTCTCCTCTTCAAGTTAATGTTCATGAGTGGAATTGTCAAGATTCAAGCGGAGTGTCCGACGTGGGAGAATTTGACGGCGCTGGAATATCATTTTGCGACGCAATGTGTGAGTGTGCATACTTCTTGATGCGATGTGTGCAGTTGCAGTCTGATTAATCTACATTTGAACTATACTGAATGAAAAGTTCATTGCTTCATTTATTGTTTGCAGATTCCAGGACCATTGGCGTGGTATGCTCATCAACTCCCTCCCATCCTATTACGACTGGGCGTTGCTACAACATTTGTCATTGAAATACCAGCCACAATCTTCTTGATAGTTCCATGGTTACGAATACGACGGATTGGTGCTTGGATGCAGATTGTGTTGCAAGTCTTGATTATTGCTACTGGAAATTATAACTTCTTCAATATCCTGACTATAGCACTTTGTATACCGTGCATGATTGATGAGGGAAATGGTAGGAAGAAAGGAGGTAGAGATGGTCTTGCGCAACATCAAACTACAATACAATCAGTGATATGTGTGTTATTCCTAGCTATATCATGCAAAGAAATGTTTCATATTGAACATTACATGACTGAGGAAGGCAAAGAGATGAGGTGGCTCAAGCTCTCGTTGAACAGGTATGATTGCAACAATCTCGCAGAGAAAATACTCCCACCAATCATTCTATTCACAATGCTGTGCACATTGGTATCTGGAATGCGTGCAGTCAAGAAGAACATCACTAATCTCGCTGGGTTGAGGTCCTTGATGCATACTTTCGTATGTCTGGCTTGTATCGTCGTGACGGCAATGCCACTTTTTGACTTATCTCCAGGTATGCATCAGTTGGGTTTCATGAAACAGTACACGTTGAGAACTTTTCGTCGACGGACTTCAGTTGTATCACACGGTTATGGTCTTTTTCGACGAATGACAGGAGTGGGAAAGGCAAGTGTTGCTGGCATGAATGCTGTAGGCTTACCACCCTCGGTTGTCGCAAGACCGGAAATAGTGTTCGAAGCAATCATTATTGATGAAGATAGTAGCGAAAATTCCATTAGCGAGACTGAATGGCGAGAATTGAATTTTCGATGGAAGCCGGGAAGAATTGATCAGAGACCACGTCAGGTCGCACCGCATCAACCTAGATTCGAGTGGAGAATGTGGTTTGCAGCGTTGGGGTCAGTTCAGCACAATGCTTGGCTGGTATCTTTTGTTGATAAGATTCTGGCCGGATGTCCGAATGTAATTGACTTGCTTGATGAACCTGAACTGAAAGCTGAAACGAAGAGAATACAAATGGTACGCGCTAAGCTGTATGAGTACGACTTTACTCGTTATGACAGTGAATGGTCTAGAAGTATTCCAGGGGTGCAGATATTAGATGACGATGACCATTCTACTTGGTGGCAACGCAAATTAGTGGGACAATATCTACCTGCTCTTGATTCAGAAAATGAATCTTTGAAAGAGTTCCTACGACATGCTGGTTATGGACAGGCCTGCAGGGCTGAAGATGAACGATGTAACGATGTTGGACCTTCTTGTCAAGTTGCTTACTTTTTCCGACGGGTGTTCTCTGGCAGACCTCTACTGTTTTCTGTCGTGACAATATTTTCTTGTGCAATAGTTGATGTCGCGAGATTGTTACAAGTATTCAAAAGAAGACCAAAGGTGAAGAGAGATTAAAGCAACTATTTTAAGTCGCGGCTTACTTCCGCTTGTACTTGCTTCTAGACTTGAAACCATGATGAGACTTCTTCTTGGCCTTCTTTTTGTTTGGATCATACTCATTGAAAGTGTAGGCGCTCTTTCTTGGGCTGTCAGCTTCACTCTTCTTCGCTTTCTTGGAGTAGGAAATCTTCTCTTCAGAAAATAATCCTCCGTCTCCAATAGCATCTGAGCCTGAGCTGGCTGCTTTGCGTTTCTTCTGCTGCTTCTTGCGCTCTCTCTGCATATCTTCGTCGTAAAGACTTCTAGATTGCAGTTCTTTCTCCCGCTGGGCCTCTTTTCTCTTGGCTTCTTTGGCTGAACCTTTCATCGCTGCATCAGTAAATGCTTTTTTTGACTTCTTGCCGCTCTCTTCCATTTCTTGTCTAGCTTCCTCTTGTGCTTCACGCATAGCCTCCCGAACCTCTTGAGCTCGTCTCTTCTTCCTTGTCATACGATGCTTGCCTGTTCCAGCTCTTTCTTCCATTTCTTTCTTCCTCTCTGCGGCAGCAGCCTTTGTGGAAAGTTTCTGCCTTGGTGTTGCAAACCACTCTTTTTGAGGGCGTGACTTAATTTCGTTCTTGTGTTCTATAATGTTTTGAACTCTCATAGCCTCCATCTCTGCGATGCGATCCATCTTGGCTACTGCCTCGGCATCCATAACTTCTTTGACGTGCTGTGCGAGAGAGTTGATTTTTGCGACAAAGTGGGCGACAACCGCCGCAGGTATTGTTCTTGAACGAATCACTCCTGTACTTTCTTGCTTGTTTTTACTCTTCGCCTTGCGAGATTTTTCCTCGGCATCCTTGATAACTTCTTTCATCAGAGAACGCCTTCCCTCACCTATCAATGTGCAAGATTTGCCACCACGGCCAGCACGGGCTGTACGACCAATCCTATGAACATATGTTTCTACTTGGGGCGGCATTTCAAAGTTGACGACAGCTTCTACTCCTGGAATATCCAATCCACGTGCTGCAAGGTCGGTGCAAAGCAAGACATCTACGCTACCTTCTCGGAATGCTTCAAGAGCTTCGAGGCGTTGAACTTGTGTTAGATTTCCATGGAGCTCGGCGCACTTGATTCCGCAGAGCCCGCATATAATCATCAACCTATGCGCAACAACCTTTGTATCAAAAAAGACAATGGTCCGAGTTTTGAATGTACGTGTCAGTAAAGCAAGAAGCATACCTTCGCGGTTTACGCCCTCGTTACCAGCACGAATACGAACAAATTCTTGCTCCAGCCTTGGTGCCACTTCTACTCCATTGTTGGAGGAAGATTCCCCTGCATTCTTCTTTGTCTTATCAGTTGCTTGAATACGTACAGGACGCTTCATACTCAGACTAATTAGATCGTCTACCTTGGTGCTCATCGTTGCGGAGAACAACATTGTCTGGCGCTCCTTAGGGCACGCTTTGACCAGCTCGTTGACTTCCTCTTGGAAACCAAGGTCTAATAATCTGTCTGCTTCGTCTAGAATGAGGAACTCAAGGTCGTCGAAATCAACTCCTTGGGAATTGGTAATGTGATCTAGCAACCTTCCAGGTGTTGCAACAACGACATCAGGTCGTGACCGCAGTTCTGCTGCCTGTTCATTTGATGCGAACAAAACGGGGGAAATTATGGGTTAGAATTGAAACTGAAAGGGTTTCGGTGTTAATAAAGTAAATGTAACGAGCGTTCGACTCGCCCCGTGGATCCAAAAGGTCTTCACGGGACGTTTCCTATAGTAGCTCGGCTAATTGTTCTTGGTTCCCAATGGCAGAGGCATAGATCACATGAAAAGATCCTTTCTCTATGGCAGTTTGTGAACCGTAGTTGTCGAAACAGCAGAAAACAAACACACGACAAAACAGTCTTACCTGTGACATGACATTCTTGGCACCACCCACAATCAATGCAGCTCGTAAGTCAGTAAACTTCGCCATAGCCGTCATCATACTAACGCACTGCGCGGCAAGCTCTCGAGTAGGAGTAAGAATCAACGCACGCGTAGCAGCCAAAGAACTGATCTTCTTCTTCGCATTAGCTCCACCAAACGTTGTCCTTCCGCCACCTCTTTGAAGTATCCGCTCCATGACTGGAAGCAAAAATGCTGCAGTTTTACCACTACCCGTAACTGCAGAAGCGCAAACATCTCTGCCTGCCAATGCAATAGGGAGTACTGATGCCTGAATCAAAGTGGGCGTTACAAAACCCATTGATGCGACACCTCGAAGGAGAGGCCGTGATAATCCTAGTTGGGAGAACGAATCGATTGTTTCACTTGTTTCTGCAGTGACATGAGAAGAGTCAAAGAAAGCTGCTGCTTTCACCGCCTCTGCTTTTGCATCCTCATCTTCTTCTTCTTCTTCTTCGGCATCCTCATCTGCTGATTCGTCCCCACTTTTTGACCCATCATCAGAAGAAGATTCGCCATCATCACTTCCATCCGAGTTTGACGACTGCTCCTTCTCTTCGATGGGAGCTTCCTGTTGATTCTTCTTTTTCTTCTTTGACTGCGGTCTCTCTCGCACTTTGAGTACATCAGACTCCATTGCATGAGAAGCTGTATGGACGTCATCTACCTCGTCATCGCTACTATCACTATCACTATCGTCCGAATCACTGTCTGTTTTGTCACTTCCCGATTCTTCTTCTTCTTCTTCTGCATCACCATCACTTGACGAAGATCCAGAGTCATCTTCCCCTTCATCCTTTGATACGACCTTACCACGCTTCAAATTGGACCGTGCAGCTGCAATAATGCTTGCAACATTCGTTCGCTCCACTGCTCCTCCAATGCCTGCCGAGTCATTCTTCGACAGCAATGAGAGAGCTGACTTGTAACTCCATGAGTTATCGGTGGATCCATTTTGGAGAATGCTTAGTGAATCGAATGTAGTTCCGTCTTCTCCCTGTGATTTGCAGAAATTAAGTGATGTGTATAATGATGAGTATCATGCATCTGTAGCTCAACTACGAAGTGCACATGATATGCTGGCGATGTAGAACTTACCAATACACCTCCAAATTCAAAGTCACCATCCATCTCATCATCACTGCTGTTACCCTCATCATCACTATCGTCTATCTTGAGCTTTGGTTCCGAAGGAGTTTTCGACTTTTTCGATCGCTTCTTCTTCCCATCAGAGTTGGATTTTGTCGTGCTAAACTCTGCTTCGTCGTCTGATAAGATTGTCGGAAGTAGAGCTGCCATGGTTATTGTAGGGAGCGTTGCAGCAGCAGAAGGTGAAGGTTTTCTCCTCCTTCCCTGTGGGATCAAAGAGTAGTTTATGAAGGGGTTATGTTTAGAGCAACAACATCAAATTGGTAGGTTTGACAAGAGCTTGGCCTTGATTATTTGATGAAAGAGATGAAAGCCAGAGCAAAAAGTGATTGATGGCTGGGAGACATTGAGCCGATAACCTCAATATGTGAATATCTTCCACTGTCACATCGCAGTCACACTGAGACTTCAGAAGTGGATTCGGGGCTGTTGTATTTTATTTATATGCACAAGATGAACACAAGAATGAAATGCAGCAAGCAACGCCCAGAGGCCAAGAGCCAATCACTAATCAAGCAAGGCAATGATGATGTTGTAGAGCAGGGATCATCCGTTCTCCACACGCAACAACACTTGACGCTTTCAGTGGTATAAGTCTCCCTCTTGTGGTTCCATATTCATTTCATAAAATCCATCATCATGCCCAAAATCTACGAAGGAAACTCCATACCAATTTCCAATGCAGAATTGGCCACTCTAATCGATGCATATCCCAAACCAGCCTCATTGGCCGAGTACTCCTACGGCACTGCCGGATTTCGATATGAAGCCAGTCTACTACCATGTGTATTTGTACGCATGGGGATTTTTGCGGCCTTGAGATCGGCCTCGTTGGGTGGGGAGGAGGTGGGAGTTATGATTCACTGCATCTCACAATCCAGAGCCGGATAATGGAATGAAGCTTGCGGATTCGCATGGGGGGATGTTGGATGCGGATTGGGAGGCGCATGCTGTTTCTCTTGCGAATGCTCCTACGTCGAAGCAGACATTGGCATTGATGGATACTTTGATTCAATACTCAAAGGGCCATCATCCGACAAAAGATGGAAAGTTACCCAAGATGGTGGTTCATGTTGGAAGGGATACACGCTCTCATTCTCCACAATTAGCTGCGTTAGTTATTCGGGCATGCACGTGCCATGGGGGCGACTGTGATTGATCATGGATTAGTGTCTACTCCTATGCTTCATCATTTCGTTATGCATGCCAATGGTCATTTGCTTCCAAACATTATTCCCCAACGATGCAATGAAAGTGGTTATTATGAGGATCATGGCATTGTCCTATGCTGCCTTGTTACGGACAGGTGGAGGCAGAGAACGATTATCTACCACTTCAAAGCTGGTAATTGATGGCGCATGTGGAATTGGAGCACTCAAAATTGAAAAGTTTGGTAAAATCTTTGCCATGCTACAGGCAGAAGGAAGTACGAAGGGACTTCCCTTGCTTCATACAGTCAACTATCCTGGAGATGGTCCATTGAATGATAGCTGCGGTGCTGAATTTGTCCAAAAGCAACAATTGCCTCCCAAGCTGTTCAAGGCATCGGGTGTTTCCAAAGAGTACATGACATCGTTTGATGGAGATGCTGACCGAGTAGTATTCCATTATGAAGATGAGGCTGGGAAGTTTCATTTACTTGATGGAGACAAGATTGCAGTACTGGTCACTGCTTTTATTCAGGAAGAAATCCGTTGTATTGATCCTGAAGAACAGGCAGTCAAATGTGGTGTAGTCCAGACTGCGTATGCCAATGGATCGTCAACATTGTACCTTAAGGTGAGTAGTCGGACTGCTAGTTGCGTGTGATTTATGCTTATCTTACGATGAATGTATCTAATATCTTGCATCTTATTACCTGCACAAACTAATTGCTCGAATCAATTGTTATCTAGAATGTTGTCAAGACAAATGTCGTAACTGCCAAAACTGGAGTTAAATTCGTTCATGCTGCAGCACACCATAACTTTGACGTTGGAGTATACTTTGAGGCAAATGGTCATGGCACCGTTCTTTTTGGTCCCAAATTTTATGACTTTATCGCTGCAGCTGATGCAAGATTGCGAGGAACTCCGCGGCATGATCGAGCGAACATTGCATTACGTAGGCTTCGTGCATTGCCTGCATTAGTGAATCAATCGGTTGGAGATGCAATGAGCGATATGTTGCTTGTAGATGCAATCTTGTTTTTAAAGGGTTGGGATTTGAGTACCTGGGCAAAGTTGTATAATGATATGCCTAGTAAGCAGGCAAAGGTAAAGGTTGCTGATAGAACAGTTATCTCCACGAACGATAATGAAACTGCTGCGATTGCCCCAGTTTCGCTCCAAACTGCACTTCAGTCTGCAATGGATGTGATGGCGTCACAAGAAGGTGGAAATGGTCCCAAACCACGATGTTTTGTTCGACCCAGTGGGACGGAGGACGCAGTGCGTGTATATGCAGAGGCAAATTCTCAGAGAGGAGCGGATAGTTTGGCTTCGGAAGCAATGATGCTTGTATACAAGCTTTGTGGAGGAGTTGGTTCACCACCGAAATCATTCGTTGCAAATAAGCTGTAGTGTTATCATATATCGATGCATAATATAAGCAAAAGATAGAGGCACATTGAACTCTATTCATCTGAGTCTTTTGGGCTTTTTGCCTCTGTTTGGGTTTGACTACACCGAAGAGCCTTCATCATCTTTATCTTTGCTCGATTGAGTCGCCTCTCCGGCCCGGACGAAGTTGTTATTGACTCCCGTTTCTTGGTGGAGTCCCATTTAGATGGCGGTCGGCGGTCGTCAAAAATTTAAAATCAAAATTACCACGACGACACCACGACGCCATGGCGATGTTGTGCTAGTTACAAGACAGAGAATTAAATATATGATTAGACAACAACGACAAGATGATGCGCGACGATATTGAGAATGGGCAGTCCTTCGGTGGCGGAACAAGGCGACGTACTGCGCCTTCAAATAGTAATGGTATCGGATACGGCCACTCCTATTCATCGATCCCAACACAGGTTGCGCAGCATGAGGATGGCACTAATGATATTGACGTCCTAAAGAAACAATCTACGCCGTCCAGAACGTTCAGTTCTCCCCTAAACAGTTTACCTCTTGAACCCAGTGCACAGGGCATCGGCTCTTTCTTCCGATCTACTGCACACCTAACAGAGGGCCCCAATCAACCGTACTATCGTGACGATTTCAATGACCAACCACATACCTGCACCTTTGGCACGTCGGAAGAAAATGGCATCTGGTGGAACAATTCTGATCAAGCCGGTACAATAATGGCGTGCATGGTATGGATTTTGCTGGCATATAGTGCATTCACATTCACCGCTCTCGCCAGCACAGGTGGCATACCGAAATTCCTAGCATGCGTGTACGTTATCTTATGCGTGATGGCACTTGCCTGCCATGCAAAAACAACCTTTACAGATCCTGGCAGTGTACCGCAAGCTGCTGTCCCAAATGAGCGCATGAGGAGAGAGATGGGCACTCCTGATTCTCCGCTTAGCATGTGTAGTCAATGTCAAACTTTCAAACCTCCGTTTAGTCATCATTGTCGGATATGCAACAGATGTGTGAGTCGGATGGATCATCATTGCCCGTGAGTAATATTTGTGACTTGTTTGGTGATTCGATGAACTTTGTCTTTTTGGCCATGTTCCTAACAATATGTGTATACAAACCACAGGTGGATGAACAATTGTGTTGGCGTCGGTAATATGAAGCATTTTATTTTATTCCTCGTATACACGTGGTCCTGCTCTGTATTTTCATTATTACTACTGGGTTGGAATTACTTCATGTGCTCCGATGAAGAATGCACTTTCAATGTCTTCTTGACGCAGTTGGTTAGATTAGTTACAATTCTCTCTCTTGGGGCGTTGTTGTTCACATCATCAATGATTATGAATGTTACATTTGGATTAATGACTGGTATTGGCACGATTGACAGACTGAAGAAAAAAGCAAATGATACTATTGCAGACGCAGTGGAGGAGCCTATTCCATTGAAAGATGTGTTTGGTATTGGTGCTTATTGGACTTTCTTATTCCCCATTGACCCTATCTTTGACAACTATGACCAAGTGATGGGATATAGCACGCCTCAGCGGCTGCTGCGCGAAGAAATGAAGGGGGACCCGATGAAGATGAATTCTCCATCTAGTGTCAGCAAAGATCCAGATGTGTTAAATATTTAATCATTCATAGTTGAACAATGCGTGAGCTATGTGGAATGTAATTGGTGATCGATTTCTAAAATTTCTGTTACATATCTTTAGTAACGAACGAACAAGTTTATGTGGATCGCCTAAACCCATTTAGCGATTGTCCTTCGTAGATTCTTTCCGAAGGGTTCCGATTTCGAAAATTCCGAAATGTCCGTCCAGCACGCAGTCGTGCTTCCGATTATCATCAATGTGCCAAATGCCAACTGTCAGCGCAGCGTCATTTTGCTCATAAAAAGAACAAACAAGAGACATATTGCACACGATGCATTCAATCCCAAGCAGTAGAAGTAAGCCAGTACGCACCAAGCCCGAAGCCACCTTCTCCCGCGTTAGTGAAACAATGAAGCAGACGAACGAAGTGGAAAAGAATGTGAAAACGGGGAAGAAGCTAAAGCTTTGGAGCAAACAGCAAGATGGAAAGCGAGCACTTTTTCAAAAAGAAAAGAGTAAGAGCGTTAAGAAGTCTGCGTAGAATCAAAAGGAGGCTCTTCCTCGATGCCGTGAAATCTTCACCTCGGCAAAATCCTAGTGTTCCAGGGAAGAAAAATCGGACTGGACAGGAATGAAATACAATTGTGAACAGTACAGTATCCTCTGCCGCCCAGCTGAATGAGCTGAAAGAAGATGGAGGTGTTTCCAGCCAAGAGTCGCAAGCCCGTAGGCACACATGAATGTGTGATTTTCCTTAAAGGGCTGCCATTGTCGTAAGCGTATTTGATTGTAGGAGCGTATTTGATTGTAGGTGACTCCGTAGACCCGAAGATGATAGAGCAATGTAACTATGATGTGTATGGTAATTCTACTATGCACATGTCCGTACTCTGCTGTAAGTTCATCAGATGAAGTCAAAAATATATTCGGTATGATAAGAAATAAGAACAAAATTTAATTCTTAGCGTTGCTCCTACTCTCTTATTGATCATCTGTTTGTCTGGTTTTTGTCTTGTAATATTTTCTTCTCCGACATAAGTATTTAAAGTTCAATTGATACAATAGAACCACAACTTTCCTTTCAAGCCCAGTGTCTCCTCAAACAAATGCCTAGATACATTGGAAATTTCCATCTACTCAAGTCAGGTGCATAAGATATAAGTAGTTGAGCACTCCCCACTTCCTTACCATCCGTCATCCGCCTCCTCCGCAATCCTCTTCTTATCTTCCTCCGACATGGTCAAATCCTCCTCTTTCGCTCCACCAGTCTCCTTAAGTGCCGCCTCCAACTTCTCCGTCAAACTGCTCAAATCACTCACAGCATCAACTTCGGTATCTTCCAGCAGTCCACCAGTTATGCGTGTGGACATGTTTTCGGAAAGCCCACCACCACGTTCTTTGGCCCTTTCACCCATACCCTCCGCAAAGACGAGCATACCGATGCCTGCAGTTAGACCAGCCACGGCGATACCGCCACCCATTAGAATTTGGCTGTCAATCATGGAGAGTTGAGATGATGATGATCGAGAAGTGGATTTGGTGTGTGTGTTAGGTTGTGTGTTTTGTGGAGTCACGACGGAACGGTATGAGGAAGGTTGAACAAAGGAGAAGCTTTGCACCGATGCAGTGGCTAGGCAAAGAACTGTGGCTGTAGCTGCGGACTTCATTGTTTTGGTATGATGGTAATGTATTAAGTTTCGATAGTAATAATATTATGTACCCAAAGGCAGGATTAATCTGTTCCTCGATGACAATGAATGCTTTGATTTGTGCATGAAAGAGTGAGAGTGATTGAGTGTTGGAGGAGTGAGCAAGCGGCGGCCACGTACTTTAGTTGCATGCCCCCCATTAGATGAACAGGGTGTACATAATCCACAAGATGTGTGTCTCATCTTCATCTGCTCTTACTTTCACATCTCTCAAAAATCCAAAATTCAAAAAATCCAAAATCCACAGTCACAGTTTTAGTCGATGACCCTCATAACTCAGAACGGTATGGTAGCGCTCTAACAATACTTATACAATAACAGATATTTCTTGCAGATAGAACACGAGTACTATTGTAATACACCAAAGGCAACAATGAGCGACATATCATCTCTTCTCCAAAACGCATTAGTAGAATACGATCAAGCCGACAACGAGGTAGAGCGCTTGCTGGATATTATCGACCAGGCAGCAATAGATCTGGAAAAGGCTCGAGAATTTAAACGAGCTGCCAAGATCCGCCTGGATGAGGCCATTGCTTCCGCCAGTAGGGTGTCATTGAGATCAACTTTGGCAGTTGAAGAAGCGAAGGATCTGTCTCATTCGGAACACTATTCTAGTGAGGAGGAAGAATCATTGCAATTCTTGTAGCAGCGGTGGATCCGATGAAGAAGAAGGAGACGAAAGGAATGAAATAGACGAATCAGCTGACTCTGAAGAGGAAGATGATAAATTTGATATTGCCGATGAAGCATTGGAACAGATTAGATATCGTTTGGGTGTTGCTAAGATAGATCCCAATTCAACACAAGGTGCATCACTTTTGGATGAGCTGTTGATTCGACTAAAACACAATGATGATGAAATAAGTAACGATCTCATTGATGAGATAATGGATGATTTGATGAATGATAACGAAGGATCGAATAATGACGAGGAGTCTCATCATGATTCTTACTTTGTCAATTGCGAAGGGTCGCATGATGAAGAAGAAGACTCCAATGTTGAAGATGACGAAAGTTACGAAGAGGAAGATAATTATGATGAACATCCAAAACAATCTAGAATACAAATATCCAGAAAAGGTAAAGTTTTAGGTTGGTATGAAGGTGGCTTAGATGATCGTGGCTATTCTAGGGAAGGAGAGGGCACAATGTTCTACAATGCTGGACATGTCTGTAAAGGGTACTGGAAGGATGATGAGATGGTTGGACGTGGAGTTTATAAATGGAAAGATGGACACGTCTACGATGGAGAGTGGCTGAAGGGGAGACGTCATGGTCTTGGACGTTTCATTCGACCGGATGGTGTTGTGCTGTTTGGCCGATACGAGGAAGGTCACCATGTAGGCCAAGGTATTCGTTGGAGTGCGGATCAAAAGGAGGCACAGATTGTTGAAGATGGAGTGCCAAAAGAAGGAAAGATTGATATGACTGATGCATTCAAAATGAGAAAAGAGTTGGGTTTCGATAATGATCTGCTTTTTTGAACTAAAATGATCCTCGACTAGAGCTCGATGAATTGTTACTTGCATCCAGGCCAAAAAGCTTCTCACGCAAGCGTCAGCGTAGGCTTGCCTTGCAAGTGGTGCTTCTCCTTGAACTCGCAAGCATACTTTTAAGCAATAATTAGAGCATCAAGTTGGATTTAACTAGATTGACAACCTTTTGACAGCAAACTCCATCGACTCAGGTGGCCTTACCGTCTTGCTCTGGCGGGCGGCCCGCCTCGCTCTTTTTCTTGCATTGTCGACTCGACTGTTCGCTTCATGCATCGCTGATTATCGCTCTGCGCGCGCTGTCATCGATGCATGATGATATTTTCTCTTTCTCCTCCTTCGACGTCCACAATTTTTTTTTCAACGAAAAAGGCGCAGCAGTAGCATTGAAAGTTGGAAGTAGCTATTTTTTATCTTCAAAATACACCCACTGAATAGAAAATGAGTTACCGAGGCGGACGAGGGCGCGGACGTGGTCGTGGAGGTCGTGGCGGTGGCTATTATGGTAGTTCTTCCGGCGGAAGAGGCTCTCAGGGCTCTCAATCTTTTGATTCCAGCAAGCCCCGGACAGGTGGAGACAATGGCGGATCACATTCCGACTTGGTCGAGTTGCTACGTCGCCTAGACGGGAAGCAATATCCTGCCTATCACGATATTGAATCTTCTACTCGCGGATGGGTCAATAATATTGAGGGGTACACTCTATATGTTGGCAGAGCCCAGGGAGATCCGTACGCCAAGCCGACACGTTGTCGCGTCATTGTCAAGGGTGATACAGCCAAGTTCCCTCCAGTATCTCATCAGAATAAAGTGAGGAGCGTGGCGTTGGGTGATTACTTGAACCGTGTATTCTATCAAAACTGCAAGGATATGGGGGCAGATGTAAAGGCGCGAGAGGCAGGCAATTGGAATGGGCCCAAGGGGGGTGATATTGAGGTGAGACATACTAGATGAATGCGTTTATATGTTTGTGTGTTATATTGCAGCAGCGGAAGTCAAATGCATTGATGTACACATTCTCATCTGTTTCTGCTTCTTTGGTTCGGTGAAAGATTTCGAGGCCCACTCAACATGTGATTGAACAAAGTGCTGTGAGGATCCTGCCAAACGGAGATATTTGTGCTCAATTTACTGTAAATCTCCCTGCACGCGGTCGAAGTATCCTTGGATACAAGGCAGTTCAAATATTTGATCAAACACTTCCCCAACTTGTACAAAAGTCTCTCATTTACACATCGTTGGATGCTAATGTTGTCACACGTCATGTTCTCAATGTGGAAGATCAGGAATGGGTCAGATCAAACTTGGAAATTCGAGGATTAGTTGCGTTTGTGCCAGATGGAGCAATTTTGCCTAGAATGAGTGGAGCTGATGATCGACCTATGAATGATACTATGAAAGATGGTGAAAATTCAAAATTAGTCCGATTTCATTCTCCTGACACTCTGAGAGTTAGTTTCGATTTACCCAACATGGGAAAGACTCTTGCTGGTATTGGTATCCGAAAGGGTATCACTTTAATCGTCGGGGGTGGATTTCATGGAAAGAGTACACTGCTGTCGGCGTTGCAAGTAGGAATGTACAATGTAAGAGCGTGTATGCAAACTTTGCAATTTGGTTGAGGTTTATTGCGCTTAACAATCTCTTCTATTTTTGTTTCAGAAAATACCCGGAGACGGCAGAGAGTTTTGTGTTTGTTCTTCTACTGCAGTCAAGATTAGGTCAGAGGATGGAAGAAATGTCAGTGAAGTTAATATTAGCCCGTTTATTAGCGACTTGCCATTTGGAAAAAAGACGGATTGCTTCGCCTCCCCTGATGCGAGTGGGAGTACTAGCCAAGCGACTAACATTATGGAGGTGAGATATTACTATTGATTGGTTGGCATCAGTATTTTCAAGGAACTTCAACGTGAACAAATATTTTTCCTTTTCATTGGTAGGCACTTGAAATGGGAGCGAAGACACTTCTCATAGATGAAGATACATGTGCTACAAATTTCATGATCAGAGATGATAAAATGATGGAACTTGTACACAAAGAAAAGGAGCCGATCACTCCATTTCTTTACAAAGTCAAAACACTTTCGAAACAAGGAATCAGTGTTATCCTTGTCGTTGGCTCGTGTGGTGATTTCTTCGATGTTGCGGACACAACCTATACTAATGGATTCTTACTCTTGTTACGATGTGACTACTCGTGCAAAACAAATTGCATCTTCGCGAGCAACGAATAATGGTGCATTGGCAGCGTCAAGGGCTTCGTTTGGAAACGTGACACCGCGATGTCCAGTCGGTACTGCATTCAATCCTAACAATGGAAAAATTACAGTTAGAACAAAAGCGTTGATTGCGTATGGAGATGTTGAGCTTGATTTGTCAGGATTGGAACAGATTGTGAGCAAAGAGCAAACAAACTCTATCGCATTGGCTTTGCAGCGGTTGACTGCTCTTGAAACTGGTAGTAAGATGACAATATTCCAAGTGCTTACACAGTTGAACGCATTGCTAGATCACGAAGGGCTAGAGGCATTAACTAATGGAGAGTTTGATGGATCATTGGCTCGACCGAGGACTTTTGAAATTGCAGGTGCTATCAACAGACTTCGTGTGAATGGAAGTTTTGTTCAGCTGAAATGAAACACTGCAAGAATGAAGAATATGAATTTTAGTTAGAGTGAGGTGAAATGAAATCAAATCATCATTGATTTTAGACAAACTAAATAATCAAACTAAGACTCACTTTCTAAGAAAGAATGTAGCGCTCAATGCGGCGCATCCAACCACCGCTTTTGCTAGTATATTGAGCCAATACAGGCAACTCAAGCACATATTAGTATTGGCAACAATAGGTACGATGTGGTATTGAGTGAAAGAGTTGATGTCATCAAATTTTAGTCCAAATGAAACCTCTCCGATTAGGCTACGAAGTACAAACGAATCAGCGCAATCCTAATATGAGCAGTGCTAGTGTGCTCCTATAGTATCGACACAAATTATAAGTAATGTACCACAGAAGCAGCTCAGACGCATAATCACGACGAAAGCTTTGATGAAGTAGAATGTAACGCTGCTGGCCAATGCAGGTGGGACCTACATGCCGACTACGAGATAGTAGCTCGTAGCTCGCATCAAAACATGAAATCTGTATGGGCAACGCTTGCACTTAAGTATTAGGTCTATTGGCGGAAGCCTGTGGTTCTCATTTTTGCGAACTCACTCGGGTACCTTCTTCCTCTTTTCTGGGAGTCCATTGAAGATGGGACGAAAATATCAATTTTTCAACTAAACAAATTATTTCATGGGCATAAGCAATGAGCAATGAGATGCATTGAGATAATGTTACTCAAGGAACAAAAAGAGAAACTTGCTTGAAGTTTTGAACAAAAGAGCAGTTGAATGTGATTTCTTCCACTAGTAAGCGGCTCATGCCCATTACTGACGGCGATAGATACGATTTGGATTCAGAGTGGTGCTGCTGGCCAGCCGCAATTAGACCTCTCAGATCAGCTATGACGATGTAGCATCGCTTCTGCAGATGCTAGTCGTCTGGGCAGTACAAATGAGCTTGCAAAGCATCACCGCCGACTGTAATGGGCCACTACAAGCCGCTCATGCCCATACCGACGGCGATAGTTACGATTTGGTTCAGAGTGGTGCTGCTGGCCAGCCGCAATTAGACCTCTCAGATCAGCTACGACGATGTTGCATCGCTACTACGGACGCTAGTCGTCTGGGCAGTACAAATGAGCTTGCATAGTATCATCGCCGACTGTAACGGGCCGCCAGAAACCGCTCATGCCCATACCGACGGCGATAGATACGATTTGGTTCATTGTGGTGCTGCTGGCCAGCCCACACTGGATCTCTCAGATCAGCTACGACGATGTAGCATCGCATCTACAGATGCTAGTCGTCTGGGCAGTACAAATGAGCTTGCATAGCATCGCCGCCGACAGTAACGGGCCGCCAGAAGCCGCTCATGCCCATACTGACGGCGATAGATACGATTTGGTTCATTGTGGTGCTGCTGGCCAGCCGCAATAGGACCTCTCAGATCAGCTACGACGATGTAGCATCGCTTCTGCGGACGCTAGTCGTCTGGGCAATACAAATGAGCTTGCATAGTATCACCGCCGACTGTAATGGGCCCCTAGAAAGCCGCTCATGCCCACTACTGACGGCGATAGATACGATTTGGTTCAGAGTGGTGCTGCTGGCAAGCCCACACTCGGACCTCTCAGATCAGCTACGACGATGTGGCATCGCTTCTGCGGACGCTAGTCTGTCTGGGCAGTACAAATGAGCTTGCATAGCATCACCGCCGACTGTAATGGGCCACTCAAGAAGCGGCTCATGCCCATACTGACGGCGATAGATACGATTTGGTTCAGAGTGGTGCTGCTGGCAAGCCCACACTCGACCTCTCAGATCAGCTACGACGATGTAGCATCGCTTCTGCGGACTCTAGTTGCCTGAGCAGTATAAATGAGCTTGCATAGTATCATCGCCGACTGTAATGGGCCACTACAAGCCGCTCATGCCCATACTAACGGCGATAGATACGATTTGGTTCAGAGTGGTGCTGCTGGCCAGCCGCAATTGGACCTCTCAGGTCAGCTACGACGATGTAGCATCGCTTCTACGGACGCTAGTCGTCTGGGCAGTACCAATGAGCTTGCATAGCATCACCGCCGAATGTAATGGCCCACTAGAAGCCGCTCATGCTTATACTGACGGCGATAGATACGATTTGGTTCAGCGTGGTGCTGCTGGCCAGCCGCAATTGGACCTCTCAGATCAGTTCTACGGACGTTAGTCTTCTGGGCAGTACAAATGAGCTTGCATCGTGTCACCGCCGATTGTGAGGGGCCACTAGAAGCCGCTCATGCCCATACCGACGGCGATAGATACGATTTGGTTCAGATTGGTGCTGCTGGCCAGCCGACACTGGTCCTCTCAGATCAGCTACGACAATGTAGAATCGCTTCTGCGGACGCTAGTCGTCTAGGCAGTACAAATGAGCTTGCATAGCATCACCGCCGACTGTAACAGGCCACTAGAAGCCGCTCATGCCCATACTGACGGCGATAGATACGATTTGGTTCAGAGTGGTGCTGCTGGCCAGCCCACACTGGTCCTCTCAGATCAGCTACGACGATGTAGCATCGCTTCTGCAGATGCTAGTCGTCTGGGCAGTATAAATGAGCTTGCATAGTATCATCGCCGACTGTAATGGGCCACTACAAGCCGCTCATGCCCATACTAACGGCGATAGATACGATTTGGTTCAGAGTGGTGCTGCTGGCCAGCCGCAATTGGACCTCTCAGGTCAGCTACGACGATGTAGCATCGCTTCTACGGACGCTAGTCGTCTGGGCAGTACCAATGAGCTTGCATAGCATCACCGCCGAATGTAATGGCCCACTAGAAGCCGCTCATGCTTATACTGACGGCGATAGATACGATTTGGTTCAGCGTGGTGCTGCTGGCCAGCCGCAATTGGACCTCTCAGATCAGTTCTACGGACGTTAGTCTTCTGGGCAGTACAAATGAGCTTGCATCGTGTCACCGCCGATTGTGAGGGGCCACTAGAAGCCGCTCATGCCCATACCGACGGCGATAGATACGATTTGGTTCAGAGTGGTGCTGCTGGCCAGCCGACACTGGTCCTCTCAGATCAGCTACGACAATGTAGAATCGCTTCTGCGGACGCTAGTCGTCTGGGCAGTACAAATGAGCTTGCACAGCATCACCGCCGACTGTAACAGGCCACTAGAAGCCGCTCATGCCCATACTGACGGCGATAGATACGATTTGGTTCAGAGTGGTGCTGCTGGCCAGCCCACACTAGTCCTCTCAGATCAGCTACGACGATGTAGCATCGCTTCTGCAGATGCTAGTCGTCTGGGCAGTATAAATGAGCTTGCATAGTATCACCGCCGACTGTGACGGGCCGCAAGAAGCGGCTCATGCCCATACCGACGGCGATAGATACGATTTGGTTTATTGAGGTGCTGCTGCTGGCCAGACGCAATTAGACATCTCAGATCAGCTACGACGATGTAGCATCGCTTCTACGGACGCTAGTCATCTGGGGCAGTACAAATGAGCTTGCATAGTATCACCGCCGACTGTAGTGGGCCATCAGAAGCGGCTCATGCCCATACCGACGGCGTTAGATATGATTTGGTTTATTGTGGTGATGATGGCTAGCCGCAATTGGACCTCTCAGATCAGCTACGACGATGTAACATCGCTACTACGGACGCTAGTCGTCTGGGCAGTACAAATGAGGTTGCATAGTGTCACCGCCGACTGTAATGGGCCGCCAGAAGCCGTCATGCCCATACTGACGGCGATAAATACATTTGGTTCATTGTGGTGTGTTGCTGCTGGCAAGCCCACACTGGATCTCTCAGATCAGCTACGACGATGTAGCATCGCTTCTGCGGACGCTAGTCGTCTGGGCAGTACAAATAAGCTTGCATAGTATCACCGCCGACTGTAACGGGCCGCCAGAAGCCGCTCATAAACCATACTGACGGCGATAGATACGATATGATTCAGAGTGGTGCTGCTGGCCAGCCGCAATTGGACCTCAATCATCAGCTATGACGATGTGGCATCGCTACTACGGACGCTAGTCGTTTAGGCAGTATTAATGAGCTTGCATAGCATCACCGTCGCCTGTAATGGGTCACTCTAGAGAAGCGGATCATGCCTATACTGACGGCGATAGATACGATTTGGATCAGAGTGGTGCTGCTGGCCAGCCCACACTGGATCTCTCAGATCAGCTACGACGATGTGGCATCGCTTCTGCGGACGCCAGTCTTCTGGGCAGTACAAGTGAGCTTGCATTGTATCATTGTCGACTGTAATGGGTCACTAGAAGCCGCTCATGCCCATACCGACGGCGATAGTTACGATTTGGTTCAGAGTGGTGCTGCTGACCAGCCCACACTGGTCCTCTCAGATCAGCTACGACGATGTGGCATCGCTTCTGCAGATGCTAGTCTTCTGGGCAGTACAAATGAGTTTGCATAGCATCGCCGCCGACTGTAATGGGCCGCAAGAAGCCGCTCATGCCCATACTGACGGCGATAGATACGATTTGGTTCAGAGTGGTGCTGCTGACCAGCCCACACTGGATCTCTCAGATCAGCTATGACGATGTAGCATCGCTTCTACGGACGCTAGTCGTCTGGGCAGTACAAATGAGTTTGCGAAGTATCCCCGCCGACTGTAATGGGCCACTAGAAGCCGCTCATGCCCATACTGATGACGATAGATACGATTTGGTTCAGAGTGGTGCTGCTGCTGGCCAGCCGCAATTGGACCTCTCAGATCAGCTACGACGATTTAGCATCGCTTCTAGATACGATTTGGTTCAGAGTGGTGCTGCTGGCCAGCCGCAATTAGACCTCTCAGATCAGCTATGACGATGTAGCATCGCTTCTGCAGATGCTAGTCGTCTGGGCAGTACAAATGAGCTTGCAAAGCATCACCGCCGACTGTAATGGGCCACTAGAAGCCGCTCATGCCCATACCGACGGCGATAGTTACGATTTGGTTCAGAGTGGTGCTGCTGACCAGCCCACACTGGTCCTCTCAGATCAGCTACGACGATGTGGCATCGCTTCTGCAGATGCTAGTCGTCTGGGCAGTACAAATGAGTTTGCATAGCATCACCGCCGACTGTAATGGGCCACTAGAGAAGCGGCTCATGTCCATACTGATGACAATAGATACGATTTGGATCAGAGTGGTGCTGCTGGCCAGCCCACACTGGATCTCTCAGATCAGCTACGAGACTGTGGCATCGCTTCTGCGGACGCCAGTCTTCTGGGCAGTACAAATGAGCTAATAAATAAATAAATAAATAAATAAATACAAAATTAATCAGATTAGATATCTACACGAGTATAATCCAGATCAGCTATGACGATGTTGCATCGCTTCTGCGGACGCTAGTCGTCTGGGCAGTACAAATGAGCTTGCAAAGCTTCACCGCCGACTGTAATGGGCCACTAGAAGCCGCTCATGCCCATACTGACGGCGATAGATACGATTTGGTTCAGAGTGGTGCGTCGGTCTAGACCACACTGGATCTCTCAGATCAGCTACGACGATGTAGCATCGCTTCTGCGGACGCTAGATGTCTGGGCAGTACAAATGAGCTTGCGAAGGATCACCGCCGACTGTAACGGGCCGCCAGAAGCCGCTCATGCCCATACCGACGGCGATAGATACGATATGATTCAGAGTGGTGCTGCTGGCCAGCCGCAATTGGACCTCTCAGATCAGCTACGACGATGTGGCATCGCTTCTACGGACGCTAGTCGTCTGGGCAGTATAAATGAGCTTGCATAGTATCACCGCCGACTGTAATGGGCCACTAGAAGACGCTCATGCCCATACTGATGACGATAGATACGATTTGGATCAGAGTGGTGCGATTTGGTTCATTGTGGTGTGTTGCTGCTGGCAAGCCCACACTGGATCTCTCAGATCAGCTACGACGATGTAGCATCGCTTCTACAGATGCTAGTCGTCTGGGCAGTACAAATGAGCTTTCATAGTATCATCGCCGACTGTAACGGGCCGTCAGAAGCCGCTCATGCCCATACCGACGGCGATAGATACGATATGATTCAGAGTGGTGCTGCTGGCCAGCCGCAATTGGACCCCTCACATCACCTATGACGATGTAGCATCGCTTCTACGGACGCTAGTCGTCTGGGCAGTACCAATGAGCTTGCATAGTATCACCGCCGACTGTAACGGGTCACTAGAGGAGCCGCTCATGCCCATACTGACGGCGATAAATACGATTTGGTTCAGAGTGGTGCATCGGTCCAGCCCAGCCCCAATTGGACCTCTCAGATCAGCTACGACGATTTAGCGTCGCTTCTATGTTCGCTATCTTCCTCAGCAGTGTTGAAACTCTTCTTAATCATAGCCACCAACTATAACGAGTCACTAGTAGCGGCTCCAGCTTATATTGTGACTATGTGAGATGTGCTTTTTAGGGTTAAAATCTATATCATTACATTTTGTCATTTACGAGTTGTAGTGTCGCATTCGCATGTTTACACTGAATCTATTGGCAGTTCCTAATTAGTCATTTTTCGCTATTGTTACTATATTTTTGAGTTCACGAAGTGCTGTTTAGACGCATTCTGTTGACGTAGAGACTATAAGTTTATTTGCTTCTTCCGGTAAGCCCATATGTATCCATACCCTTTTATTATAGCGTGTCACTCAACTTCTTATGTGTATAAATTTTTCTTGCGCAAGATTGAAGATTTTCAAGTTGTCATGTCTCATCATCTTGTCTTTCAATGGGTCCCCCCGCATCGAGAATTCGCCCATACTGCTAGAGGAGAAGTAGTGAGCTTCATGACGTGCAGAACCTTCTTAGAGTCATGTTGGCATGGCCTGTCACAAAAGTATGAGCGACGCTTTTATTTGTCACGTCTTCGGACATGAGAATTTGACACATGAGTAGTTTATTGAAACGATGTTGCCACATAAAGGTGTTTGTCAGGCTAATTGTAACGAAAGTCACCTTTCTTTCAGAGTTTTTGTTTTTCTGATTTTGAAATTCATGCGCCAAAAACCAACAATGATGATATGAGATGAAGATGAAGATGATGACATGTCATGAAACATAAGTAAACCTGTGCTGATCTGAAGTACACTAGTTGTTGCCTACTTACCGAGCCAAAAGCATAATCACTGCCCACCCATTGTCATCCCATTAGTATCATAATTGAAGAAGACTGCGGTAGACATCAATTTATCCATATTCATCTGAAACCAATCCGACACTTCACCTTTCAGTATTTTTTAGTTTCACATTCACCATGCCATCCAGCGGGATCGTTGCAATAGACCCTTCCAACAATGCCACAGCAGTCATCGACGCATCTCACCTCTCTGCCGCCCCAGAAGAGTGTCCAGTGGAGCAACATGAAACTGCCGAAGAGCTCAGCCAGCAAGGCGAAGAAGACCAACCAGCTGTAAGCCCAATGCCGCCACACAAAAAGGCTCCCATGGTCACACCCCGTACCGACCGTAAGGTGACCACATCCCCCACTGCAGGAGGTGGCAACACAGGCAATGTACCGCCTTCAAGTCATACTCCAGAGCCATCGAAGGGCAAATCTAAAAAGAAGGTCGCCGTCGCAACGCCCGTGGCCGTAGAGGAGAGCAGCACCCCGAAGAAGAGCATAAAACGTAGCAAGGCTAAGGTGCCAATGAGGACTATGACGCATTTTTTTGGTAAGGCAGGGACTGTGAAGGCCAAGAAGGGCACTATTAAGTCTAGTGCTACTATTACGCAGAAGAAGAAGAAAGACGACAAACAGTCTGAGAAGGGGGTTGACACATCTTTAGCTGAACCGAGCGGGGATATTACACTTGTTGAGGATGCAGCAAAGGTAACGGCCGAGAGCGGTAGCACTGCCAAGAAGAGCAAATCAAAAACAAAGGCCAAGTCCAAGCCAAAGACTAAGCAACCTCCAAAGAGCCCTGTAGCGAAAAAGAGGGCAAAGGCAACACCAACGTCTACTGTCGACATGATCAACTTGGAGGATTTGGATGATTCTCCTATGGATGCTTTGGCATATGTGTCACGGAACATGAGTGCTGGTCGAAGAAACCGTGTCACTACTAAAAGTGCTCCCACCGTTGAAAAGAAAGTGATGGAAGTTGCCCCTTTGGAGAGTGGCAAGGATGCTACTATCGATGCCAAGAAAACTCCAAAAACTGATGAGGTTGTCACTGAAGTTGAGGAGGCGAACTCTTCTCCAACAACTGCGGACAACGATGGAAAAGATTCGGTAGTAGACTTATCAAAGGGAAGAGTGGAGGAGATTAGTGAAAGTGACGATGATGCTACAGTTGCCATGGATGATCCAGAAACGCCCGCTGCAATCGAATCAGACAATGCTACATCATTAGAGAAGGATGATTCCTTGTTGGAACCTCCCGTAGGTGAAGTTGAGTGCACAGAAGAGACAATGGATGCAGTAGAATGTGATATAGAAAATAAGACTGATGAAAAGGACAAGGAATCTTCCAAAGATCAACCTGATGTCATTTTCATTGACGAGGAGCCCACGCCCGAGACAGAAACACCCAAGAAAGATGATTCAACCAACAAGGCCGAAGCTGCACCATCAAAGAAGAAGCGAGATCCCAATGCACCGAAAAAACCAAAGTCGGCATGGAACATGTACCAAATTGCCAAACGAAATGAATTTAAGGCTGCCAATCCTGAAACTAAAGCTGGTGATATTGTGAGTGTTGTGGTGAACATGTTGTATGATGACTTGACTTGTGATTTTTATGTTCTAATTCCTTTTGATTCTTCTTGAAATTGTATCTAGACAAAACTCATGTCTGCAGAGTTCAAAAAACTTGATGCCAAAGACAAGGTAGTGTGGGAGGAGCAGGCGAAGGAGGACAAGTTACGTTACAAGAACGAAATGGCAGTGTACATGCCTCCTGAGCAACCTAGCAGCACTGAAAATGATGACAAGACAGCAGCTGTGAACGAGCCAGCGACAAAAAAGGAAAAATCTTCAATTTTGAAAGCACTGGCAGCATGTCCTCCAAAGTCAAAGGGAGGTAAAATGACCAAGATGCAAATTAGCTCGACAAAGAAAGCTGCTTCTATCACCACAACCAAGGCTATTTCCAAGGCCAAACCAGCTTTGTCTGAGGAGGAACGTTCTCATCTGCAAAAGTTTACCACATTGAAAGAGAAATACAATCGTCGAGCGGAGCAATTGAAGAGTCGTCCGGCGTCAGATGACTTTACCGAGGAAAGTCTGAATGTTGAAAATGCAGATTTGCCTTCGTTAGAGAAGGGGTCAGTTGAAGTTGACGGCATCTTCCCGGATCAATTACTGCCCTATCTCATGGTGATTTCGCAAGGCAGCTCTCTTCCTCTCTCATCTCTATCCGAGAAGGCTCTTCAGGAACTATCTTTATTCGTAAATGAGTCACATCCTCTCACACTTGAATTAGTTTCGTCCAAGATCAAGTTGTTAGCTCAACGTAAGTCATTTCTCAACGCACCCTCCCAGCTCGATTGCTTCGAAAACAATGACGAGGCTTACATGTGGAGATGGGAACTATCCTCGATTGATCTTCTACCTTCAAAAGACGCGTCGAAAGTCAGGAAAGCAAGAACTGCAAGGAAGAAGCTCCAAAGCCACTACAAGGCCATTATCAACCTAATTTCCTCCATTGAGAAAGCAGTGTCCTCAATTGAGGCGAAATCTTCATCTTCACAAAAGTTGATTGCCAAGGTTAGCGATATGGAGGAGAAAGTTCTCAAATTTGAACGTGAAGAAGAGACGGCGCGGCTGCTGAACAAGGCGAAGGCACAGAAGCAAGCTGCAGATAGTAAAAAGAAAGAAGAAGAAAAGGAACGCAAGAAGATCGAGGCAGCCAAGGAGCGTGAGGCGACGAAACAGAAGAAGGCAGAAGAGAAGGAGAAAGAGAAACTTGCCAAACAGCAAGAGCTTGAAGAGAAGGAAAACAAGAGGAAGGCTCGTATGATGTCGTTCTTTTCGAAAGGAAGCGCGAAGAAGAAACAAAAGCTCTCTAGCACACCCCCAAATGAAGACACGATTATTCGTAAGGAGAACGCTTCTTTTGACAGTGATTCATTCCATAGATTGATAGACTCTCAAAGCAAACACAGCTCCACTCCATTTGCGAAGGCAACGAGGAAGCGAAAGACACAGAGTAAGTGCATACGTGTTGTTTCAACGTGTTGTTTCAGTATATTTTTGACATTCAAATGTCTCAACACGCCTCTCTATTCTTTGATTTCATTAGATGTTAGAGTGTCTGTTTTTGTAACAACTATGTCCGACAACCCATTCTCCCAACAACCCTATGACGAAGAAAAAATTATTACTGTTCCCAACATGTACAAATTTTTAGGATTCCACGAAGATGTTCGCCCTCCGTATCATGGAACTTGGAGCAAAACTAGGTATGTCAATACGTGAATGCGACGTGTGTGATCCTGAATATGCCAGTGCCAATTATCTGATTACCTCTCTATCTCTATTTAAGCTCCATCGTAACCGGCCGCAATCCATTTGGACAAGATAAATCTATCCTTGACTACGAAGTAGACAGTGAAGCCGAGTGGGAAGAAGGTGACGACGACCAAGGGGAGGATTTGAACGAAGATGTTGGAGAAGAAGAGGAAGACGAAGCTCCCCAAGACGAAGACAATGATGGTTGGCTAGCCGCCGAGGATGATTTAGGTATCGATAATGAAGATGAAGAAACAAGGGAATTGAGGAAGAGAAAGCTTCAATTGCAGGCCAACTTACAGAAGTCAGGCCATTACAAAGCATGCGTTGTAGCACCGCAGATGGGAGGTATCCCTCACAGTGCAGAATGCGAAATCACTCTTGTGGAAGGTTTCAGTCTAACGAATGCATTGGATGCCTTGAGTAGTCATGTTGGCTGCATTCTTTCTCCCGACATCGATTCAATTTGCTTGGATGCTTTCGCACCAACCGACTCTGCTAGAAACACTGATCAAACGAAGGATTCTTCGGCAGCACAAAGCGATGAAATGACGAGTGAGGCGAAAAGAATCGTTGCTCAATTTGTCCATAACTGTACCGTCAATTCAAAGGATAAGCTCTTGACTGAACTACTGAAGGCCCACCCATCCATCACAAAAAGTCGCGCACAGGCCATGCGAGAAGTAGACTTCATGGCTGAAAAGAAGAAAGTACCCAAAGAGGCGGGAGGTGGTGTCGTGTGGGAAGTGAAGCCGGATCTTCTGAAGACGCTGGGTTTGGAGGAAAAAGACCTGGTAAGTGCACAACATTTCTGCTGACTTTACAAACAACTCTGAGACGACCACTAACTTTTCTTGCAAATACTTCTCAGAAACAGTCACCGAAAGTTATGATTTCCCCAAAAACCAAAGATGCATGAAGCCAACCTCTCTCCCACTGCCAAAATTGGAACTAAACAAGTTGAAAACAAACTCGGTAGCAAGAAGAAGAAGGATCCTAATGCACCGAAGAAGCCGAAATCATCATTCATGTATTTCTCAAATGCAAAACGAGCTGAAGTGAAAGCTGCCAATCCCAATGCGTCCTTTGGAGACATTGTAAGTACAGCTGACGCCTGATAAACTTGTCTTTTCCACTCCTTTTCTCATCATATCTTTCTTGCTGCAGGGCAAACTTCTTGGTAATGAGTGGAAGCAACTCAGCAATGATGCTAAGGCTGAGTACGAAGAACGAGCTGAGACGGACAAGAAGCGCTACCAAAAGGAAATGGAAGATTACAGTCCACCTTTGGATGTCTCCGCCCCGAATGATGACGCTGGCGAGAAGAAGAAAGTCGGAGTGAAGAAGGATCAAAGCTCGAAAAAGGAAAATTCCAAATCAACAGCGTCACCAAATAAGAAGCGGAAGACACCACCTGTATCGGTAGCATCAGCCAATTTGTTTGCTGCCTTCCTAAAGAAGAAGAAGACGGAGTAACCTGAAGAACTACCGCCACCTTGACTTCAGGTGAAGATGAATCTCGCTCACGGATTAAGATCTTTATCAACAACTATTACATGTTCACTAAGCAGATCTAATTATAAAATTAGCTTTTATCTTGCTTTACCATCATTCCAATGATAAAAGAGGGCGAGAATGATTATGTAGAGGATACAATACCAAGCAAGAGTCAATAGATCAAGGCGCAGCCAGGGAGTCAAGCCTTTTTACCGATTCAGATACAGTGTCTTAGTGCTCCGTATCTTTTTTTGAACTACATGGCACATACATGGCACGCACCGACGGACCATGACCATGGCCGTATCTTCATCACAACTATCATACTTTTACAGTCAACATGGCTCCGCTGACAAGCGTGTTCAATCGATGTATTATACGGCGAGCACTCACTGCGTCGTATTCCACGTCTTTAATTTTACAGTCAGCAGTACCGCTGCCAACTCATGCAAATGAAAATAGAGGATCAAAGAATGACAAACATCAAAATGGTTATGGAAAAATTGTTGCCGTCTCTTCCGCCCCTTCATCAGATAAGTTGTCTACCACCACCGTGCACACACACTTCACTGAATTGCGTCATTCATCACCTATGCGGCTAGTGCCTTCTCGTCGCACTAACTCCTACATCCTACAACACGCAAAATAGACGCGAGAAAGGTGCATCTAATCAAAGCAATCATCGCGAAGGAGCCCTACTTCATCTTTCATCATACGGTGGAGGACTTGTGCCCGGAGATAAGCTTAAATTAGACATCGATGTCCGTGGGAAAGGAGCGATGTTAGCTGTTATGACGCAGGGAGGACAGCGAATCTATCGACCGGGTGAGCATTTCCGCAGATATCAAAACTACAATTATGACATTAGTGCTGCACTTAGCAAGCCAAATCCTGAAATGAATTCATTGAAAGTATGCCAATCGACGATTAACTGCAACATTGAACCAGGTGCTACTCTTTTTTATCTTCCTGATCCCACTGTACCATATAGACAATCTGCATTTGAGGAACGACGTGTTTTCAATTGCATGTTTGCATCTTCTGCTGCTGGTGACAACAATAACAATAATCAGGGATCTTTGATTGCAGTAGACTGGTACAGCTCTGGTCGAACTTATAGCACTGATATTGAGGAAAGATGGGCATTTGATTATTTAGCTACAAGGACCGAATTGTACATAACATGATGAATCTCACCACGAGCAAGTAAGACCAAATCTGATAGAATCCATGTCATTTGGGAATAAAGGCGTTTCAGATGGATCACCACCGGCAGGCGAAATCAATGGGACAATCTTTTGATGCAATGGCTACGTTGCTTCTTCACGGTCCCACATTCTAGACCTGTGGCAAAACGTGCAATAGATCTGGAGCGCAAATTAGCCTGAATCGCTTACTCGAATCCGTAGAGATGACTCAGTCTGCGAAGAACAAGGAAATGGAGACACCGATGACTTGATGAGCTGTTAGACTCGTTGGGTGGGCAGGTCTTACTAAGTGTAACTCCAGTCGAGCAACAGCACAACAACACACATATGGTCCGAATTATTGCTGAGAACAACGAGGACATCTACCGAGCTCTGCACTATTGCTTGAAGGAATGCTCTGAACATTTCGGAGGACTAGAGCCTTATAAAGAGAGGATACATTCATCAAAGACTGTCAGGGAAAAGAGTATTCCACTTTCCATGCAGCAAAAGAAAGAAATACGAGAGAATAAGGGAGAAGACTTGGAAGCAATCGTTGATCAAATAGGTCTCTTTCCTGTGCAAAACAACAACAATGACAACAACAATGCTTGGTTCAGGATGTGCACACTATCAGATTGTGAGAATTTTGATAGTGAATTCAATACAGAATTGTTTCCTTTGCGTTTTCCTTCTGACCAACTCACGCAACATTTTCTTCTCTCACACCACACGAACAGCTGCTCTCCCCGTTGGATCCTTCGCACATTCTCAAGGCATCGAAGCAGCGGCTCAAATGCAACTTTTCAGAGAGACCAACCATACTGACCCATTGCTGGCCAAAAATCTATCACAATCGTGTTCCATCGATGCTCTTTCTGACTTTATTTATTCCGTTTCTCGATCCAATGCAAGGTTTTCTACTCCATTAGTCATGGCTGGGTACTATCTCATTCAACAAAGCGAGCACGGTTTTAAGCTTGATGAAGTACATCAACTATGGTCGAATATTGACATTTACACAGATACAATGCTCTTAACAAATAGACCGGGACGGCGGGCATCCATAGATCAGGGTCTGGGTCTAGTACGCATCGCATCTTCATTCTCAGACGATAGTGATAAGAACCATGATTCGGGCAACACTGCAGATTTATGGACGCTCATCAGTCAGAGCATCGACGAAAATGGAATGGACACAATGCAGTCGAGACGTCCACCCACTAATAGTTCATCCCAGGCAAAAGGTCATGCTGCTCCAATCTATGGAATCCTCTCAGCAAAATTGGGTATCACACCGTTGGATTCCTGTCGGGTATTCGCATTTGGAGCAGCCCGAGATGCTGTGTCTGCAGCAGTGCGTTTGAATTTGATTGGTCCAATGGCTGGTCTATCATTGTTGGATAGGGTCGGGAGGAAAGCAGTGGAGGATGGTTTGGAGGAAGGTCTGGTAGGTATGCTCCATTCCTCGAGAGAAGATCTGAGCTGTGATGAATTTTCTTCTGCAAATGCAAGGATCGATCGTTGGCTTCAATCGGCTCACACATGCGCACCAATGTTGGATGCAGCACAACCTCTTGCAGACTTATTGCAAGTCAGATTATTCCGAACTTAATATCCATAATAAATTCTTAAACAATGTTACCTCAATGTTACTCATGCTCGTCGATATGGTCGGTAGCCCGCCTTTGTCTCTGTTCTGTCCCGCTCCGTGCCTCGATAACTCCAGAGCACGTGACTTGTGAGTCGCTGTCACATATCACGCCCGCTCCACGCTCCACGCTCCTCGCTCCACCGACAAAATACAATGACGCGAGGACACTCCATCCATGATATCATATCCTCATAGTACATGTACACACAACATAAGCAACGCATTGGAACTATTTTCGCAGGGAAAGGAGATAAAGAAAGAGGACGTTGCCAAATAGTGCGGCTTAAAGAATTATTACAAGTAACCAGATGGAGCAAGCCCAAGAGACAACAAAGTCGGCAATGCCCCCAGAATCAGGCTATGCTGACCTCGAACAATATTTGGCAAAATTGACAAATGGAACGCCGCTGGCGGAGAGTGAAGTACAACATTTATGCAACAAAGCGAGAGAGACACTAACACTCGAAGCAAATGTCCAGCCTGTCAGCGCTCCAGTGACTGTATGCGGGGATATCCACGGCCAATGGCACGACCTCATGGAGTTATATCGCATTGGCGGCTCAGCCCCAGACACCAACTATTTATTCATGGGAGATTACGTCGATCGGGGATACTACAGTGTAGAAACGGTCAGTCTGTTAGTCTGTCTCAAAGTTCGGTATCCAGAACGAGTTCATATTCTTCGAGGCAACCATGAATCGCGACAAATCACACAAGTTTATGGATTTTATGACGAATGCGTGCGAAAATATGGGTCAGCCAACGTATGGAAAATGTTTACAGACTTATTCGATTACTTCCCACTCACTGCATTAGTAGAAAACCAAATCTTTTGCCTGCATGGGGGGCTTAGCCCTAGCGTTGATGCACTGGATCACATTCGTCAATTGGATAGGGTGCAGGAAGTCCCACATGAGGGGCCTATGTGCGACCTTCTTTGGAGTGATCCCGATGATAGAACAGGATGGGGAATATCCCCCCGAGGCGCTGGGTTTACGTTTGGACAAGATGTTAGTGAACAATTCAATGCTCGAAATGGATTAACTCTTGTATCACGTGCACATCAGTTGGTAATGGAGGGGTACAATTGGAGCCACGAGAAAAATGTAGTGACCATCTTTAGCGCACCAAACTATTGCTATAGATGTGGTAACCAGGCTGCAATCATGGAGGTAGATGAAAGGATGGAGAAATCATTTTTACAGTTTGATCCGGCTCCGAGAAGGGGAGAGCCTCATGTGAATCGGCGGACACCTGATTACTTCTTGTAATCAAAATAATAACAGAATGCGTCAAGAATGGATAGGTGTGTTTAATATGTTAAAATTACTTTCTGTGTTTAGTTTAGTCCGTTCCCTTGAATGCTGAATCTGGATTCATCTCTCTAAGTAGTACGGCAACAGAAGATGGAGGTAGAATTCCCACCTCGGTTACAATCCCCGTCACTGCACTACTGGGTGTCAAATCGTACATCAAATTCAGCAGCTTCAGATTGGGATTGCTCTTCCAATCAGACAACACACTTCCATCATTTTTCTTTTCTTCTCCCCATCGATTTGAAGGACCTACCCTGGCACAGTCAGTGAATGCAACTTCCTCAGCATCACCAAGTTCATTGCCTGTAATACTTTCCAATTGCACTCGATTGCAAATCTTGTATGTTTCACAGCCAACAAGGACTGGTATATGATTCGAATTCGCCAGCAATGCCACACACGCAGTGCCAACTCGCGACAAGACACTTCCATTGCTCATCAATGCACTCGCCCCCAAAAAGACTTTTGTCACCTCTCTCATCATCAAATACGACAATGCATTCAAAAGAACGTAGGTACACGGAATTCCAGCCCTCGATAGAATCTCTAACGGTATCTCGTCCCTCCAGCAATGGTCTAGAAGTCCACCACAATCACACGAAACGTCTTCCCATCTGTAAGAGCCGCATCCAACAATAGTCGATTGACCACCTCACTCCTCCCGAAGACCAATATGAACATCCCCTTTAGTCCTGAATTTTGCTCCCCGCATGCCTTGATATAGCCTTACCAGCATACTCAATCCTTTCCGTGACATATGCCTCCAAACTTTCCAATAATATGTCACGTGCCTCATTCCATTCCAAGTCTCGTTCAAGATTGGCCACTGCTAGCTTCAGGAACGAGAAGGCATTGCCCATGCTGACAGAGTGGGGTCTACATTGAGTAGTCCAGTATTGAAATGCCGGTTTGAGGAGTGAGTGATCGACATCTACGCGAAAATCACGCGTGTCGGGAGGTGGAGTGTAGGATTGGAGTAGAAGTGCGAATGTTTGGAGCATGGCGCGACATCGTGCATTTCCACCGAGCAATGAATGAGTTTGGTATAAGTGACCTAGGGTGGGTACAGCAGGGTGTAGATTGTTGTCAATAGTTGATGATATTGAGGATAAGTGTTGATCAGTTGGGCGTTTTGGTTGAGGTAGATGAGAGAAAAGTGAGACCGTTTTGTCATCTTTTTTGTTTTCACCAGCCGATGAACCAGAGTTATCTGAACCATGGACGGTTCCCTCGGCCGTGCTACGCTTATCTTCTGCTCCAGATGCTTTCTTATTATTTGAAGCTGCTCCTTTACCCGATGCTGCGCTGTCAGCTCCTCCCTTTTTCGGCTTGGATTTACCTCCACCCCCCTCCGCCTTGGCTGCTCGTTGAGCTTCCTGTAATGCCCTTCTTTCAGCCTTGCTTAGCTTTGGCTTCTTAGGAGGGATTACGAGGTTGGTTGGCTTTCTTCTTTTCCTTTTTGGCAGGCGCTGCGGCCGCCGCTTCTTCGGCTCCCATGGTGATGATGTTGTTTTTTGCTTTTTGTGAGTGATGTTGTGTGCAAAGTTTTGGCGGGAAATCTGGCGGTCCGTCCTTCGTTTTTTGCGGGAAAGCCTCTCACTCACTCTCCAACTCCAAAAACAAAATCAAAAAAGATCGACGAAATCGGCTTCTCGGCATTGCTATCTTTTCGATCACCTACACAGCGCCGACGCCTCTTCAGCAGCTTCACTACACAGTCTACTCTCAAATAGAAAGAATCAATATGGCATCGCAGGGTCCTCCTCCAGGAATGGGGCCTAATCATGGTTCTAAGTAAGTCGAAGGAAGCATTTTAAATTTCAATGCCGACAACATACTTTTACAATTGGATTGTTGCCTGCCGCATCCCTTATCGACGAATGGGCAGGACATTTGCGCATTGGCCCATACTTTGATGAGCTACATTTTCGTGTAGCTAATCGTCAAGTCTTCACAATTGATTTGCAATATTTAAATACTCATTGTACTCACCTCGCATTCCCGTCATATTTTTTCATCCAGACTCCAAAACACAGCGATCAGTAGGACGACAAGCTCAGCTCGGAAATATCAATGCTGCAAGAGCGGTGGCAGATATTATTCGTAGCACATTGGGACCACGCTCTATGCTCAAGGTGAGGATGACAGTGAGAGGAATATACCATCACTTCAAAAGGTGCAGTGATTGTCTTTTTTTGAAAAATGCGCTCACCATTGATTCGTTTCTTGTACCATCTTACCAATCTGGTTATCTCTTGTTGTTTCAATACGCAATAATACTACTACAATAATCTTCTCTAATAGATGCTGTTAGATCCAATGGGCGGAATCGTCATCACCAACGACGGAAATTGCATACTCCGCGAAGTAGACGTTTCTCACCCCACTGCAAAATCAATGATTGAACTCAGTCGGGCACAAGACGAGGAGGTTGGCGATGGTACCACCTCAGTTATCATCCTTGCAGGAGAGATGCTCATAAATGCGGAACCATTCGTAAGGACGAATATCCACCCCACAGTCATTGTACGTGGGTACAACTACGCTTTGCAGGAGGCATTGGAAATTTGTGAAAAGTTAGCTTTGGTAGTTGACGTGAATGACGTTGATAAGATGAAGGCCTTGGTTCAAAGTTGCATTGGGACAAAATTCTCATCTCGTTGGAATGATACAATGATTGATATGGCTTTGAAGGCAGTGCTGACTGTGTCAAGGGCGATTCCCATGCCTGTTGGGTCAGACTCGTACTCTCAAAAGATGGAAGTGGACATCAAACGCTATGCCAAAGTGGAGAAGATTCCTGGTGGGGAAATTTCTGACTGTACCGTTCTATCGGGAGTCATGTTCAATAAAGATGTCACTCATTCCAAAATGCGCCGTCGTATTGAGAATCCCTCGTATCCTCCTGCTTGATAGTCCCCTCGAGTACAAGAAAGGAGAATCACAAACCAATGTGGAAATTACAGATGAGGAAGATTGGAATACTTTGCTCAAAATGGAGGAAGAATATGTTGAGAACATGTGCATGGAAATCATCGCATTCAAACCAGATATTGTCATAACCGAGAAGGGAGTGAGTGATCTGGCTCAGCATTACTTCCACAAAGCCAATATTACTGCATTTAGAAGGCTGCGTAAGACTGACAACAATCGAGTTGCGCGTGCCACAGGTGCTACCATTGTGAGCCGCACGGACGAAATTCGCGAAGAAGACATTGGTACAGGGTGCGGTTTGTTCGAAATGCGGAAGATCGGCGAAGAGTATTTTGCCTTCTTCGAGGAGTGCAAGGATCCAAAGGCTTGTACGATTATTCTTCGTGGAGGAAGCAAAGATGTACTCAATGAAATCGAGAGGAACCTTTCAGATGCTATGCAAGTTGTTCGCAATGTTGTATTTGACCCTCGGCTGTTGCCAGGAGGAGGTGCCACAGAAATGGCAGGTCTCAGTAGGACTACGCAAGGCTGGTTTGAAACTAGAGGGAATTCAGCAAGGGCCATTCTTGGCAGTTGGGGAAGCCATGGAAGTCATCCCTAGAACTCTATCTCAAAATTGTGGTGTTAGTGTTATCCGTACTGTCACACAGTTGCGAGCAAAGCACGCTGCAGCGTACGAAGAGGCAGAGAAAACTGGCGGAGAGGATGCCTTCCCCAAATGCAACTGGGGCATTGACGGAACAACGGGCAAGCTTGTAGATATGGAAGAATTTGGCATCTGGGAACCGTTCAGTGTCAAGATCCAAACGATCAAGACTGCTGTTGAGAGTGCATGCATGATTCTTCGTATCGATGATATCGTGTCAGGTTCAAAGAAGAAAGGACATTAGCCAGACAGAGAAGTAGTACAGGAGTCTGCAGAACGAAGAGAGGAAAGGCGCATATCGCTAAGTATATCATCTCATTCTCTCTGTAACAACTAATTCTACTGTTGATACATCAACTAGTCAGTGTATCTTAAGTGAAACACTAACCACCCATGTACGTAAAGAACATACCCAGTGATTACTTGACAAGCAGCAAGTAAATACGCAAATGCTAGTCACGTTCCGGAAATAGATCAAGAATCTATCCTCTCGCCGGCAATTTCCTTGCTAACTTGCTTCCATTTCTTGAGAACCTCCAATCCCTTTCCCTCAACCAAAGTTTTCTTTGCCAAAGCACAGCCCTCTTCAATTGTCTCGGTCAAACCAGTACACGTAACAACCCACTCCAGCATTCAACACGATGGCATCCTTCTTTGCATTGGTAGTATACTCTCCACCCTCCAAGACCATCTCGAATTCCTTGGCATTTTGAGCTGGATCTCCCCCCTTAAGATCTTCAACTTTGCACCTCTGAATATCAACAGAGAGGGGATCAAATTTGAACACTTTCGTATCGTACACTTTCTTCTCCCCCTTAGGAGCAGTGTTCTTAATCTCAACAATGGTTGCTGGTCCAAGTGGACTAATTTCATCCAATCCAACACCATGGATTACAACTGCATGGTCTACTCGTCCAACCTCCTTCAACGTGTCTGCCATCAACTCAAGCAACTCTTCATGGAATACCCCAATCACAGCATGTTGCGCCGATGCAGCATTTGTCATGGGTCCAAGAATATTGAAACAAGTTCGAAGACCGAGTTGCTTTCGAATAGGCGCCACTGCCTTCATGGCAGGATGATTGACGGGTGCAAATAAAAAGGCGATGCCACATTCATCCACACATTCCACCACCTGAGTAGGATTGAGATCTACCTGCACCTCCAACATTTCGAGCACATCAGCCGATCCACAGCAGGACGAGACACTGCGATTTCCCGCCTTGGCCACTGTGGCACCACAGGCTGCGGCCAAGACAACACTTGCGGTTGAAATGTTGATGGTATCCGCTCCATCGCCACCGGTACCGACAATATCAAGAAGTTTCCTATCGTCACTGAATTTCACAGCATGACACGCGCTATTCATTGCACGGACCATACCGGCGATTTCTTGGGGAGTCTCCTTGCGTGCACGAAGTAGAGTGAGGAGGGAGGCGACCTGGCAGGGCGGCGGATCTTTCGTTAGGATGACTGAGAAGGCATCAAAAGTTTCGTCAGAGGTGAGATGGCGGTCGCCAGCGATGAGGGTTTCGATATAGGGTTTGAGACTCATTATTCTATGGTCGAAAATAAGATTTAATGCAGTACTTTGATTTCGTTATGTCCTAGCAAGTAAGTGATGCCAAGCAATACTTAGCAGCAATGCCCTTTTGCGAGGAGAAGACGGTGATCTGTACTCCCTCTGTCCCAAAAAAAATGAGCTATTTGAAGTTAATCGTAGTCCCACAAAAAACTAGCTATTTGACGTACTTATTCCTACGTGAGGTCCTACACAAGTGTCCGAGAGGCCTCTTCATTTTCACAATAGGGTTAGATATAAGGATATTTTAACGCCTTTTGTCACAATATCATTACAAATACTTGCTTAACAACCTCCAACCTCCATATAATCGTAACCGGCGTGAAAAAGCTTTCCAACGATGTGCGATAGCAATTTTTTGGACGGAAATTGACCAAATTTTAACTATTTTAAATCAAAAAGCTCATTTTTTGTGGGACAGAGGGAGTATCTTTCAAAGATTTTTGATCCGATCGATCCCATCCATCCATCCACCACCGCGGCACCGTCCCACAACGGTTCACGTATGGTAACGTCTCTCGTCATTTTTCTTATTATTGACACGTTCAATCTAGAACAATTAGAATTTTCCAAAAGACGCTAAAGCCGTGCCGTGAACCGTTATGGCATGCGCCCCCGCCCCCCGCCCCCGTCCGCGTCCATCGATCCGGGAAGCAAGTTGGAAGTTGAAGGTGAGTGCCGCCGCAGAAAGGGATAGTAAAAGTACTTAAATTATCTACTCCCTCTGTCCCACAAAAAAGATATCTGATTTCATTTGGCTTAAATTTCATCAATTTTCGTCGAGGAATTTGCTATCGCACACCGTTGGAAAGCTTATTTCACGGCGGTTACGATTGAATAGAGGTTGGATGTTGTTAAGCGGATATTTGTGTTGGTATTGTGATAAAAGTGGATGAGTTAACCTTAAATGTACCACTGATGGAAACTGAAGTGGAAGAAGGAGGGGAAGAAGGGGGCCTCTCGGACAATTGTGTAGGACCTATACAAAGGAATTAGTATTTCTGATATCTACTTTTTTGTGGGACTACGATTAACTTCAAATATCTACTTTTTTGTGGGACAGAGGGAGTACCTATGTACAACATCACCGCTACTTAAGGTCGAACACAAGTAATTCTTCCTACTATTCCTACGTACAAATCGCTATTTTGGCCGTAGCTAGAGGCACGATTCCTATCGTAACCTCAAATTCGCTAAACGGTACCACTCAAATCCACCCTCCGAATGTCATCTTCTACACCCTCACCATGATGTCCTCCACTCCTATGGCCACAGTTATGCACAACCAATAAAAACACCCATGATACTCAGCTTATCTGATCTTATACATCATCATCTAAGCGACAACGACGGCAATACTCATTTGATTGATCGAAAATGAAGAAAATAACGTCGCCATCGACGGCATAAAATCCACAACTTTTACCTCCCTTCACCACTCCCACGGACGTTTGCGTGGTGATAAACATCTAAGGAGAGGCTTTCCTCGCATTCAATCGATATGCGGTATATGAGGGACATCTTTTGCTACCTGAACTGTTCACAAACATCAGCTAGTACATGATCAAGCACATTTTATCCGTGAGAGGCAATCTATTTTTCTATCCAGAGAGTAAGCAATAATCAACTTTGTAAGGAGCCAATAACTGCATGTGGGTACTTATAGTTGACCGTGTAAGATACATCATATTATATAGTCAATAGAAGACTTATATGCGTTGGCAGTGCATAATGTTGTGTTTAATATCAGATTTACTGTGTTATTATTTGTGGTATTTTATATAAATTATTAAATAAGTAATACTTGATAAATATGCTGTTCCCCTCAACATACTTTATTGATTACACTCCCATGGATATATACAATCATAATAATGATATATCAATGCTTCTTCAATCGATATCCACGCCGTTTGCATTAAATTGTCAGTTGATTGTTGTTTTCGACGGAAACGACAAATTGTGTATTTTTTCACCACGTAGGCGACGTCGTGCAGTCATTACTTCCGCTCCAGAGTGCCAAGCCGTTGTATTTATAGCATAGTAGAGTCGAGGGAGCAGGTTGGTTGCCTTTAGGAATGGTTTATCGCCCCTCTTTACTGCACAGCACCGCCGATATAAAATATGTCGACACCAAGTAACCGACGTTCCGGACGACGTAATCGGGCGAAGATGCGGCTACCAAGACACTGATGCCTCCCTATGGATATATAGTATCGGTTGTTGCGTCGTGGTGGCTTCGTAAATGGTGGCAACGATGATTACCCAAGGCATTAGTCGACAACATCAGTTGCATCCATCAATTTCCGTTACGTCGCGGGGCAAAAATTTTTTCTCGTAGGATATGTCGAACCAAGCAATACTTTTTCGAAGGTGATCTACAAATAGGCTTCTCCGCCTCCAGTATCAAAAGTATTGCTTGGTACAGTGTCGATTTTGTACTACTGGGCAGTCCACAATGGCATCATGGTGGTTGTGCTGTGGTTGTGTATTTGGCCGTTTATCGCGGTGAAAAAGTGTGAGACAGTGCAGTCCGAAGTCGTTGGGCGAGGTGGGGCGTGACTTGAAACGGTCGTTTTTGAGTTCGCAAGGGGGTATACTAATTCCTATCGTAGACCTACCAGCCCATTTTGCCTAACAAACGGCCAAATTTTATTAGTGATTTTTTACTTGTGTTCGACCTTAACCCAAACATCTAAAGTCCCTATGACGTCAACACAAAGTATTTGACAAGAACAACTTGGGCGGCGATGTGGAACATGGAGCGATCTCACGAGCAGCTGACGGGCGCGCTTCAATTTCATCTTTTCTCGAAAAAAAGAAATTTCGCACGAGACCTTTAAAATTAAAATATTAACTAGAGGGACTACTAGCTAATTGGGACCCCCTGCGACAGCCGAACTAACCCACCCGCTCGAGCGAGACACCAGTGGCCAAATCACAGGTAGACTTGGCCCGCACGAAATCGGATCTCGTCACACCTGTCTTTCTCCTTCTCTTTCTTCCGGCTTCTCGCATCGCTCTGGTCGTTAAGGACAGACAGAAGGGATGTTGAGAGAGAGAGAACAGCCATGGACATTGTTCATCAAGCACCAATATCGTGTAGAACAATCCTATAGCTGTTCATCTTTTTTTTCCCACCCACCCGACCCGGCTGACACTGCCGAATTTACTTCGGCTTTCGAGGCTGGGTCCAAACTTAGAGTAGTTTGTACCTGATTACTAGAGACATCTTTGCATACACATAACGTAGTCTGCAATAAGCAGCTCTAGTACCTCTTTTTCTAGCGTGACAGACCACACAGGAGGACCAAGGCGCGACGCCGGTTTTCCGCAGGAAAACTTGATGCTACAACACCATACGAATAACTTTGGCCCCATGGTGACTCGAGCGGGTGGAATCGGGAGTTAGTAATCGACATCGCAGTACGTGCCCGCCCCAGCAGTGTCCTCTTGCGCATATAATCTTTGTGGGTCTGCAGTGCGGCTGTGTCTACTTCTTCAATCAAATTAATACACTGGCCGGTGCCGTTTTCGAGACACTACGGCCGAAGATAGATGGAGCAATAGGGGGTTCTCCCCCTTAAGGGTGGTCATTGCTCTTATTTTGTTGGAAAAGGAAAGTAATAGGACGGATATGTTCTTCTCTTATGGACAATTGGCAAAGCCGCTGAATGATTACCTTGCAACCAACGATAGCACCAGCGGCATGGCAATTGTGGACGAAAATTTAATCAATTCGGCATTTCAGACGCCAAAGAAGGCATCACCTTACCTCTCTTGCAGCACAATATTTGAGGGGCTTGATGGATATGAGGATTACTCCCAACATTATGTCATTCACATTGATAAAAAGAATCGTAAAGTTGCTTGCAACAAACTGCGCCAACTTTCGAAGTGTCGACGACGATGAAGCTAATCAACTGTTGCTCAACTTGGTATTAGAGGAAGAGGTGCGTGGGAAGGTGAAAAACTTCTTACGAGATAAAAAGAGTAGAGGGCATAAACAGAAAAAGAAGAAGCGCCCTCAATCGCAAAACTCAACAAGAGCGGCGGCGGCGGCAACAAATAGAGGAACAACACCGTCCTCTGGGACACGTCAACCCATGTTGGCTCCTACTCCACCCGCTCATCCACAGAAGAAGAAGCAAAATACTCAGCCTACTCCAAACAAAAGTGGCCCTGAATTGCAATCTATACTTTCGGCTGTGAGCAATGATGAGCATGATACTCTCCAACAACAGCAGCCATCCGTTTTGCCACGTACCCCAGAATCAATTAAGCAATTCCTCTACGATGATAATGGGAAACTCAGTGCTGATATCATTTCCGTCATCGGTGAAGATAAGAATTATATGCTTCTTGAAAGAAAAGGGACACGTGAAGAAAAGGTCTCCGCTGTTATGGAATTCATTGCTCCTAGATCCCAATCAATCACAAAAACACTCACTGGCTTACAATGCGCATCAACATCATTGAAAAGATTATATCTCTTTGGGACTCACAAGGCGTGAAGGAGGAGAATGTACTGTACACCAATGCTGCACTTCGATATCTTGGGGATGAGTACAGGAAGGCACATCCCGACAAGAACTTGATGGAGTGGTTGGGTGCTTGGAAGATTGAAGATTTGTCGGACGAAAGTCCTCAACAAGCAAATGACTTTGACTGCGGCATATTTACTCTACTCAATCTTTGTCTGTTAGTCGAAGAAGGATCCATTACGAAAGATTCATACTCACAAGCATCTATCTACACAAAGGAAGTGAGGAATGCATTCGCACACATTCTTTGGAATGCAAGTTCCAATCGTCCAGAGGTTTAGACATGATGTTATAAGCGAGTCGTAGTCATATATTCACATTAATAGAATGAATTATTGCATAACACTTCCTTTTACTTCGTGTAGGTCATCGAGATGGGGCCCGAAAATTTTAAACTGCATTTTTTTGAGGAAGAGAAAATCGAATGAATCGAAAATCTGAAATTAGTACGCAGCAGCTCGACCGGACGCGGGACAGAGGAGGTGGGGACGGACCCTTTTTTCCGGGAACCGTTCGTTTGGCTTGATCAGTCCTATGAAGAAGATCTCGTCTATCTCTCCAGAGCCGCCCCCACCCTATTCAGCTATCTAACTTCCGCAGATGGCGATACATCTCCAGCCTTCTATTACATTGTTTCCACACCTCCCATCATGCTATTGGTAAAACTCCTCAGTCCTAATGCCACTATGCCAACTCGCTGGTCACCCGAATCTGCTGGGTTTGATTTATGTGCAGCGGAGCCTAAAGTCGTACCTGCTGGGGGGATGGCAGTTATTAAAACTGACTTGAGTGTTGCCTGTCCAGAGGGAACTTATGCCCGTATCGCTCCAAGGAGGCAAGTCCGACAATGCTCGATATTGTGTGCTATGTTATCATGCATTCATATTAATTCCTGCGTTTTGTTCTGTTGTGTATTATGTAGTGGTGTTGCTGTTAAGAGAATGATCGGCTGTGGTGCTGGAGTTGTCGATGCTGACTGTAAGCTAAAATTGAAGTACAAATTAACAGCCTCGCTTATTTCATTGTAACCCATCTCAAAATTTCATATTCATATATTTTTTAAACAGATCGAGGAAATGTAGGTGTGGTTCTCTTCAATTTCGGTCATGAGGATTTTCATGTTTACATTGGAGATCGCATTGCCCAATTAATCCTCGAAAGAATTTCAATGGTTCATGCAGTGCAGGTTGACGAATTGACAGAGACACAACGTGGTGTTGGTGGATTTGGATCGACATCTGCACCCAGCAGCAGAAGAGACAAAAGTGATTTACCTCCGTGATAGATTACGAAGAGAGAACTCTCACTGTGAAATTGTTGGATTTATTGCGTGCGTCTTTCCCCATGTCATCTATCAAAGCCATTGCAAAATATTGTTCGGGTTAAACATGTGTCGCCCTCTCTCGCGGATCAACTAACGCCAGGGGTGCATTCCGTCCAACCAACACTGCCACGGCCACGGCTCCAGCACCAAATATACATATATATAATTTATAATATCATTCGTGTTACATAGATGTGGCACATTTTGGATAGGTAAATGGCATTAATACATAGTTACTTCTAGCTTGTGCAGCTTCTCTCAGATGTCTTGCTTGTTTTGGTATTCAATCAAAGTGGCAGTCATTGCAAAATATTGTGTAGGTTAAACTATTTAGTGTTGTTGATCGCCTTCTATTCGTGTTACATAGATGTGGCACATTTTGGATAGGTAAATGGCATTAATACATAGTTACTTCTAGCTTGTGCAGCTTCTCTCAGATGTCTTGCTTGTTTTGGTATTCAATCAAAGTGGCAGTCAGTTTCGAAACTTGTGTCTTCAATTTTTTAGCTTCTCTGACAAGCTTCAATGAGGATGCTTCAGGTCTACCTTTTCGGAAGTAGCACGTGTACGAGTCTCCATTCGACCAAGTTAGGCAGCCCCATCCGTGTTCGAATCCATCGCGGAACAATCCCGTGTATTTTACATCGCTCTTGAACTCGTAAACGCCCCATCCGTGTGGAATGAAACGGTGCTTTGCCATGCCCTTTCCTTTTCCTCTGCTGTTGCGCAACTTCGTCTTACGAACAGAACCGCTGTATAGTCCACCAGAATAATGAATCTTCATTTTGAAGTTAAGTGAAATAATACCGACAGATGTTGATGACGATGCAGCCAATGATGTCTTCTTTGAGAACAAAGCAAATCGGATTTATGAGCCAAGCTCGGATCGGCCAACCCCAAATCAAAGCAAGCAGCATATTATTCAATAGTAGTCCTAAGGTAGGGTTCTCACCCTTTGTTTTGATTCTGGGGTCTGCTACCTTTTACAAGATGTACAGGGCGGAAGTGGTGTGAACTTTTTTCAAATTGAGTTTTTGGGACTCAGTACCATCAAACCTGAGTCCACGATTAACTTCAATTTCAAATCTACCTTGGACGGAATTGGTATGAACTTTTTTCAAATTGAGTTTTTGGGACTTACATCAAACCTAAGTCCATGCATCAGGGAAGTCGCTTGGCCTCTCTTTTGTGGCAACAAGTACAATACCTATTTGAAGTCCGATCACAGGTTCCAGTCAAGTGCTGTTTTGGTGTCATGGTTGCAAGAGATGTCGGATATTATACTGCTGAGGCTTATTTCATCGGCCTGATTGAGATTGAGGATCCAACTTGTGTGCTATTGATATATTCAAATTTGATGCTATAAGCGTGAGACTAATATGTCAAGATCGTATACAACAACATAAACTAAAGAAAGACTACTAATCAGCATTCAGTGATGATCGAACAGCGCACTATATTAGGGAGATATAGGAGTAATTCAGAAGTCTGCGTCGAGGCTGAACACTTGATCCTCCTGGGCTACACCAACACCACTCTTAGCATACTCTCCAACGCGCCTCTCGAAGAAGTTAGTTTTCCCCTGCAGACTGATCATCTCCATCCATTCAAATGGATTGGCAGCTCCGTATTGCTTGGGGCATCCAAGGGCAGCCAACAAACGATCAGCACAGAACTCAATGTACTGGCACATGAGGTCTCCGTTCATACCAATCAGGGAAACAGGAAGGGCCTCCACCACAAACTCCTTCTCGATCTGGACAGCATTAGTTATAATCTCGTCAACACCCCCCCTTCCTGTGCCCTTTCCTCCTTCTTCCTACATAACGTATGTAGCTAACTCGTAACTCGAGCCTGGTTTGTACGCATATTTTTTTAAGTTGCTTGTTTGTACTCTATTTTTTAAGCTGCTTATTTCTAATTCATGGACGTAGGAATTAGTAGTCGATTTTAAAAAAGCGCAACTCTTCCGCCCACGGACAGATTCTGTTTTTCCGAGTAGCTCTAGCCATACTAAGTAAGTATAACTTACCTACATGTACGCTAACGCTTTACATGGTTAGTAGAGTTAGTCTTTACTTTTTAGCTCTCCCTTAGTATGTCCGGTCGAATTGAAGCGAGAACGCTCATTCGAGTCAGCTGATCGTGAGATCGCTCATGCGGCGGTCGAGTCACATCATCAGTGATGGTAGAAAACACGCGAACTTTTCTTGACCGCAACGGGCGCTAAAAACGTCTGCAACTCGAAGGAAATCCCGGTTTATCCGAAAATACCAGTTTCGATACTCCTCGTACACATTTCCAATCAACGTTGGAATTATTACGATGGCTTCCTCTGACGTACTAAGAACGACAGACAGAGCGCCTAGCTCCACAAGTTCCCTACGTCACCTGATCTGTCATGAACATTCTCTAGTTTTGGTCGCATCACCCACATTAACATAGGAATAAATATCCACTATAATGACCTCATCTAGATGCTTTCTTTTTGAACTGAGGTGGACAAGAAGTCCGACCTCTGAAGAGGTTGCCTTTTGGCTCTTTACGCGAGGACATCCTGACATGGAAAGAACCAACTGCATCGCATTCATTTCAACAGAAGGCTTTCAACCTACCCGCTTTATTACAATACCACTTTCAGAGGAGACTGGGTATACAACATCAATAGAAACAATTAGTAATAACTTGACTAAGCTATAAGAGAAGAAAAATAACTTATTCCAATCGCAGCAGAGACTGCCGGGAAGAAGAAGAAGAGAAAGAGCATAACACGTGCACAAATAAAAAAAGTGAGAAACAATGGACCAACCTGATGATGCAGGTGCCGCTACTGACGCTGCCACTCTCAACAGTGATGCCGCTGTGGTAGAAGGCGGCCTAAAACGTCACGACGGCGATACCCCAACTCCCCCGCCACCGCAAGAGGCGGAGGTGTTGAATAACGACCATGCCGCAGTAGCCGGAGGAGGAGGAGGAGGCTCCCCCCAAACTGGCGGCAACACACAAGCGAGACGACGCGATTATAGGAAGCGTGCTCTCTCCAGTGCCACCAATGGCACTCTTGAAACCACTTCGGATAACAATAATGGCTTTTCAGGCCTTTCTTTCATGCAGAACTCCGCCATAGGTTCGAATATCATGGGCTCAGGGGGCGACCACTCTATTGTCAGCTTTGGTCTTAACTTCAATTTTGACAATACGTCGTCACCATCAAACAGTGATAGTGGAGAAGGTGGAGACACCAAAAAGAAGAAGAAATCAAATGGCAATGATGGCAGCCTTGATAAGAAGCCCGCTGCCAAACCGTCCGCCACTAACGCTCCCGATAGCAAGGATGCGTCGGGAGGAAGCGACAAGGGCAAGAATGGCAAGAGGAGTAGTTCCAACGAGAAGCACTCGAGCAAAAGCCCCAAAAGTTCCAATAAAAAGGCTTCCCCATCAGGAACCAATGCCGAAGATGGAGGAGGATCCGATCCCAACAGTAGTGATAGTAGCCTGAATAACGATTCGGGGGGAAGTGCCAGTGGGGGGGATTCAAATTCAGGATCCGGCTCAGGTGGAGACGGGAGTGGAGGATCTGGCTGGAAGAGTACGATATCTAGTTTGACTACCAGTTCTAACCAGGAATGGATGGCCACTAATGATTGTGCTGCTGCTGCGGCAGTAGCGGCTGCTGAGGTGACTGCGGTAGTCAACAAAGCAACCGGTGTTTCTAAAATGTCACCGGAGGGAATGGAAACAGGTGTGTATTGCGAACGGATTATTGTGTACATGTTTCATTATTATGTATTCTTGTCACTAATATGCATTTCCTTTTCGTATCGCGTATCACAGATGGCAGACCAGCGGAAGTTAACCAAGACGCTGCCGTTGGGAAGAAACGCAAGGCCGAGACCAAAGGAACTAACGGCCGCGGTGAAGATGACGATGGTTACAAAACTGACGAAGAACAATGGGGAGGAAGGGGAGGAAACAAGAATGACAATGCCATGCGACCAACTATATCTTCACATAAAGGTGCTCTCAAGGTGTCCACTCAGAAGTCTGATGGGCCTCCTGTCAAACAAGCTCGATTCTCTTTGGATCAACACCCAAGTGCTGTGGCAAGAACTGATGATTCTCAACAGCCCGTTTCATCATTAACGGGATCATCAGGAACTGATAGTGCTAGTGCCGATGCCGCAGTCACAAATGCAAACACCAAAGCCCACCAATCATCGTCAGCTACACCTGCAACATCATTTAACCCAATGGGTACCGCCGGGCAGAAAACAGGTGCTCCAAATCCAGTAACATCTGCAGGCAAGCGTGGAGGTGGCGCTGGTGATACTGATGCAAAGAAAACGATGGACATGAAGAGACGTGAACAACGGAATGCCCGAGAAAAGGAGAGAAGTTGCAGAATAGCAAAGCAAATTGATGACTTGCGCACCTTACTTTCAAGAGGGGGAGTTATTGTCGCCAAAGGCACTAAGAGTTCTGTATTGGCAGAGGCAGCGAATTACATCAGCGTATTACAACAGCAGCAGATTCAATGGGAAATGTGAGTGAATATTATCATGCTCTTTTTATCTGGTTTACGACTTTTGCCTTTACTAATCTCTTCTTATTATCTCTCCCATCTCCTTAGTGATCGCCAATCGCTGATACAGCAAATGCAACAAATAGGGTCCGCGCCGCTGCAACAAGCTCTACCACAGAACATGTCAGGCGCTCCTACTCAGGTTTCAGCAGCAGCGGTATCCAATCCTGCGGCGCAACTAAATTCCATCTCACCAAATGATTACAAGTTTGTATTCAACAACAGCTCTGTGGGAATGGCGATAGCCTCCATGGGTGGAGCCTTTGTCGACTGCAACGATATTTTCTGCAAACTTTCAGACTACACCAAGGCAGAAGTATGCTCAATGACTATATTCAATATGACCGCAAGAGCAGATCTACAACATGCATTCGATCTGATAAGCCAAATGATAACGCCGCCATCGGCCGAAGACCAACAGAAGAAGTCGAATACCATTGTGCTTCGCGGTGCAATGAAGAATCGATCTGATCTAGGCCTCAGTGTATCTCTCATTAAGGGAGAATTAGGCATAGCAAAATGCTTCTGCGTCACGCTAGTGAAGATTATATCGATGGAAACAAGCCGACCAGATACGGTGTCAATTGAAATGGAGCTTCCTCAAGTAGAATCATCCAGCAAGCAGAAGAGTAATGGATTTGGAGTGTTCCCAGCGTATACAACTGGATAAAAGAAAAAAAGATAGCACAGCGCTCTCCTACCACACGCTCCCTGATGTTTGTCACGTTGCAGGGAGTGAGATCCTTTTGTGTGGAGAGAGTTGCGACCAAGTCAAGCTGAAGGAGACCAAGTCCAAGATAAAATGTGGATATACTTCCGTAGCTTTTGTATTATTATGTAATATATTCGATACTTCACAGAATATTACTTTACAGAATATTATGTATTAAGGTTAGGGCTTTGTTCCATCAGCGCGGGGGTTGGTGTCGGGAAGAGGTGATGTACTCATGACGTACTTATGACTGCGGCAACTTGTCTCAGCCAAGAGACTCAATGGGAGTGTTTAATCATTTGTGCCTACCGTAGCATTGGCATTCAGAGGAAACAAAGAAAGAGGTTCAACGACCAAACTTGGAGAGAGAGAGAGAGATAAAAGACAATGAACTAACAAGCATCCAACTCTTTTATTTTTTTCTACATCGCACATTTCTCTATTTAAGTAGTACGTTTTTATGCCTCCAAAACAGCGTTGGTAGTCTTACTTAGCAACTCGCACTTTCCTCCAGATCCCTCAATAGCATCACGTGCAGCCTTGGTAAAGGCATGTGCTTGTACGGTAACTCCCTTGGCAGTGAAGTCCTCACGTCCAACCACAACCTTGTGGATGTCGTACTTGGACTTGGTAACAGCAGATGATTCCAAGAGGGATTCGAAGTTGACAGTGCTTCCCTCGGCGGCGCCATTCAAATCATCAAGCTTGATCAAGTTGAAGATCTCCTTTTCATGTCCAGGTCCAGTTGGTCTACCAACGAATTTGGGCAATCTCCTGTAAAGAGGCTGCTGACCTCCCTCAAATCCAGGTCGGGTGGGCCTTCCAGATCTAGATTTTTGTCCCCTCATTCCGAATCCGCAAGTGGCACCCTGTCCAGCGGAGATACCACGTCCCTTACGGTTCTTGCGCCTGCGTGCCCCGGGAGCGGGACGGAGGTTGCCAAGGGTGAATTCCTCCTCGTGGAGGGCGGACTCGTCGGCCGTGCGGCGCTTCCAGTCGTAAATTTTCATGGAGAGGTTGGAGCCATTGTTGGTGGCGACGAGGTTGCGGGGGGTGAAGGTGGAGAAACCCGCTGCGGCGGATACAAGGGCCGCGAGGAGTGCTAATCTCATCATGGTGATAGTAGGAGTAATTAGTGTTCGATGATGATGATGATGGTGCGGTGCTGTGCTTGCTTGGCCATCAGGCGTTGCGTCCAAAAAGCTGCGGTGACGCTTCTGACTGACGCATGAAGTAAAAAAGTTGGAAAATGGCTCCAGTCAGGTTCTGAGCTCACTACATTGAATTTGTCACTGTGACTCTGACATCAAAATCAAACCTTTCTCCTCTTTTCAAAAGAGAGTGTGAAGAGGGGGCGGGCTGATCACAATGAATCTCAAGAGCGGTCATTGTTATGTCCCCCTTGCTTTTGTCTCGCTTATCCATTGAATCCACTTAGTTCATTTACAGGTCGATTGCACCTCTTGTCCGACCGACCGCATATGCTTCGAAGAAACAAAGCGTCATCGCCCTCACTCTCTTCCCTTCCAAGCCAGCAAAGAAGCACCAACAGTCAACCAACAATTTCAAACAGCAACGACATTCAAATCGATATCGAGTCGAACAACATTAACAACGCAGGTAACATCAACAACAGCAACGACAGCATTGAAAACGTCATTAACAAACAAAACATGAACTCCACTCCAGCTCCACCACGATCAGAAAGCATGGCCTATGCATCTCATAGTTCATTCTCTTCATTCTTCTCCAAGATCAACTATTACATTCGCTACAATACCAAGGCTATCGTGATTGGCATTGGTATGATCTTAGTGGTGCTTGTGATGATTGCGGATAATTCGGATGACTCGAGCAGTTATTTGCGCTTGTAAGTAGGATATGTGTATGTGTGCAGAGGCGTACTTGTCATCATTAGATAACATTGATTTATCATGTGTTCACCAATCTAATTATCGTTCGTGTGTGTGTATTTTCACATCTTTCCTTCATAGGCCAAGGCACGCCTACGACCATTGGGGAGGAGCCGTCCATCCCGGCTACTTCGACCTAGCAGACGCCATTATTGACGATCACACGTTTCACTTTGCTGCAGTTACCGATCTTGATAAACTCTCTGTCGTGGCGGACTCCAAAAAGCCATTGTTTCGATCGACACTCCTCCCTGGGAAATTGGTGAGGGATACTTCTACCAATCGATACAGTGTTGAGTTTGAACCAATTCGTACTTTGGTATCGCAACACAATGAAGCTGGACGAGGAATGGAATTGTCTGAGTTGACTATTTACAAGAATCGTTTGTTGAGTATGGATGATCGAACTGGGACAGTGTTTGAAATTCTATCGTCTCCGGATGCGTCTGATTCGTATGTTGTGCCACGATTTGTTATCACGGAAGGGGATGGTGACACTGACAAGGGTATGAAATGGGAGTGGGCAACCATTAAGAATAATGAACTCATTCTTGGAAGTATGGGGAAGGAATTTACCAATCCTGATGGAAGCATTGACAATACGAATAATCTCTGGGTGGCCATCTTGAATGACCGTGGAGAACTACGAAGAGAGGATTGGGAGAGAAAATTCAACTTTGTGAGGGAGTTGGTCGGCGCCAGCCCTCCTGGCTACATCATCATGGAAGCAATTTTGTGGAGTGATCATTTGAAGAAGTGGGTCTTTCTACCAAGACGGATTTCTAGTACAACGTATGATGAAGTGGAAGATGAACGCAAGGGAAGCAACAAAGTTGTGCTTGTCAATGATTCTTTCACTGAAGGTACTGTGGTGGACATTCATATGAAACCTTCTGATTTGGATCCTTTACATGGATTCTCAACGTTTGCCTTTGTGCCAGGAACTGGTGATCACCATGCAATGGCAGTCAGGTCAGTGGAAGAGGACTGTACAGGCCCAGATGAGTTGTGCAAGCAAAGGTCGTATGTGATGGTGTTTGACGTTTTAACAGGAGAAGTGCTGATGGATGAAGTTCAAATTGATTTGGCTGAGAAATTTGAGGGGCTTGAGTTTGTGAACATCTACACCAAGCCTTCATTTTGATTTGTAGACTGATGAAAGAGAGTCTACACAAAGGATACGGATACACTTTTAATTGAATTGAGCGAGAAAGCTTTCACTACTTTTGATAGCTAGGCCTCTCTCTAAATATATAACAATTGTAAGGGGAGCAATAAAATAATAACGCACATGATAGGACCCAATGCCCTATGTACTTGGAGGCTGTTGCAAGCTGATGAGTAGGAGGTTGTACATCATGATGTCTTTCACGCGTGAACTTCTCCTTGGTTACATCATGTGCAACTAAAAGTGTTACATGATGTAACACTGCGCCACCTCGCCTCTGCGCCGCGTGCACGCGTGATATTTATTCTGATTCCGTTTTCCGAACAACGACAGCCGCACACCTCCATGTCGTACACTTTCCAAATTTATCGTCTCCAATATCAAGATGAGCACACCAGAAGAAGCAGCAGCGGCAGACCCTGCCATCACCGAACTGACCGACAAAATCGCCCAGCTCGGCGTGTCCATCGCTGAGGCGAAAAAGGCCAAAAAGCCCAAGGAAGAATGGGATCCATTTCTCCAAGAAATGTTGGCTCTCAAAATAGAATACAAAGCCAAAACTGGGCATGAATACGGCCCAAAGAAGGAGGAGAAGAAGAAACCCAAGGGGAATGATAGCCAGGAAGCATCCGAGAAAAATAAGGAAAAGCGTGCGAAGAAGGCTGCTGAGAAGGCTGCCAAGGAGGAAAAGAAGCGCAAGCAAAGGGAGGAGCGCGAGCGCATTCAACGTGAAAAGTTGGAAAAACTCAAGAGCGCTGCCAATGAAGATTGGAGCCATGTGTTTGGAGATGCTCCAATGATCCAGTCTGCAACGAAATCGGAGGAGGGAGCTAGCAGATGGACTAGAATTGAAGCCTTGACGAAAGAAATGGAGGGTAAGAAGGTGCTTGTTAGAGGTTTCTTGCACACCGCAAGAGGAGTTGGAAAAGGTGCATTTGTTTTGGTCCGCTCCTCTCTTTATTCCGTACAATGCGTCGCATTTGAATCCAAGGATATTCCATCCGCTATGATCAAATACATGAATGGTGTCCCCGTTGAATCTATCGTTGATGTGTACGGTACACTTACCGTGCCCGCCAACCCTGTAGAGGGAGCAACACAATCTCAAGTAGAGGTTCAAGTAGAAAAGTTCCACTGTGTTCACAAAGCCGCCGCAGCGATGCCATTTCAAATGGAAGATGCTTGCAGACCTGACGCGGTCAAGGAAACTGATGTGGGAGCATATGACCATGAGGCCAATGCCTCTGCAGAAGGAGGAAGGGTTGGACAAGAAACTCGACTTGACCACCGTTGGATTGATCTTCGCACACCTGCCAACCAATCGATTTTCCGTGTCCAATCTATGGTTTGCACACTCTTCCGTGAATACCTGCTCTCTCAGAACTTTATGGAAATCCACACCCCCAAACTATTGTCTGGAGCAAGTGAAGGAGGAGCAGATGTTTTCACCCTCGATTACTTTGGCAAACCAGCATGCCTGAGTATGAGCCCCCAGCTGCACAAGCAGATGGCTGCGGCTTGTGGTGGATTCGAGCGTGTCTTCGAAATTGGACCTGTTTTCCGTGCTGAAAACTCGAACACACGTAGGCACTTGTGTGAGTTTACTGGCTTGGATTTTGAAATGGCCATCGTGGAGCATTACGATGAGGTGTTGGATGTTTTGGGAGATTTGTTTGTATACATCTTTGACGGACTCAAGGAAAAGTGCGGACCAGAGCTTCAGAGAGTGAAGGAACAGCATGGATTTGAGGATCTGAAATACCTAAAGAAGACGCTCAAGATTGATTATGCCACCGGATGTAAGTTGTTGAGGGAGGCCGGAGTCGACCAGGGTGATTACGAAGACTTGAGTACCGAAAACGAGAAGAAGTTGGGTGACATTGTGAAGGAGAAGTATGACACTGACTTCTTCATCATGGACAAGTACCCCTTGGATGTTCGTCCTTTCTACACCATGCCCTGCCCAAACGTAAGTACCAACACACTATTTTCCATTCTTTTTCTGTTGTTCTCAAACGTCCTAACTTATCTTGTCTACCTTTATCGAACCCTTCATAGAATCCAAAACTCTCTAACAGTTATGATGTCTTCATTCGTGGCCAAGAGATTTTGTCTGGTGCCCAACGTGTCCACGAACCTGATCTCATTGAGAAACGTGCCAAGGCATGGGGTATTGATGTCGAGACTATAGCATCTTATGTCGATTCTTTCCGAAACGGAGCCCTTCCTCATGGTGGCGGAGGAATCGGTTTGGAACGTGTGGTGATGCTTTATTTGGGTCTTCCTAACATTAGGAAGAGTAGCATGTTCCCTCGCGACCCAAGACGGATTTCACCTTAACTGAAAGACTTGCGGGTGTGGAGAAGTTAATCAGTGCAAGAAGAACGGATGCGAAGTGCAAGAAGAAATCGGGCGAGCTTAGCATCTGCAGAGTAATCCTAAGTAGTTAGCATTGCTATCGCATCTGGTACAGCTTGTGCATCTATGGTAGAAGTCTGAGCATGATTAAAACGCTGTCTTATTTGTGCGCACGGGAATCACATTAGGTATTGATTAACTTCGCACTCTGTTGAGTCTACATCTTCACTTATAATATGTACACATGCCATAATATTGAGGTGCATGCAAGGAATGATATGCATCAAACATCATGAACGTCATCCACTATCAACTCTTGGCATGCTTCTCCCTTATTATCATCAAATACTTTTCATTTGTCTCATACCTTTTCCTTGCATTTTCACACTCTGTTTCAGCGTCCATCTTGGCGGATATTAAGTCTGGCAACTCAGTATCATTGAACTGGATATTCTGCTGCGCTTCAGGACTGAGCTGCTTTAGCCTGCTCTTCGCAGCTTCGAGTGCATTAGATGCAGCTGCAAGTTTTGACTCAGCGTCGAGCAGAGCCAACTGCGCCTTTGTTGTTGCCTCATCTAGCTTCTTGATCTTTTCTTCCATTCTCGATTGTTTATGTAGCGCTGTTGCAAATTTGCTATCGTCTTCGTATTTGAAGTAAGTATGATGTTTTTTTTTTTCTGTAGGAGTGTCGAGTGTCGATTATGCTTCAATCAATACGACACCGCCACAAAAGAATAATGAATCAAATCAACGTCTCTGCGCTGCAGTCCCTACAATACCGTAGCGATGAGACTGGGGAGCTAGCAAACAGCTATGAATGCAGCAACTAAAGAAGCTTGGACCTTGGACCGTCCAGGGCCGTCGACCTTCGTCTCAAATTGGTCATCTGTTTGCACTGTTGGCGCCAAAACCAAAATCATCTGCTCCGTCCATTTCAATTTTCAACACTTTTCCACTACTTTTTGACTTTGTCCTTTGTCTTTGCTGCGATCAGCATTATCCATACATAGGGTGCGGGTGCGCTGCTGCAACAATAACATGCCGGCCCCATCAATATTTGCCGTCGTAAGGCACATGCTTTCACGTGCTCTACGTGAAACGGGCCAAGCATTAGATCGCGTAGGCGTCAGAGGTGTCGTTCATGCTCATCAGGGGCGAAGAATGGGAGAAGATAATCCGTACTGGTTTAATGATCATTTAAGCCGTCATCGCGGCATCATGGGATTGCTCCGGCGGGGCTATCCTGTTGTTCCTGGTATTACATCTGGCGGTGCTGGCGAAAATAATGCAAGACTGGCCAGTGGTGAGAGTAGTCTTGTAGAGCATGGGAAGACACAAGACGTAGCATTTCTCGCACCATGTGCAACGTTGATTGGCAATGTACAATTAGCACCGAATACATCAATTTTTTACAAGGCGATTCTCAAATCTGACGTCGCCGCTTATGGCGTAAATACAATACACTCTGCCGAAGAAGAGGAGCGATGGAAAAGCTTACCAGTAGGGGGATACGAACGCAGACAGGACGCAGGTATGTTAGATACGGGCAATGGGGTAGGCCATCCAACGATAGGAGGTGCAAATGGAGGAGGAATCTACGTAGGTGAAGGGACCAACATTCAAGATGCATGTGTGGTGACTTCATATGAAGGTCACTCTACAATAGGAAAGTATGTTACAGTAGGGCATGGTGCGCATATACATTCAGCAACTGTCGGTGACGAGTCTTTGATCGGAATGGGAGCTGTATTGAAACCTGGATGCGTAGTAGAGAGCCAATCATTCATAGCAGCAGGTGCAGTTATTGAACGAGGGTGTGTTGTCAACAGTGGAGAAATCTGGGGAGGTAACCCTGCAAGGAAACTTAGAGAATTGACAGCTGAGGAGAAAGCGAAATTACGTGTACAAGCTGAAAAATACATTTCTGTTGGAAATATGCACAGTCATTGCATGGAACTGGGTGGGAATATACCAGATTCATTACTAGAAGAGTCTGATCTACTAGAGTTGAGTGCTTCCGAGGACGTTATCGAAAGGCCGGTAGCGGTAGGAATGAAAAACGATGGCAGTAATCAACTGGACGAAAAAGACAACCACGAAGACAGAGTAAAAGTGAAGATACAGTAGAGCAGCCTAAGGCATTAAGTTTATTTGCAACGAAGTACGATAAGGCTTCCTGCAGCAATAATATCATCTTCATCCTCTCCGTCCCTGCTCGGTTCCCCTCTCTTCTCCCCAGCTGCTCACCTTTTTCTTATCTTTTCATCTTCTCTCCTCTTCTCTACCAAAAAACCCAACTTCAAACTTCAAACTATGCTCTAAGTATGCTCGTGGTATGGTCTCGGTCAATCTCTCGATAATAAAGCACTCGATACAACAACAGCAGTCAAAATGGCGGACGAGGCGAGGGCAATGTTAGATGCGTTGATGGGGGCAGATCGAAATGCCCCAGTGGAAGGAGCATCTGGAATAAATAGCAGCAATAGCGGTACCGCCCCTCGAGGTCGCAAAAAATCTTGTTATGACAATGATGTCTGCCCGCTCTATTGTGCATGGAGTCTGTCGTCTCAAGAAAATCCATCGTGGGCGGAGACAGTGGCTGCTAACGAAGGTGCTGGTGGGATCGACGTTTTTGATTTGTTTACCAACACGAAATCTGATATAGGTGCGTTGTTTGATGTTGCATATATTTTTGTCTCTTGCTTATGTAGGCATCTTTCTCTAACCACTCACTACTCTTGACTTGCTTCTATAATTAGGGGTAAATCCATACCGCGTTGATGATCATGCGCGAGAAGAATTTGCCTCGCTCCCAGATCACGAAAAGCGTCGTTTGGGGTATGAAGAAATGCTTGCTCGAAAACTTCTGGATTTGGTTCGTCAGTGCGACAGACTGGTGTCGAGGAATAAAGAAAAATTGCGACGTGAAGTTGCTCAGGCAATGAAACAACGAACTGGGGGCAGGGGCAATCGCGAAGATTTGATAGTTACAGTGAATGAGGAAATGCTGAATGATTGCGCGGCAAATGTGGCAAAAGCAACATTGATTGAAGAGGAGATGGCAGAATTAGTACAAAAGTTGCAAGTGTTGGAATCAGAAGAGAAGGATCTATTACAAGTATTGGCTGAGGAAAAAGAAAAGAAGAAGGAGGAGGAGGTTGAGGAAAAGGAACCACCGAAGAAGAAGAAAAAGAAAAGCAAAGATAAGGATGCCTCGGCAGAGAGCGAGCCACCACAAATTCCCACAAATGATGTAGACCCTAGTCTGTTAGAGATGCAAAAGCGAAAACTCACAACAATGCTTCATATTCAATCACTATCACTTCAACTTCCCCCTCTTCGCGACAACACGGATAATCTATTGCGTCAACTGCAGTACCTTCGATCCGATACATCAACTGACAAAGTAGTCTGTGAGGTATCCGGTAACTTCATGAGTAGTCGCGATGCTGACGAAAGGATTGCAGCTCACTACGCAGGAAAACAATACGTTGGCTGGAAGTTGGTTAGGGAGAAGTTAAAAGAATTGCAGAAGAGGGGGTTTGGTATGAGCGACTCTCATTCGTATGGTAGAGGAGGCGGTGGTGGCTACAATGATGGTTACAACAATAGGGGACGCGGTGGTCATTATGATAATAGAGGGCATGATAGAGGGCATCACTACGATGATAGAAGAGGTGGTGGTCATTATGGAGGTGGCGGCGGTGGTTATCATCGAAACGACAGAGGACATGGTGGTGGAAGAAACGATAGAGATTATAGATCAAGAGATTATGATCGTTACGATCGTCGTGGGCGTTGGTAAATTGTGCTTTGTTGCTCTACTCTCAAGAGTACTTGTAGCGGAGTAATTTAAATGCATTTGTCTTCATCAGTTATCAAACTCAAATTTCTTAGATTGGAATGCCAGAATCAGCTCGTTATCTCTTCCGCCAATGCAATGGCATGAGTTGCAAGAGAGAGCAAGCATCTCCCTTTTACATTTTCTTATTAACGCCACCTCTGCAGCGTCATTGCTCTCTCCTGACCGTGCCTCAGAGGCCACCCTAAGACTCTAATATATGGGTCATTGAGTCGCCTCGATCGGCCGGAAAGATTTGTTTTACTCCCGCAAAATTCTACACGATGTTTAACGTAGGAATTCATAAGAAGTTGAATGCAGATCTCACTCTTGGCTGGCGCTCATCCATACGCTTCGCTATCTACGCCTACAAATAGCTCGGCATCCCCTCAGCATATCTTAGGGCTGTTGACGTTGCTGTAGCAGAACGTAAATGTCTGGAATCATCAACGCAACCAAGACGACCGCCTAAGATGACCGTTAGTTCTTTTGCTGTAGCGACAACGCTGCTGATGGCAGCAAGATGTGATGGATTTGGATTGATGTCGCCATCATTATCACGCAACAATGTTCATGCAACTTTCCGAGCTCCTCATTCACATGCGCCTTTCACCACAAATACACACGGGAGTCATCAGATACATAAAATACGGAGAACGACATTATCTCCAATCAATAGCCGGCGGACGACTGGATTGTTCAGTGCAGCTTCACTGCCCGCGGAGGACGAAAGAAACGATGGCAACAACAGCAACAACAAAAAATCAGCTAGACCAGATTGGGCATTGCCATGGATGCCAACATGGCTAATCACTCTACGCCCAATTACACAATTCATTGTCGGTTTGGGCCTGTACATATTCCACTTGAAAGTACTCACACAACACGGCATCACATTTCCATTTCAACTCATACCAAATGATGAGGGATGGTTCCAAAGTATCGGACTGGATAGTTTAGCTGGTATGTTTTCATTGTTTGGTATGATTTGGCTAAGAAAATCTTCTATCAAGCATGCTGCGCAAGGCAATGACATTAAGGTTGTAGTTCCATCAGTTTGGTCAGATCCTACACACGATGAGGCACCGTGGCAATTACGAAGACCAAAACGGAACAAGAGCAGCAACTCTAAGAGAGATAGTGGCGATGAGGGTACATTAATAGACGAAGTGCACCATCCAAGATCTACAAGTATTGTTGCTTTTGTCTTACTAACAGCTGGATACTTTTCAACGGGAAGGTTTTCTCTATTGTTCGAGAATGCTCTTTACGCTGCAGCAGGATATGGCGTACCACTGACTGTACCAATGCATAGAAGGTGAGCTCCTTTGGATATACATCTGTCCGTTCCTGTTCTATCCTATCCTCATGTTTGAATCTTAATGTTCTGCGGTGTTCAAGTCTGGTTGTATTACTTGGTCATCTTGCGTGGGTAGTAGTCGGCAGTGGTATCCTGGCAACAGTGTTGAGTCCCAAACCTTTCTTTGGCGGTGGATGGAAAAAGACGGCAAAGAAGAAGGAGAAAGTTCTACAACCGTTTCGATGGTACACCAATGAATGGAACACTTACTGGCTGTGGTGGACGATTGGTGGATACTTCGTCTCAGCGTGGTTGTTCAATATCGCTGATTGGTGCAATCAGATTTTACTTCCACCATATCTCTTCGCGGAGCAGTCCGAGGGAGTCGTTAGCCAATTGATCAATCCTGAGAATAATGACTTCTTGGCTTCGTTGATGGGTTACATAGCTCCATGTCTAAGTGCTCCATGGTGGGAAGAGGTGCTATACAGAGGTTATTTACTGCCCGCATTACGTTTATTCATGGGATTCAAACAAAGCGTATTCGTGAGTGGAGTGCTCTTCAGTGTGCATCATCTTAGTATCATGGGCGCTATCCCTCTTGCTGTTCTAGGCTGGTTCTGGGCTGCGTTATATGCAAAGTCTGGGAATCTACTCGTGACCATATTGATTCATGGAATGTGGAATAGTCGCGTGTTCTTAGGCAGCTGGTTAGGACTATAGACCGTTCACTAAATGTAAGGAACGAGACTAACTAACTATAATATGCCAATCATTATTATATAATATACTGTGCATTGCTCTTCACTGACCCTATTCATGGGCATTTTCACTACTCTTTCCATTTTCATTTCTCTCTCCGTTTTCAGACTTCTGCGCTTTCTTATCTGAGCTACTCGTATTATCTGAGCTATTCGCATCAGATTTTTCTACCTTGATCTTCACGAAAGCACCTTCCATTGCTAATCTGAAAGCCTCGTGAAGCATTCCGTCGATCTCTGCTGCTAATCCATCCTTAAAAGCGATATGTTCAATCAATTTGTGTAGAGTTCCGTTCACGACGTGTCCTTTGTGTCCAAAATACAACTCTTGATAAGCCTCTACACAGTTCAGCGTTGTCAGAGCATCGTATAAATAAATATTTGCGGATCGCAACCAAATGTCTGTTGCATTAGGCCCCGCTTCATCATCAATAGTTACACGGAAGAATTTGCAAAACCAGTCTCTGTCACACCTTGGGGGCAATCTGCCACGTCGAGGATTCCACGCAGGTAGGTTGACTTTGTTCCAAAGAGACAATATCGCTTTTGTATTCGCTTGATAAATTTCTGACGCAAGCAAATGGTTGCATTTGAGATGTAAGTTGTTAAGTTTGCTAACTGCGAAAGGACAATCGTATGCAGCGGACCGAGATATTGTTGTTGTTGGAATTTTCCGTTTCTGACACTCCAAATACACCATTCTTGCAGCGGCAGGATCACAATTGTTATTGTACGCCGTCTCGTCCGGTTCTAATCGCTCGGTTGCCTCAGAATAAGAGGCGCCTCCCATAATCACGACGTTTTTTATTTTCTCGGAGAACAATTCAGGCTGCTTTACTATCAACTGACTGATGTCTTTGAGGTTGGCCAAGCAAAGTAATGTAATGGACTTCGGTTCAGCGTCCTTCAGTAAACGCGGAAGCAGTATTGCTCCGTGTGGCAAATTCAGCAGATTTTGTTCATTATCAAAGCAGTGCAATTCTACCAAGTCTTGACTCCCACCATCCGTGCCGATGCCAACCGGAACATCGGGAAGTCCTAGCGAGTCGAGAAGGACACGAGCCAAACGAGCCCGTTCATCTTGAGGGGATAATGTAGCTATAACAGCAAGAGGATTCAATATAAACATTCTTCTCAGACAAGCTAGCACTACCAAAGCAAAGACGTCATCCACGTCTTTCCCAACATCAGTAAAGACAATGACGGGTTGTCCCCCACATTGAACAATACCACCGTTATCAGGTGACGTATTTTTCTTGGCCGCACTTGGTTTATTTTTTTCAGACAAGTCGTTTCTGATGTCTTCTGAAGCCTTTTCAATCTTCTTCTGGCAGGATTCCAACTGAAAATCTTTCTGACCCGGCTTGAAATTGGATTTGTGAATTTCTTCAGCCCTTCGAAACGTATCTAATGCCTTTTGCGGTTCTCCGACGCAAGACAAGATGTCGCCATACACTAACAGATTAGGAATAATGTTTGCATGGTTCTTCTTTTGGAACGCAGTTTCACAAATCGCGAGACATGTCTCAATTAGTGGGAGGGCATCGCGAGACCGTCCAACACTATTATATACTTGCGCCAGAACACAGAGTGCATGTGCATATGCGGGATGAGAGGAACCAAATTCTTTCTTTCTCACATCCACTGCATGCATTGATAGTGGAAGTGCCTTAGCTCCGTGCCCCATTGCGCATAATGTTTCAGCACAGTAATTGAACGACTCAGATACCAGAGCATCATTGAACTCTAACATTTCCAACCGAATCTGAAGTGCAGATTGATGCTCATACAGTGCTTCTTCATATTTCTTCAATTCAAACACAGTGCAGCCCAATTGTGTATGAGAAACAGCTAGCTGGAGCACAATATCCTTGTCATTAGCATCTTGTGCTGAATTAGCCTTTAACAGCATGCCCCTAACTTTCTTGTGGAGCGCTTCTGCCTGCCAAAGATCTCCTGCTTTCCTTAAAATCTCTGCGTAACCGGCTATACTATTCACAATTGACAAATCAACATGTTCTGATTCTTCACCCATTTTTTTCGCTGTCTTCAACGCTTCTAGATACAGGGCCTTCGCTTCATCATATTTCCCCTGTGCTCTGTCCAAAGCAGCAAGTGTGAAAAGGGCTTGGAATTTTTCATTGTCGCTGCTTTTTTCGTTTGCATTCATACTTTCTACACACTGCTTTAGCACTTGCTCGGCCTCCTTGTACTCGCCCCACTCGAATAGGTTTGTTCCAATTTCGAGTGAATTCTCTACTGTTGATTTGTCATCAACATCAGACTTTCCTCTTACATATTGTCTCTCCCCTACGCCCGCTTGCGAACGGATATTGTCCAAGACTTTTGTCATCTGCGCAGTGGTTTCTGCCGCGTCCTCTGACCCTGGCCCGAGCTTTTCTTGCCTAATTTTCAGTGCCTCCTCAAAGGAATTCATGGCAGCAAAAGAGTCGCCCTGCCGAGCCAATATCACCCCTATTTTATGTAGAAGGAATGCAACATCTGTTGACGTAGCATCAGATTTCCTCTCCTGCTCCAACGCTCTATTGTAAAAGTGAATTGCGTCATTGAAATTCTTATCAATCACAGCTGGATCTTTTGACGATTCAGCCTCAAGGTATGCTTTGTCGCCCCTCTTTAGCAGAACTGGTATCGGCTGTTCTATCAAACCAGAGAAAAATGATTTTTGTCTCATCATGATGGCATCAATGGTTTAATAATATCAGAAATTTTGATGCAAGGTTTGCTTCACGGATCTTTCCGTTCCAGAATTCTGAATCCTGAACTGTGCAGTATTGAGCCACACAGACAGAGTCTCTCTCTAGAGAGATAATAGGAAGTTGATGGTGTAGCCAGCTAGCCCGAGGCGTTCGCATCAATGACTCTAATAGACTCTAATGCATAGATTCAGTACCACATGAGTTCAAATCACTCAAATTCGAACTTGGTCTCTCGGTGATGAGTCTTTGCCAATAATGTAATATTTCTGTCAAACACGCTGTGGATCTGAATTGCTGCCCGCCCTGTATATACTTCTTGTTTCTGTTGTAAAAAAATACTCCTTAATGACCAGACACTCCAGAAGAACTCCAGACAAGATATCTAGGAGTACTGTACGTTTGCTTTCAAATCCTACATAAAATTTTGACAGGCACTTTTTGTAGCTTCCAGAAGTAATTTTTCGGAAATTCTTTTCGTCACGCCACACGTCGGAATGAGTAGAGTGGCGTGACGAAGCCCAAAATTAATATTTTTGCACTCCTTTACTTCAAAAGTGCTTGTCAGAGCATAACTTGAGTTGGGGTTAGGGTTAGGGTTAAGTCCAATTTAGTTTTGTCTGTGTGACAGTAACTGGCACTGACATACCTAATCCTACGTACAATTTGGAAACCAAAAGTTTTTGGCCTGACTCACCTCCGATAATGGCATCTAAAACGACACAACCATGGTGAAAATGGGCTCCCTACGACTAGCCATAACTCAATAACTACTAGGATGTTGACCCTATTTCAAAGCGTCAATGTTATTTATTTGGTCCGTATATAGAAGCTCATTGATACCTTAGTTGTCCACTAACTCCCTCAATTGAAGTCAAAGGTAGGATTTGAGGGCAAACGTACAGTACCATTTTGGTAACACTGAACAATTTTTTTAATGGTGTCTCCTACTTAACTTTTATCTACTCCTACTTTTACATAAAGCTATGATAGCAGCGCAGGTTCAACTTCGTTTAACATTTAAGGTCGAACACAAGTAAAAAAACGCTAATAAAAGTTGGCCGTTTGTTAGGCAAAATGGGCTGGTAGGTCTACAATAGGAATTGGTATATCCTCATGCGAACTCAAAAACGGCCGTTTTAAGTCACGCACCACCTCGCCCAACGCACACTACAGGTCTCGCATCTACAGAAACATTCAGAATGTTGGTTAGGTTTAAGAAGTGATGATAGTGAAGAAGGGGTGTCAATGGGTGCATTTGATGGTGATTTGTGGTACTAGTATATACGATTATGGTACTTTAAGGTATGTAGGGGGAATGTTTTCTGTAGAAGCTCTAAGAACTGAAGCACCTTGAGAACCCGATTGAATAATCGTAAATAACACCGGTCCGGCCGTCAATCACCAGACCGCAACCATGGTGCCCACACTGCCGCTGCCGAAATAGACCAACTTAATCGCCGACCTATCGGCCGATCGATGGCCAATCATTAGTATGGACTATTAAGTCAGTGCCGAAGGCCTCGCCGCAGCCAAATCCCCAAAGAGAAGGCAGAATGGTGACGATGATTTATCACGGCGATGTTCGGCGCTCGCCGGCCAACGAACAGTGCTTTTCGAACATCCCAATGACCGTTTCTTCTGCATCCAAGCACGATAACATGTTCATAATAGTGTATACTAATGATTGGCCATCGATCGGCCCATAGGTCGGCGATTAAGTTGGTCTATTTCGGCAGCGGCACCATGGTTACGGTGTGTTGCGGTTTGGTGATGGACGGTCGGGCCGGTGTTATTTACGATTATTCAATCGGGTTCTCAAGGTGCTTCAGTTCTTAGAGGTTATCTCGAAGTCTCAGTTCATACATACATCAAAGTACATAATCATAGATACCACCTACACAAATCACTTGCTTTCACCCTCCCCATCATCCCAAACATACCACCATCAACCAACCTTCGCTGAGTAGAGATAACCGAGACCTGTAGTGTGGCCCAACGACTTCGGACTACACTGTCTCACACTTTTTCACCGCGATAAACGGCCAAATACACAACCACAGCACAACCACCATGATGCCATTGTGGACTGCCTAGTAGTGCAAAATCGACACTGTACCATCGGGTACTTTTGAAGTTGGAGGCGGAGGAGCCTATTTGCAGATCCCCTTCGAAAAAGTACCCTATGGTTCGACAAATCCTAGGAGAAACTATTTTTCCCCGCGACGTAACGGAAATTGGTTGATGCAACTGATGCTGTGGACTACTGCCTTAGGTAATCATCATTACCACAATTTACGATGCCACCACGACGCAACAATCGATACTATACATCCATAGGGAGGCATCGGTGTATTGGTAGCTGCTGCTTCGCCCGATTGCGTCGTCCGGAACGTCGGTTACTTGATGTCAACAAATTTCAAATAATTTTTTATATCAACGCTACTGCGCAGCAAAGAGGGGCAATAAACCATTTCCAAAGGTAACCAACCCGATCCCTCGACTCCAATATCATTATAGACGACGGCTTGGCACTCTGGAGCGGAAGGAAAGGCTGTACAACGTTGCCTACGCGGTGCAAAAATATACACAAATTGTCGTTTCCGTCGAAAACAACAATCAACTGACAATTTAATGAAAACGGCGTGGATATCGATTGAAGAAGCATTGATATATCATTATTATGATAGTATACATCCATGGAAGCAACATTAATAATGTTTGTTGAGGGGAACAGCATATTTATCAAGTATTACTTATTTAATAATTTACATAAAATACCACAAATAAACACAGTATATTATCTGATATTAAACTCTACCATGATGCACCACCAACACATTGAAGTCTTCTGCTGTGGTTATATGATCGTATGGTACAAGGATAACCACTCATTTGTTATTATTGGTTCTTTACAAAGTTGATTATTGCATACACTCTGGGTAGAAAAATAGATTGCCTCTCACTGATGAAATGTGCTTGATCATGTACAAGTTGATGTTTGTGAACAGTTTAGGTAGCAAAAGACGTCCCCCAAGTAATATATATCAATTGAATGCGAGGAAACCCTCTCCTTTGCTGTGTATCACCACGTAAACGTCCGTGGGAGGGGTGAAGGGAGGTAAAAGTTGTGGATTTTATGCCGTCGATGGCGACGTTAATTTCTTCATTTTCGATCAACCAACTGAGTATTGCTGTCGTTTCCACATAGATTATGATGTAAAAGATTGGATAAGCTGAGTATCATAGGTGTATTCATCAGATGTGCAAAACTGTGGCCATAGGAGTGGAGGACATCATGGTGAGGGTGTAAAAGATGACATTCGGAGGGTGGATTTGAGTGGTACCGTTTAGCGAATTTGAGGTTACGATAGGAATCGTCCCTCTAGCTACGGCCAAAATAGCGATTTGTACGTAGGAATAGTAGTAAGAATTACTTGTGTTCGACCTTAACCACGCATGATGCTGATGGCCTATGTGCCCCCGCCGGCCGACAGTGATACTGAATTAGGTCGTCGTACACATAGATTGACACCCAGTGCGCTGACACAGCCTGTCAATCTATGTGTACTGTCAATTTAAAGGTATTACAGCTATGTAGGGCACTTACGTACGTAATCTAAGGTACCACCAATTTAGTTAGTCTTTCTTCTAGTCGTCTCTCAGGAGAAGCGGGGAAACCAGCTATACGAGAAGGTAGTGTCCAGCTCTGCTGGGTCAATGTATGTGTACTGTCAATTTATACGTGTGTCAATGCATGTGTACGACGACTGTACCCCCAAGATCAATATCTCGGGGAATGGTCGTAATAACACCATGGCATGTTGCATAGGCGTTCTAAACTCACTAAATGGAAAGTTGTTGGTCTTTGAACCAAAAGAATCCGCCTAATATTGACGTAGTTATGGCTAGAAGTCGAAACGAGCACCGAACGAGCACCGCGGCAGGCGGCAGGGATGGGTTAAGTACCTCCTCCCTCTCGAAGAGAGTATGACTCTCACTTGAGGCTTGCCAAGTGACAGGCCTTTCACCTCCCCAAATGCAATCGCAAATGCAAACCAGCAAGGTACGGCTTGGCAGAATCTTAGGGCTGATGGATCCTCCGGGAATGCATGACGGAAGATACAAAGCCAGGATTGTTGCAGGAGGACACTTAACTGAGTTCGAGCCTGCATCTTTCTTGCTGAACTTAATGAATTGCAGGTATGGCAAACTGACGTTGGGAACGCGTACCTCGAAGCATACACCCAGGAGAAGGTTTACGTGGTAGCTGGGCCTGAATTTGAAGCGGTCAATCTCGCAGGACATATCCTCATTATCAGCAAGGCTCTGTATGGACTCAAGAGTAGTGAACTTCGTTGGTACGAACATTTTGCTGACGTACTACGTCAAATGGGATTCGTCCTTGTCCTGTTGAACCTGAAGTTTGGATGCGTGCGTGCTCTAGTGACGGCAAGATCATCAAAGATATTCCTAGGTAAGATTCCATCAACACCAAGAAATCCTTCTTTGAACCTCCAACCCACCTTGATGATAGATCATACTATGAATACATTGCATTATACGTTGACGACCTTACCATCGTTTCTAGAGATCCCAAGGCAATTACTACCATCCTGACTGATGTCTACAACTTCAAGTTGAAGGGTACTGGGTCGTTGAACTTCTTACTCAGATGTAGATACTTTCGAGAAGGAAAGACTCTGTGTTCTACAGCTGATGGCTACATCGACAAGATGGAGGGTACTCACGTCCGTGCGTTTGGGGAGAAACCATCGAGAAGAGTTACTTCACCTCTGGAGAAAGGATACCACCCTGAACTTGATCTTTCGGAGTTCCTTGACGAGAAACACACCAAGATCTATCAGTCGTTGATTGGAGCTTCTCAATGGGTCATCGTCCTCGGACGCTTCGATACTGCTTGTCATATAATGACGCTGTCCAGCTTCCGTGCACAACCAAGAAAAGGCCACCTTGATAGGATCAAGAGGATCTACGGGTATCTCTGCAAGATGAGGAATGCGGCCATTAGGTACAAGACTGATATGCCTGATATCTCAGATTTCGATTTCCTAAAAAGGGATTGGTCCAGTACGCACCATTCTCTCTTCGGTCTTTGAGCTTTCTAGTTGCTACCTGAAGAGGTCCGGTGATACCCTAAGTATTCTCTTTTGTGTAATAATCGGAGCTACTACACACAGGTAGACTCAGATTCCAGCGGACAAGTAATCGCCCAAACACTCAATTATGCAGCGTAAAAGAAAAAGTTATAATGAGCGTAATGCCAGCAAAGTTGTAGGACAAAAGTAACTAAAACGTTTACACTCTCGGGAAGATCACAACTCCTCTACACATCGCACCTTCTACAGTGCACGAGGGGAGCTTCTATCAAGCAGCCTACAACCTGCACAATTTCCCCTTTTCGTTCAAAGGAATCTTGAGCTGAGCTAGCAACGACATCAATCCAAAATTGGCAAAAGTCCATGAAAAGGCGATTGTAATGCATAAATTCAGCATCGTACCACATGAGTTCAAATCTCTCCAATCCGAGCCAGGTCTCTCAGTGATGAGTCTTTGCAAATACAATATTTCTGGTCAAACACGCAGTGGATCTGATGATTGCTGCCCACCAGAAGACTTAAGTTTCGTGCACAGAATTGATCCTCGGATTCTTTTATTTGTGCACCATTACGTTTTCTATTCAGCTGTCATGAAGCAGTGCGATTCTACTTTGTCAACTTTCATTTTCATTTTATTCATTCATCGTTGGAAACAACAAGTGCATCTCGGAATATGATACTTAATCGCCTCCCACGAGTAACATGAATATCTTTGCCATGGATTTGATAAACAGAATCAGATGGAAGCAATTCATGAGAGTAATGAAATCTACTCATCCCATGTAAACAATATAACGAAAGCTTTGGCAAGTACAAATCAACATGGCCGCTTAAATTCTCATCCGAATTCTCATCTATCCACTCCCCTTTTGCTGGTCTTAGACGCATGATGGAATCGCTCAGCAGCGAGATACCAGCAACGATCCCTCCTGAGAATTTTACAGAATCAACATGTGCGTCAAGACTCCCATTCTTGGATAAGTCAATAGCATGGCATGGCAGCCACTTCAAGGGATTCGTTGATTGAGGACAAGCATATGTCTGAAGAAGATCACGCGTTCGTTGGATTGTCTGGGCATATTGTGGAGAATCTATCGTACTATCACTGCCCACTTCATCGGGCGTGGCCAACTCTATCTCTCGGTACTTTGAAATCACCGAGTCCCAGTGCCCGTCTTCAAATCGCCGGCGCTTCAATCTTTTGCTAACTTCCTTCACAATAGACTGGCCCTCTTCTTCTGAGACGAATCCTGGATATACTACAGCAGAGTTGTCATAGTTTAAAGGCGCATTTGTCAGATTTACATATGCAGAGTCAGGATTTGGTGTGCAATATGTTGTCAAGCCCCTGCGAAGACCAAAACGACCAACACGAAATCGAGATGCGGCGGCGCGAGACAAACTCATTGACGGGGCATCACGGAGGGTGGCCAAAGACAGGATGATGATACTTAATACTAAAGTCTACGGTAGTGTGTTAGCAGCTTTTAGTTGGTGTAGGGTAGAAGTAGGCTGGCGAAGTAGGTAGGTACAATGGGATGTATGATGGCCTGGCCTGCATAGGCCTGCATTCCTCTTTTTGTAACTGTAACAATCATTGTAACAAAGTATAACAAAGCCCGCCGCCGCGCCCCGCCACGCCCACATACTACATACGCACTATCATTGACAACCTTCATCCGCCCAAAACCTCCATAAACATCCTTGCCCTACTACACGCCCTGCCAGAGCCGCTACAACCGACACCCTTTAGCCACACTACTTTCTTCCATAATGATGAAACTTATCTTTGTCATCCTAAGTGCCTTGCTCTGCATGAGTTCAACCAGCGTGAACGCATTCGCGCCCCCACTTCCCGCCACCCCAGTCAGATCAGCGACACTGCAATTCACCACACCATCAGCTCCCACGTCAACCACCACCAGCACAACCCTTTTCGGCAAGAAGGCAGCTCGCGCTGCAGGAAATGCGAGAAAGGGTAAATCAGAACGTGTCAAGAAAGTTAAGGATGATGTCATAGAAGTGGAGGCTACTGTGATTGAAAGTCTCCCAAACGCCATGTTCCGATGTACTATTGATGGTGCGCCGGAAACTCAGGAACCGGTGCTTGCGACTATTAGTGGCAAGATTCGAAAGTTCTATGTCAAGATTTTAGTGGGAGATAAGGTGACCATTGAGCTTAGTCCGTATGATTTGACTAGGGGAAGGATTACATTCCGTAAGCGTTAATTTTATTGGCATCACATCTATGATGGTCTGATCCAATCTGCAACAGGAGGTATTTCAAAGGATATACAGCTTTGTTTGCACTTGTTCAGAATACAAGTGTAATAATGGGAAAGGAAGAGGTTTATCAGAAAAGAGTCACTAGGTACTCTAGTGGATCAAACTCACAATTAACTACTTAATGATGTATCTGGGGAACGAATAAGCTACACGAAAGAAATTACCATGATGTTTAGTTGTTTCGTTCGAATTTATCAGCAGGTGAATATTATTAATTATCTCCAAAATGCAGCGCAGATACGTATTCATTTTTCAGAGTTACTTCTTCTTTCTTCTTGCCACCCTCCATCCACAAGTCCTCCTCACGCTGAACCTCATCAGATGCAATTGAAGCTCTTCTGCATGTAAGAAGAAATGTCCAGGGCCGCCAAGCAGAACCCTACTGCATAATGCCAAGACCTAACTCTAGCAATTTGGATAAATATGTAATACTTAGGCAAGTGCCATTACTTCAATTTTTTGAGACCGAAGGAGCGAGTCAGATGGATGTCTGTCTTTCACACCTCACAAAAATCCAAAATATCGACGAAATCGAGCGAGATAACAACGATGACATCCGCCATGAGAGGCTCCATACTTTCAGCCCTACACCGGGCATCGCAACGGGGAGCATCGCTGCCTTTGAGAAATGGTAGTAGAGAAATATCCTGCTCGGCTTGGGGACAAAGTAACTATAAATTAACCTCACAGATCACTTCCACAAGATGTGTGTCCAGAGCGGCCACCATCATTAACGATCATACCGGTGTTAGCCGCAGCTTCTCTTCCAGGCCCGAGAAGAAGAGTATGCTTCGATTGCATGCGGTTACATTGAAACATTCTGATTATGAAGATGAACTAGATGAAGCTCGATGGGACGTACCAGAAGAAGAAACACAACTGGAACCATTTGACAGCCGCAAAATGGAAGAAGAGGAAGAGGCAACCTGGTGGCTGTACGATGGCACACAAGAATCACGTGATGTCCTTGCCGCCATGAGAGCCAAGAAAGCCCAGAAGGATCGATGGATAAAAAATTCCAGTCCTCCCGTGCGAGTATCAGAGATTGATGAACGGGGAAGAGCATACGGTCGTGGGTCTCGCAAGTCAGCCCAGGCTCGTGTATGGATTCAGCCGGGGGAGGGGGAGATAGTTATTAATCGTCAAGATTTCTTGACTTACTTTCCAAGGGAAACTCATCGTGACCATATTTTGGGACCGTTTGTTGCGTCGCAAACGTGTGGTAAATTCGATGTGACAGCTGTTGTGAATGGAGGCGGATTGACTGGTCAGGCGGGTGCAATTCGTTTAGGTTTGGCAAGAGCGTTGGAGAAATACAACCCTGATTATAGACCACCTATGAAGAGGCATGGATTCTTAACACGCGATCCTAGAATGGTTGAGCGTAAGAAGGTAGGAAGGGTGAAGGCGAGGAAGTCACCACAATGGGTGAGGAGGTAGATTCTAGATTGTTGAGCATATCTGATATTAAATCTATTGTGCTTTATTCAATGTAAGATGGCACTTATATCTACACTGCATTCTTATGGTGAGGGGATACTTCAACGTATATCCACGTCCTTTGATAAATAAAAGCTCGCAAGAGAGCTTCCCATTTCATTCTTTCACCTTCAAGGCTGATAAGTAATACAATTTCGAATTGCAAATAATTTTGAGACTGAAGATTCTTTTTACAGCAATTATACCTCTGCTGACTAACTCGCTGCCTTTGTACCCAATATATTATGAAGTATTATTGTTGAATGAACGTAACGGCAAGGGTAAATAAGCAGGGTTGGCGTCGTTTTGTGAAATTTCAAAATCAATTTACCATCTCGTCGGCTAACCGGTATTCGAATTTAGCGATTCTTCACATATTCCGACGTATCGCTCCTACGTTCACAAGTGTGCAGGAAACGGCATCAAATTTTTCCTAAGTAAGATTATCGTTACGACTTTGAAATCCCTATCATTGAGTCTCGCTTGCCTTCATTGAGTCTCGGTTGCCCGCCCGATCTCCGTCATTGAAAGCTCAAATTGAACACTCTCTGCCGGCAACCATGGTCAGCGTTGCCGCCGCTGGAATAGACCAAGTTAATAGCCGTAATATCGGCCGATCGGTGGCTGATCGTTACTATGGATTACTATGTCTGTGTTATCGTGTTTGGATTCACTGGAAACGCTCCATGGGACGTTTAATAAGCACTGTTTAATGGGCGGCGCTCGCCGGACGTCACCGCCTAATATTGCCTCCATACTGCCTTCTCTCAGGGGATTTGGCAGTGGCGAGGGCTTCAACACCAACAAAGTAATCAATAATAACCGTCAGCCACCAATCATCCCATAATAAGGCTATTAACTTGGTCTAATTCAACGGCGGCAACGGTGATCATGGTTGCCTTGCCTTGAGCGTGTGGTTAGTGCTGATCATCCTTTTCGGACCGGCACTGACTTTCGCTTTCCAGTTTGCCGACGAGACGGTAACGGTACTCAGCATTTTTACTAGGTAAAATTTTGGCGGGAACCGTCGTCGCCAACCCTGCTTATTTACCCTTGCGTAACGGGGGGTGCGACATCGTCATTCGTACTAAATAAAAAACTGCACCACCTCTTAATTAATGCTTCGCGTGTTTCATACCGATTCCCCTGTTAGTTCGCTGTGAGTTCGGACTTCGGAAATTTCGGAGGCCAACGCTTGTCGCTTGTGCACCACCTTTTACGATTCAAAGTGGGACGGCGGACAGACGGATCAAGCATCATCATCCACCTTCTCATTCTTTTTTTAGAGGGGCAAAATCGACCTAAACCATGGGATTATTGCCGTAGTAATGATACTACACACCCAAAATTTACCTAAATGTGTGCCTTTCTTGATATGTTCCTGTTAACACTATATCGAATCACATATCCAGAAAGGCACACATTTGGGGTAAAATAGATAGTGATTTATGGCACCACTAAGATGAGAGCTGCCACTTGCACAGGACCCTCATCCCCACCTTATCCTTGTAAATAACAATCTGTTGTGAGTGAACACATGTCAAATAGCCCATATTCTGCTTCTATCTTACTTTATAAAACGTGTGACTACCCAATAAGTCTGTGGTTCTTAGTATTCATGCCAAAGGGGGGTATAAGCGGGGCAAAAATCTACATAAAATTGTCAATTCGCAATGATACAGAAGTCTCCTGACATTGTACCAGATTCCACCCCCATCGACTTTAGTTTATCTCATCTTTCGTCCAGTTAGTATCACGGTTCATCTGCATTTATCGGCGAAAAGTCAGAGTACCCCCACATAATGGCGATCAGCATCCCAAAGTATTAGCTCCAATTAGAACTTGTATTGTTGTCTGATCCGGTCTCTATCCAACAATATCTCTGATACGGATCAATCCTCTGCACTATCAGTTGCATATAAGCAATATAGAGGCGACGGGGATGAAATAAATGATGTTTGGATCATGTCATCGCATTGTAACACCGTCGTATGAAACGTTATCAAAATTCGATGACCCGTCGGTGGTGCATGTTGAACCCAGTGGAGTGTATTCAGAGTTGTCGACCCGGAAATCAGCCAAGACGACTCCGTTATACTCTTGGATGAAGTTGCTGTCGATGAATGGTGTTTGTATGACTTCTCTACATCACTATATCCCCGATCATCAGGACCGGCGACACGATGATATGCCGATAAAAAGGCCGCTGCCAGGGACTGTATATTATGCACCTATCTCATACTCCAATGTAACCATGTTGTCAATTCATATTTCAAAGACATGATAGAAGAGATATTCCTCGAAGTATAGAAGCGATGTCGTCAAAGTGGCAGTGATTTTGATAGGGCGAAGTGACGGCTGTCATCGTGGTGAACTACTAGCTTGGGTGGAGGTGGAAAAATCTTTCCTCATTTTTTGTCTGACCGCGTTTTATTGTCAAGTAGGAATTCAGTATGTTTAATTCCTACGTACCCCATGTAAGGACCTTGTCAAATTTCCACATTTTGGAGGATGGTGTGTGCCTTTCTACTTGTGCACATCAGAAGCAACGATAGTCCCACACGACAATATGGAAGCCCCATCATCATCACTTGTACCCAATTCGGGTAATGTTTACTATTTTGCAATAGGTTCCATGATGAACCCGTTGTCCATGAAAAACAGGTGCATACATCCAATCAGCAGCAGTCCCGCCGAACTTTTAGATTTTGAACTCAAATTCAGCGGTATTTTAGGTTTCGCTGACGCCATCCCTTCCAAAGGTTCCTCGTTCCACGGCGTACTTCATTTAGTAGACGCAGAAACGATGGCGAGGCTTGACGAATTGGAAATAGCTTACAAACGTGCCGACGGGCAAGCTCGACTTTACGATGGTACAATGGTTACGGCAATAGTTTACACAAAAGAGTCATATACTTATACACAAAAAGACAATCCTCCTCAACAACGATATCTTGAATTACTGATCGAGGGCGCTAAACACTTCAAGGTCCATGAAAAGCATATTAAATTCCTTGAAAGCCATGAATGCATCCCTAGACCAAAGCCACATGAGTTCAAATCATTTTGCGCAGCTGCTACAGATGCTCCTTTGATGTCCTTCGAAAAGGATGTGGTCCCTTTCAATGGATACGATACTCCGAATCTGAGACTTGCTGTGAATGGGAAGGTGTTAGAGGTTTTCGTGAAAGATGTTGAAAGTACTTTGTTCAAAAATGGTTTGAACTTCTTCAAACAGTTCGGCCAACGAGTAGAAATGGTCCTATGTCGGATAATGTACGACCCCAAGTATGGGTGCCCTGAGTCTTTAGAAGACTTCACAAGAGAACAATCAGCTTATATTGAACACAACTTTCGCCGTATGTCGAAAGTGAACGCATCTATTGATCATTGGAAAATTATTGGCCGCATTCATCAAGACTATAAAGATTAGATAAAAGAGTAGTCATCATCCTCGATGGATCTTTTCATTAATGAGATGCGATAGAGTCTACAGACTGCAGACACAAGTAGGATTTCTCCAATCCGATGACTCTCCCCCCAGAAATCTCCAAATATTTTGTCTCCCTAGAGAGCTATCACACGGTGGATGAATTTCTCGATGATGTTGAAGAATCTTTTAATGTTTGATGCAGTGTGGCGTTACCTGATTCTTCAATGATGACAGCTGCTACTGAAATATTAGTTTTGATCCGCCCCTCTAACGCTTTGTAAGACGGGAGGGGAACCTTGAGACAAGTACCAGTGCCCCATATGCACCATATTGTATCATGAAGACGAAGTATCAATTTTTGACACACGGTCATTTCAGAATGTACTGAGAGTCATTGGCGACTCTTTCAGGCCCAAAATTCAACTCAGAGCATGGCAAGGGAGTGGGGAGGACGGGGCGCAGTGATTTATTGGTGCGGACAACTGCGTTTACTATGGAGGACAAAGAGTCGACGAATGAAACGTTGCGGCTTTTGTGAAATGGGAAATGGATGAAAAGATGTGCTGAATTTTTTGATTGAGTTAGATCTCGATTATCGCCAACTATTGGCTTTTTACGTTTAATGCGACAAAGATGACTAAGAGTATCAGCGATAAAGGTACAGACTGATTCGGGGTCTAAAGCGTCCAAATCAATCAATATAACATTCTTTGAGTGCTTCGATCTCAGTCAATACCCGACCGATCATAGTAGTAATTGGACGTGCATGAATGAGCAATATCTCAGTTGCAGCCAGCTTCAATGGGCGGCTTAATCGGCTGGAAATTGACCGAAATCGAAGAGTGCAAAGATCTACTCCTATCTACTTAATAAGTACTGCATGCATGCAGACGAAAACGCAAAACACTTACCTCTACTGTTCTTTTGAGTTCAGTTTGCAAGTCGAATTTGAATATCGGGCCTATGGTGGCAAGTAAGGTATCGATAAGATAGATAGATTATTTTATAAGTAGTCACTACTCTCTAGACATAAGATCCTAATGGCCAAGGGATGAAGATTACCACTGCAAGTAAGGTCAAAACCCTTCTCTCTAGAGTTACTTGCTATTGAGGTCCTCGATCTCCCTACTTCCAATCGATGCTATTGATAGATTAGATAGGAGACAAAAGATAATGATTAAAATAGTCTTGTATCTACTGTATCTACGTACGTGTAATCTAACAGAGGGTCGTAGGTACTTACTTATGTAGGTTGGTAGGAAGCCTTTTTCTGGTCGGTCCATTGATGGTTGATGGTATGTGAGTACCGTATGTACGTAGGAATTAATTAAAAACGAAACGGTACTGATTTCATCGGAAGCCACACTCGACGTAAAAACTTCAAGTTGGAGGAGGTTTCTTAATTGTGCACGCTTCGCACTTTTGCTACCCACTTATCACAAACGGTGGCTAGTTAGTCGCGCAGAAGGAGAACTGACGTGCGGACGATATACATATGTGCTTGCAAATTCTTTCAAACGAGCAGTAGGTACCTACCCCGCCACGCCACGTATGTAGCAGGTACATATAGTCAATTTATTATGTCATGTGCTTTCGCTTGAGAAGGGTTTTACCCAAGCGCGATTCAAAACTTGATTGACCCAAGGGAATAACTATGGGGGTCAAACGTGCTTGATTTACGCGGGGCGCGCCAGAATGACATTCGAGAAATTTTTTGACGCTTCAAAAAGGGGTCAAATCGTCACGCTAACTAACACCATGTTAATTAACCTCTCGAAATGACACTACAATTCGATCGAGCTCTTCCAATGAAACAATCCAATGGCAGAACCTTGCTCTACACTCGTAGCCTCACCACTCTAACCCTTATTTGGCCGTCATAGCTGCTATATTCGCCGAGAACGAGGCCCTCGAAAATTCCCAATTGTGGCCGACGTCGAAATCCACCACTTTTAAACATGTCGGCCGGTGACGAACTGGCAAAGGACTTGTCGCTCAAACAACTCCACGGAATTCTGGCAGGGAATATTGATCGGTTCGAGAGGCTCAATTGGGAGGGGTTGAAGAGAATATCCTCGTCAATTTGTTCCCTTACAACAGCAGATTTGGTAAACTCCATTCACCTATAACTTACTTGACGTCTGCCGAGCGAGTGCGAGAATGGAGAAAGATAGGCAAGGGTGATCAGCAATACAAAATTGATCAGGCCGAGGAGCAGCAAAGGAAGGAGGCGAAAAGGACCTCAAGAAGACGTCGTGCTAGTGGTCGAGCTAGTGTGGAAGAGGAGCACAGCGATGATGTTCCTGCAAAGGACGGCAGTCAACAGCAGTATGCATCGCCGCCGAATAAAGTTAGTACAGCCAAAAAGAGGAGAGTGGATAGGGAAGAGGGCGGGGGAGGGGATGACAATGAAGTAGATCGGCTTGTCCCGGGGGGAGAAGGCGTTTCCTCACCACCGCTTTTTCATCGACCAACTGATCCGCTGGAGGTAGAACACGAGGAGACGAAAACGTATCAACCAGTTGACTCCACCAAATGTCGGGGAATTTCAACGTTCACCATAGATGGAACCAACATTAAAGACAAGGATAAAGTGAATGATGGATTCAATCACTTGGTGGGGAATGTCTTTCGCTACAAGGCTAGCTACTTATCAAACAATCGATGTGTATGGCACTATGGGCGTGATGTTGCAGGCTTTATCGTAAATCACAACGCCAAGAAGAATGATGAAGATGACGCCGAAGATGAACCCCCGTTTACATGGAAGTGCATCGAAGTCGATGACAAAAGGCGGAAATGATTTGGTACTAAATCATTTAATGTGTATATTCTAATCTTATTCATTACATTCCTCCTCGCCGAATGATGATTCGTTCACTTCCTTCTCAAATGTATCTATAGCCGCCTCAACATCAGTCTCCATTTCATCTGCATCCTCAGACTCCAATTCATTAGACTAGTCTTTGTCCTTCTTGTCCTCTTATCCTCCATCTTCTGCTTCGCCGCTTCTAGCATAGCGCCGACGATGTAATAAATTGTCTCTGCATGAATATCATTAACCGGTTCCCATGCCGTCGCCAGAATTGTATCAATTTTTTTTGATAAATCGTCTATGGCCTTATTGGCACTGCGTTCAAGTTCCTCAATGAATAAACATGCGAACGTGAAAACAGCGCTCCTCCACTCGGGTAAATGATGCTCGCTCTTTCTAGCAAACTCAGGAGTATTATTTCTAGATATGGCCTTCTTCAATTCGGTGCATTTTTTCACATGGCCACCTGCACTACGGGTTGCGCTTGTTTTGTTCTTCCCCTTGTGCTCTAGAATGGATTCTAGCACTTTCGTATGGAAATCATCCCAATTGACATGTTTCACGTCAAGAGCTGCATCAATCTGCTCTGCATTAAGCAAACAACAATCCTTCTCGGCAAAACTTCGCATACTCACGAAGGTTGGATGCTCCCTAATTTTCTCTCGAATGTCCGATGCAGTGCTGCTCGGTCGAAGAGATCCATAGAGTAGACGTCGATGGGGTCAAATTCATCATCCGAATCATTATCTGTATCAGAAGACTCCGACATGTTTAAGAGTGGTGGATTTCGACGTCGGCCACAATTGGGAATTTTCGAGGGCCTCGTTCTCGGCGAATATAGCAGCTATGACGGCCAAATAAGGGTTAGAGTGGTGAGGCTACGAGTGTAGAGCAAGGTTCTGCCATTGGATTGTTTCATTGGAAGAGCTCGATCGAATTGTAGTGTCATTTCGAGAGGTTAATTAACATGGTGTTAGTTAGCGTGACGATTTGACCCCTTTTTGAAGCGTCAAAAAATTTCTCGAATGTCATTCTGGCGCGCCCCGCGTAAATCAAGCACGTTTGACCCCCATAGTTATTCCCTTGTCCTCACTGTCCACCACCTATCTGACGCTCTCTATCGGCATCGACCGCTTGGCTATCTCCCCAGTCCCCAGTCAACGCCGAGGTAGCATGTGTTGAGACGTCCACCTGCGAGGCTGCCCTTCGCCCCGGCTCTCAGTGCATCAATGGGTATTGCACCAACCCCTTCTCCAAGGGCTGTCTGAATGCCATGCTCGGCGACGAGAAGTATCCCAAGATCCGCACCTTGCAATTCCGATGATGAACCAGACACCGTGATGTGCATCGTCACCGCTTAACTACACCGAAATCCGCATTGCACCAAACAATTGGGGTAAGTACTTAATATAAACCAACAAACAGAGTGTCATTCACTAATTTCTCTTTCCTTTGATTGGCATATCTCACAATCTATTCTGTTTATCACTTTTCTATTATGAATACTTTTGGGTAGAGAGCGCAATGTTCTATGCATGGGTAATCCAGATCCTACTCTCCGAGGTCCTCGACGTGCCCTCCTCCATCGAAACGCATGTGGGAGGTGGTGCATTGAACTTTTACGATGAACAGAATGGTTTCGCATTTCCCAAGAAGGCCAATGCATTCGATACACTCTACAAGGCGAACGAGGTTGGTGACTGCAGGGATACTGACGAACCGTGCGCCCACTTCATCAGCGAGATGTGGCAGGGGAAGCGTGAACTGAACGAGAGTGCAGTAGAGAGGGAGGGCAATGGTATGGTGGGACATGTTGGGTGGTTTGTCCCCAAATTTGCTGCAGAGGAAGATGCTAGTCTTACACATTATCTTGGAATGGCTGGCGACCTAAATCGTCAAAAGTGAGTTCAACGAAACACTTCTTCAATCACATACATATCATCTATTCCGTATCTCACCTTCTCAATCCTTTTTGCTTTTGATTCTTTGCAAACTTGCTGATACATTCAAGAGGCCCCTTCGTTGGATAGATTACTGCTCTCAAATCTCTACAGACAACTGTACAACAGATGATGGGATATCCTCTCGTGCACCAGTCGATGAAGCCGAGGGTGGGTTGTACTTCTTGAAGGGCGAGTACACGGGACATTTTGTTTCTACGGAGAAAAATGATTGCAATGCAAACCCAAACTGCACGGGACACATGATCGATTACCCATGTACCTGGTCTGCCTACACCGCCTCTCAACTGTACTGGAACGATATCTGTAAGTTTGTTTTGCCGAATGAATATAGTATTTGTTTTGTTTGTAGAAAATTAATGTCTGTGATATATTTTTTATCGAAATATGTAATTTCATCATCCCTTTGTTTCGCACATTTACTTTTTTCAGCACTTGAAAGTGATACTCCAGATGGCACAAATACGTACAGCTATAGTGCAATGTTACAGGTTATCGATGCTGCTAATGCCACAAAAAGGTAGAGTTCACATTATTGATATGATATCTATCCCAAATGTCCTCAGGCAGAGACAATTCAATCAATTTGCAATTTATTTTCTGCACTACTTCAACACAGCCCTATCATTATTACATGGTGGTATCCGGATCCAACGATGGACGCGTATGACTTCATGAAGGTTACGTTGCCAAAGACAACAAGGGAATGCCTCGAGAATCGGCCAGAGGCCAAGCCCAACCGATGCGATGCCTCTGACGAAGTGCTTATCGGAAAGGAAGTCGGTTCCTGCGGATACAACACTCACACTTTGGAAAGGTACTTTGCGATAGGGTTTCGCGAACGGAGCATAGATACACCCATTGCCAGCCGTAGTCCAGCCCACCAGTTGGTAAGGAACATCCAATTGAGTGACATTGATTTGAAGCGAAATGATGTTGGCTTGGGCCTCTCGTGGGGTGGATAAGTGGAATTATGATCCAAGGGATGCTGTTTGCTCTTGGGTGGCGAACAACTATGATGACGGAATAATTTGAAGTACTTCTTGCCTCACGGATATCCTCGAGTGATTGAAGATGAGGCTGGGTACAAGACTGGGTTTACTTCCTTTACAATTGCATTTGGAGTCATTGGCAGTCTGGTGGCCATGGCAGTTGGCGGAGCTACTTATTGTTTACGTCAAGAAAAGCAAATAAAATTTGCTCAGGAGTTCTTCCTCTACTTATTCTCGCTTGGTTTCTTCCTTGTCGGCATTGGTGCAAGTGTGTATGGAACTGTGCCATCGGCAGGCTCCTGTGCAGCAAGATGGTGGTTCGTTGTCATTGGGTTCACTTTTGTATTTGTACCCCTTCTGATTAAGATTGCCGCGATCAACAAGTTGATGAATGACGCAAAAAAAAATGCGCCGGACCAATGTATCGAAACAGCTCGTATACAAGATTGTTGCTTGCATTGTGATGTGTGTTGTTCTGTATATTTCAGTGTGGACGGGTGTGGATGCCCCAGTGCCAGAGTCGGAGTTAGTTTTGCGCAATGAAGGTGGCAACCAAGTAGATGTGCACATTCAATGCTCTTCTGAATATGCGGCATGGGAACTCATTGCGTTTGGCTGGGAAGGTGTCTTGATTTGTTCTGCTGCAGCAGTGGCTTATCTCTCAAGGAACATCAAACAGGCATTCAATGAGTCACGAGTTGTTGGCAATGTTGCCTACACTTCATTCTTCTTTTTGGTATTTAGGGTCTTGGTCTTCTCCGCCCCAAATCCTGTTCTTCAGCCAAGCCTAAAGAATACCCTCACAAGCCTATTTCTAACGTTGGAGTTACTTATTGTGATTGGAATGTACTTTGGAGTTAAGTTTTGGTCAATTTACAAACATGAGGATGCTCAAGAACGAGGTGGCAACTCTCTTGCAACTGCTGCGTTCAGTACTGTGTTCAGTACTGCCGGAAATGAGGAGACCTGTCCTTTATGCGAACGCCCCATGCCTAGACATCTAAAAACATATTGGGCGAGGAAGTTGTCATTGACAAAGAGAATGCTCCACGGGTGAGTGCTCTGGATATCCCGGTATCAAGTGCAGGTACCGGAGGTGGCCCATAACACCAGTCAGGGTGTTCACTCTGTGAGCTTTCATGATAAGCCTTTAGATGCCAAATCGACTGAACGTACCTCTCAAGATGAAGATGAAAGTACTCGTGATGGTGATAGGCCAACTGACCCCACGACTGAACTTACACCAGTACAACCTGAGCCTCAAGAGAAACTTGCTGATGAGCAATTTACAAAAAACGCCGAGCCCCTTCTAAAACTTCAAATGGAGAGGAGGAATGCTCCAAAGGAGTGTCAACCGAAGTGTCGAACCAAATTGAGAATACTTCCGACGAGCCAGAGTCGTCTCCACCCCCAGTCGGAAATGGCAAATCATCCAAAGCTAACATCTCGGAGGTTCCAGACGAAGATTCATCACCATCAAGTGAAGATAACAATGTCGTTGCAGCAATTGAGCCAGATTCGACTTCACCAGTCGGAGATGACAAATCATCCAAAGCTGACATCTCGGGGGTTCTGGTCGACGATTCAGCCGCACCATCGAGTGGAGATAACAATTTTGTTACAGCAATTGAGAATGTGTGAGTGGCTCATTGGAAGTAGTTTGTATGACGACCTTGGGAAGTGTGTGCATGAGAAATGGTCCAGCCAGGATTGCAGACTTGCAAGTTCAGGTTCAAAAATCTATCAATGCAACTTCTGGAACGCAAAGGCAGCAGCTATCTCTTATTGAATGCGCTTTTGCCACACTGGGTGTTTTGTCCGGCTTGAAAAGGACTAGTATCTTAGTGAATGGTTGAGTAAGGTAGAGGAAAGTAGATAAACACTAAAGTAATATTGTATGTCAGACCCCATGAGTTTCAATCATCAAGTGTCTATGAGTGTAACAAGTGAAAATACTACAACTTTCATCCTTTCATCATGACAAATATTATTACATCTCTCTCTCTCTCTCTCTCTCTCTCTCTCTTGACTTGAAACCAACAACATATAATATGGCAGCGACAATGTACGCATTAAATTATCTCAAAGATGGATATACGAAGAGCGAAACTACTCAAGTAAGATTGTATATTAGAGCATTAGTTCGAACAGATTAGTCTAATACAACGGCATGAAGCAGTAGTTTGGTCAATCGCGGCGAAACTAATCTTTCGATTTTTGAGTCATAAAACGAGCAAGAAACTTATGATGAAGTGATGCTCTTGCCAGTTGTGACATCATGGACGGCCTTAGCAACGTACTCAATGTTACCGTCATTCAGTCCAGCAAGTGAAATCCTGCCATCCCTGGTGAGGAAAATAGAGTACTTGGAAGTCAACTCATCGCACATATCACTATTCATGCCAGTGTAAGCAAACATTCCAATCTGTTCCGTTACATGACTCCAGTCATGCTCACTTCCTACCTCCTTCAACACTTCCACCAATTTCACTCTCATTGCATTAATGCGGGTAGCCATCTCCTTGCAGTTGGCATAGTACTCAGCTGTGAGTTCCTCATCTGTCAAGACAGTTTTGACAATACTTGAACCATGGATAGGAGGAGAGGAGTACATGGGTCGAATGATGAGTTTCAATTGACTCAATACTGCTGATCTCTCTTCAAGAGAGTTGCACACAACCGAGAGGGTTCCAGTACGTTCTCCATACAAGCCAAAGTTCTTTGCAAACGATTGGGCCAATACGACATTGTGTCCCTCCGAGACGAAGAGTCGAAGGGCAGAAGCATCAGCTTCGGCATCTCCGGATGCAAAGCCTTGATAGGCTGAGTCGAAAAAGCAGTGATGTTTCTTGGACTTGATCAAATCAGAAATATCCTTCCATTGCTCCATAGTAGGGTCACATCCAGTAGGGTTGTGAGCACATGCATGTAACAGGATGACACTTCCCTCTGGCGCTTCTTTCAAGTCCTCAATGAGTCCATCATAGTCGAGGCGGTTAGTCTTTGAATTGTAGTATCGGTAACGACGAACGTCCATTCCGCAGTTATTGAAAATGGCGATGTGATTGCCCCACGTCGGATTGGGGATGTAAATGGGTACCTTATCCATACCCTCTGGCTTTGGTACAAACTTGGAAAGGAAGTGACCACCGACGCGGCATGCTCCTGTTCCACTCAAGGTCTGAACACCTGCAATCTTTGTCATGTCAGCTTGGGCTCCGTAGGCAAACCCAAGCGCAAGTTCCACATATTTGGCATCTCCAGCAATTGGAGCATACTCCTTGTTAACGGTAGGATCGGCCAAAAGTCTCTCCTCTGCCTTTCGAACAGAGGGCAAAATCCATGGCTTGCCAGTGGAATCACGGTAGGCACCCACACATACGTTGACTTTGCGCTCATCAGTGCATGATTTGAATGCCTCAGCGATGCCTAGAATGGCGTCTGGTGGTCCTTCGGGCACGTTGCTTAGATACGACGACATTGTGTCTGTTTTAGTGACGGTTGAAAAGGCTTGCGACGCAGAGCAGAGGAGAAGCGTAGGCGGCGAGGTGTTTGAACATCATGGTTGCTCACAAGAGTTGTGGGTTGATTGTGGCTGACAGAGGACAGAGGCTGACATCGAAGGTCCCTACTATCTTTGTTTCCCCTTTATTGTGCACGCCATCAGATCCAACCATGCATCCGCCATACCCGTCCATCACATCGACGTGACAATAAGCAAGGGCAAGAAGAGCATAAGCATAATAGTACATAGTATTCAAGAACAACCATGGGAGGAGAGCAATCCGAAAGCAAAAAGCGGCGACGCAGTCGCAAGCGCAGTAAGACAAGCGCTGCAGACGATGAGCCTGCTGGCGGTGACAATACAGTCACTGAGAAAGTAGATGCATCTGATGATGATGATGAAGATGATAATGATAATGATGGATCTGCAAATAATGACAACACCAAAGATGCAGAGGTAACAAACGACGAAGCAAAGGGAGAAGAAGCTGCAAATAATGACAATGGTGAAGAAGGTGAAGAGAAGAAGAAACGGAAGCGAAAGCGCAATCGAAAAAAGAAGACGGACACAACAGATGCAGAGAATGCAAACGAACCTGAAGCAGACACTGCGAAACTCAGTTCTGTGGAACATACCGTCTTCATTGAAGGTCTTCCTTTTACTTCTAATGAGGAACAGATACGTGCATTCTTTACTGATCTTGGATGCAGTGACATTTTGCAGCTTCGTCTGCCAGTATGGCAGGATAGCGGTAGGTTGCGCGGGTTTGGCCATGTGGTATTTGCATCTCAAGAAACACGGACTCGTGCACTTAGCAGTGAGGTAAACGGGAAGGAGTTGGGCGGGAGATATATAACGGTGAAAGAAGCCAATGCACCTCGGGCTGGCACTTCCATTGGAGCCTCATTGGGAGGAAGACCCGTCAGAGAACAACCCAAGGGATGCAAGACTGTGTTTGTACGGAACCTACCATATAACGCTACTGAAGAAGACATTCTAGAAAGCTTTCGTGTCTGTGGAAAGATATTAGATGGTGGTGTCAGAATAGCCAGGAATCATTCGACTGGTCAATCGAAAGGCTTTGGTTACGTAGAGTACAAGAACGAGGAAGGAGCTTTAGCGTCCGTGCAGAAAGCGGCAAAACCGTTCGGACTGCAAGTCCAAGGCAGACCTGTGTTTGTCGATTACGATGAGGGTACAATGAAGAATAGCTTCCGAGGTGGTGATGGTAAGCTTTGGGCCAAGGAGCATGGTGATTTGAGAAGCGGTGGTAGAGGTGGTGGCGGTGGTAGAGGTAGAGGTGGTGGAATGCACGGAGGGAGAGGAGGAAGAGGAATGCGTGGAAGAGGCTATTGAGATAAATTTAATACCAGTATTAAATATTGAATTGAGACTGAAGGGATCGACCAAACGATCTGCCTTCTATTCTTCGTCGTCGCGAAGAGAATGTATGTCGTCTTCGTCTTCTCAGAATGAGAGGAGGATGTGGGCAGTATTCACTTTTTCTACATTCTAAACCATCCAAGTGTTCCGATGTCATAGCCCAAGACCGTCTTCTACCTCCCACTCCAAGTGAGCCAAGGTTCTTCGCGTTTTCAAGCTCAACTTCGGCCTCTGTGGTTCCGAGGACTCGGATTGCTTTCTCTCGCAACAATCGGGTTGTCGCGTATCCCATCAGTTGCTCGACCTTGTTGTTAGAGTCTGAGGGACATGGTGGGATTTGGTTTAGCAATCGTTCGGCCATTTTGACATCTTCTAACCCGATCCCTAGCTTTTCGAAACATTTCGATTGATTGTTTGTCATTACTTATTAATGATTCTTACTCGCGCTCGACCTTCCTGCGGACAAGCAAGATTCCTTGATTGATTTGAATCCACCTTTTTGTTCGTGGTTGGATTTTGGGTTCGTCCTCCGCTCCGCTGCTATCCCGCAAAAAATCGTGCGTTGGCATCAACAACTTAAGTGCAATCACCACATTGACATATTGAAGTAGTCAATCAGACGATTTGTCATTTAGCTTTACTGTTGCTGTCTCCATCGATCTATCAAAGCAATCTTTGCAATATCGTATGCCATCTTCTTCATTTAAGCAACAATCAAGGGCAAAGTTGGGACACGGACCTGTTCGAACAGGATGCTCTTTCCACCAAGTATGTTCAACTGTGCCACCGCATACCTCAACATTTAGTGGAGGAATCCACCTCATTTCAAACGTGGATGCGTTGAAATAATAGGGAAAGTTGTGTAAATCTCTCAAAACTAGCCATTCATCTTTCACGGGGATGTCAAATACACCCATCGCCTTGGGTTTTGTCCAAGAAACCTCACCCGTTTGCTTATTTTTGTAGTAAAAAGTATGATATTCGCAGTCGTACTTTTTCTCGTACCTTTCCAAGCATAAACGTCCGCATTTCTTTTCTAGCAAGCCATCGCCTACATGCTGCCGATACTACAGACACTGCATATACTGTTGCTCTAGCTTGTGCTTCTCTTTTTGCAGTTTCGACATTTATGCGCATAATTTCCTTGTCTTGCTCCCGTTTTGTGAATGCCTTGTTCATTTGATCATGGAGTCTTGCTCTCTCTTCCTCGCCAATCATATGTAAAACTTCTTCTCTAGCAATCACTCTGGCTTCCTTTGTCTCCATGGGAATGTTCTTCGAATCAGCTCGCGCAAGTACTTCAGTAACCCGATGCTTGATGCGTTTCCTTGCAATTGATCTCGTTTTCTTCTCGGATCGATTCGCTGGTCTATCCAAGCAGTGTGCGTAATGATCCCTAGCTTTGGCGACCTCCATTTCTATTTTGGCCAGCCAATCGCGTTTCCACTTGTCTGTCGCTAGAGCATCTTCTAAAACTTTATCTGGCTCTTGACTCTTCATCTCTTCATTTTTGATTCTGCGTTGGAGTGTTCGTAAGCGTATCTTATCTTGCAATATCTTGGCTTCATTCTGTTTCTTTGCATCTTGATCATCTTTCATCCGTTGGTAGAATTCTTCGAGCTGTCGCTGGTACAATTTCCTCTCGCGGCGGAATGCTGCATTGCGTGAATCCATTGCATGACGAACTTCAGCTTCTCTCCTCCTCTGTTGACGAAGCTGGTTGACCACAGTAACTGCATTTATCCTCCTCGCATGGGATTGTAGTCTTGTTAAACTCCATATGCCTCTTTCCCAAGCATATCGTTTCATTTTGTTTGCATTATTCATACGTTGCTTCTCCACCAATGTCATTAACTTTCTCAGTGCAAGTCGTCTTGCCAGCGCACCTCTTATTAGCGATTGGACCTTGATGACTGCAGAGGTATGTACTGCTAGCAGTTGCAGTAATTCCAATCTTGCGAGGTACATTCGCGAGCGAGTTTGTATTAGGGTAACTGCCTCAATCATCATAGCCCAAATCCTTGCCTTTATCCTCCCCAGAAAACCTCTCCCTACCCGTTGTATATCACAAGCCGAAAGTTGCTTTAATTTCCACGATGCGAGTGCACAATACCCTCGGCGTTTCATGTTCATAGCGACCATATAGTTCATTGCACCAAACGTTTGTCTCGAGCTCTTTTGATATCTGAATATTTCAAGCCAGCTTTGATACGCTTGTCGTCGTTTTCGACAGTCATCTCTAACGAGCTTGTCTTTGATTGCTTGTTCAAGTCTAGCATTTTTTATGGCATTGAGCAATGTAACGTTATAGAACTCCTCTTCCCACCGGTATACGTGTATAGGAAAAATGATCCCTCTACCCCAGGTTGAGTCGGATCTAGCAAGGAGTCTTTTGATTACCATCTGATTGAGCATTTTATCAAACATGTGCAAAGATAGCTTTGTATTGTTGACTTGCTTCATTCCAGATACATTCACCAAGGCCCAGGCTTCATCTAATGCACTTAGTGCGAATTCCATAGCACTACTCTTGACTAGTGGAAATAGTATAGACGCCAAATCTTGCAGATCAATTGAAGGCATTATGGCTATCTCGGGGTCCAATCCATCAGTACTGCTGCTGATGATAAAGGCTTTCCTCAATTGCTCTTGGCAGCTTAATGACGGCTCCGACAAAAAATGCAGATAAAATAAAAATAATCTCCAATTTATCATTCCCTGATGAAGAGAATCAAACGATTTGAATACAGCTTCCGAAGCAAGAAGCACGTTTCGCTCTTTTGCAGAACCTGGTTTGCAACTTTCTCCACAACATAGCTTTAGGCAAACGTCAAAATTGGGCTTTGACACACATCTGTTGAATTCCAACCGAAAGAAATAATTATAGAGCTCCTTCAACACCTTGTTTCTACGGAACGTTGACCACTCTTTACAGAATACAAGATCATTTAGTTTGCAAACGCTTTGCCAAATCTTCTCTTGGCAAGTTTCTTCTCTGTTGATGAGAGTTTTGGAGTAACATTCCCCGAGTTGCTCCAATGCGAAATCGGACGAGTGCACAAACTTCTTATATTCATGTTGGTATCGAACTCTGTCATATTGCTCCCTTTTGCTTGTTGTCAAGTTGCAATGCTTATCATGGACAGTATCAACCATTGCCAATATAATGCGGTCAGCCCCATGAAGTATTTCAATTGTATATAACATGTGACTGTTACGAATGTTACGTGCGTTGATGCGCCCCGCGCGTTTCCGTTTGACATTTTTGTTCGACAAAATTAGCGCGACGTGGTACTTCTATGTAGGAATAGGACAATGACGCATCCTCTTTGTACTTCTCCACTGGTAAATAGCTGTCTTAAATCACTGACCCGGCGGGTTCATCGCCAAAATATCTACGTAGGAATTCGTTTAGCGATAATAACCCTCATTAACCTCAGGTAAAAGTTACTCCCGCCCCGCTTCCCAAAAACGAATAGTTTATCTTTACGATGCCTACTATGCATTAGTCTATGTAGCCATGGCCCTCAATTGACTGGAGACGAATCCCTTATCCATATCGATAACAGAAGAGTGCGACTTCCTCGTTTCCATCATCCTTCGCACATCTGACGGCAACGTTGAGTCACCACTCTTTTCGAGTTTGTAGTATGAGATCATATGTTCACGTGCTCTCCTTGCATTGTCGCGTACCATCCGCAATGACAACACCTCGTTGCCAACTGCTCTCAATACTAATTTTTTGAATTCTGTTTTCTTTTTCTTCAACTTGAAATCTTGGGTCCTATACCATAGCTTTGATACACCCCAATCATATTCAATACCTTCCCCGGCAACTTCAGGTGTGCACTTCGGCGAATTGAACACGATGCACCCAAGTTTCTCTCCATGATAATGCAACAGGGTCTTCTCGTTCTCAAAGTCTGGCAGTTGCTGTATGAGGTATTTCAAACTTGTCTCTTTCAAAATTTGTCCTGTGTTCGGATCTTTTATTCCATCAATTGTATACTTCTCCACATTTGGATCTATGAAACCTCTCTCCCATAATATTTCATACATGCCTTTTCCGATGCCGATGAATCCTTGTACAGCAACATGGTCTACTTCCTTCGCAACGGTATGTCTGCTGCAAGACATCGCTCTTTGAGTTGCTTGGCCGTTCCTGCTGTAAACATTTTACGGTTTGCCAAATCAGTCTTCATGTCTTCTTTGTTCTTGTCTACTAGCTTCTTGCCTTCGATTACGCTCACTCGATGCTGCCACTGTTCCTCCGACCACAACTGTGGTCCTCTCTGCTCTTGACCGAGATGATTCTTATCCTCGAATTGCATCTTTTGTACATCTCCCACTCTTAATTTAAGATCATGGTCATGTGGACCAAGGTATTCCTCACTCTCAATTTTCGACTCTCTCATGTGACGAGCAACCGGTGACGGGCCACTTCTCATGTCTTTTATATCAAGTGCGTCCGGCTTCTTCCTGTCGTGCCCATTTGACCAGTCAAATCCAAATGCATAATCATACTCTCTTACAAGAGCATCGCGAGTGTTTGGCACACGTGTCATGTGACGTTGCGTACCATTTCCGTCAACAAGTGGTGACGAGTGGAGGGCATCGAAACATCGATGCAATCTTCAAGTTGTAAAACCATCCGATCATATGTCCAATAGCCTTCCGAGTTAGTTCCATAGTCAAACATGATAACAAATGGCGATTCCTTCAGGTAGTCTTTGCTAGTTTTGCCATTCACTTTCATGGCAGCGTCTTGATCGCTGTACACTGGACGTTGCGTCCGACGGAACTCATTCACCCTTGTCATGGGATTTCCGCCCGATCATCGTACTTTACTAGAGGCATGGTGTTATTATATAAAAGATGTAATGCTCGGGGTATTTATATGGATATATATGAATGTATGAAGTGACTTGATATGTACCGATTTTTACATTTGATGCAAAATAAAAGCCAATCAGTGCACATGGATGTTTATCCTCATCTCCTCCGTGATCAATGAACGATGGTGCTATAACAAATATTTCAGCACTATCGACACCAAACACTGTTAAAATAACGATTATACAGTTATGTTATGAATGTGTATATCTTTTTGTTGCATAATAATTCGTTTTGAGGCCCACAGATCCCTGTCATTCAACACAAACACTTGTGTTTGAACACCTATCTCCTACAAGAGAATACACTTTGTGCATTCCAACGATGTCAGCAGTGACCATATGCAGCTTTATCCGTCAACCATTACTTCATTGAAACCGGAGAATCATAACAAGTCACTGAAGATTCCACTCCGATCTATTCAGAGCAATGTAGCGCCATAACAACAGCCTTCTTCGGAGACAATATGTGCACTTATTCCACCCTGATTGAACTTCAAGTCACACAACTATGACCCTGTCTCTCCAATCAAATGCAATAGTTGCTGTGCCTTTGTTGTCGGATGGTGAGGTTGGATTGAACAACGAAACCATTGCAGTTTGTTCGAGGAATGGCCATGTGTTGGGCTATGGTGATACCAAGGCTGAGTTCGCCGATGGTAGTGTAGTCAGTGAAATCGGATCTCCTTAACAGCTCCATGGCACAAAGCGATCCTTCCATATTATTGAGAGCTCTCCTGTCGTGTTTAGTTGTCTCGTCATGATCAGAGGTCGGAATAGAGCAATGAAATGGGTGACATTTGTGTGTAATCGATGATGTGATGTGCAGCAGCAACATGGTGCCTGACGGAGTGCTATGGCCATATGAAGTCACTAACAATGAATCACACCGACACCCAATGTCTATATGTATAAGCGGCGGCGAGGGTTGATGGAGAGAGGCCGATTGTACCATTCATATTGAGTGGAATTGGACGATGATGCTACGATGATGGTAATTTGCGCTGCTATAGCGGCATTTTGATTTGCGTCTCTGCTCTTTAATAACTAAGTTGGGTAGGCTCGGCTTTGGATTCCTTGTGTTCTAAGCTATTCATGGACTACCATACCCAACCACCTGTAGATGTAATGGAGGAGGTGTGGTTTTTTATGTTATGGCACTTTTATGGCGGAAATGGTGCCATGGCGTGGTGGATTGTCGCGGTGGTGGAACTTTTTGGTGGTGGCCAAAAACACATTTGGGGGCTCTTCTGACCTTCTCAAGTGCCGGATGGAGCTACATACTATTCCTACGTACATACGCTACCCCGTAGGGTCCGTGATTTAAGACAGCTATAGCAGCTCCATGCCGCAACTGATACCAAAACAACGTTGGTCATAGGAAGTGATCACAATAGTGCTTAGAGGGAGCTGATGCTAAGTACTAAGTATTCACACTGCCGGCACGTGAAGCAACAATGAAAACCAAGAGCGTTCAACCCAGAAAGAAAAGCTCCTTTACGACAATTGACATTCAATTGTCTCGAAATGATAGCAATGTGTCGTCGTCTTCGTCATCCTCATGATGGATCGGACGAAGAGAAGAAGAAGATAGTGAAGGATACATTTGATGCAAAGGCGTACCTGGATAACAGGGTCATGTCACCGCTTCAAGAAGCATGTAATGCTTTGTCTATGGTGCCCCAGATGATTTTTAGCGTCTATTTTGTGTTATCTGGCTGTTGGGCCAAGGGAGCTACAGAAATAGTCCTTCGATGCCAGTGCTCCAGTGATACAACAACAAAGTAACTGGTTAACTAATCTCTTGGGCGATGAATATAGATGGGCTGAGAATAAGGGATGTATCGATCATCCAATGTTTCCTCATTTGACTGCACTTCCACCGCCAGCTGTGATGATGGTGGCATTTGCTGGTGTTGTGCACCCAATATTTAGCATTTTGTTCCACTACAACTGTATGACACTCGAACCGTAAGTAAATGCTGCGCTTGATATATGTGATAAGTAGTAGTTATCATGCTCGTATAGCACTCTCATACCTTTACATTGGACTGTTTCTCCATTTCGTCAGGATTAAGCGCATACCACACTGGACTCGAAGGCTTGACCATTCATTTATCCATTTTGCTGCTGCATGCGCATCATATGGAACGACGGGAAGGTTTGATTACTTTCTTCTCAACGCACTCTTCAACCTCGACTGTGCCGTTAAACAGTTCGAGTCCAAGATTTGCCCAAAGCGAAATCTTAGAAATGTTGGAATATCGATTCTCATGTACACTTTACCAGTTCTTCTACGCGGGCATTACCTTCTCTATTGCAAATTCTTAGCATTGTTCGTTTGTGCCGGATACTCTTTTTCCAAATATCCAATTGGTGGTTGGTCACATACGCTTTTTCACGGGTTCCTTTCGTTCCTACCACACCTCATGTTCTGTGCAGCGCTAACATTAGACTCAAGCCAGGCACAACTCAGCCTTGCTGCACAATGTGCTTCTAAAATGGCATGAGTTGTTATTGCATTGCAGTTTGCGCTTCTGTACAGGATGATGCCATGAAGTGTAGAGTATTTCAATTCTTCGTCTACGTTAGGAAAGTTTATGTGGAGCGTATTTGTCCAGCGTCAATAGATGTTGCTTTTATTAGGAAAAGAGAATTGTTAGAAAGTCATTAACATAAGAGTGTATTCAACCTAGCTTGCTCCATTTTTCGATACAGTCAACAAACACCTCAGGCTTCGCTTGCATCCAAAACTCATCGTTTAATCTCATCGTTGCCTCAGTCCACTTGTCATTGGCCATTTTCAAAAGAAGCCACGGCGTGCCGACAGCAGCAATTCCAATTCCTGCCATTAAAGGAATGAGGAATGGGTTTGCCGCCGCCGCTGCCACACCAGCCACGGTGGAAGACTTAGCGTTCCCAATTGCTGTTGAGTGCAAAAAGACTGAGGCCTGAAGTGTTGACCAACGTCCCGTCTTGCACCTTTGAAAGGAGGTGTGCAAGGTGACAAAAGTTAGCAGAGTTGTAGGATTTGACAGATTCTACACACACGTATACAATACATACTTACCATACAGCAATGCATTCAGAATTGGAGTTGATGATGTGATAAGGCGGCAATATCTCCTCCCCGTGCTCGAGGATGAAACGTGTCCGAGCTAATACGAGTACAGCTGGATCTGATCTTGGCAGCTCATTTGCTTCGGATTCATCTCTTTCGGCATTAACTTTAGACGTGCTTGCTGATGTTTCCGTGTTCAAAGATTCTTCGTCCTGCTCACTTTTCTGTGACGTGAATAGTCCAGACATTGATTTCATGAAAGATCCCTGCCGCCAGGAAGATAGCTTTCCAAAACGTTGTTCCTTCACTTGCGATGCTGGAGCAGTTTTTACAACAGTTTTCCGTACCGTACGTTTATCAATGTTATTCGCCTCTGTGATCATGTTGGCCAATGTGTTTCGTTCTTCCGAGACATCATCTTTGGAATCAATATTGCTAACATTAGCCGAAATTTCTTGGATGTCTGTGCTTGAACCGCTACTTGCTGCACGCGTAAGACTTAAAGCCGAAGGAGCCTGGATACTGTCACTGTCACTCAGGACTCGAAGCAGCAACATCCTTCTTTTCACCTTCTTCTGTATCAACCTCGCGGCCCTGTTCTTCGACGCTCGAATTGGGTGTAGATTCGACTGTGGAGGTTCTGGATGCTGGGCTTTCTCCCATCATGGCAGGACAATCTTCTAATATGCACTCAGGACATTTCTTCCTAACGATTGACCAATCATCCTGGCCATCATTCCCTTTTCCTTCTCGTCGTCGCTGGAGTTGAATTTCAGGATGATGCACGCAATAACCTTCTTCATTCACATCATATCGGACTGTCGGTGCATGATGTACCACCTTTTTGGCCTCTCCACTTTCCTTCCTAACAAATGATTTGGTAACAGAAGTCCAGAGCTGTTCTGTCTTTTTACCCAGCTTCTCCAAATTTTTGCCCATGCCACCTCCTTTGTTGAGTAGACTTGGTCCCTCATAGTTCACTTTTTTCCATTTACGCAGATCTGACCATTTTGTAAGAATGACGATATTCAAGCGGTTCTTTGACCCTTCCCTTACTCCATCACTTTGTGATCCCGTGCCACCCTTCCCTTCATCCTGGATTGCCTCGGTAAACTTGGCATTTTCCTCTTCTAACATCTTCTCAACATCCTTTTCTCTCCCAGCCTTGGCCATTTTCTTTTCCACAACATCATTTTTCACAGTTGTTATTCCAAAATCGCAAATGGTGACTGTCGTTTTGTCATCGCTAACTTCCAGTACAATGCCATTGATTTGTATGGGCCAGAGTATAGGCAGCATTTCCCATCGTATGATGTGATCACCTGGTTCAAAGCCGTGCTCATATGGGGTGTCATCAACATTATCGTCTTCAAATGTACCCAGCGGTGCCAATTGCGGATTCCCACTGTCTGGTGTCAAGTCGGCCGCGCTGTGACTCCAGGAGCGCAGAATATCGCCGCTGGTGGGACCTTCATCGGCGGTCTTCTTTTCTTCTGAGATTTCATCCTGGTCATTATGGGTTGTGTCGGCCACCGCATCAGCATCGGCGGCACTTAAAGAAATTGCGTCCAAGTCTCCTTCTTCCCCCATGATGATTTTGATCTACGTATTAAGGGATTTCACTGCTGATTGTTTTCACTAATTGATTTCCTCTTCAATGCCAACGGCTATCCTTTTGGCATTGCTGTAGATTGCTGTTCACCTCGATCAACCGCATCTATCTATCTCTCTTGTCTCTTGTCTCATGGCATGCTGTGGCATGTCACCATCAAAGAGGACTCTCCCTCAAACGAGACGGACCAGGATTGATCCCATCCAGCCCGCCACGCCGATATTATTCCCGCCCGCCCTCCGCATAAAACACAAAACACGCACTAACTTTTAGAATTGGAAGACATCGCCACCATGGCCTCCAAAACGAACGCTAGGTTAGGGTCTCTGATTTTTCTCTTGCTCAGCCTACTATCCAATGCCTTCGTCGTGGTATATAGCTTTCAGCCGGTAGTAATTTCATTCACCGCACGTCATCATCCACTGCCGAGAACATTACTTCACTCATCCGTAGCTGACACAACTGATGAACAACCTTCGGCATCCATCATCTCTGGACCTCCAGCCATCACTGCGAGAGAACTGACATGTTCATTTGATGGTGGGGATACTTACCAATTGCAATCTGCATCATATATTTTGCCGCGTGGAGGCCGAGGTACGTCATAATATGCATTTTCAGAAACTGCTGCATGTCAATGCAATATGCTGATCCATTAATACTTCTCTCAACAATCGTTTAGTTGGATTGGTCGGACGCAATGGCTGTGGAAAGTCAACATTCCTTCGAATTTTAGCAGAGGCATGTGGTTATGGGAGTGACAATGGGAAAGCTAGAGATAACGTACCCTTCACTGGTGAAGTCGAATGCCCGAAAGATGTTACAGTAGCCTTTGTGGAGCAAGAACCTCCCTCTCCATCTGGTATAACAGTCTCAGATGCCTTATTAGGTGTGACAGATACATCTTCCAATAGTGTTAGTTCTGGAAACATGTCGGTTTATGAAGCTGTGCGACAATACAGAGTTGCATCTTTAAATGCAGCAACAGATCCTGATGCATTCTCCGCTGCTGCTACTTTGATGGATACAAAGGATGGGTGGGCAGTGTTGACAAAAGCGGATGAAGTTTCTACAAAACTTAGAGTGAAGCAGCTTGAGGATCAGCCACTTAGTTCATTATCCGGAGGGGAACGAAAGCGCGTGGCACTTGCTGCAGCATTAGTAAGAGAGCCAGATGTTCTCATTCTTGATGGTAGGTTGCTTGTCGAGAACGATACGTGTGTTATACTCTGACCTCACAGCTTCGTTATTATTTATGCACTAATGTCTCTCCTTCTATGTTCCAAAACCCAGAACCAACCAACCACCTTGATTTGGCAGCCATCAGATGGCTAAGCGACTTGATTCGAGAAAAGAAGAAAATGACATTGTTAACAGTAACTCACGACCGTGCATTCTTGGGTGATGTGTGCAGCTCGATCTTGGAACTGGATAGAGGATCATTCTACACGTATGAAGGTGATTATGCAGCTTACTTGCAAGGGAAAGAAGAACGACTTGCAAATGAAGATAAAGCCTACAGTGAAGCTAAGGCCATGTACAAAAAAGAGCTTGCATGGATGAGACGTCAGCCTCAGGGAAGACAAACAAAACAAAAAGCTAGGGAGCAGAGCTTCTACCAATTGGAGAAATCCACAAAACCACGAGTAAAAGACCCCACTCTTGAGCTAACCAACGAAGGTCAACGGAGACTGGGAGGTAACATCTTGAAGATGAGGAATGTTTCTTTGTGCTTTGGAGATAAAAAGATCTTGGAGGACTTTTCCTATGATTTCAACAAGGGCGATAGAATAGGTATTGTAGGTAGAAATGGCGTAGGAAAGTCAACGTTCATTCGCAGTTTGACGGGCGACCAGAGCATAGACTCTGGAACCATCGATTCGGGTGAAACGGTTGTATTTGGTGTTTATGATCAAATGGGAATTCCATTCCTAGACGAAGAACAAAGTTGTCTTGATTTCGTTAAGGAGCGCGTTGAAGCAGGAGCTGGGAAAGTAATGGGAGAAGCTCCACAAGAAGCAATGAAAATGCTCAAACAATTTCAGTTCCCGAGAAATCGTTGGCCTGAAAGAGTCAGCATGCTGTCTGGTGGCGAAAGGCGTAGGTTGCAGTTACTTTCTGTTCTTGCGAAGAGACCAAACTTCTTAATATTGGACGAGCCGACGAACGTGAGTCTATCACTGCCCTTATTGATTATTTCCGTCTCACGCGCACAGCACGCTGACGCAAATTGTACTATCTCTTCTTCAAATTACACAGGACGTTGATTTAGACAGTCTAAGAGCGTTAGAGTCTTACCTTGAAGACTACAAAGGTGTATTAGTCATCGTTAGTCACGACAGATCATTCACGGACACAGTTACAAATCATTTGTTTGTGTTTGAGGGCGAAGGTGTCGTGAAAGATTACCTGGGTTCATTGAGTGATTATGCTGAATGTTTAATTGAACAGGAAAACAAAGATGACGCTGCTGCAAAACCTGCTAATAGCGAGGAAAAGGCACCCAAAATCGAAGACAAAGCAACGCGAGTTGCGCAAATGAATGCAATAAAGAAAATGAAGAAAGACCTCGCTAGAATTGAGCCTCTGATAGAAAAGTTGAAAGCAAAGGCTGCTGAGTTACAGAGCTCTATAGATAATTCTTCGGATGAAGGATGGACTGTGCTGGCGGATCTGACCGACAGTCTGAACAAAGTTGAAGAAGAAATAGAAGAAAAGGAGCTAGAGTGGCTTGAATTAGCGGAGCAGCTTGAAGCATTGGAATAAAATTGTAGTCTCTAGAGAGATAGAGAGCTGATAGTAGATATAGCAACTAGAATTTCTGATTTTTTATCTCCGCTATCTTTGTTCAAACGAAGTAATGGACACAGCTTCTTCGTTATCATCGCCAGTAGTCTCGTCACCAAGTCTTTGATGACGAGCCTCTCCCGCTCCGATTGTCAGTCCCAAGTGATTAGAAAAAAATGCCATGCAGTTGAATGTGTTGTCTTCGTCTAGCAGAATCCTCATTCTTTCAATGCTGCTGACAAGCGCCATGATTCCTTTGCTTACAGACTGTGTCTCCTGTTCGAGATTTGAAATAAGACGCTCCGTGTCCATATCTGCTTTAGCTGCGCGTCCTCTTCTCGCTTTCTTTCCAGACCCATTAGATTCAGAGCGCTCCATTCCTCCCTCGCTCTTTGAAGGCGAGGTAGGCCCAGAGTCGTCCGGTTGCGTTTGTGGTAGTAAAGCTTTCCCCAGTTTTATAGATAGTCGATCTAATTCCTGTTCGAGGTCTCGTAGACACTCTGATAGCAGCTGCTGTTGGCTTTGAGCCTTCGGAGCAAACGTGAATTTCATTGACTCTCGGAGCTTTTCACTCACACCCTTTTCGACTTCTAGTGTTCGCATCATTGTCATGAGTTCGTGCTTTGCAGATATTCTTTTCTTCTTGTGTTCTTCTGTCTCGTTTGCACTTTTTTCAAGCTCTTGCTCTAAATTATTGCCCATGTTGTGCAAAGCCTCTGCGTTTCTCTTCATGCGTTCCATATCTCGTTGAACCTCTCGATACTTAATGCGTGCACTTTCTAAATCCTTTTGAATCGATTCTTCTCGCTCCCGGCTTGCAGTTAGCGAAGACCGAGTCTCTTGTAACTCCTTTTGCATATCACCTGCACTTTCTTTTGCTTCTCTCAATTCTTCGGCCTTTGTCTCTACAAATACTTTCATCTTCCTCTTCCTTTGTTCGTTCAACTCACGTTCCTCCTTTAGCGCAGTCTCTGCTTGCTTGACTCTCTCGACGGCTTTGGTTTTCAATTTTTCCATCGTGCCCTCGAGTTTGGCCTTTGCCTTCAAAGTTGATTCAAGTTCCGCCTTTGTACTTTCGAGGTTAGCTCTAAGCTCTTCATTGTCAAGCTCTAAGCGTCCGGCGGTGTTTGATTTGTTAGCTTCTTTCTTTTTCGCTTCGTTAAGCCTATTGGATAATACCGCTTCCTTTCTCTCGGATTCGTCCCTCACCTCACGCAACTTGGCTATCTCCAACTCCAATTTTGACTTCTCCGAAACTGATGTAACAAGATTTGCTTGAGCAGCTTCTAGTTCATCTTCCATTCGTTCGTATGACTGTAGTCGCTCTTCGTATGTGTTCAATTGTTCGACTAACTTTCGGGCTTTGGAATCCGACTCAGCTCGTCGGTTCATCTCAGCTTCTAACCTTACCTGAACTTCAACTAGTAATGATTCTGCTTGCGTAGCGACATCATCTTTTTCCTGGCAAATTACCAGAGCAGAATCCCTCTCGTCGGTCAACGCCACGATTTGCCGAAGAGCATCCCCTAGCGTCAAACCCATCGCTAGCCATTCCGCCTCTTCCTCGGTGTGTGCTTCAGCAGGTGCACAAATTGTAGGATTTCCTTCTTGATTGTTCTGTACAGGGGTCAAATTGATTCCATCTTCTTCTTTAGTATTTTGGACTTCATAAGCACCACCTTCTTCTTCTTCTTCCTGATATAAGTCATCTAGCATGTTTGCATTGTGAACTTCATTTGTTTGTGTATCTGGAGTCTCAGAAGTTAAATCCACATTGTTGTTGACAACATTCAAATGTGTCGACTCTTCGTTCAAATTAATGCTCGTGCTCTCTGGCAACTCTGCAAACGTTGCAGTGGGCTCATCTGCTGGCAAAGACATCTCCTGAACATTTGTTTGAGCATCTTCCTCTTTTATGGCATCGCTGACTTTGCTGTCACTGTTCAATCCCATCTCCTCTTCCGTCGCTACATGTTCTAGGACAGAAGGAATAGATTCGCCATTCGGTTGAGTGTCTATGGCCTCCGAAACGCCAACATCATTATTGATTACTTCTTCCCTATTCGATTGCGCTGAGTCCTCCGCATCATTTTTATTTTCAGCACTCTCTGGCAAAGTGGCGATTGTTGCAGAAACCCCGTTGGGTACTGCACTCAACAAATCCTTCACTGCGCCACTTTCATCAGGAACGTCGGGACTAACATTTTCTGCATGTATCTGGTGAGAACTTTCGGAACTAGACGTGGTTACGTCCTTGTTGTTTGATTGCGTATCTGTATCCTCGGAAACACCACCACCACCACTGATTACTTCGTCGCTATTCAAATTTGTCGAGTCTTCCGCATCAATTTCATTGTCAGCGCTCTCTGGCAAAGTGACAATTGCTGCGTTTGGCTCGTCGGGCGCTGCACTTATATAATCCTCACCTGCACCACTTTCCTTAGGAATATCGGGACTGGGTGTTTCTTCCACTGTCTCTATCTGTGTCTGGTCAATAATTTCGGAATTAGGCGTGGTTTCGTCCTTCTTGTTTGGTTCGTCAACACCATTATTGACTACTTCTTCACTTTTCAATTGCGTTGAGTCATCCTCATTATTAACTTCATTGTCAGCACTCTCTGCCGGCGGAGTGACGATTGTTGCAGAAACATCGTTTGGTTCTACACTCAACAAATCGTCAACTGCACAACTTTCATTAGGAACGTTGGGGGTGGTTGTTTCCACCGTCTCTTGAACGTCAGGGATGGTTATATTATCCACTGTCGTATCCTTTTCAATATCATTTGCTATTGACATGATCAACAAATTATCTTCATCTGTGTCACTTTGATTTGAAATGGGTTCAGAACCATTGGTTTCTTGTGTCTCCACAGGTTCCTCTACGGCAGCATCTGAATCAGGCCTTTGTTCGGTTGCATCATTCTTCTCCCCATCTTCCGTGCCCACGTCATTCAATTGATTCTCATTTTCATCAATAGCAGAGATATCATCCACTGGAGTAGCCTCTTGCGGGGTTTCTGCTGCTCCAAACCCAAGTAAATCAAAATCATTCGATGCAGTTTCCACAGTGGTAGTATTCTCAGGAAAAGACGACATCATTTCCGCCTGATTATCAGTACTGAAATTATTGGTTGCCCCTTCGTCAGCAAATCCTAGGAGATCAACATCATTGCTGTTTAAAGCTGAATCTGCCTCAATATTTTCTTGTGCAGTTTGCTCAGTCTCGATATTCTCTTGCGCAGTTTGCTCATTGATTGTAGTAGAAGCTGCAGTGGCCACATCATTAGTTGTTAGTGCATACTCCTTACCGATCTTATCATTTGCCGCTGCTGCGTCATCAGTCTCCTTTTTCCCTTCTGCAGCACCAGCCATTTGGTGTAATTCTGACGAGATAACCTCGTCTGAAGTCAGATTGTCCCCATCTGCAGTAGTTGTTACGTCGGCAGCGTCAGCTGTTGTTGAATCATTAATTGCGCTTCCGTCATTGATTATTACAGCAGCCTCATCGGTAGTGGGTGGAGAAGCTACACTTTCGTCAATGTTTCCGCCTTCGATCGACTCCATCTTTGACACCGCCTGACAATAAATCGCCTAATACAATATTGATAGCTGTTACCAGAACACTGGCCTTTCTGCAATATCAAAATTTGCAGCGCAATAGATCTTCGTCAATCTTCGATGCTCATGCATGCAATTTTGATTTTGAAGGAGGGGTGATCCCGTAAGTAGAACCATACTAATTCCTCCTGTATCTGAGCTAAGCGCAAAGCGCAAAATGAAAATTACACGAGCTCAGGAGAGCTGATGACGCTTGACGCTTAAACACCTATCCAACCATGAAAGCAGCGGCGCTATTCCTACTTCTTATCTCGTCAACAAGTGCCTTTCTAAGAGCACCGTCGAACAGTCGACCGGTTGTTCCATCACGGATAAATAATTCTCCCAAGCAACCTAGATGTGCTTTCCAAGGACCATCTCAGGGCTTGGTTGCGAATGATGGGCTACGTGTCACTAATAACGATAGTCGTTGGTATCAGAGGAGGAGGAGATGATTCGCCTCCATCCATCGTTGCAAAGTCCTAGAGCATTTGTGTCAAAGAACTTCTTCCTTCTCGGGATGGGTGTAGCTGTTTCTTTTGCAAAACTCTTGCCAGAGGTAAGCACATATATGTTTGATAGAACGATATCGACGGTTTCATAGTATACAGGTCATCTGCTATGCATCAGCATATGGTGTTGCTAATGGATTCTATACATATTATGTATATGATCGGCACTGATCTCATCGATTTCACTCTTGCTCTCCAACGCACAGCTCGGAAAAAATGGTAGTGTACTGAGACCAGAGCTCTTCATCGGAAAGTATGGTGTGACCATAATATTCTTGCTCTCAGGGCTTAGTCTCAAGCTAGCCGAGCTCACAAATGCAGCTGCAAACTTGAAATTGAATGGTCTCATCCAACTCATGACATTTGGTGTCTGGCCATTCTTGGTGGGTGTCCCATTAACAAAGGGATTGGAAATGCTTGCTCCGTCGCTCCTCTCCAAGCCATTACTGGAAGGACTCTTGATTTTAACATGTCTTCCGACGACTATCAACATGTGCATCATTCTGACATCGGCATCTGGTGGAAATGTTGCCACGTCGCTGTGTAACACGGTCATTAGTAATATGGCTGGTATCTTCTTAACTCCTGCGTTGCTGTTGAGATTCTTTGGAAAGTCGATTGAGCTTCCGTTCTTTGAGCTTGTATCGAAGCTTTGCAACAAGGTTTTGCTTCCAGTAGGTGAGTGTTTCTTATGACATGAACATGATGCCATTTTCAGTAACATGACTTTTCTCTACAATTCTCTGACTGAGAAAAATTCTTCATTTGATGATGATGAATAATGGCAACCTATATGAACAGCTGTGGGCCAAGCACTTCGTGCAACACCGGTAAAAGACTTTTACACCAAACATTCGCCTTTTTTCAAGAGGCTCCAAGAAGTTGTCCTTCTTGGTATCGTTTGGAATGCCTTTTGCAATGCATTCACCAAAGGCTTGGGCTTGGATTTGGGAAATGCAATTACTCTCTTCACCATACTACCACTGTTGCATATCGGATCACTCATGACATTTTTCACGTTCTTCAAGAGCAAACTGTTGAATCTTTCTCCCGGAGAAGCAGTAGCTGCAGCATTTTGCAGCTCGCACAAGACTCTTGCGTTTGGACTTCCGTTGATCAATACAATCTTTGAAGGCAATCCAAATCTTGCTGCGTATTGTGCTCCGCTTATGCTGATACATCCGTTGCAGCTTGTGCTTGGATCTTTGGTTGTACCATACTTTAAAGAGTTCACGAAGGAAAGTCAGGAGTGAGAGCAAAAGAACAGCTAAAAAGAATCTCTGCTAAAATGATTAAAAGCAAAATCATAAATACATGGCTAGCGTTATAATAGCTCATCTACTTATACCACTGGAACCTTTTCGAGAATGTCCTCAAAGTTAGCCACCGCGCAAATGCCAGGATCTTTCCATTCAAATACGACAGCATCATTTGTAGAATCAACGATAACACATCCTCCAAGCTGTGTCAACACGCCAGCCTTCAATGCGTCATCTTTGGGAGCTAACTCTTTCCAATTCTTGATGGAAATGTCCATCATGTTTTGTAAGCGTAATGTGGCAAGCTCGAGTGGACGACGTTTCCATTCGCCTACTACTGGCAGCTCTTGAAATTTGTTGACTACAACCTCTCCTGAATCATTCAATTCCAAACCATTATCAGGCCAACGCTTCTTTCTGATTCCCACAGCCATGGCATCTTCAATCCAAGGTTGTGGAGTGAACGGATTGCCGATATATCCTCCTATTACTGCTGGTAATGTTGCCCAGGCTCCTAGACCCCATAGCATTCCAAATAGCTTCAAATACGGTGACAATTCCTCGTCATCTGGTCTCCAGCCCGTGCCAACACCAAACGCTCGTCCAGCCTGTCCAGTAGGATCGATCATTAATGTAACATCACCGTCCGATGTATCACAGGGCAAATCAACAAGATCAACCAACTTAAGCGCAGCGTCAGCTTCACAATTGAGCACAATGCCAAATTTACTGATTCCTCTCTTTTGCAACTCGGGCATGTAGTATCGTAATCTCTGAGCATATTCTACAGCATTAAAGTCAGCAGCATATGTGCCGAGTACCAACATTGTTTTGTCACCACCATCATTGGTACTCAGAAAGTTGCCAAGATCGATATTTTCATTGCTCTTCACCGACGTAACTGATATCCCTGCGAGAGGAGCAAATGCAGTTCCGCTTTGGAGAGTTGACGCTAATAGCGATGATGATAGGAGAAGAAGGGATCTCATGTTGGTGTTTTAGAGGATACAATCAAAATTAAAGTAAGTTACTCTAGTATAGCACGAGCGTCAGCAAGGATAGTACCACGAGCGAGAGTGATTCATCGTCATCGTCATTCGTCATCTCAATTGCATTCCTTCACAATCAGTGATTAGATACTTATGAAACTGTCCTTCGTTCATATGTCAGCATGTGATAAACAACTATTACGGACAGAGTATAAAACCGTTTTTGACGGTGATAGATAAACGATGTGAGGCTCGCCCACTCTTCAATCTCATCCTCCATGCCATCTCCATCCATGACACTTGCATGCTGCGCTACCACTGCTTCCCAAGACAAACAAGATCGAGTGGGAAAAATACAATGAACAATCTACTGCTACTACCGATAGCTTTGCTCAGCGTTGGGAGAGGAACACTAACAAATGCATTTTCTCTGAGAACAACTACCCATAATAGATCTCCACATCAGATTCATAATCAGCTGACAACATTGCATTCAACGCCACGACGTCCTACTCCTTCACGTATTCGCGAAACAGCAAACTTCAAGGATGCAAAGAAGCTTTCACAAAAGTTCCTAAATGATTATGATCTACTGACAGAAGAGGGTGAGAAAGGAAAGACAATTGCAATCTTTGGAGGAGGATTGTCCGGACTATCCTGTGCCAAGTACTTGAGCGACGCAGGCCACTCTGTAACTCTGTATGAAGCCAGGCCAATCTTGGGAGGCAAAGTATCAGCATGGCAAGATGCGGATGGTGATTTCATCGAGACTGGATTGCACATCTTCTTTGGAGCCTACCCCAACATCCACAATCTTTTCGAGGAACTAAGGATAACAGATCGATTACAGTGGGCACCACACAGAATGACATTTGCAATGCAAGAGCTACCTGGAGAATTTACCTCGTTTGAGTTTCCAGCTGGAGTTCCAGCTCCATTTAATATGGCAGCAGCGATTCTTGGGAATACAAAGATGTTGACACTTGAAGAGAAAATCAAAATGGTACCTGGATTGTTGCCTATGTTATTGGAGGGTCAATCGTTCATTGATGCTCAAGATGAACTGTCTGTGTTGGAGTTTATGCGCAAATATTCTATGCCGGAACGTATCAACGAAGAGATTTTTGTGAGTGTTGTTTTCTTGTATCAGTTTCAATTACGGAAGAATATCGACTAACAAGCTATGCCTGCCTCTCGATGAAAGATTGCAATGGGAAAAGCTTTGGACTTTATCGACCCAGATCTATTGTCAATGACTGTTGTCTTGACAGCAATGAATAGGTTTATCAATGAAGCAGATGGCTCGCAAACGGCCTTCCTTGATGGTAACCCAACAGAAAGGTTTTGCGAACCGATCAAAAGATATGTTGAGAGCACCGGCGGAAAAGTGGTATGTTCTAGCCCAGTGACTCAGATACATCTTAACGACGATAGTACAGTGAAATCGCTTCAGCTAAAGGATGGCACTCATGTCGAAGCCGACTACTACGTTTCAGCTGTCCCAGTTGATGTATTTAAACGTCTTGTGCCTACTCAATGGTCTACAGATCCTTTCTTCCGACAAATTGATGAGTTAGAAGGGATTCCCGTGATAAACATACAGATATGGTTTGATCGCAAGTTGAACTCGGTGGATGGTCTCTGTTTCAGTCGTTCGTCGCTTTTATCTGTCTACGCCGACATGAGCAACTGCTGTGCTGAGTATGCAAGTGAAACATCGATGCTTGAACTTGTCTTTGCCCCGTGTTCCCCAGAAGCAGGATCTCCAGTAAATTGGATAGCCAAACCAGACTCTGAAATCATTGATGCCACAATGAAGGAACTAGCACGGTTGTTTCCGACTGAGATAGGTGATGCTGCACCTGAACATAAGAAGGCCAGGATGACTAAATCAACTGTTGTTAGAGTACCAAGGTCAGTTTATGCAGCTGTCCCAGGAAGAAACAAGTTCCGCCCCTCTCAACAAACGCCCATCGACAACTTTATTCTTGCTGGTGACTATGCAAGTCAGAAGTATCTTGGATCAATGGAAGGAGCTGTGCTGTCAGGAAAGCTTGCTGCAGAAGTGATATGCGACAAGGAGATGAATAGAAGCAGTAAAGGTTTGAAGGATGTTCACAGTTCAGTACTTGGCAAAGAATTCAGCAGCAAGGACCCCGTGGGAATTGTTGGATCTGGTGCAACAGTCTACGGTGGAGGAAAGCAAGGTAACTTTGAAAATCCTTAATCTTTAATTGTTTCATAATTCACCATCCGATCCTTTACCTAGCCAAACCTAATGACTTGACAACTTTCCTGTAAGACTCAAAGTCCTTCCTTTCCATATAATCCAATACCTTTCTTCGTCTTACATAAAGTGCATCTAATCCCCTCTTGCTTGATTTATCCTTCTTATGCTTTGCCATGTGAGTTTGCAGTTGCTGGATCCTAGTGGTCAATGCAACCACTTGCACTGCCGAGCTTCCCTGTATACCAATAATTGTAGAAAGAAAAGTTAGAGATGGAAGTAAAAAATTAGCATGTATCAATCCACACATCATCATAGGGATACAATACAATTATACTTACAGTATCCCCCTCCCTCAACTGAAACAATTCCATCCCCCGCCGCTTCTGAGAAGACACCACCTCCTTCTGAGACCCATTCTTCAAATCCAATAATTTTCTAACTCGATCCGACATGACAAGACCATCAAATCCAAACCTCAACGTATCCTCCTGCTCATTCTGCTTGTTAATTTTCTCCTTCATCTCCGCCGCCGAAGCCACATCAAAGGATACCGATTCCGCATCACGATCTTGACGCGTCATGGCATTTATGACGGGTAAATCCTTTGGAATGTACTTGGGTGGTTTGGGCTTGGCAGGTAGACCAGCGGCGACTCGTCGTTCGCGTTCCTTCATCTTGTCGCGTTGTCGGCGTTTGGTTTTGGTGAGGCTTTTGTAACGATATTGTTGATGCTGCAATGGGCTTTGTGACATTACTGAGGAGGCGGGGGAGATTAAGTTATTATTTGATGATGCATGGTTGAGAGTTGATAGGCAGCCCAGTGAGAGCCTATTGGCCACATTTGGCTTGCATATGAGCATGCGTAGCGGAGGCGTCATGGTTTTTATCTGATGCTGATGCGGATTTGTGGTGGTGTGCTTTGGGGGGGAGTTTGGGGGGCGAAGGGCATTGCAAACTGCACTGACCTTGATGACCTTTGCGGTGACCGACGTGACAACTTGAATGAAAGATTCCCGCCGCCCCCATACAGAGTTCCGCTCGCTGCGCGGCAGGTGATTTTCTTCACCCTTTGCCTCCGAGGCCTACAGGGATAGCGGGCGTTTGGGCGTACCCACAACATAAGTATGGTTTGGGGAATGGTGTCACAGGATATTTTAGTCATTTGAGGGTATTTGTTGTCGTTTACGGGTATATTTAAATAGATTTATACCCGATTATCATCTATTGTGCGGCCCACGTTGGCGCCGCCCACAAGAGAGTACCAAAAGCGCCCACTATCCCATAGGCCTTCTCGGCTCGGTGACCAGGGTTTTGCACCCGAGGGAAAATCCCGTCGGGTACGGGTACGGGTATGGGTATCCCTGGTAAAGGGGCATCGGGTATGGGTATCGGGTATATACCCGATACCCGAGTCAAAATACTCGGGTATCGGGTATTGGGTATGGGTATTTGTTTTAGCGACCATGGTACTAATTCCTACCAATTTTAGCGAAATTGTTGGGTCTTAGAGAAAAATTTTGGTGACTCATTTCGCCAACGCTCGAAAGGAGGCTTTTTGCATTTGGAACTTGAGATAAAATCTTTCCGAAATCGGGGCAGCTCGCCCGATTTGAAGAAATACTGGATCTTTTACGTGCAAAATCAAAGTACTTTGGTCTAAAATGGCCCCTAAACCGACCTTTTTCCACACGAAAATCACGAAATACCCATACCCGAAATCATGGGTATTTTACTCGGGTATCGGGTATCGGGTAATACCCGAGGGGGGACTTTTTACGGGTATCGGGTATCGGGTATTTACCCGTACCCGAGCCAAAAACCTCGGGTATCGGGTATGGGTGCGAACTCGGGTGCAAAACCCTGTCGGTGACTGCTCGGTGGTACTTGGTACTTTTATCAGCGAGCGAACAAGAGCACCATTTCAATACTTCCACTGATTGGTCATCTAAAAAGACATTGCAAGCGTGACAAGCATTAATCTCTTCCTCAGGTGAGTTATTCATACCTCATGTTAATAGCGGGCTTGGGAGCGACCGGCGGCTGCGACATGTGCCGTTGTCAACATACGATACTCGGAAGAAAAGAAACGTCGCCTTCTCGACATCAGATTGGTTGCCTAATAATAATATTATGTGCGGGGCTACAGCGTTGTTTCACACCATTCAATATCTACATGCATCTCACTAATCTTCCTCTCATGTTTTGACTCCTGCTCTCCATATCACAGTCGCTCAACAGCTAAGTAGATTCAAAAACACAGCTTGATTCGATCAAATCATGGATTCTCTTCCCCCCAACGATCCAAATAATAATAATAATAATAACGCCCCAAACTCGGGTTCAGATTCCAGATCAAAAGAAGATGCTCTCCGTCCAAGAGCAAGCGGCGAGAATGAAAATGGTGACATGGAGATGTTTGGTGATCTCGGAGACAATGGATTCGTCGTGGTAATGTTCCTTATGAGTGTTGCGGGATGGATGTTGCGTGAACGCTGTGTGTGTTAAATAATAATTTGAATATGGGGGGGGGGGGGCTTACTATTTTGCCATTATACTCCCTGGCTGTTTTCTACTTCTTTCCAAGCAGTATTTGTCTGGAGGAAACTTTCGAGTTGATGTGAGTAGGCTCAAAAGTTGATGTTGATGCACATCTTCTGGTCTCATTTCTAGTGAGCTGAGTTATAGTTATCAGTATGTAATGCTGCGTGGGAGATGGTCAGTGGGGATATTTTAGAACTTGTACATTAAAGTTAAACTACCTGAATAAACATAGAATTAGTTTTTCTTGAAGCAATCGGAGCTTCACTTTACAAGGAGGTTTACCTACATACTTCTTTCCGATTAGCTGCAAATCAAAACATGTTTATCAAGAGGAAGCTTCGGATATACATAGTATGAAGGGGATCTCTCTTCACTCTCAGTGGCCTTGTTCGCTCGCTCGCTCGGCTTCTTTTACCCCGCCCAGTGTGGGAAAGAAAGTTGTTGTCGTGCCATGCGTCTCAGAAATGCGAGCACTCCTGCTGACGCGAGATGGTGCAATTATCCTTTCCCAACTGTGCGTATTTCGACATAAAAAGGGCTTTCCTCTAAATCTCTCTCAATGATATTGTTGCTGTTTGAAACGACTCTGAGCTTCAAAACAAATTTTTTGCAATATTCATTTTATAATTGACGTGTTTAGTTGACGAATATGGAATTATTACGAAGTGTTTAGTGGGAATTGGCGGTCAGTCCCTACAAGACCAAGCTGATGCTTTTGGAGGCACACAGCACGGTAAGTTCTCACTTTTTATGTAACCGGTCTTAGTATAGTTGTTGTTACGCCCTGATGGTAGAGAGCTATCACTCTACATATCCAATAGAAACTAGACAAATAGAGGTGTCGGGTTTGTATGGCACACTTATTACACGGGGAAGGGGTGCAGATTGGTTTTGAAGCAGGCAGTGCACTTTTTTAGGCAGAGAAGTGAGGTAGAGAGTAGAAAGGTAGAGAGGTAGAGAATCGTCATGTCAGGCGCAAATGAAAACTACTCAACATCCGGTCCAGGATCACCTGACACTGTCGCCAGCGATGCGACGCCAGTGACGAAGAAGAAAGTTGTTACAACGAAGAAGAGGAGTACAAAGAATTCCCTTCATTCATTGTGGGAATATAGAGCAACATCGCTCACGGGCAAAGATGATCAAGATTCCTCAACCAACATAACAACTGGAGCAGTCTCTCCTGATGCATCGCCAGATGATGAGAATAAATCAGGAAAAAATGATGCGGTACACAAGAAGTCACTTGTTGCATCCGAAGCGAAAAAGTTAGTTTCAACTTCTTCATCTTCTCTACATGAAAATGTACAACAACCAAGAAAAAGTGTGAAAGAGGAAGCAAAGAAATTTGAGGTCGGTAAAAAGAAGTCAGAAGATGAACTCACATTGCTGAAGAAAGAGCTGGGGAAATTGCAAGGGGAGGAGGAAGTAGAGCCAGAGAAGGATGCATCCTCGACAAGCTGTACAAGTAGAAGAAGACATTTGAGTTTTGGCAACAAAAATCAAACAATACTTCGCCTGCTGCAAAGAATGAAAGCACCTCGTTCAATAAAGCTGTTTCTACTAAATCGTCTGGGGGTGATTTTGTCGTGGCTGATGCGTTGGCAGGCACAGTGACAGTTGCTGCTACTGCTACAGCAGCGACTGAAGTCACACAAGCTGCTGCAAACGCAAAAGAGGGTAGTATTCCTTCTGAGAGTAAATCAATCGATAATAGTAGCATCACTAGTGGCGATTCTGCGCAACTGATGTCAGAATTTAGAGCTTTGATTGAAAAGCTTGTTCACAAAGGTAAGTTGTTGCAATTGAGCTTTGTCCCATGTCAATCCTTGCTGTATATGTACTCAACCAATTCGCGGTCATTCGAATTTGCAGTTATGCCAAGTGAAGTCGACCACATCGATGAGCTCATTGGAGAGTATAACGGAAGAGAGGAAGAGCTATTAGAAATCCTTTCAGCTATGCAAGTCGAGATTGACCAAGGGAAAGCTTCCCCAGTAAAAGGAAACGCTGCCACAGTTGCTGCCACGTCAGGGGCGGCTACAGTTGTTGCCACCGCTTCTGCAGTAAATAGTCCCCAGGATACGGAGTTGGGAGATGTGGCAAGCTTTGAGAGTGATATGCATGTTTATGAAGATGACGAGACATCTCCTAGTTTTGAGACGATAGATCAAACTAAAGACCATGGCGATATTGCAAGTGTGAAAAGTGATGATACTGTTCCTGCCTCGAACAAAAGTGTCAGCGCAAATCTTGTTAAAGATTTCGATGACAAGAATGACGGAAAGAATGACGACTATGCTGATGCAGATACTTCTGATGTGGATACTTCGACGTCAAAAGAAGAGTGGGAGAGTGTTATGACAAGGTCGACTGCTGATATTGGAGTAGTTGTGGTGCCATCTCCTGACAGAAAATTTTCTGATGTCGAGGAAGGCGAAGCCGAGGTAGCTGAAGCGGCGTTGTCAAAATCGGACAGAGAGTCTTGCTGCAAGCGAAATAAGAGGGGGCTCATTGCGTTGGCAATCATACTTGTCTTGGGTGGTGCTGGAGCTGCTGCAGGCATAATACTCTCGTCTCGAACTAGCAAGGAAAATAATGACAAAAACGTTGTGTTTGAGGAACCCATCGGAACGGGTCGTCCTTTGCCAGAAAGCGAAGGCGCTCTCTCCCCTGGTATCGCACCTGACGACATCGATACTACGCCTCCCACTGTTGATGAGGATCTATCAACGTTTTGCACTTCTGAAAGTAGTTACAGCAAATTGCCTCTGCAACCTGGCATCGGTCAGTTGAAAGCAAAAAATCCCCTCGTTGCTGTGGACGGCGAACTTGCAGTGATTGCAAGTGGCGGCGGCTACGTATCGTTTTATTCTTTGCAAGGCGCAACTTGGCAGCGAGGAGAAACTTTTGGTATATTGGCTGCTCATGGTGACATCGCCTCAGTATCTATCTCAGGTGATACAGCTGTAATAGGCCTTCCTAAGGCAGCAATTGCTGTAGGACCCAGTGGTCCTGTAGCTACTGGTATGATCGTAACATATGAAAGGAATCCAGAATCAGGCAAATGGAGACAATCAAAGGAGCTTGTTCCAGATGAGTATCAAGAAGGTGCGTTGAGGTATCGAGGTTCTGAGTTCGGAAAATCTGTTAGTATATACGATGATTTGGTAGTGGTGGGAGCTCCCTTTGAAGACGCAAATCGTGGGTCGGTTACTGCTTTTAAGAAGGATGAGAAAGGTTCATGGAAACAAGTCATCAGTTTTGCCCGAGGAGCTGGTACGTGTCAAAACGCAGATAAAATCCATCTTGGCTACTTTGTCGAAGTTTACCAAAATACGATTGCTGCATCTGCTGACTGTGCTGAAAACATTGTCTTGTACGAGTATGACCGGACTGATAGCATTGTGAAGAGCTTGCAAGTTCTTGATTGGGTTGACAAAAAGTTTGGCGCGGTAGCATCCATTGGAATGAATGGTGAATATCTAATATACTCAACGGTCAAAGGGGGGTTGTTTATCTTCCGTAGACAGGGAGATTCGGAATTCGCTCTGAGCCAAAATTTGACCTTCAACGACAAAATTGGTTTATTTGAATATCCTGTCGCCATCAGTGGCAACTTGTTTGCCCTTGCTGTGGTCAACAACTTTCTGATATATACCCAAGCTGAAGAAGGAGCTCAATGGAAGAGGGAGCCTGTGACATTAGCGTCCGACGGAGATTTTACTGCTTATGTTAAAGCTGGACTCGCAGTCTCGAATGGAAACGTGTTCTTGGGTTCGGATGCAAACATTGAAGCCTATGATTTTTCACAGTGCGTGCCCGAAGTAGTTATCCCTGAGGTTGTGTTCCCAGAGACAAATTGCTTGGTCGTCAATGTTACTCTGGACAAGTACCCCTCTGATACATCGTGGAGCATTGAAGATTCTGAGGGAAATTTGGTTGCTAACAGTTCTCTATACGACGATTCTATGGCTACGACAACTCAAGTTGAGGAAGTTTGCGATCTCTCTGACGGAACCTATACCTTTGCTATTTTTGACGTCTATGAGGATGGGATTTGTTGCGACTGGAGCGAAGGCAGTTACACCTTGAGCACTGAGGACGGATTAACGATCGCAAGTGGAGGTGAATTTGGTGCTTCCGAAATGACTCCGTTTTCCATTCCTTTTGCTAGCGACGACTCTACTGTTACCAAGCCACCACCAACCAATCTACCGACACCGCCGCCAACGAAGCAGCCAAGTCTAAACCCAACAACAACGAGGCCAACACCCACACCATCAGATGCGCCTAGTACAAGTGAACCCACTACCGTGCCTAGTACTAGTGAATCCACATCTGTACCGACAGATAATTCAACAATTGTTCCTATTACAAGTAAACCCACCGAAAAGCCGACATTAGTCCCAGCAACACAAGCCCCTGTACAACCATGTATAGCAATAGAAGTATCCGTTACTCTGGATAATTATCCTCAGGATACAAGTTGGAATATCGTCGACTCAACTGGAGAAGTTGTTGCAAAATCGCCTACCTATGATGAGTCCATGGCGGGGTCGACTGAGATAGAAAGCTTATGCTTGCTAGCTGATTCGTATTCATTTGATATTTACGATGATTACGAGGATGGTATCTGCTGTGAGTGGGGAAACGGCAGCTATACTTTGACGTCAGCTGATGGAGAAGTTTTGGTAACTGGAGGTGAATGGGTTGGACCCAGTGAAACAAAAACGTTCCAGCTTCCATGACGTATATGTTTTATATGTTTTCTTTGTATTACGTTTAGGTCAGAACTCTCTCATTACTGATGTTTCAAGTAGATTAGTAAGTCTTACCATTATCAATTAAGTTCTAATAAATGTTTAAGCGTCACGCAACCTTAATCTGGGCAAAACATTCATTGCCTGCAATTCCTGAAACAGCAGCTTGCAAGCGTATGGCAAGCGAATTTCTGTCACCTTCTCACCACTACGACAAAATTGGCACCAATTTTGATATTGCAGAAGACCACATGTGCAGCATACACTTGCTGAGAAAGCGTCACTAGAGTGCATGAGCCGTTCCATGATGAGATTGCTTGCGCCATATGCAATCAAGCAATCACGCTCCATCTCCCCAAGCCGCAGTCCTCCATCGCGCGAACGCCCTTCTGTTGGTTGGCGAGTGAGGACAGCTCGTGGCCCTCGTGATCGGGCGTGCATTTTGTCCAAAACCATGTGCTTCAGCTTTTGGTAGAAGATTGGCCCAGAGAAGACATACGCATCGAGCGGGGTCCCATTTGACCCTGAATAGAAAACATCTTTTCCGGTGTAATTGAGCCCATTTCGAATCAGTGCAACCTCAGCACTTTGAACCGTATCTGTGGATCCAAATTCTTCGCCAAATGCCGACGCGTAGGCTTGCCTCCCTTCAAATACTCCAGCTTTTCCTACCAACAGTTCGATCAATTTCCCCACAGTCATACGACTCGGGAAACCGTGAGGATTCATGATGAGATCCGGAGATATGCCCTGTTCGTTAAATGGCATGTCCACCTGTGGCACAATTAGGCCGCAAACACCTTTTTGCCCGTGACGAGAAGCAAATTTGTCGCCAACTTCTGGACGGCGAACTTGCCGCATCATTACTTTGATGAGAAACTGCTCACTCTCGTTTGAAGAGATTAGTACTCGATCAACGTAGGAGGGAGCACTTGATCGATATGACATGCCTGAATACTTGTAATTAACGTTCATCAGGCGCTCAACAGGAGTGCTTGTGTCCATTGGTGATTCCTTATTCACCATCACTGTGCCATTATCAAGTAACTCGCCAACCATGCACAAACCATCCTTGTCAATTCCACGGTATTTTGCGTAACGTTTGTCGTCTTCTCCGTCTGGAAAGGCAGAGGGGTCAGGCGGGCCGCAAGTCCTGTCTAAGCACCCATTTTGATATCGCCTCACACTAGTTTGAGATTTCTTCAATACCATACAACGTCCAAATCCACGGTCAATGGACGCTTTGTTCAACACTACAGCATCTTCAATATCATAACCACTGTAAGACATGACTGCAATACATGCATTTTGTCCGGCGGGAATGTTATCAAAGTTGACTAAGTCGAGAGTGCGTGTTTTGACCATGGGCTTGTGAGGATAAATCATAGTATAGAGAAGGCCGTCGAAGCGAGAATATTGATTGATTGCAACAGTTCCGATGGCTTGCTTACCCATTGCAGACTGGTAGGTGTTTCTAGGAAAACAAGCAAGAAGACAAGAAGATGAGAATATATATGACATCTCGGTCGCGATAGACAAAATAGCACACATACCTTGGACTTTGGTTGTGATGAGGATTTGGAATCAAACCAGCTACCACCCCAAGCAATGTCATAGGGTCAATTTCCAAGTGAGTATATGACATCAAATCCATCTTTCTTCCTTCTTTCAAGTATTGGCCCATGGATGCACGACGGACCTCCAGTTCTCGCTCCGTTACTGCAATCAAGCAGTTATTTTCTTCGTTGACATCAATGTACTCAACCACTCCCTGACGCAACAGATCTTTTATATGCACTGTGCCTAGGGCTAATCCCTCAATTTGAACTTGTTTCAATCTTGGGAGAGAAGTCTTTTCGTCCACAATCACCAATGGACGACAAACTCTCCCCCCGTCAGTTGCAATATGAACTGCCTTTTGTCCATCGTGCAAATATACGCTCACGAATTCTCCCATTTGACCTTGACGGCGAAGTGATCGCAAGCTTTTCACTAACCAAATTGGACGTGAATGCACGCCCAGGATTAAACCGTTCAGCAAGACCAGGTACGCATGTAAAGAATGAATTTCATGTCCAGTCAACAATGTTACATCCTCCACACCTAAATCACGGCACAATCTTTCGACGGGACCAGGCTCTGCGTCGGTAGTAATGTGTGCTAGTAACGCCAAGTTTTTTACCAAACCGCAAGCCTCACCCTCTGGAGTATCGGCAGGGCATAACATGCCCCACTGACTAGCCTGCAGAGATCTTGGACCGGACACCTTTCGCGTCTTCTCGAACTGAGAGTTCACACGAGTCATCATACCTAACGCGCCGATGTACGAAAGTCGGCTGAGAACCTGAGTAACTCCTGCGCGATCCATACGAAAGCGTTTAAGTACCCAGTTGCCGCTGGAGATGGCTGACATCATCCCGTACGCAATGGAATCCGGTCGAATTGTTTTAATGACATCAAATGCTTGTGTTTTGTTCGGCTTAGATAAGACCATGTCAGTTTGCTTCTTGATATCAGCATTCAGGTGCTTGAACAAATCTTCAAATAACAGCGACAGCAAACTACCTGCCAACTCCAAACGTTTATTACCGTAGTAGTCTTTGTCATCCAACGAGCTTTTCCCCAACTGAACCATGACCAAACGTCTCACAATATGGCCAACATATATGACTTTAGCAGTAAAATCAAAATTTACTACCGGCACGTGAGACAACACAACATTGGCGATTACATCCCTAGCTTCATCTTCTGGACTCAATCTCCTCGTATTGCCATATGTACCTCCTTTGCCTGACGCAAGTGCGCTCTTGGCCCTCATCTTCATGCCAATATACCTCAACGCCTGCTTTTGTGTCACAATGCCCAGCCGTGTCGGTTCCTCCAAACTTAATGCAAGAGCATCGATAACTTCAGGTTCTGATCCAACGCTTTGGACAAATTCCAAATCGGATTCTACCCCCATTGCCTTGATAGCTACGCAAATTGGAACGTCCTCCGCCAAAGTGTTGTGCTTCAAGAATAATCGCCCATTCTTAATGAAGATATATGCTTTAGACTTGCGCTCGCGCGTAGAACTGGTAATGGATGCTGATACACACCCAGTTTTGGAATCTTCCTCAATAATAACCCTATTCTTTGATAATTGCTCCTGAATCAAGATCACCTTTTCGACGCCCTTAATGATGAAGTACCCACCTGGATCATATGGGCATTCTTTCATCTGTGCCAGCTCTCTTTCCGATTTATCCTTCAAAAGACATTTCGAAGAACGGAGCATGATTGGCATGCGTCCAATCATTACTTTTTTCTTTACCACGATTTGTCTCCCCCTAGTATACCGGACGTTGACATAGATTGGAGCACTGTATGTGCAATCACGTAGACGACATTGAAAAGGCGTTGCTTGAGTAGTGGCATATGCATCTTCATCTATGGAGGGTTCGCCTACCCAACAATCAGTGTACCGCAGGTAAAACTTTGGGTCATAATCTGATCTGATTTCACATGCTGAGGGTGACTGCGTGTGGCAAGACGAAGATAGATAATGTCAGACTTATGAGTGAGTCAGAACAATGCAATAACAACTACAAATACAACTTACTTGAACAATTTGTTTCATTTCCACGCTAACAAAATGATCAAACGAATCAATATGCTGCTTCATCAACCCCCTCAACTTCAAAAAGTGTGGCAACACTCTCCACTTCTCACGAAGACTCCCAATGGGAGCATCAAGCGGGGTACGCGATGCTCCATACTCCTGTCCATCACTAGATGAATGCTGAGCTTCGTCTAATTCAATATCATCATCCATCTCAGATTTCGCCAACTCTGCTCTACGCTGAGAGAGTTCCGCTTGAAGTGCCTCCTCTTCTTCTGGCTCCAAGCAAGGAGCACTATTGCCCCTGCTCAACAATTTGTTACTACTTCTGTCGGAAGTGTAAGGTCCGTCAATATCCTCAATTCGTCCACCAATGGGCACTCCATCCACCTCTCTGATTTCACGTTCGCCCAGAATATGATCGAAGCCCTCCTTTGGAAAGATACCATTCCGAGAGGGATGTGAGCGATATTTATTCCATTCGTCGTGATTGTTGTGGTTGTCACCGCCATCTTCGTCATCACTAATCATGTGACCTGGTGGAGTAGCCCTGACATACCCCGTGATACGCTTCTTATCTTGAATATCACGCAATGGCGGTAGAGATTGACGAGGATATGTCACAGCTGCAATACCGCCGGCGCTATTAGTAGAGCCATCACCTAATTTTTTCGTCAGGAAGACATCATCTACGCCGCTGGCATACTCCGATTTGACTATGCCACCAACAACATCCTCCATATTTTTGTCCTTCTTGCTTGTGCTTTGACTGCGCTTTTGGCCGCCGCCGGTGGCGCTGCCTTTGCTGGCAGCCCGTCCCTTCATCTGGAGACAGTGATTGATTTGTGGTAATTTTTTGAGATGATTCGGGAGATTAGATGGCAGTCTATGGCAGTGGGGTGAGTGTAGCTTTCCACATACTAATTCCTACGTGACTTCCCTCCTTTTTGGACGAGAACGATAAAAAAGGACGATAGGACGACTAACGAATATAAGTAAGGACTCGCCGGGAATGGAATTACAGTACGCTGTGGTCTATGGTTACATTGGCTTCTTTGTCATTTTCATTGCGAACAAGTCGTCTTCTCCATTGATATTTTTCTCAGTCGACGCCGTCGACACAGTAAAGAATCTGCGATAATGCTCTTTCACAACGATGACATTCTATTCCTAGTGGCATCTTTTCTCGATAGCAAAGCTATTTTGAACCTAGCGCTCACCTGCAAACGATGTGATATTGCAGAGGAAGATTGTCATTGGTCCTTAGCTGAAGAGTTGTCAAGGCAGCAATTTCTCGATCGATCGTCGGAATTATAATCGAATGCATTGCCGCGCTACATGTGTCCCAACCCTAGCTGCGTTTGCGGAGAATCTTGGATTAGCTTGCTTCATGAGCTTGAATTGCTTCGTTCTCCGCTTACTTTTGATCAACTTATTGGTGATCGGGTTGAGTACGTTGATAAAAATCCAGCGTGCATAAGTTCGTCTCCTCCTCCAGGCAGTGTGTGCAATCCTTTCGAGGATGAATGGCCGGGATATCCAAACACTGCTATCAGTAACCATGTCATGAGGTCTGGAAAGCACTACGCAACATTCTCAATGAAAGGTGAGTTAAGGTTTAGAAGTTATTAGTTTGTACGAAACGTTGATTGTCTGAATGATATTCGTGTTGTGGTATACTATACAAGTGCAGGTTGTAGAGAATTCTGCTACTTTTGGCCTGGAGTTATTCGACCAATCCAAGGTCTGGACAAGCTTGGGCTGCAATTATTTAGTATGCATGTTACAGAGGCTCATGAATTTCTGGCGGGACAATGGAATGAAAGGTGGGATGATAGCGACGTGCATTGGTGTATTTTCAACCAATTTGATGGAACGTGCAGCTGGACTGATTGGAATGCAGAGTCAGAGTCCTCTGTCAACGATGACGTCCAGTGGAGTTGAATGTAGGCATTTGAATTTGAAGATGGAGAGTTGGGCTTGCTTCTAGACTTAGACTCAGGAACTCTTACTGCATACAAAAATGGACGACGATTGGGAGTTATGAAAGATGTGAGTCGTATGTCCTGGATTTCAATGCTATTTTTATTGTATATCCGTGCCACTTACGGACGATTTCTGTTATTCTTTCAGGGATTATCTGGCGAATACTGCTGGACAGCAACAATCATGGCACATTATAGTCCTGGATATTTTGGAAACGAACAAAGTATTCGCATCAAAAGGGGAGAGCTTCTTTCTGCTTCTACCTAATCAACGATTCAGATTCAGCTGCCCCGCAAGAGAGTAAGAGATTGCCGAGTTTGGAACTTGAGCAGAGCTTGTATTCGTATCAGCTAATATCTATTACAAAAGCATATTTACATGTTTCCATTCTATATCTTCCTTCATCTGATTTCTTCTCCTCTTGTCGCGAGTTCTCACTGGGCCACAAATCTTGCATCCGCGATCCTTGCAGTTGATGTAGTGTCCTAGGACCTCTCTTGTTGTCAAACATTTCTTGTAGGTACAATTAGCTAGCTTGCATGTTTTGATGTGGGCACAGAGTGCCTTGCCCTCTGCACAACGAGAAGTGACTGGGCAAAAATATCCAGTGTCGATAGCGTTTACATTGGGAGGAAGCGAGATCGATCGAATGGAACATTTCGTGCAGTGTCGGATAAGAAGAAGCCTTTGGATTTTTCGTCTTACAAGTTCACTCTGTCTTTCTTCGATACTCTCCTGCTCATCTTCCAAGTCTTCTAATCTTAGAGAGTTTCTTCTTGGGGTTGGAGATAACTCTTCTTGTCTTCTACTTCGACTCAAATTGATATCATCGTCGAAAGTTGAACTCATCTTAGATGATTGATATGCATTGTTCGGAACGTAGATGTCGAATGCTGTATCGGAGGAGCAAGGTAATGGGATGGCTGGGGTGTCATTCGTTGGAACCTGAAGTTTGGTAGGGTCATTGCTACTCTCATCCATGCTCATGCGCAAGCCACCCCGCCTTTTCTTCTTGTGTGGTGGGGCTGGTAACTCAGCTGGATTACATCCATAGGCACCTGGACTCGATGACTTCTCTTGATCTTCGTCAATTTTAAAGTCAGAACGACGTCTAACATGCGGGTATTCAGAGTCATCAAGCGCTGAAGTAGAATCACCATCGCCTTCTGGCACAGGTACGTTTGGACATGGAGGCTCCTCCATCTCCTCCATACTATAGTTATTCATTGTGGACCAATCAATATTACCCTGTTTCTTCTTTGTGCAGCGACCACGTTGCTGGCTTTGAAATATGTTGATGATGGGAGGATTCGTTGCCATTGCAGCACTATTAGAAGATTTCAAGAAGGAAGAGTTCACCAGCGAATTCCAGCTATCATTCAAGGTATTGGTTGAGACTAGAGCTGGTTGAGCACTATTTTTTTGTTCAGACTGAAGTGATTGCCCGTGATCTTTGCCAATGGCAGAGTAAATTGGTGGAGGCGGTAGGAGATCTTGTGTCGACGGAAGAAGTTGTTGGTTGTTTTTCTCTGAACTGTTGTCGCTTGATCGTCGGCTTGAGTGGTACATAGCCGCCAATGTTAGGGTATCGCTCGATTGAAGAGAACTTGGGTCGCCGAGACTATGTGTTGCCATTAATGCATTGGGTGTTATTGATGTTGGAGACGAAACAATTGAATTGCTGATAATGGGTACATTAATTGGGGACGATTCACCAGAGGTTCTATCGTCATCGTTCATGAGAACATTATCTGCAACTCCAGCCTTCGCGCCCCCACCTTTGATTTGTGCAACATTCATTGTTGTTGTTCACAGAAGATGATGGTCACTTTGGCAGTTTGTGGTGGGAACACTGGCGATGGCTTTGCAATCACGAGACGACGGTACTCTACTGAAGTACTCACTTGGTGAATGAAAAGGTGAAAGGTTGTCTGTGTCGACGGTATGTGAAAACCGCATGCAGGCCCCAGGAGATCAATTATTGAGCAAGGAAGACGACTTTTCGGTGCACATACATGACATATGTAACTGTTTCGGTGCACATAGCATAGGTACATGACAGTAAACGATGATGTTTTGATTTTGCCGCACCCTTGCCTTCCCACGGAAGCAAAAGCAGAAGTAGTGTGTGCTTCTTGCCCAAGATGTTTGCATATGAGCAATTCAATTTAGCCTGACGTGATGTGATGCAAATGTTTCTGTGAACGAAATATCGGAACCCTAGATGAGTTACTAGTTCCTCCAAACAAAAGATGACATCAGATACCGATAAGACACGATACTGTCCCGCTATAAAGCCGCATCCTGAAAGGGGGAGAGTTTAGTCCTGGTCCAAGGCCTTTGGATATGGGGGCTAGCCTACCAGAAATCGGGGGGAACTCCCCCGGTAATCCCCCCGGGAGGGGACGAGCTCCCGTGCTTTGTGATTTTCGTCTAAAATTAGCCAAATATTGGCTAATACTCCTATTGACCATTTTACATTTTACCCCAATTTAGACGATTTCTACCAGACCAGATAAAACCTTCATTTCGGGGGTCATCCCCCTCCCCCCTACCTGTACTACATTTTCCAGAACAAATGTTTTTGCCCGCGCGTGTGGCGTTTTCGTCATACCATCCGTCATTTACGACCCCTTTTAGATCTAATAGTCATTTCTACGTAGGAATAGTACAAGCCCGTAGAAGCTCAACGGCAATTTCATCGAAGCGTCCGGCGGGTCCATTGAGGAGTCGGAAAAAGGATCGCCGGCTCATAGGGGGGCAGCCATAATCATATAGCGCCGTTTCTCAATAATCATATAGCGCCAGGTACATGTATGTAATTCCTACATACGTGAGGTGGCCCTTTCTCACACAACGCTCGCACATTTCTCACTTTTGTCAAATGCCCCGCATGAAACTCACCATCATTCCACCCGTCTTACATTCCTCTCCGGCACATAAACGGCACTCCTACATATGAAATAAGGACTTCACTACCATTAGCGGTACTCGAATAGCGGAAGCGGCAATCCACGATACGTTTCGTCCTTATCATCCTTTCTCTTATTGAAGTTCGTCTCAGGTACTTATGAAAGATACGTTACCCGTCACCAAAGTTTGCGTAGTACCAGTACGATAAGTAGGATTGAAACAGCAGGTAGAGGTAAGAGATAACCCATAGTCTTGCTAACACGGTACTGATTAGTCTCGCTAACGGTACTGATACTATCTGCGAACACAGTTTTCAATTGCTGGGCATGTGTGTGTGTTGTGAGTTGATGATGCGTGGCGGGCAAAAAAAAATTTGAGCGTTGAAGCGGTTAAGTGCGAGCGTTGTGTGAGAAAGGGCCACTTAACGTATGTAGGAATTACATACATGTACCTGGCGCTATATGATTATTGAGAAACGGCGCTATATGATTATGGCTGCCTCATAGGGGGAGCCAATAGTATTAGATACATCAATAGCAGTACACAGATGTCGTCTGCCTCGCCCTTTGCCTCGCCAAAGGGCAAGAAAGATGACGGTATTTCCATCCCATCCGGATCCGGATCATCCTCCTATCATTCCTCTGTATAGGGAAATGTGGGCCAGAGTTGATGCAAAGAAAGCGGCAAGGGAAAAGGCCAGAGAAAAAGAAAGATTAAGAAAATCTAAAGAGAGTGAGAGTCTTTCATCGGCCGATGTTGATTCGCCGACCCCATCAGTCGAACTTCTCCCCTCCCCTCATGCCTCGCCGAGCAGCAATGATAATGATGACGATGGTGCCGCCGCTGGTGCAGATTCCAAACGTCCTCCCACAAGGGAATACGTCCTCCCAAAGTTGTGAAGATTCCATCTCCCACTATTCGAAAAATTTCTCCATCTCTACAGTCTGCTATTGAGTCAAGGCTTGCGGCAAAGGAAGACATGACATCTACTACGCATTCAGCAGGTAAACTCCTCACAAACATGAATACTCTCTCGGAAACAAAGCTTCTATCGTTGAAGCAGCGGCCAAGTGCAGTGATCCACTAAAATGTCGTGCTATGACGGTAATTCCGACAAAAAGATACGCACAGAAGACAAAAAAGTCGGTGATTGCAGCGGCCATGGCAAAGACCTGGGTATTGATGAACGAGTCTCAACATGATAATTTCTTGACGAGGGCATTGGAGAGAGAGTTGGCAGTATTCACCACAATTCTAGAGAACGTTCAACTGTATTGTTTGGCAAAGTTGGACAAGGAGAAATATCAACAAAAAAGGTTGCAAGGCAGTGAAGCTATCATCGGATAAGTTGGATCGGGAGTACAATAAGTTTGGAGGGAAAGCGATTTCTTTGCCATGTCCGAAGTGCAGCCATTCACTCTGCGATAAAGAACCTGATTTCGACGATAATGCGAAGGTGAATAAATCAATCACCAAAGCTTGTAAGGCAAAGAAGAAGCACTTGGAAGAGTTCAATTGTGCAGTACTCCGGAGGCAGCAGATTTGCTCACAGATTCTATCAAGCACTTGAAGCGCTTGAATTAGGCTATGCATAGTTTCTTTTGAACTAAATTCATATGATTATACATCATTATTTGTATTATTCTACTTCATGAATAACTAGTTGTCAGGAAATCCTACGTGTAGAAAGTATCTACGGAAAGATCCCATACTTCCGATGATAAGATTAATCCGATTCACCAAAGCATTCACATCTTCCATTTTGTCGCCACCCATCTCAAGGATGGTGTGTATGGTATTGAAGACATACTCAATAGATCCGTCACACGATCAATAAGGTGCTCGAAACACGACTCGATGTCCAGCATCTTCAATCAAGTTCAGGATGATGGGGTGTTTGTGGATATTGAGATTGTCTAATGTGAAAAGGAAGCTCCGGTTTGGGTAGTTGTTGCCAAGGAAGTCGATCAAATCCTCCATGAAGCAATAGAACCTATGAAGATCAGTCCCTCCTTCTGTGAATTGTTTATGGAAAGAGATTGGATTTTGATTATCTCCAGATACGGCCATAATCAAATTGGTTCCGGGTCTCCCTTTTTGTAGCTTCCTCTTAAATTGCATCGGAACTCTCGGGCCACCTTCCCGTAAGAGCGGTCCGTCGACTCGAGTTTGAATTTTGCTTCGTCAATATCAATAATGGATGCCGTACTCTCGCCTGCGACACCAAGGGGGTACGGTTCTTCCCAATACATTTTGCGTTTGAGTAGATTCTTTCGTGAGTATGCCTCTTGTGATGTCGACGACGCAGCTTTTCGGGAGAGACCTAGCCGCTGTTCTCCTCGATATATTTGTGAGTCCGAGTAGGGCTCAACAGTCGGGAATCTATTGGAGAGATAAGCTCTAACCTCGTACAGCCTTGCATGAGGCCTTACCATCCGATACAGGGCAAGCTGAAAAAGAGCCTCCCCATCAATCTCCCGTGTCACGGCCTTGTTGCCGGTTTTGCGCTTTGGTAAGATGTTCCCCAACGTAACATACTGTCTCAGCCACCTTCTGCAAGTCTGCAGTGAAGGGAACTTCTTTTGTTCCTGTAGGCGCCTCACAACTGGTGTCTTGACGGATGCAATTCCGTCCCCCCCATGATCTTCTCACGCACTTCTTTTGGGTAGGCTCTTCCGCCACGGCTAGCATGTTTATGATCATCTACTCTAGAACCCCTCATCCCTTTCAGGACGGCCGCGATCCTATCGCTGTCACTGGCCATGATGATGTGTGCAGATATGATGAGATGTGTAGCGTAAAATTTGCAAAGTAGCCGACGAGACTTAATCAATGACAGCGGCCGCCTATGACTACTACGACCGATCAACAACACAATGAGAGGAGTCTCCTGTCAATACTTAGGATCTTTCGGCGAATGGATGAGCGAAAATAGGGATAGCAGCGGCTCTACAGGGCCGACATGGTTCATGTCATGTAGTGCTTGTGAAATTGCTGTTGAGCTTCTACGGGCTTGTACTATTCCTACGTAGAAATGACGATTAGATCTAAAAGGGGTCGTAAATGACGGGTAGTGTGACGAAAACGCCACACTCGCGGGCAAAAACATTTGTTCTGGAAAATGTAGTACAAAGGCCTACTCCTCCCATACCTTTCATCTATGCTATCCTCTCCAAGCCGCTCCAAGCTAAGTAACTTCTACTGGGGTATTTGGATTGGGTGAACTATCTCAATGTTCGGTCTATTTATCATTATCTTCTTTTTCTTCAAGCTAATTTACTATCTACTACAAGTCCGAGCATTCTTAAAGCATACTTTTGACCTTTTCCACAATTTGCCAGAACCAATATATCTGAAGCATGCTCAGCAAAATTGAAATTGTGATTAGGTACCAAAGAAACCATCCAGAGCCAGGCTTGTATCTGTTGTGTAATTTCTTTTGCATAACGTATCTAGAATCTATCAAGAATTTGGTTGTGGTGTAAATCCAGCCAACAATTCGAAAGATGAAAAATGTCAGAACAAACATTGCTTGACAAAATAGCTCCAATGCAATGAGTAGTGGAAGTTTTGGAGAATCAGCAGGGAGAAGAGTAGACGGAGGGTGATACTGGAACAGAGTCGAAAGAGCTAAAAAAATGCTTGAAAATTCGCTCACGCCTCCAAAATAGACTGCATTCGAGAAGGTTAAAGAAATTTGTCAGATGATGTTCAATTTAATGTTGAGAAAAATCATTGGATATTGTACAATCAGCATACAGATACACATAAACAATCGGCTTCTTACCTGCATAATGTGGCACAAGCTACGAAAGGAAAGAATTAAGGACGAAAAGTTATCTCAGTATGAGCTGAATGTTTGTATCACATATGTAAAAGTACAACAAAACTATCAGATCCAAAACTCACTCCATATTCCAAGGAATATAAACCGCAAATGAACGCCAGGAAGTGATGTGTCATCATGATCATTGTACAGTGCTCTTCAAAGAACATACTGGTAACAAAGTCATATCCTTGAAAGACGACGATTCCCGCATTCACGCAGTCTGCATCCCGGAAATGCCCAAACAATCGTCCCTGAGGTGTATTTGGTATTCCATTTTTCACTCCTTTGCTCGATATGAAGTATGAGTAAACTCCCAATAGTCCCAAATAAGTAAGGTTGACAAGTGCTACAATTTGAAACGCAGCCAAATCTGTTCTTATACATGATGGGTTGTCCTCTGGGCAATATTGCGAATCTATTGTAAAGTTCCAGCCTGAGTAAAGGAGCAGAGTTTTCACGGCAAAGTAGAATGAAGTATTGAATACATAGCCGCAGAGAATCAATGGCAGCATGGGCCGCAATCTTGACGGAGACGGAGAAGCGCCCATCACGCCATTCTTCTTTGGGTTGTAGTTTAGTTGTTCAGTAGAGATGCACATAATACAAGAGAGTATGTAGCTGAAATATAAATTTGGATTGGAAGAATGAAAAGTAGTTTAGAATTCTCTTCCCTGATTGTCTATGACATCCACTCCACTCTTTGTCAGCTATCTCTATGAGAAAGCTTCATCATGATGGACGGTGGGGCGGGAGTTCTCTTCATCTTGCGCTCTTGAAGATGCAGAAGATGCGAAGTTCAAGAAGATGGACGTGATGTGAGAGGTGCGGTGGCAAAAAAGTACACGTGGATGGGACACTGTCGGACACGTTTCAGGCCAAATTGACCGCAGTCGATCAGATCCATCCTCTATCTCGTCACTCGTCACGCTCCAGCGCCACCTCGCTCCGCCCTCTCCCAGCATTTTTGTAGAGCATTGATGAGCATTGGCATCTTAGATTGATACTCAATGTTACAATACCTACTGTAGACGAAGAGAAGATCTGTTATTGTTGTTACAATATCGTTGTATTGATAGAAGTAGGAGTAATAAATATCGCAATGAGTTCAATCGAAGAGCGTGTCATCCACGTCCTCGATCCAATCGCCCCTTCCCACATCCCTCTATTTTTACCTCGCATCGGCGTCACGAGAGGATCAGAGGAGGAGATCCGACCATTTCAAAATGTCAACGATGTTGAGCGCGTCATGGATTATACCAACATGCCCGATCCTCCGAAAGATTGCTTAGTGATGCATTGCGAGGCTCCAGGTGTGGGGAATGAAGAGGAGGCGAAAGATGATGATGGGAGTGGCATTGTCTTTCCGAGACGGTCTGCGCATATAAGGGGAGGGTACATCTTTCTATCACCAAACAAGGACAAAAGTGATAATGATTCTGGCAATTCGTCGGGCGGTAAAATTGCGTGTATTCCTCTGGCGGGTTGCTCTGTCGAGTTTCCACCGGGAGGGCGTAGGGTCTTTCGTGAACATGCGCATACGGGGGCACGTGCCGGATATGAAATGGCAATCCATGTCAAATCAAATGACGCGAGTAAAAACACATGTTATATTGTGCTGGATAGTCTGGGACTTAGAGAGTCGTGGGCAAGCGCCATTCGGTTGCGGTGTGATGTTGGGAACAAGAAAACATTAGTCCGTCCGGGGGGGATTGCTGGGAGCCGTTTGATGAGTGCAGGAGAAGATATTGATGGTTATTATGATAAGGGTTCGAAGAATAACTTATCTGGATCTGGAATATCACGCAGCAACAAGAAGCAGAAACAGTGGGGACTACAAAAGCCTCAAACAGATGGGCCTGCTTCGAGTGGCAATGCTGATTTGGACGCGGCGATTGATCAATTCGGAACACATGGATTTCAAGAGGAGAAATGGTTACATGAATACCTTCGCAAAAACTCAGCTAGAGAATTACCTGGAGAATGTGAGAAGTTGGAAAAGTGGATGGATGTGATTAAGAATGGGTTGAGGGGCGCTGTCCTTGAGCAGTACGAATACTTTGTTGAAGCGTCAAGAGAAATGTCTACTATGGGAAGAGAAGTGGCGTGGATACGAACTTTAGTAGAAAGACAGCAAGAGGTATTGATGAGTATGAAGAATATAGACTTTGGAACCGGATTGGAAGAGATGGACGAAGTGGCTGGTGATGATGAGTATGGTTATCTCAGCGACGAAGAAAAGGCATTTCAGGATGCTGGTAGAGACGATTCTAGCGTAGGCTCCTCCTCGTCAGAGGAGAGCTCGAGCAAAGGTAATTCTCGGATACCCACAAGAGGCAATCGTAGACCGAATAGGATAGAACAGCTTCGAAAGCCGCCCGGAGCTGCAGGAATTGCTCCTATTGATGAAGGTGAACCAACGATACCCTCGAATTCCACCTACGTTGAAATCCCAGCGTATATCAGCGACGTAACCGAAGAAGCGTCTGCGTTCATTAAGGAGTCTCGTTATAGTGATGCCACAGCGCTCATACTCAAGGGCAAAAATGATATTGCGGAAATTCTGGGGGGGCACGAACAACATGGGTCTCCTGTTGTAAACGTCCCGTCATCACTTCAACGTTCGAACTCTTCGCAGTCCGCTGGGGGCAGTGGAAAGAAACTGCACAAAAAACAGCAGGCACTTCTTCAGCGAACAAATCTCCAGTTAGATGCCCTCATGGACCGCATGGCGAAGAGGTTGGCTGAAAACTTAAGGCGAAAAAATGAGGCATTGAAGGCGTCTGCCAAACGTGAGCGTGCCGATCCACTGTCTACCTTAGCACCACTCGTGTCTCCGGTATGCTTGAATGATGATGCTGTGGCTTTGCATTTATTGGTCAAATTGGGAAGGCACCAAGAGGCAGCAACTGCATATGCGGCAAGGAGAAGTCTATTGCTGTCTGAATGCCTTCACGAAAGACCGATTTCTAGTCCCGTTGGAATGGATGCAGTTATTTACGCTGCACAGCTCAGTTCTAGCTTCTTTTCTTCCCTTGCAATGGCAGTTGAAGGATTTTTGGACTTATTCATGGATTCCGATGCAGACAAAAGTAGTGGGAATGACGACAACACCTCAATAAATTCAAGCAGTGGTATTGGTGGAGGAGGGAGACGAGTTCCTTCGGGGGCTTTAGCTGCCGTTGTGCTTTGGTGTGATTCAGAATTGGCAAAATTCACAAATGTATTTGGAAGCTCACGTCTTCTATCAGGTCTCGCTTTATCTCCTCCTGGATTGCGAAACCAGGCTGATAGTCCACAGAAGAAAATCTCCCTCGCAAAAGAAAGAGAGGTAGGCCTATGTGAACTGTTTTAGTATGCTCTGTTTCGCTTTCGATTGATACGCCAAGATATTCTAACACACTCTCTTCAATATTGTGCAGCATTCGATAGAGGTAGCGGCCAAATGTGTCGAACAGGCATTTTCATTTGCTTCGGAACACTTGGACTCAATTGGGCTCCCTTTAACGCCCAAGCTGGCAGAGAATCTGCGACCGAGATTGAAAGGATGTGAAGCAGAGATTGCAGCGTTACTAGATCCACGGTGGAAAGCTCTTGCATTTGAATGGACTGCAACTCAGGAAAGAACGGGTTAGCTTAAATTAAGTTAGAGGTGTTACAGTGCAATCTCTTTGAAATTCCCGTACTTAAGTAAAGTTTCTTGATTGCAGATTTATCGCTTTCCTTGTTCACGTCCTTTCTTGCAAAAGGTCTCGCATGTACCTATGTCTCAAATCAAGCTTCAACGTGTAATGGGTAGCTTATTGGGATTACTCGAAAGATGAGACTTTTTGCATCACCTACGCACTTCCCGGTGTCTGCTGCGCTCCTGCAATGGTACGTAACGCGTAACGCAACGTCAACTGTTGCTATCAAACAGATGTTGTCCGCCGAGATTAACGGCACTATCACCATGCTTGTTCCGGAATTATTAGTTTGCCATATTGTACTAGGAGTAAAAGATGGTAACAGCAAGCAACAATTTGAGGCGAAGTTCGAGGAAGCGGGGAAATAGTGAGATCAGTCAGACATCAGAACCGTCTTTAAAACCGGAGGAGGATTCAGCTGGCTCGTCCTCGGAGCAAATAGCTTTGGCAAAGGAGGTTGAGAAACAAAGCGTTGCTGCAACACAGGTTGAGAAACAAAGTGTTGCTGAAGTACCTATGCAGTCGACCAAATCGGAAATACCGCCAATAAAAAATGAGGAAGGTGAGGCTTCTTCGACAAGCCAAGCCAAGAAACCTCTTGCAAAGGCACCCTTATCAGCGGGGGCGGCCGCAATGGCGGCTGTGGCCAAAGACGCTAAGGTTGCACCGCAAACTCAACCAGCATCTATAGGGACAGCAAATAAAACAAACATGCCATCAACAGCAGCCAAACCTCCACCAAAATCATCTTCGCCACCACCTCCTCTGAAAGCTCTGACATTTTATCATCTTCAGAGGAAATATGGGTCGGAATTAGATTACATGCTTGTTGAATTCAGAAAGTTAGAACGTCAGTTACTGGGTGCACCTGCAGCCTCGGCAAAAATGCAACAGCAAAAACCAGAGGCTGCTGGTTCTAAGGAACGTAGAGAAAAATTGCATGGATTCATTTTACATTTGGAAGATACGATACGACAGGTCTCAGAGGGTTGTGAAATGGAGAAAAAACGTAACTCTGCGTCTTCAATCAAAGAGGGTGAAGGAGAAGAGAAATCATCAGATGCATCGTTGCAGAAACAAGTATCTTTACCAACGGCCGAGTTCACTGCGGCAGAAGCATCATTATCACATCTTCCTCCGGAGAAAGAGAAAGAAGAATCTGTACAACGCTTGGAGGAGCACATCCTTGCAAATCTGTTACCCGTGAAGGTTCGTCTAACTCGACAACTCGCAGCTCAAAAGGGAGCAACACGAAATCCAGCGACGGCTCCTGTAAAACCTGGCGCACCGGCGGCAGGAACTGGCTCATCCTTTGCTGATGCTGAGGCAAAGCGAAAGGCAAAGGAGAGGTTGTACCAACAACAACAACCACCACCACAACAAAAGCCGACACCTTCTCAATTTGGAAAGCCAATTGCACAAGCGGGATCTTCACTTACAGCACGATTGCATGGGAAAACATTGGGAGCGGGTGCATCAGCAGCGAAGGGGCCATCCCCTATACCTGAAACTGCGGCGGCAGCAGCAGCAACACCCAACAAACGTCGTATTTTGTACGCTGGTATTGCTCCTGGGTCATCGCAAGTTTCATCATCTGTCAATGCTGTCGCTGGAGTTCACCCTGGTCTAATTGATGATGGCGCTGCGAAGGCTTCTTCATTGGCGGAGGAAGAAAGGAAGCGGATGAAACGTTTGGAAGAAAGTGCTGCTCGTGTCGCACTAGGGACCGGCGTCGCGCAACCGACGACTACGCCAGCTTTGAATGTATCGAAACATGTCCCAATACCTTCGACTATGCTTAAGAGTCCTCCGGAGGGACCTGCAACGCTTGCTGCTCGAGCTCAGGCCGTAGCCATTCCTCAACCGGTCGCCCAATTGAAGGCACCTCCACCTCCTGTCGCAAAACCAAAGAAACCTCATATACCGCCAAACTATGATGATCCTTCTCTATCTGCTGGACAAGTTTCAAACCTTCGATTCAAAGAAGCAAGGTGGAGGCAACACAAGCGTCGTAGAAAGCGCCGACGTCAACGATTAGAAGGACGAGATAACTATTCTTCGTCGATACAACAACCTCATCGCATGCATCCTTCGTCTGCTGGACAGTCGTCTGTGCCATCCTCGGTTAATGCATCTTCTATTCCTGGTACTGTGGTTAACAGTGTCAATATGGCACCAAAGCAGAATGGTTTTCATGGGCCACGAACAGTAGAATATGTTTGTTCGATGTGTAACGAAGGTTATCCCTCCAATAGCGACGTCAACCCGTGGTGGGTATTGACTAGCCAAGAATGTCCTAAGTGTGGAAAAGTGCAGATCCCGAGACTTGATATTTCGGCTCCTGCGAATGCAATTGAGTATCATCCAGCTCTGCTAGCTCACATGGACGATGGGAACAAAATGAGTTCGGTGGATACAACAGATCATCACCAAGCACCTGCGAGTAGTCTCATTCCTTATCAGCATGGTTCATATCTTTCACGACCCGCTCCACCTATACTAAGATCGTATTCTGATTCTGATGTAAGTCTTACGGATGAGAGTGATGGAGAAGGTGGCGGTGGAAAGTATGACGAAAGCAGTGATGAGGAGGAAGAAATAGACCTTGATGACGCTGATTCCGTCACGCGGGAAGAAAAAATCGAAAAGGAGGAGTTTGGCTTTGAATACAAAGGAGATAAGTTGAGCGACGATCAGGCAAGACGACTCCTCGTTCTAATTGAGCACGCGTCGACCTGTCCAGGAAGGTAAGTAATCGTATATGAATCATCACACTGTGAACATTTTCAGTGCCCACAAACTGATTAATTTTTCATGTAATTTTTGCAGGCATCAGTGTCCCAAACATCGAAATGTATGTCACAGTACAAAATATCTAATGCTTCATGTTCGAGACTGCACGGGCTTGTTGTCCAATGGTGATGTATGTCCTTTTCCATGGTGTCGGAAGGTAAAACATCTTCTCTATCATCTTGTTTCGTGTGAAAAAGGAAAGCAGTGTTCCATTTGCTGCCCGGAGACTCTGCCGTCCAACCTTCTGGCATTGGCTGGTCTCAATCGACATCGTAGAGAGAAATTTAGAGAAAGGACAAAAGCCCTGGCAGCTGCGGCTGCAGCAAAAAGGCAACAGATGGCAACTCTAGCACCTACAAACTCGTCGCATATTGCTCGGCAACCTGCTTCAGTTACAGCTCAAAAGAAGTCTATCACTTCCGCTACTACACAATTGGCGCGATCACAACCAGTTTCAAACAAAGTTGCATCTTCGGCTATCTCTTCCGCTGCTAATGCACCTGTCCAAAGTATGCAGGGTATAACTCGCGCTCCTGTCTCACAACAAGCACTGAAGGAAAAGGTGTCACATATTACGACGGCACCTATTCAACAACCATCACCTGCATTATCTGCTTGTCTACCGGGTACCTTATCTTCACTTAGTGTGAGCGCTCTGCCGACTCTTGAGGAGGCTGCGATGGACATAGATGATATCAATCTTTCCGTTTCCGAACCTTTGGGCAGCTAGAAGTGTAAGCTATGCAAGTATATACACGTCTAACGCAAGGGATGACACGCTTAAGAGTCATCCCGTCATGTGTGTTTTTCTTTATATCATACATAATATTATTTAAGCTATAATTCAAACACTTCATCTTTCACTGATTTTCGTAGCCTTAAATCTGAGTGGAGGATTCAAAATGTCATTGGCACTTCGTATGAGTTGCATTTCACGCGACCGAACGATCTTCTTTCTTGTTGCTTCATCTTTCGGTTCTTCTAATGAATTTATCCCTTGCTTCTCGAGTTTTTCAAGCGAAGCTCTGTAAGTTCTTCCTACAATTGCATTCATAGTTCCAGCTAATTGCTCCAATTTTTGGCCCAACGATGATGATGCGCTGCTATTGGCAGTCAAAGCGAGCCACAGAGCAGCAACAATATCCCCAGTGCCTGTGAATTGGCCGGGCAGTTTTGGTACGTACAAGATTTGCTGTTCGTCTTTGTATGATTCGGTTTCTATTCCATGAAAGCGTTCTGATGCAAACATTGCCATAGAATCTTGACTTTGTTGGGTACTAGCAGGAAAGACGATGCTTGTTATTAGCACCAACTGGTACACCTACATCGTGAAGTATGCAACATGCTCTTTGCGCATGCTCTATGGTCTCTATTCTGACTCCAGTTAGTTGCTCTACTTCAAACTGATTTGGTGTCAGTACATCTGCAAGGGGTATTATCTCATCTTTATATACCTGCACCAACTGCTGAGGGACATAAAACCTGCCAATATCACCTAAAACCGGATCACATACATATCGGACTTGTGGATTGACCGCTTTTATCTTGCGAACGATTGTTACGACAGCCCGAAGGAATGATTCCGATCCGATATAACCAGTGAGGATATGTCCTGTATCATCCGATAGCAGCCCATTTTTGTCCATTCCATCTGCAAGCTTTAATAGCATGTCTCCCTGTAGCACTTCTCCTTCCCATGAACCATATCCGGTGTGATTTGAGAATTGAACTGAGTTGATCACATCAACATCAAAGCCTAACAATTGAAGCGGGAACGCTGCTGCTTTGTTACCAACATCTGAAAACAGAAAGTTTTGTTAGTAGAGCAGAAAATAGCCTGAGCACGTACCGATAACGTCTTGCAATAGACTACATTGGACAATACTGAAGAAAAAAGTATTGTTTCATCAAAATGCGTCAGACATCACTCCTTGATAGTACAGTCGTCGTACAGTTATTTTGACACACTGTGTTCTGGCTCAGCGTGTCAAAATAACCGTACTTGTCAAAACATCTGTGTAGCAAGTAAATAGGCATCGGTACATAAGCTTAAATACCAGTACATAGGTATGTACATAGGTTTCAGACAAAGGAGGAGACAAAGCAAGGTTGCTTACATATTTAGAAGTCTTCATGCTCCCACGTCAATTTCAGTTGTTCCAGAGTCAACGATAAATCTTTCACCAATTCATCAGATTTGCTGTTTAAGACCATAATCAATTCGACGTTACGAGAGCGTAGATGACCAAATGAATTGAAGAAGATATTGTACCGTGCATCTGCATCATCATCCTCGTCGTCATTCTCGTCGTCCTCCTCTGAACCCGCATTCTCATTCTCACGGAGTTTCTTGATTGCGTCTAATGCTGCCTCTGCAAGCAGCAATGGTGTCTCGGACGAATCTTTGATATGCTTTTTACATTGATCCAATAACCAATACGCATTGTCGTGCCGTGAGTAAGGCTTGGATGCAGCTTTCTGAACCCTAAAGTATGGCGCCACATTCGGTTGTCGCAACTTATTGCCTGCAAGCTTCTTCTCCAACTTTTTCGCTTCGAAAAGGCGACACTTTGACAAGAAAATGTTTGACAAATCACTTAAATCCTGCGCAAAGTCCTCACCAAAGACCTCAGCAAAGATTTCTTCCTCAAATCCGTCAACTTCGATGGAAAGTTGCTTCACTTGTGCTGCATGATTTGAAAGTGATGATACAATATTTTTCAACTTAGATTAGGACGTTAATTACTTGAACGAGTAGAGTAATGAACTCGTTTCGGTTAGACCTTCATCGGCAAGTGTCAACGTGAGACAGCCCCAGGAGCGGGCTGTTCTAATGAATCTTTTGTATAGTGGTGAACGGAGAAAAATGAAATGAACGGAGAAGTGAACGTCTTTTTCAGACGCGGTTCAATGTCTTTTCAGACAGGAGAAGCTTTTGCTCTCCCGAGCTGAGCTGCCGGAAGGAGTTAAAACAAATTTCAAGTTGCGGACCTTTTTTCCCCGCTGGCTTAGGATTAGGTCGATCACCATCCTTTTTAGGCGCAATGACATCAAGGATATCTTTGTATTCTTCTTCGTTACCTCGCAAATCATCAAATTGGTGCCCACACGGCGCATGCTTCTGATGTCCGCAACGAAGACAAAAGTGTCTCGAATCCCTGCTGCCTTCAGGCGGCAAGGGGAGGCCTTCCATGTCGCAATAATCGCCCGCAGCACATCTAGCAGCACTCATTGTCGTTTACTTTATTAATTTGTCTCGCTGTATTGTGTAAGTATTGTGTATGGTAATGTCATGGTCATGGTCATGGTGGTTTGTGTGGCTGAGCTGCCTCTTCTCCCTCCTCGGGAGAAGCGGGGAAGCCAGCGATAAGAGAAGGTAGTGTTCTCTGCTGCTGTGTCAAAATAACTGTAATGTCAAAATAAGCGTGTGTCAAAATAACCGTACGACGACTGTATAGGAGAAATAACTTACAGCCCGATACCACATGAGATTGGATCGAAAGAACACGCGACATATTGAACTCATCCATCCACTCCTGACGAAAACAATGTATTGATACTGACAAGGGTTGGTCTAAGCATAAGCCATAAGCTCGATGATATCATCGAGCGAGCGAGAGGTATTGACCGAAAGGTATGGACCAAAAATTTCAAAATCCAGACAGAAAAGAAGTGGTGAAATGTGATGGGGTTTTGCTGCGCGCTCCCCCCCTTGCCCCTCGACCCCTCCTCCAAAAAACCAAATTGCGCGAAACATCATCCACCATACCACCGATTCAAAACGCGAAATTGGAGAAAATTTTCGGATACGTTGTCGTACGTCAGACTTCCCACTGCAATCCGAAACAATGAATACGTTCGACTTCCCACTGCAATCCAAACCAATGAATATGAACAGCGCTAAGTTATTGTGTAGTATCGCAACCAAGGAAACTGAGGCAACTCGTGCAAAAATAGAGGACGATAGATACGATGAGGTTTGTAACGCTGGCCACCAGATAACACTAGACCTCATCAGGCCATATAAGTATTGACAGTTGTCTACTAGCAAAAATGTGTTTATAAAGTATCGCCACCGACTATAATGGGCCACTAGAAGCAGCTCAGGCGCATATTGACGACGATACATACGCTACCGTTGGACGTGGTGCTGCTGGCGAGCCCACACTGGACCTCTCAAATTAGCTACAAGGCTGTGGCATCGCTTCCACGCACGCTGTCCATCTGGGCAGTGCTAATGTGCTTGCGTAGTATCGCCACCGACTATAATGGGCCACTAGAAGCGGCTCAGGCGCATATTGACGACGATACATACGCTACGGTTGGACGTGGTACTGCTGGCCAGCCCACACTGGAACTCTCAAATTAGCTACAAGGTTGTGGCATCGCTTCTACGCACGGTGGCCGTCTGGGCAGTGCTAATGTGCTTGCGTAGTATCGCCACCGACTATAATGGGCCACTAGAAGCGGCTCAGGCGCATATTGACGACGATAGATACGCTACGGTTAGACTGGTGCTGCTGGCCAGCCCACACTGGACCTATCAAATCAGCTACGATGCTGTGGCATCGCTTCTACGCACGGCGGCCGTCTGGGCAGTGCTAATGTGCTTGTGTAGTATCGCCACCGACTATAATGGGCCACTAGAAGCGGCTCAGGCGCATATTGACGACGATAGATACGCTACGGTTGAACGTGGTACTGCTGGCCAGCCCACACTGGACCTCTCAAATCAGCTATGACGTTGTAGCATCGCTTCCCCACACGCTGTCCGTATGGGCAGTGCTAATGTGCTTGAGTAGTATCGCCACCGACTATAATGGGCCACTAGAAGCGGCTCAGGCGCATATTGACGACGATAGATACGATGAGGTGAATTGTAACACTGCTGGCCAGCCCACACTGGAACTCTCAAATCAGCTACGACGCTGTGGCATCGCTTCCACGCACGGTGGCCGTCTGGGCAGTGCTAATGTGCTTGCGTAGTATCGCCACCGACTTTAATGGGCCACTAGAAGCGGCTCAGGCGCATATTGACGACGATAGATACGCTACGGTTGGACGTGGTGCTGCTGGCCAGCCCACACTGGACCTATCAAATCAGCTACGACGCTGTGGCATCGCTTCTACGCACGGTGGCCGTCTGAGCAGTGCTAATGTGCTTGCGTAGTATCGCCAACGACTATAATGGGCCACTAGAAGCGGCTCAGGCGCATATTGACGACGATAGATACGATGAGGTGAATTGTAACACTGCTGGCCAGTCCACGTACTGAAGCCACACTGGACCTCTTCAATCAGCTACAAGGCTGTGGCATCGCTTGTACTCACGGTGGCCGTCTAGGCAGTGCTAATGTGCTTGCGTAGTATCGCCACCGACTATAATGGGCCACTAGAAGCGGCTCAGGCGCATATTGACGACGATAGATACGATGAGGTAAATTGTAACCCTTCTGGCAAGCCCACACTGGAACTCTCAATTCAGCTATAAGGCTGTGGCTTCGCTTCCACGCACGCCTTTCGACTGGACAGTGCGAATGTGCTTGCGTAGTATCGCCACCGACTTTAATGGGCCACTAGAAGCGGCTCAGGCGCATATTGACGACGATACATACGCTACGGTTGAACGTGGTGCTGCTGGCAGCCCAACGCTGTGGCATCGCTTATACGCACGGTGGCCGTCTGGGCAGTGCTAATGTGCTTGCGTAGTATCGCCACCGACTATAATGGGCCACTAGAAGCGGCTCAGGCGCATATTGACGACGATAGATACGCTACGGTTAGACTGGTGCTGCTGGCCAGCCCACACTGGACCTATCAAATCAGCTACGATGCTGTGGCATCGCTTCTACGCACGGTGGCCGTCTGGGCAGTGCTAATGTGCTTGTGTAGTATCGCCACCGACTGTAATGGGCCACTAGAAGCGGCTCAGGCGCATATTGACGACGATAGATACGCTACGGTTGAACGTGGTACTGCTGGCCAGTCCACACTGGACCTCTCAAATCAGCTATGACGTTGTAGCATCGCTTCCCCACACGCTGTCCGTATGGGCAGTGCTAATGTGCTTGAGTAGTATCGCCACCGACTATAATGGGCCACTAGAAGCGGCTCAGGCGCATATTGACGACGATAGATACGATGAGGTGAATTGTAACACTGCTGGCCAGCCCACACTGAAACTCTCAAATCAGCTACGACGCTGTGGCATCGCTTCTACGCACGGTGGCCGTCTGGGCAGTGCTAATGTGCTTGCGTAGTATCGCCACCGACTATAATGGGCCACTAGAAGCGGCTCAGGCGCATATTGACGACGATAGATACGCTACGGTTGGACCTGGTGCTGCTGGCCAGCCCACACTGGACCTATCAAATCAGCTACGACAATGTGGCATCGCTTCTACGCACGGTGGCCGTCTGAGCAGTGCTAATGTGCTTGCGTAGTATCGCCAACGACTATAATGGGCCACTAGAAGCGGCTCAGGCGCATATTGACGACGATACATACGATGAGGTGAATTGTAACACTGCTGGCCAGTCCACGTACTGAAGCCACACTGGACCTCTCAAATCAGCTACAAGGCTGTGGCATCGCTTGTACTCACGGTGGCCGTCTGGGCAGTGCTAATGTGCTTGCGTAGTATCGCCACCGACTATAATGGGCCACTAGAAGCGGCTCAGGCGCATATTGACGACGATAGATACGATGAGGTAAATTGTAACCCTTCTGGCAAGCCCACATTGGAACTCTCAATTCAGCTATAAGGCTGTGGCTTCGCTTCCACGCACGCCTTTCAACTCGACAGTGCGAATGTGCTTGCGTAGTATCGCCACCGACTTTAATGGGCCACTAGAAGCGGCTCAGGCGCATATTGACGACGATAGATACGCTACGGTTGGACGTGGTGCTGCTGGCAGCCCAACGCTGTGGCATCGCTTCTACGCACGGTGGCCGTCTGGGCAGTGCTAATGTGCTTGCGTAGTATCGCCACCGACTATAATGGGCCACTAGAAGCGGCTCAGGCGCATATTGACGACGATAGATACGATGAGGTGAATTGTAACCCTTCTGACCAGCCCACACTGGAACTCTCATTTCAGCTACAAGGCTGTGGCTTCGCTTCCACGCACGCCTTTCGTCTGGGCAGTGCTAATGTGCTTGCGTAGTATCGCCACCGACTATAATGGGCCACTAGAAGCGGCTCAGGCGCATATTGACGACGATAGATACGATGAGGTGAATTGTAACACTGCTGGCCAGTCCATGTACTGAAGCCACACTTGACCTTTTCAATTAGCTACGACGCTTTGGCATCACTTCCACGCACGGTGGCCGTCTGGGCAGTGCTAATGTGCTTGCGTAGTATCGCCACCGATTTTTTTGGGCCACTAGAAGCGGCTCAGGCGCATATTGACGACGATAGATACGATGAGGTGAATTGTATCCCTTCTGGCCATCCACGCTGTCCGTCTGGGCAGTGCTAATGTGCTTGCGTAGTATCGCCACCGACTATAATGGGCCACTAGAAGCGGCTCAGGCGCATATTGACGACGATAGATACGATGAGGTGAATTGTATCCCTTCTGGCCAGCCCACACTGGAACTCTCAAATCAGCTACGACGCTGTGGCATCGCTTCCACGCACGGTGGCCGTCTGGGCAGTGCTAATGTGCTTGTGTAGTATCGCCACCGACTATAATGGGCCACTAGAAGCGGCTCAGGCGCATATTGACGACGATAGATACGCTACGGTTGGACCTGGTGCTGCTGGCCAGCCCACACTGGACCTATCAAATCAGCTACGACGCTGTGGCATCGCTTCTACGCACGGTGGCCGTCTGAGCAGTGCTAACGTGCTTGCGTAGTATCGCCAACGACTGTAACGGGCCACTAGAAGCGGCTCAGGCGCATATTGACGACGATAGATACGATGAGGTGAATTGTAACACTGCTGGCCAGTCCACGTACTGAAGCCACACTGGACCTCTCAAATCAGCTACAAGGCTGTGGCATCGCTTCTACTCACGTTGGCCGTCTAAGCAGTGCTAATGTGCTTGAGTAGTATCGCCACCGACTTTAATGGGCCACTAGAAGCGGCTCAGGCGCATATTGACGACGATAGATACGCTACGGTTGGACGTGGTGCTGCTTGCCGCCCAACGCAGTGGCATTGCTTCTACGCACGGTGTCCGTCTGGGCAGTGCTAATGTGCTTGCGTAGTATCGCCACCGACTATAATGGGCCACTAGAAGCGGCTCAGGCGCATATTGACGACGATAGATACGCTACGGTTGGACGTGGTGCTGCTGGCCAGCCCACACTGGACCTCTCAAATCAGCTATGACGCTGTAGCATCGCTTCCACACACGCTGTCCGTCTGGGCAGTTCTACTGTGCTTGCGTAGTATCGCCGACGACTGTAATGGGCCACTAGAAGCGGCTCAGGCGCATATTGACGACGATAGATACGCTACGGTTGAACGTGGTACTGCTGGCCAGTCCACACTGGACCTCTCAAATCAGCTATGACGTTGTAGCATCGCTTCCCCACACGCTGTCCGTATGGGCAGTGCTAATGTGCTTGAGTAGTATCGCCACCGACTATAATGGGCCACTAGAAGCGGCTCAGGCGCATATTGACGACGATAGATACGATGAGGTGAATTGTAACACTGCTGGCCAGCCCACACTGAAACTCTCAAATCAGCTACGACGCTGTGGCATCGCTTCTACGCACGGTGGCCGTCTGGGCAGTGCTAATGTGCTTGCGTAGTATCGCCACCGACTATAATGGGCCACTAGAAGCGGCTCAGGCGCATATTGACGACGATAGATACGCTACGGTTGGACCTGGTGCTGCTGGCCAGCCCACACTGGACCTATCAAATCAGCTACGACAATGTGGCATCGCTTCTACGCACGGTGGCCGTCTGAGCAGTGCTAATGTGCTTGCGTAGTATCGCCACCGACTATAATGGGCCACTAGAAGCGGCTCAGGCGCATATTGACGACGATACATACGATGAGGTGAATTGTAACACTGCTGGCCAGTCCACGTACTGAAGCCACACTGGACCTCTCAAATCAGCTACAAGGCTGTGGCATCGCTTGTACTCACGGTGGCCGTCTGGGCAGTGCTAATGTGCTTGCGTAGTATCGCCACCGACTATAATGGGCCACTAGAAGCGGCTCAGGCGCATATTGACGACGATAGATACGATGAGGTAAATTGTAACCCTTCTGGCAAGCCCACATTGGAACTCTCAATTCAGCTATAAGGCTGTGGCTTCGCTTCCACGCACGCCTTTCAACTCGACAGTGCGAATGTGCTTGCGTAGTATCGCCACCGACTTTAATGGGCCACTAGAAGCGGCTCAGGCGCATATTGACGACGATAGATACGCTACGGTTGGACGTGGTGCTGCTGGCAGCCCAACGCTGTGGCATCGCTTCTACGCACGGTGGCCGTCTGGGCAGTGCTAATGTGCTTGCGTAGTATCGCCACCGACTATAATGGGCCACTAGAAGCGGCTCAGGCGCATATTGACGACGATAGATACGATGAGGTGAATTGTAACCCTTCTGACCAGCCCACACTGGAACTCTCATTTCAGCTACAAGGCTGTGGCTTCGCTTCCACGCACGCCTTTCGTCTGGGCAGTGCTAATGTGCTTGCGTAGTATCGCCACCGACTATAATGGGCCACTAGAAGCGGCTCAGGCGCATATTGACGACGATAGATACGATGAGGTGAATTGTAACACTGCTGGCCAGTCCATGTACTGAAGCCACACTTGACCTTTTCAATTAGCTACGACGCTTTGGCATCACTTCCACGCACGGTGGCCGTCTGGGCAGTGCTAATGTGCTTGCGTAGTATCGCCACCGATTTTTTTGGGCCACTAGAAGCGGCTCAGGCGCATATTGACGACGATAGATACGATGAGGTGAATTGTATCCCTTCTGGCCATCCACGCTGTCCGTCTGGGCAGTGCTAATGTGCTTGCGTAGTATCGCCACCGACTATAATGGGCCACTAGAAGCGGCTCAGGCGCATATTGACGACGATAGATACGATGAGGTGAATTGTATCCCTTCTGGCCAGCCCACACTGGAACTCTCAAATCAGCTACGACGCTGTGGCATCGCTTCCACGCACGGTGGCCGTCTGGGCAGTGCTAATGTGCTTGTGTAGTATCGCCACCGACTATAATGGGCCACTAGAAGCGGCTCAGGCGCATATTGACGACGATAGATACGCTACGGTTGGACCTGGTGCTGCTGGCCAGCCCACACTGGACCTATCAAATCAGCTACGACGCTGTGGCATCGCTTCTACGCACGGTGGCCGTCTGAGCAGTGCTAATGTGCTTGCGTAGTATCGCCAACGACTGTAACGGGCCACTAGAAGCGGCTCAGGCGCATATTGACGACGATAGATACGATGAGGTGAATTGTAACACTGCTGGCCAGTCCACGTACTGAAGCCACACTGGACCTCTCAAATCAGCTACAAGGCTGTGGCATCGCTTCTACTCACGTTGGCCGTCTAAGCAGTGCTAATGTGCTTGAGTAGTATCGCCACCGACTTTAATGGGCCACTAGAAGCGGCTCAGGCGCATATTGACGACGATAGATACGCTACGGTTGGACGTGGTGCTGCTTGCCGCCCAACGCAGTGGCATTGCTTCTACGCACGGTGTCCGTCTGGGCAGTGCTAATGTGCTTGCGTAGTATCGCCACCGACTATAATTGGGCCACTAGAAGCGGCTCAGGCGCATATTGACGACGATAGATACGCTACGGTTGGACGTGGTGCTGCTGGCCAGCCCACACTGGACCTCTCAAATCAGCTATGACGCTGTAGCATCGCTTCCACACACGCTGTCCGTCTGGGCAGTTCTACTGTGCTTGCGTAGTATCGCCGACGACTATAATGGGCCACTAGAAGCGGCTCAGGCGCATATTGACGACGATAGATACGATGAGGTGAATTGTAACACTGCTGGCCAGTCCATGTACTGAAGCCACACTTGACCTTTTCAATCAGCTACGATGCTGTGGCATCGCTTCCACGCACGGTGGCCGTCTGGGCAGTGCTAATGCGCTTGCGTAGTATCGCCACCGACTATAATGGGCCACTAGAAGCGGCTCAGGCGCATATTGACGACGATAGATACGATGAGGTGAATTGTATCCCTTCTGGCCATCCACACTGGACCTCTTCAATCAGCTGCAAGGGTGTGGCATCGCTTCTGCGCACGCCTTTCGTCTGGGCAGTGCTAATGTGCTTGCGCAGTATCGCCTCCAAGTATAATGGGCCACTAGAAGCGGCTCAGTCGCATATTGACGACGATTGATACGCTACGGTTGGACGTGGTGCTGCCGGCCAGCCCACACTGGACCTCTCAAATCATCTACAAGGCTGTAGCATCGCTTCCACACTTGCTGTCCGTCTGGGCAGTGCTAATGTGCTTGTTTTGTATCGCCACCGACTATAATGGGCCACTAGAAGCGGCTCAGGCGCATAGGTCAGCCCACACTGGACCTCTCAAATCAGCTACTCTGCCTGCTTGCCTGGATGGTTTGTTTTGCTTTGTTCTCATTTTCTCTTTCTTCATCTTTCTTATTGCACCATTGATAGAATCCGCTGCGTCCATTACCTTTCCAGCGCATAATGTCATCTTTATCCATTTCTCTACCATACTGCATTCGAAGCCTTCATGTACTTACTTTTATATTTTTGGGCAAGACTTCTTAAATTTACACCTTAATACCCATTGGCATGTTTGGGTACCGAGTACCATTGAAAAGTTGGTTGTACGATTGAATTCTAAGAATTTGCAATTCAAGTACATACTTACATACAATACATTTGGTATCAAGTAAGTATGTATCTATCACATCAAAGGAATCCCTGTCATTCACTGATCGCTGTCGCTGTGGCATTAAAGTAAATCGCGGCATTCTAAAGCCTTACTTATTACTTAGGAGTAATTATTATTTTATCTTGCGGTGTTACCTCTGTTTATCTGCACAGTAGATGATAGTCAATCGCTGCTTCTGAGCCTTCTGAAATCTCATCAATTAATCTAACTAATCTCATCAACCTCTCTAAATATAATGAAGCCAACAGATAACCTATCCAGAAACACAGAGGCAGTGGCCGATTCCCTCACTGCCATCATAAAGAGAGAGTTTACCTCTTATTCATGCTATGAAGGGTATCTCATTCCCTCTGATCCCACCATGATCACAGCCGACGATCGCAAGAAATTAGTTGATTGGTGCTACGGCGTAGTTGACTACTTTCAATTCTCAAGAGAAACTGTGGCATCGGCAATGGAGATGGTCGACCGATTCCTCGCCATATCCAGCATCAGCAACAGCAACTCCCCCGACGCCGCGCGGGTGTGCCATGAGGCTCTCCGGGACCAAATGAAGTTCCAACTACTCACCATCGCCGCCTTATACATTTCCATCAAGATCAACGAACATGATGCATTGTCAAGCGAACTGTTTTCCGAAATATGCAGTCAAACTTACACCGCTAAGGAGATCGAAATCATGGAGGGCATATTGTTAAATGGCCTCTCATGGTGTTGCCACGCTCCAACCACCCATCAAGTTGGAATGTCAATTCTGTCCTTGATCCTGCCTTACGTGGACATCCCAGAGGTAACATGGGAATTCATCATAGACGAGGTAAAGTACTTGACTGAGCTTGCTGTGCAAGACTACTACTTCTCGACGCAACGTGCGAGCACCACCGCTCTGGCTGCCATCTTCAACGTTATTAGTGACACGAATACTAATGAACACCGGAAGGTTCTAAGGGCATTTTTACGCGTCATTATGGAAGGCTTCGACTTTGATGACTCCGAGCAGATCATTGCAGCCAGAAGAAGGTTGCACTCCCTTACCCCTACCAAGCCAGGCACCGAATCAGACGAAATCATGGACGATGAAAGAAGTTTAGAAGTGTCCGTGATAACTGTGAATGTATCAAACAGTTCCTCTTTTCATCAGACGAGAGATCTTGACGGCCATTCCCGGTTCCTGGTATGAAAGAGATGGTATGCATGAACATGACGTATCACCAACTTCATCTCTTACTTAATCTTATATATGTGATGAGAAGATGAGGCGCAATAAGACTCCCAAATGTGAGCCCGTAAGTATGCACACCCTTCCGGGTAGATTACCATATCTCTAGCTTTGTCTTGCCTTACCAACATTCTTTAGATATTCCACTAATAATATAAAGCATAGAAGTCAACTCAAGCCCCTCCTGGTTTAAGTTCAATTGCTCTATCTTAGAGATGATGAGTATATATGTAAGACAGGAGCGGTATCTTTCATTCCGCCACATGTACCTGTCCGTCCGGTTCTTACATTCTCCTCCTTCCCAGCTAGCCCCGCGCCCCGCCGGGTTTTGCATCTGCACTCGCCACTCGCCTTTCTCTGCACGACTCTCACTTACTTGCTTGTAAGCATTGTTTCGCTTTCTATTCGCATTTCGTAACTCGCAAACAAAGCGTTAGATCCAAATCCACGATCTGAAATATTATTTATTCACTGGGCAGAAGAGGCCAGAAGCAAGATCGGAGTCCTCATTATTTTTTGTTGGCCGTAAGAAGATGATTTTGAGTGGCAATTTTATAGACCTGTCTTCGGCGTCTCACCCGGACAGCGTTCTTCGCTTGTCTTCAGCAGTGCACCGATTTGCCATTGTAAGTTCGCTTTGAGTATGTGCACTGGCGTTTTTGTTTTTGATTTGCATCCAACTGCTCACTCGCCTTAACCGCACGATATATCATATCATTCCAACAGCCTTTCATCAACCCAAAAGATCAGATTTCGTTCGAAGCTAGCTTTGATAGTTGCTCCAAAAGCCACTCGAAAACAATCGCCGCTCTGCAACAGGCTGACAATCGCCGTAGGGAAATCAAGGGAGCGATGGCGAGTGGGAAAGTGACTCACACATCCTTATCTGCATCCCTGAACGAATACATCCCTGTGATTAACCAGATTCTGCTCTCGTGTAAATGTAAGTAGATGTTGAAATGTATTTTCTCCCCAATTCTTTTGAAGAATACTGAAACATTCATGAACACATCTTCCTTCTTCACATATGATTGACAGTTCAGCCAGAGGTTGCAAGACTTGACAAACATTTAGTTTTTTCGTGGTGTTCAGGTATCGAATACAACAAACGTAATAAATCAAAAAAGTTCCTAGATTCAGAGGCATTAATGTTTGAACTTGTTCTATCAATTGCAACATATGCTTTGTCTGAGTCGAACATTGGGTGTGATTCATGTGTTGATGGCGACTTTCCTAAAGCATCGCGACAATTTGCAAAGACAGCAGGAATATTTAAGTATTTGGGCGAGGATTTGTTACCAGATTGGATGGCCAACAGTGCTCAACATGCTGAGCTTGAAAATAAAACTTTGGCTGAAACTAGAGTTGGAGTTAGCTTAGCTATGCAGCATTTGTACATGGCCATGGCACAACAAATGGCAGTTGCAACAGTGCTTGCAAAACCAGGTACACCTAACTACTCTTTGTTGGCGAAATTGTCGTCTGGTATTGCAGTGGAACTGGAGACTTTCGTTACGAGCTTCAGATCAAAAGCCGCCGTCCACATGGACAAAATTGATCCAAGTTTTTTGACTTTGATTACGTTTTTGATAAGCATCCAGCACTCGCTCTCTCTTTACTTCTTGGGACGAAGTTTGTGGCTGGATGGTGAGTATGGAGTTGCTATTGCAGCGATCAGTGAAGCAACTGTGGCAGCTAGAACCCGAACAACACCAACTGGTCGAGGATGTAAGTATTTTGTTATGCTGTGATTGCCAAGTCAATGAGTTGTTTCTCATCAATGAATTACTGTTCGATTGTTAAATAATGGCAGTGCCTGAAATCGAATCTACCAGTCCGTTGCAGTCACTTTCGCCCGAACTGACTAATTACCGCAAACACATGGCGTCATTGTTGCAAAGTTGGGAGAAAGATAACATGTTGGTGTATTTCAACAAGGTAAGCAAGGTGAAGTTGTTGTGCACATTTCGTTTGAGTGTCTAAGAATTTGGCTGAATGCATTCTTATTATGTGTAATCGATAATACCTCTATCTAGGTCCCACCATCTGTTCCAGCTGACAAAGCAGTGAAACCCATACGTATGAAAAAGGTTGAAGAATATTGCTTAAATGTTAAAGACCCCCTTCCATTCAGCCTGCCAGGTGTTGGAGCTAATCCTCCGAGTTACGATGATGCAATGAACAATGTATCATTTCAGGCAAAAGTAAACGGTGCTCTTGCTCGAGAACTAGACAGTGTTCTTGCTCGAGAACTTCAAGACAAATTGAATTCTGAGAAGTAAAGCGTTGTCAATTAAGAGTACTTAGTAATGATTAGGTGTTTTGTAATTTGTACAGTGTCTTCAAATAATTTTTAGTAAATATTATACACACTAGACTTATGCATTTTCTCTCAATACCTTAACAACACTCTTGAATGCAAACCATTCAGGAATGTCTTCTCCTCCACGAAGCATTTGACGGAACTTTGTTCCAGACAACTTCTTCTCATGCAAGTTCTTCTCCTTAGCCTCATCTGCTGTGACGTATCCCTCCTCTTCGGTATAGACAAGGTTGAGACTTGGCACAGGAGTGACACCAAGTTCAGGTCCCTTCTCCTGGGCAAATTCTTGGGCATCGTAAGCTCCATAGTAATCTTCTCCAGTAACAGATGACTTTGATCCAGCCATATCACGTCCAATAATGAAATGCGTGCATCCGAAGTTTTTACGGATCATCATGTGTTGGATAGCCTCACGGGGTCCAGCCATGTGCATACTGTAAGGAAGGTATTCCCATCGGGTGCGGTCGTTGTGTGTTTCTTCCTTGAGAACTTCGTAAGTCTTGTAACGAACAGTTCCAGGAATATCATCAGCCTGGGTAGGTCCACAAGTAGGGTGAACAAGAACAATACCATTCTCACCAACGAGAGGATCATCCAAAGCACGTGTGAAGAGTTCGTAGTGAGCACGGTGGACGGGGTTTCTGCACTGGAAGGCAACAACATCAACATCATCGGGAAGAGTGTCACGAACTTCCGCAGGTGTCTTACAGGGGAAGTCACGGACAGGAAGGTTAAGACCAGTGACCTTTCCTCCCATGTAATACTTACCACGTTCGGTGGCAACCATGAGTGATCCAGGGTGCTCAATTTCAGAAGTTCCGTAGCACTTTTTGCACTCTACAGCCTTGTTTGGCAAATATTTGTCAGTGAATTCAATTGTGGCGATGTTACGGTCACCATCCTTAAGAAGGACGATGTCACCAGGCTGAAGATCTTCATCATCGGTATCGAATACAACTGGAAGTCCGAAAATAAGACCATCAGGAAGAGCAACATTATCAACAACAGACTCATAAGTAGCTTGATCCATAAATCCAGTCAAAGGAGAGAATCCACCGTTCATAATAAGCTCAACATCACAGAGCTGACGAGGGCTGAGTTGCAACTCCTTAGTGCACTTGGCAACAGCAGCCTCCTTCTCCTCATCAGATTTGAGGATAAGATCCACAAGAGATCCACCGTGGGGTGTTTGCTTGGCAGCCAATTGACTGCATACGATTTAGAGATAAGATATGTGTTTGTGAGCACAATGCAGCGATAAAGCGATGTTGATATTTGATTCAATGCATGCTTATACATCATAGGGAAGCATTTGCATTCATTTGTGTGACTGCTTTTCATAAGTAACACGTTATGCACAAAACTTACGTTTCGATATTGCGGACAGCAACAGGAGCGAAAACATTGGAGGTAGCAACACGAGAAGCTCCGATGGATCTGGAAGGAGCGTTGAATGCAGTGAAGGCAGATGCCGTGGCAGCAATGGAGAGGACAGCAAGGGAGAACTTCATGGTTGTAAAGTATCGAGGAATATGGCAATTTCTGTGGTAGAATTGAAATTGTGAGCCGGCGGAAGCGGATGTCATTGTGAATCTTCCTGATTCCTGGTCTTCCTGCGTGGGAACGTGCCGCCGTCTTGCGGTGCTTTTTCAGCCACATGCCTGTGACGTAGGTCGATGAGCTCATAACCTACGCACACTCGTCAGTGCGGTGATAGATGAAAGATCGCGGATCATGGCGCGCGCGATCTATCGTCTGGAACCCATGCTCGATGGAAATCGACGCCCGCCCACCAACATCCAACTCAGCACCGATACGATAGCTCCGCACATCATTCAATACTACCACTACACAGATAAGTAGCACACCATCTTTACTTCATCATACAACCATATATTTTAAGCAACATGAAGACAGCTTGCCTCATCCTTCCCCTCCTCGCCTCATCTGCATCCGCATTTGTCGCACCAACATACCAAACCGCTCGACGAGCTGCATCTCTCAAAATGGCAATCGACTACAACGATCCAGTTGTAATGGAGGAATTCAACTTGGTCCAAACCATGGAATACGACGACGTTGTCGCAGAACTCGCCGCATCAGGTGTCCGAGCTCCCGCCGATATGGGTGATATGGATGTCAAACTTATGCTCGTTGAGCTCCGAACTGTCATGAACGGAGGAGCCAGTTCGAACGAAGTCAAAACCCCTCCAGCCACATTTGGATCCAAGTTTGAAGAATGCCTATGGACCAAACCCTTCTTTGCCGAAATTTATGAAAGTTGCAAGGCTGTTGGTGATCACAACAAAATGAATGTCGCAGCGGAATACTGTAATGATCCAGAAAATACAATGGCAGCGTATGGACAAGCTTATGCGGAATTCATTGAAGAGATTGAAGCTGCTTTGAATGCCAAGCCGGAGGTTACCAGCCCCACTGTTCAATTCAGTGGCTTCCCTGCCAATATGGGAGAGATGGGATTAAAGATGACCTTGGAGGCACTTGGAGAAGTCGCAGATATGTCTTGCAGCGAGAGTGATGATGGAATTACCTTGTCGGGAGAAGTTACCTTTGGAAGTGTGGATGTTGCCAAGGCTGCCATTGAGCAATATGATGGTATGGACATGGGAATGGGTGACAAGTTGCAAATGATCTCCATATGAGAGAGAGCACTGGAGGCTGAGTACTTCTAGGATATAGGCTTCGTATTTTGTCTTTAGAGAATGGTAGTAGATAATTCGCTCGTAAGAGAGATGATTCCATGACTCTGTGCTATGTATCTTGTGGTGGAGATAGATCCCAATCATACTTTAGGGTTTGCAAGTCGAGATAAGTTGGTGCATTCTCTTCAGCTCCTCACACATCACAGGATTATAAGTATGTTGTAATATTTAACAAACCTGCAAAAGAAAAGGTGAAGATGTTGAGTTGATGTTATGACCTTGTCATCTATTTCAATAGAGGTTTTGATGCTTCAGCTTGCAGTAAAAGTGAGTCCCCTCTTCTTGAATTATTTGTCAAGGACCGAAGGTGGTATGCTGGGCCAGTGCTTGATCGCGCCGCCTGGTTCCCAGCAATTCTGTACTATAACTATTCCGACGTAGATCTCAAAAAATCTTCTTTTTGGATACACATGTTCGTCAATTGAAATCCGAACCCTATCCTATGAATATCCTATCATATCCTCCCCCGATAATACTGCTTGGAATTGCTTAGCTGCGAGTTGCTTGACAACGGCTTGAGTTTCCGGAACTTTGGACGCGAGCAGCAATATTGGATTGTTTTGTTTGTGAATGGGCGAAGAGGTGCAGAATCTGTGTAGAGACAACCATACTCAACCATTGCAGATAGCAGCTATTATTTCACCAACATCGTTTCAAAAGCAGCAGTGAAGAAAATAATATAAACACAACAGCATCATGCGCGTCAAGGGCAACACAAGCAATGGCACAACATCGAAGGTCTCTCACTTCTTGCGTCTGCTAACTCTTTCCTTCTTCGTAGTGGTTCTTATAAAATCGTTTGGATCCGGCTCATGGCACTCCAAAGCAGCAAATCACGAGGAACACAATATTCATAACGAACCAGCGGTGGTGAGCTTGACAGCAAACAAAGATAGTCAAGTGGCCTCGATCAATAATGAAGATGGAAAAGATAGCAACTTCGTTGAATTTGTCTTTTCTAATTTAGATGGGGAGGCTGGCAAAGAAGGCACATTAATCGTACAATTGATGCCGGAATGGGCTCCGCTGGGCGTAGAAAGAATCAAGGAGCTCGTTGCTGCAAAGTTTTACGACGAATGCAGAGCTTTTCGTGTAATCAAAAAATTTATGGCTCAGTTGGGTATCAATGGAGATCCGAAAGTTTCAAAGCTTTGGAGCAGCAAGACGATTAAAGACGATCCAGTAAAGACTTCTAACGCAAGGGGAACAGTAACCTTTGCTATGTCTGGACCGAATACCCGCACAACACAAATCTTTTTCAACATGGTTGACAACAAATATCTAGATGGCCAAGGTTTTGCTCCTTTTGGAAAAGTTGTCAGAGGATTAGAAGAAGTCGTTGATCATATCAATAATGAATATGTGGAGAAGCCCAACCAGGGCAAGATCCAAAACAGGGGCAATGAGTACTTAAAAGAGTTCCCTCGACTCTCTTTCATCAAGACTGCTAGATTTGTTTCATCTGCAGATGTAAAATAGAAGATGCTTATAAAAATTGATGTACATGTTACGTAGTGATTAATGATATTCAATCTATATTGATTTTTGTCCTTCCAAACTTGAAAGAAGACGACCTTCCACTACCAGATGCTGCAAGATCAGCCGTCATGTCTGTTGCAGCATCCTTACCAACGCGAGATAGCCTATGATAGGCACTAGCATCAGCATTGCCAATGAAGAGCCAAGTCAAGCTCGCCAGGCTGCAACCTTGCACTATTGCTGCTCCCCAATGCAAAGCTTGATGGCGTTGGTAGTACGGCAGTGTTTTACAGAACAAAGACACTCCAGGTAGTGATGCAAAGTAGCTTAGGCCGACCAAACCAAACTTCGTTAGAAAAGTCATGAGAGATGGAGGACAACGGCCACTCGATCTTATCATGCCGACACCCGTGATGAAAACCAAGCCGAGGAGGACTCGTAGAAACATTAGCGCCCGACCTGGAGGATGCTCTAACGCATGATAAGTATCAAAGTCGTCGTCGAACGTCCTACCCCATTGTGCTAGACCTGCATGTACCAAAATCAACGATAGCGCGACGAAGCCACCTGTTCCATTTCCACTTGCTCCTCCACTCGATATGAAGTCTATCAACGACCCTGCAGGGTTTCGGACACCCTTCATTAACCTGCTAACTCCAGATTCACTCTTAAAACCATCACCTTTGACATCTGATGGTAGCGTCCACCCACCTCCAATACTGAGCAGGATAAGTGCCACCATACTATCCGAAAGAGCTTCAAAATGCGACGACAAAGCATCCAGCGAGTAACTTCCAACTCCATTCGCAGCAAATACTGATCGATGGATTAGCTCACACAATGACGATGCTGCATTACATGCACATGCCGCAATCACGACAATAATAGCAACATGTACCTCTCCTCCAATCGTTCGTAACAGTTTGAACATAAGCAGCAATGCCAAGGCTCCCGAGAATGCCAGGGTCAGCACCAATAAAAATCCAATACCTGCCTCATCTGCAGGTAAATGATCACCCCCATTCAACACAGTTGCATCAAAAATAATATCCGGCGCTTTGTCATCATGGTTATACCTCTCCAAACTACAATCATCCACTAGGAAATAAAAGTATCTAGATCTATCCTTCCTCTCCTTCCCTTTTGTCAAACGACCATTCGGCGGATTCTCAATTTCAGTCTGTATTCTGGACGTGTAAATCTCTGCCCGATCCGTCTTCTTCTTCCCCGGTCGAGTATCTGGCATCATGCCCTTGTAATCAAACACAATCGGAAGTGATTTTTGTGCCATTTGAATCTTTTGACTGCACAACGTCGAGCGCTTGACGGCTGGCCACTCTTCCTCTGCATAAATGTGCATCTTTAATTCTAATTCATTTTCGTACATCCCATAGGAGGTGAGGAGGACATCGATTTTGCCAGTGGAGGATGGGGAGATGGCAAATTTTACGAGGGTGCTTTCGGTTTGTGCTCCTGAGAGATGCACCTTGCCCGATGACACTTTTGCCTCAGAATATGGGATGAGTATTGACGCTATGGATGCTGCTAGCAGCATCTTTATTATTCGGTTGTAGCTTCGAGAAGAAGTCATTGTTGGGAGGGATACTTTGGGGCCGTCGCCGAGCAACTGTAACTAGTGTTTGGAAGTTTCCACCCTCTCAAAAGCCACCGCAAATTTTCAAAAGTTTTCAAAAGTTTTCGAACGTTTTTGAAAAGTTTTTGTCAAATAAACTGAGTTCTTATAATATATCTAACTTATAGTCATAATCTAAACTGGCGTTCAGATTTGACGGAATGTATCCCACTGCAGAGTCAAACATCTTGTCCACCACATCTTTTCTTGCCGTATGAAGATAGCGCAAATTCTCAGACATTCCATAGAGAGTGATGGCTTGATCATGACTCAGCTTGTTCCGCTTCTTGCTCAGGATGTCATGTTTCAGCGTCTTTGCCTTTCGTTCCACATCAACAGACCCGACAGTTCCAATAGACAACAATGGCTTAGCATCTTGTTGGTACAACTTAGTTCTGGTTCCTGCGGCTGCAGCGGCAGCGGCCCCATCATCGGTGGCGGGGGCAACTTGCTGTAGTTTGTCTCTCTCTACCTGTACACATTTTCGACATGCTTCAAGGGTCATTCCTGATGCACTTAGACCGATAAATTTGTCTTTGATGTCGGTGGAGAGACATAGACATGATACTTCGTCCAAACAAAAGACACTGTGTGCATACTTCTTACACTTACAGCAGAGGCAGAGGTGATTCGTCCCAAGTGGCTTATCCTGTGCTTGGCAAAGAGAGCCGGCGGCACATTCGTGTGTTGGATCCATTTTAATTACTTGTTAGTTAGTGTTGAATGTACTTGGTCTTTGTCTCCGTCATTGTTTTATTGACTTAGTACGATGGGAGATGGGCGGCACTTTCAAAAGTGCACTTCTTTCCCCTTTCCCGCCAAAAACTCATTGAAAACTTCCAAAATTCATAAATGTCGGGGCGCAAACTTTCGTGAAAGTTTCTAAAAGTTTTTATAAGTTTTTGGTCGGAAATTTCTGGGCAAAAAACTTCCAAACACTAACTGTAACGTTTAATGTGACCATTATTTTGACCATTGTCGGACACAGTGCTTTTGGGTTTTGGATCTCGATCGGCTCGGCCGGATCTATCTCGGATCTATTCTTCGTAATGGGAGTCCTCTTAGAAGGAAAATTCTAGTGTGCCCGACGACCGACGATGAAAAAATAAAAAATGGTACTTTCACGCCCTCACTGAGGGTATCATTAGGTATCATTACTACTTCTACTCTTCTATGATTTCCCTTGCTTGATATTGATATGACACCGGGAAAGAGGAGCTATGGAGCTATCAGAGGTTGCCTACGAGGCGGAGATTCTTTATCGAGACCTTGCCAAAACGGATACTTTTCCATATGACTACGAAGAGTGGCTTGGCGTTATCCAATCTGATGTCGACAGTCTCCCCTACGATCAGTTGCTTCGTCTACGAAGAATAAATGATAGACACACTTTCCTGCTCCACTTTGCACTGGCAAAGCAAAATAATGCTGGAATCATTGAGATATTACTGAAAGCGTATCCCGAAGAAGCCTGGACTGAGAATTCCATAGGACGTCTTCCATTGCACGTGGCATGTGCAAAGAGAGCTTCAATTGCGGTAGTTGAACTCTTGGTTGACGCATATCCTTACGCAGTGGAAGCACTTGATGATAATTTGCAGGTGCCATCTTCTTTGACCAATAATGATAAAATCTTGAATGTGCTTAAACGAACTGAGGACAAGTTGGCCCAAGCCAAGTTGCGTAAGGTGGAAAGTGGAAATGTCCGAACAATGTCATAAAACACAAGCCTTCTTCTTGTTATAACCGAAATATAGAATCTATAAGACAAGGAGACAAATCCAGAATCATGCACAAATAATGGTCGTAGCTAGAGAGAAGTTTATAGATGAAGTTGTTAAAAGATAATCGATAGATAAAATGCTGGTTTATTTCAGACCACCAAATTGATCTCTGGCTCTTCCCAAATGATCTGCTCATGATGGTACAATACATAGCAGCAGACGTCTCAAACCCATCCCCGCAGCAGCAAATCGTTGTTATGGATCTCGACGGATCTTTTCTTCACAATGGGAGTCCTCTTCAGAAGGGATAGAGCAAAGCGCAAAGCTAGCGCAAAGCAAGCAAAGTGCGAAGGAGCAAGCTACAACTCGGACTTCGCCGAGCTACAACATGGAGACATAACAAAGCGACGATGAAGATTGTATCAGCCCTCCTCCTGCTTGCCGCTGGGCTCGCAAAAGCAAATGATGATGGTAAGATTATTATGCATACTGAATTAAATGAATTGGTGTGGGACAGCAGTCATTCAGTGCCAGACATCTTGTCTGCCGCCACGACAATGTTGTTCTGTGGCTTCACTACAATGTTACTATTGATGCTAATGTCTGCTCTTACTCACTTAATTCAATCCTTATTTCATTACCTCTCTCATGATTCTACAATAATAATGACGAATAGTAAAACAAGTAACATGCGGCTCCGCAATTAAACTCACTCACGTGGAATCCGGTGGCATTTATTACCTCATGTCCGATGAGCGTACACTAAACACGGGAAGCGGACAACAATTGGTAACTGCAGTAAAGAATAACAAAACCCCCAATGGTTTATGGCAGGTGAGGGAAGCTCATGGGGAGAGCACTTGTGAGGTTGGAACTCCCGTCAAATGTGGACAAATGATAAGGTTGACACATGTTACCACAAACAACAATTTGCACACTCATGGAATAAAGAGTCCATTGAGTAATCAACATGAGGTGACTGGATTTGGTAACGGTGAAGGTAATGGAGATAGAGGGGATAACTGGAAGGTAGTCTGTGATGCTGGCGGGTACTTCAGCTCACCTTCCGTATACTGGGAGCGCAGCAAACCGATGATGTTACAGAGCGAAACGACAGGAAGATTTCTTGGATCTAGTTCGTCGGTTCAGTTCACGCAACAGAATTGTGGACGGAACTGCCCAATTATGAACCATCAAGAAGTATTTGCTAGAGGTACTAATGATCAGTACACTCAATGGAAGGTCGAGTTGGGCGTCCATTTGTACAAATAACAACATCAGCGTAGAATTGGAACAGCAGCAAGTTTCTCTCTCTTGCATCTTCAGTTTACACTTCTTCTTAAAGTAGTTACGAATTGTAATGCTTTGTCCTCCACTTACGGATGTATGCATGTACCATTTCTGACTTTCCAAAGTGAACGTAGAGCTTGTTTGTATGTGCATTCCCCCACGCAAGTGCGTCCAGATCCGAAGCATACTGACCAACAGCAGCAAATTCTGAAGAATCTCGACACTGATGAGCCCAAACTTCATCCATTACTACCCGTCGTGTTTCTCTATCCCAAAGCAGGATTTGATCAGTCACATTTGAAGGAACCAATTGGTGATCACCATTCCGTAGCATCGGGTGAGCGTGGACGTGCAAGAATCGTAGTATTTGATCAGCTTTCACCCCAAGACGAAATGCACTTCGAATGGAGTCTCGAGTGATGTGGAAGAATATAACGTTTGGAAGTCGACGATATGACTCAACATCGCAAAACAGAGCTAGTGTCGATATGTGTAGCTTGGATGTTGTGTAGGCGACAACTTGAAAATTCGTCTGAACCACAACTGCTAAATGAGATCGAGAGGGAACTGGTGCCGAAAGTGAATCTTCAAGTGAGCGTGTCGCTACCACACTCTGTCCGAGTGTATCAGCTTGTCTGCTTCCCTCTTTTTCATTGGAAGCAACGAGATTGACTGCCACCCTTGTTGGATAGAAAGCCTTTTTCCCAGCCACCCGGCAAACAAAGAGGAGCCCAAATCGAGCGAAGTCCTTCATTAAAATCCGTGCTGACTTGGAACCCAAAACGCTATTGAAGTACCCCTCTCCTACGCGGCAGCTCCCCAAGCAAATCAAGAACGATAATGCTTCCATTCGTATAGCATCCTTCATATTGTGATGTGCCATTGAATTCAAATACTGCAACACGAATTGCCAAACTTGAGCATTGGTATCTCGTAGCATGAACTCATAGCCTTTGGATGTGATAACTAACGGGGCATCTGCTCCACCATTATAGTCTGGATCTTCTTGCATAAGTCCAATACGAGTAAGGAAATGAACCATTACTTCGGGAGGTTCCTCAATACCACTCTTACCTCCTCGCCCTGCCTCATCTGACCCAACAAGGAAATGCAATACAGAATCCCAAGATGATTGAGTGTATAATTCTAATTCATATGGAGCAGGAGGATCTCTGCTCTCCTTCTCACCACCATCACTCTTGGCATCGCCTCTACTCTTTTTAAATTCATCAATTTGCTCTTTCGATATTGTTGGCCATGGAGATGATGACATTGTGGATAGATGAAGTCTCATGGCTCCCTTAAATTCAGGTGTGAGACATGCGATCTTCGCCATCAACTTGGCTCTCTTTTCGGAATCATTTGCTTCATCATCTATGTCATCATTTCCCTGTCCAGGACGATTTGCTAACCCAAGAGGTTCCAATATTCCCATAGATTCTAATCTCCGCAGTGCCAGCAAAGCATCGCGTTGGCCGTGGCGGTGGATCCACCCCTCAACGATGCTCCCCACCTTGAATTTACCACCGCATGCCACTAAACGCAGTGCACATTGGCGAGCAATATCTGTTAACGAAGACGAGCGTAACACTGCTGCTGCTACTGTCGGTCCACCGGGTGGAGGTAGCTTGTAGATTGACCGTAACGTTCCTGGGGGGAGACGCTCTAAATATTCAAAAAGAGAGGTTGATTTTGAAAGCAACTCCTCTAATGGATCGATTTTTGTTGATTCTGATGCTGCTGCCTTCGTCGCAGCTGTGGCAGCTGAAGAAGCCGATGATTCGGCCGACGACCTACCCACTTTTGAGGCAGTGGAGGACGCTTCGCCCGCCCTCCTTCGTTTCGGTGGCATTATTAAACACTATACAACATACAACAATAAACAATAACCATCGAAAATAGAAGCGGCTGTAGCTGAGAGAGCGTCGATCCGCGATCAATCAATATCGTAAATCGCGATCGGATCAATCACGCTGAGTCGTGAACCCATCCCGCCCACGTTTTTTATTATCCGCTCATATCGTCACGCATCGTCACGCGATCATACATCAGCATCACGCTGACAAAAAAACACTGTCTGTGAGGAGAGAGCGAAGTCCAGACGGGGAGGCTTACACCTTATGCTCTCTAGAGTATTGCTGTAACACGCAAGAGAGCTCAAGCACACACTACAATACAGCCTTCAAAATATTAAATGCTTGCCCTTGACTGCATAAAGCTGAAAAATGGAGAATGCTTCAGCACTGTCAAGAAAGGCTACCGAGTGCTGTAATACAGAAGCTGGGTTGAATTGAGCGAACCTATGCGCACGCAAACACAGGCATAAAAAGATAATGGCTGCAAGCTTCGAAACATTACTAATCAAGAGAGTCGGGAAAACTTATTGTTCAAGCTAAAGATGCGCAAGTGAAGGAGCTCAAAATTAATTTGCGTATATTTGATATGTCTTGATACTCCACTTCATCAGCAATCACAGCATTCTCTTTTCTTACATCTCCAATGCACTGAAAGCCATGACAACAGTCGATCGGATGAAGTCGCTTGAGATAATAATTTCATCTAATTCATCAGTTGACGGCATACCACGCTCAGAAATTGCTCCGCCTGCAAGACTAGCCCAGAATGCTGCTCCAACGACCAAGAATGCAATTGGGAACGTAATACTAGGCTTCAAATACCAAGGTGCTTCTTGTCCAGTCTCTCCCTCGAACAACCCGAAGAAGTATGAGTTCTTGAGTTTATCAACAACCCATTCAATTCCCTCCTTTTCCGCAGGTGCGTTCATTGCCTTTTGTTTCATTTTTTGTTCGTAGGCAGCAGCAATAGCTCCAGGAGTACGTGGTCTACTGATTGGTCCATCCATTCCCAACGCTCCCATATCTCCAGGATCAGCCGATAAACCAACATTCTCTTCAATATCCAACACCTCCAAATCAACCTCTAACTGTGCGTTTGGTGGCACAAATGGTGGAACTCCTGCCTCTCCATAACCATATTTTGGATCAGATATGCGAACCGTCGCACGTTCGCCCTCCTTCATACTACGGATGGCTACATCAAATCCAGGGATCATTATCCCATCTCCAGCTACGAATCTCTGTCTATCAGATCGAGAAAATGCAGTGTTTGATCCAACAGCATTACACACATATTTCACTACAACGTTATCACCAGGCCGTACGGAACGGCCGATTCCTTGTTGTGTTACAGTTTTCGATATTCCTTCGGGAAAGACTTGCTCTGCGGTGGAACAAAGCCCCGTGCTAAATGGACGAGGAGCGCTTTGAGCTGGCCGTGAGAATGCATCGGCCAGGCACAGTGTGATTAACGTTGTTAGGAGACGGATCATCATGGTTGTTTTGTTCTTGTGAGGTGGAACAGAAGCGATGTTGAGGAGTTATTTGAGGAGGGGGTCCTTAGATTTTGGGACTCCTTCAACTTGTGAGTGCATCAACACCAAACTGGCTGGGCGAGAAGACGATGAGTTCTGAATTCGTTGATATCTAATCTATCTTCAGTCAACAGTACTCCTACTCTCTAGCGTTACAATATTTAGCAAATAATTACATATAATCACCAACCAGGTGACCCTTTCACAACATCATTCAATGCATCTTTCAGCCCAAACTTTTCATCCAAAATTGGGCGAACATCATCACTGTCTTCTAGCTCATACAGTAGCTCCATCACAGCTTCCAACGTATCATCTTTCGGATCATCATAAAATGATGAAACCAGAATTCCATTGGAGGGATTTGGTAGAAAGCTCAATGGATTGTTGTCTACTAATACAACACGACGCTCATCACACTCCAAGCAATCGTTTTCATAACAATACTCCTCGTCATCTTGGTCTTCTGAATTGATTAGGACCTTGCGTTCCCTTAGCACATGGCACAAGTCCTTTGCATATACACCTAAATCAGGACTATACATGCATGTATCTCGGTAAAATCTTCCTCGAAACATTTCACCATGTGGGTCAAGCACATCCAGCACAGGACTTGCATACACTTCCATGGCAGCCGTGAATATGTACGTCTCATACCGACTTGTAATTTCTTTCAAGAAGACATCCAGATTTGGTCTCTTGTTGACATTGACAAGATCACCATCAGGCAAATTTATGCGAAATGATTCGCACGTACTCAGTATGATGGATTCAACCTCCTCATTATCATAGCCTTGTTGGAACGAAGACGAGGAAGATGCAGGCCGATCCTCAACTTGTCTGTACTTGTCAACTAATTGATCGGATAGGAATTGCGAGTGTATTAAGCATTCATCCATGTCAAGGACTACTACAAGGTCAGATGAATACTGCCCTCCTCCATTTTGCTGTTTGTCACTTTCATCGTGTTCGCATGTGCTTTGATGAAGACGACTGTTCCCATTCAATCCATTTGTTCCATTACCATAGCTGCGGCTAGTGCGGAGTACACGTTGCTCAAATGCATTGGATATGAAACCATTCTCCTTGTTCTTCATGTCGCTCCCATTCAGTTTGGCCGCAGTGGAGCTTTTCGCGGCAAGGCCATCCAATCCATTTCTTCGTCTAGGCGGCAGCTGCCCTCCCAACACGAGAGATGCCCTCGGTGCAGGCCTTCTGCCCCCCGTGACACCAATCAAACTGCTGGGTGTTCCATTAATCTTTTTACGTCCCCATTTATCAAGATCGTTCTGATAGTGATTGGGCCCGATATGACCCAAACGTCGCCTCCGAAGACCTCGTAGGGACAACAACGCAGCCGCCTGCACAGCTGGTTTTGTAGCCATGAGCGGTGCGGTCAAGAGTTCTGTAGAGTAGAGGTTGTTCGATGGAATGCAAGCAGCTCTGTAGGAGTAACACTGTTCCGTCATGGACGTCAGAACATTAAAAGTCAAACATACCGCGATCCCATTGTATGCTGTATCTTCGACTGCATCAAGGCAGTACTTAGAAGCCTGCTGGAGCTCGGAACCTTTTGGTTTGAAGTGCCTGCAGTATATAGCGCAGTGGCAGTGCATTTTCGCTTTGAAGATGGAAGATGGCGATGAGCGAAAGCAAAGGGGCCGGAGCCTGCTTCCAACTTGCGGGCGGTGCTGGGGGGCATGCCCTCGCTCACGCGAAGAACTGCCCATGTTCGATGTTATGACGTCAATACTTCCTCCCTCTCTCCGCTCGCTTTCATTCACTCTATCTGCCACTTAGAAGTCTTCAGTATTGTAGCGCTCTTGACAATGAATGCCATAACTCGACAACTACCGAAGCTCTCAGCAGCCAGCAATAAACTTAGCCGGTGTGCCTTCGCTAGCCGCAGCGTTCACATTGAAAAGAAAATTGAAGAACTTGGCATAGAACTTCCAGCAGCACCGGCTCCAAAGGCAAACTACAACATCACTTGCAGGGTGCCTGGTGAAAACACACTTTATGTATCTGGACATCTTCCAATTAAGGCTGATGGGACTTTAATCACAGGCGCATTAAATCCAGAGGGAGGGGGATTGACGGTCGAGGAAGGCTACGAAGCTGCAAGACATTGTGGACTGAATATTATTTCAACTCTCAAAAATCATCTCGGTGATCTTGACAAAGTCGAGCAAGTTGTGAAGGTTTTTGGCATCGTCAACTCATCCACTGATTTCAAGCACCAGCACCTTGTCATGGATGGTTGCTCGGATGTTATCATGGAAGTATTTGATAAGCCAATTGGATATCATGCACGATCAGCAATCGGGGTGAATACTCTACCTCTGGATGCATCAGTAGAAGTGGAAGCAATCGTAAAAATCAAGTCGTAAACTATTTCAATAAAGTGTTCATAAGCATGCGTGCAGACAAGCCGAAGCTAATAAAAAGTTGTATAGGATAGCAGAGGTGAACGCTATGAAACGAATCTACAGGAGATTTCAGCTAAAATTTAACAAAATCAACCCTTTCGTTCACATACAAATTCACTGCACTATTTACACATTAAACTACATCTACTGCTGCTTCAGGAATGGGTGCATAAGCATGAACGCGTCTAATACTGACAAACATTGAATAGAAGCCGGCAAAAGCCGCAGAACACAGGACAACTGCAAGTGCACTCCTCCAATAATACAGAAAACTCAGATTTTGCCAATCGCTGGGTAAACGCATTGACAGAAATGGTGCTCCGAACCTTGCATCAACATGAGATGTAAATTTCAAATATTGCGTCCAAACTGTCGTTTCAGCTGGCTGGAGGTATAGAAGAAGCATTGGTTCTGGTGACAGCGTCCCTCTCTCGGCATATACGTTGTATTTATATATGAATGGATTTCGGTTCTGGCTTTGCAGTTCGGGAATGCGTTCATTGACCGACAAGCCGTTTGGAGCATGTATGGTAAACGATCCATCTGTCCAGATGATTCTCTGTCCATCAAGAAATTCAGCCTTCAGCTTTACACCCTCTGGGATGGTTTTGGTCATTTTCATTGAGATTGATCCGTCTCTTGCCATCGTTACATTTGCATAAGTGTTCAAGTCTTCCGCCCACACGCCCAAACCAGGCTGATCAAAGAGAGGAGCAGACTCCCACACACCGTATTCGCTCAATCCAAGATCAATGCCGTAACCAGGGCCGACAGGATCGTTATCACCAGTGAAAAAATGATGAGAATACCAGGGTGTACTGAACTGTTTCTTCCCCGAGTTTGACAAAACCGTTCTCACTGACATGATATCGCCCTCCAAGCGTATTGTTTTTTGAATCCTATAGCCAAGATCGCCGAGTGACTCCTCGTGTACAAGACTGACTTCATTAGAACTACGAGAGGGAAGAGTTGACCACTTTGGTTGCCGATAGAACTTGTAAGGGCTATTGAATTTGTAGTTATCACTTGAGTGACAATCTGGACAAGAGCCTTTTATAAGCGCCCCAACTCCGATTTTCAAGAACGGCTCTCCATTCTTGGCACTCTCGTATCCCAGTACACCATTAGTAATATCACCCTTGCCTGCACATGTAGGTCCATCATCGCCACAGCCAAACTCCGATGCCAATCCCAGTCCACTTTCTGGCCACGAAGGGTCGTGAGGGGTTCGCCACATACCTCTTCCATATATTGTTTTATGTCCAAAGACAACATCCCCGATCATACTGCCGTGTTCAAAGCGAGAACCTACGTAGTATTGGCTATCTCCAGATCCATCCTTATGCGGCAAAAACACCCTTGCCGACATGATAGGAGACTGGAGGGTTACATTGACGTAGGATTCGCTTGCCGACACATTACGTGCCACAAATAAAAATACTATGCCAGCGACAAGGTGAAAGTACATTGCCATCCCCATCTTAGAAATATTATGGAACTGCTGGCCGCAACCTTTTTGAGTATTTTGTTGTCGATGCACCCTTCTTGCGAGGAAGTGGGCAGCAGGTCGCTCTCGAGAGGTTGTTTTTCGTCCTTTCATTTTTTGTCTTTGAAGGTGCACTTCGGCAGAAAGAATCTTTTTTTGTATCCTTGAGGGCTGAGCGGTACTCCTCCACTTTTTCGAGGTTCAGGCCAACCCCAACTTCATGGAACTACGACCCTTTGACCTGTGAGGGTAAAAGATTTTGTTGTGCTTGGGATATTGGGGGTATAAATTCAAGCTTCTCTATCGATAATAGCTCTAGAAGAGTGCATGCAAAAACACACCCATTTGAATTTATTAAGGAAAGAGAAAGAAAGAGGAAGTAGTACACACATGGGTACACTTATTATGCTCATTGTGTTCGGGGGACCTCCATCTCAACCGTGACGCGTACGCTTATTTGGCTGGATATCGCGGAAGAAGATCTGCCTTGTGTGTGTTTACTATATACTTGGGGCGCGCGCGCGGAGCCCAAAGCAGAGACACTGGCTGCGCGTTGAAGGTGGTTTTGGGTTCGGTTCGCGTTGATATTGAAGAGAATCACAGCAACTTGAACAATACTCAATACTTCGATTATTTTCTACAAACTAACAGCTAAACCCAAACGTCTAGGCGTGCCAATCGACATGGAGGTTGCATGCCGATCCCAAAAGATCGAATGAGAGGAACGATCGAGATCTGCGCCCTCCATTATCGTCCGTCCGTCACAAGTCTCGAAGAATTGCTGCTTAATAATCTTGATAATGGGCCAATGCTGTTGTTCTCCTTGCAGGCGGCTCTTGCCGTCATCAATTATACATAGAATTCTCCGGAAGTGTTGCCGCCATTTCTGTCTCCGAACCTTGTATCAACAGGGGATGTAAATTTCAAATATTGCGTCCAAACTGTCGTTTCATCTGGCTGGAGGTATAGAAGAAGCATTGGTTCTGGTGACAGCGTCCCTCTCTCGGCATATACGTTGTATTTATATATGGATGGATTTCGGTTCTGGCTCTGCAGTTCGGGAATGCGTTCATTGACCGACAAGCCGTTTGAGCGTGTAAGGTAAAGGATCCATCTGTCCAGGTGATTCTCTGTTTATCAAGAAATTCAGCCTTCAGCTTTACACCTTCTGGGATGGTTTTGGTCATTTTCATTGAGATTGATCCGTCTCTTGCCATCGTTACATTTGCATAAGTGTTCAAGTCTTCCGCCCACACGCCCAAATGATCAAATCGTCAAATTTCCGCCCCAACTCGCAGTCATTGGTCTATTGGGGTCATGTCGTGCCATTCGTATCATTGGTTTCATCATTGTCGCCGATGGTGGTGGTCGTATATGGGGTCGGATGGGTCTTCTCTTCCAGGGGCCAAAATCGGCTAAGTGGATTTGGCGCGCCGGCTCTTTCACCCTCCATCGCAAAGAAAAAATACATACATAAAGGCCGTGCATCCCGCCAAAATCTTCACTTTTTGCACCCGGAGCCTTTTTTCAATTTTTTTTGTTAGTGAAATGTGAAATGCTCTAGCTTTGGGCCACAATGGCCAAAATTATATTTCGGAGAGTTGCCCAACATGCTTTTCCAGTATCACCATCCTTTTGTCGACCATAATGGGGGTTCTATAAATGTGTTGACTGGCCGATAATTCCAATGCTCCGCTGAGAAATGCATGTGAGAGTCCACTGCATTTTTGCTAGACAAATTTGGCAGACCATCAGCCATCAAAGCTAGTACCAAGCTAGAGAGCACCTTCAAATGCATATCTCGACGAAAATATACGGCTTCACCACCTGCCCCTCAGTATATATACTCACATAATAGTCACCTAAAGGATAGTATCTCGGGACAAGCATGTAAACCACTTCCCTGAAACTTAATTTTGGCCACCATGGCCCAAAGCTAGAGCATTTCACTAACAAAAAAATTGCGGGAAAGGCTCCGGGTGCAAAAAATCGACCTGCACGGCCTTTATCATCAAAATCCACCATGTTCGGTGTGTAGTTTCACCATGTTACACATTTCCTCACAAGCCGAGTGTCTATGGACAGCCCATGATCGCAGCCATAATCATAGCGCCGTTTCTCAATGATCATATAGCGCCAGGTACATGTATGTAATTCCTACATACGTGAGGTGGCCCTTTCTCACACAACGCTCGCACATTTCTCACTTTTGTCAAATGCCCCGCATGAAACTTTATACCACCATCATTCCACCCGTCTTACATTCCTCTCCGGCACATAAACGGCACTCCTACATATGAAATGGGACTTCACTACCATTAGCGGTACTCGAATAGCGGAAGCGGCAATCCACGATACGTTTCGTCCTTATCATCCTTTCTCTTATTGAAGTTTGTCTCAGGTACTTATGAAAGATACGTTACCCGTCACCAAAGTTTGCGTAGTACCAGTACGATAAGTAGGATTGAAGCAGCAGGTAGAGGTAAGAGATAACCCATAGTCTTGCTAACACGGTACTGATTAGTCTCGCTAACGGTACTGATACTATCTGCGAACACAGTTTTCAATTGCTGGGCATATGTGTGTGTTGTGAGTTGATGATGCGTGGCGGGCAAAAAAAAATTTGAGCGTTGAAGCGGTTAAGTGCGAGCGTTGTGTGAGAAAGGGCCACTTTACGTATGTAGGAATTGCATACATGTACCTGGCGCTATATGATTATTGAGAAACGGCGCTATATGATTATGGCTGCCAGCCCATGATCTATATTCGACGGGTGCTGGCACTATTTCACTTGATATCAGTCGTCGTGGTCGTAATGCCGCTTCAAGTACGGACATCTTGCACATTTCGTAAAAATCACCGATCTTTGATGGGGCAACGTATCATGTTCCTAACGTCCCCACAGACCGATTGATGGCCCATTGGATAGTTCAAAGACTATATAATCAAGGATCATTGCCATATTTTGGGCATTAATTGACCGTCAAAGTCGGAAAGCCGCTGATATGTGGACATGAAATTATTGATCTGGGAATGATATTATTACTCTATGAAAAACAATACACGGCTTGATTGGTAGTAGACGAGGAGAAGATACTACAGCAACTCAAACACATCAATACTATGCATTACATCTAAAACTACATCTTCAAAATCAACACTTGCATGAGGTCTAGTCATCATCCTCTTCATCATCAATGCAATACATGAAGTCACCCTCGCAATACGACGTCGTCTTCACTGTATAATCAAGACGTTCAAAATTTCTTCCGTATTGCTGTTCAGTCTCTTTATTGGCGAATTCTTTCATTAAAGTGTGCATGGCTTGCATCTTGCTGGCTTGTTCCGTAGCTACCGTCTCCAAATGCTCAGACTCATCGACTTTGATAAACTCAAGCAAATAATCTTCAGTTGAACTGTCTTTAAGCTCTTCTGCTCGACTTGGGTACTGATGTCATCCTCAATCTTCTTCTCGGCAATCTGCTGGACATGGCGGAGAAACAAAAACACATTAGCTGCTTTTGTAGTGCCTGTATCCAACAAAGCTTTCTTGGTCTTATCCTTCATGTCGGGACAGAGTGCATGGAAAGCCGGTAGGACGCGTTCGATTTCATTGTGGAACTGAGCTTTTTTGATACCTCTCCAGTACGTTTTGAACGATAGCTGCTTGAGCTTCGCGTACTGCTCGGTTTGGTCTCTACTGTTCCAAGAGGTGTCGTGGTCGGTGCGAAGAATTAGCGCCTGCAGTTTCTGATCTTCCAACTTTTGCAGAGTAAATCCCTTCTTAACTCTCTTCCTTGCAACTTGCTTCGCATGGGCAAGTTTCTGCTCTTTGAGTAGTTTGAGAGTGCAATCAGTACCACGCTCTTTGATTCGACTGATGCTGTTATCCTTCCGGACTTGTAGAGGGATACGAGACAGCTTTTCTTGAGTGTATCCAGACGCACGGCTTTTCAATTGTTGACCGAGCTCAACCAGCAGATACTTCTTATCATTGTGTTTCGGTGCTACCTTTCTTCGCTTGGTAGTGGAAGTGGATGACTTATTATTGGTGTTGTAGAAACTCATCTCGCGACGGGCACGTCGGTCTTCGTACACTGGGCCCATGATGTAATTGTTCCTGGCGGTGGCACTCTCAGTAGAAGCCTGGGAATTATATGCATTTCGCTCGACACAATGCATTTGCTCTGCAATCCTTGTATTAGATGGAAACAACGCAAACTGCGCATGTAGCTCATCAAATAGGCGAGGGTACTCTTTGCGAAAAGCATTGCAGGGACGTCGATGGAGGAAATATGAAGCCAATGCGCGATTGATGATTGTGATGAAACGATGGGGTGAGTTTGACCGTTATTACGAGCGAGGCTACGAATGCTCTGACGTCGCCACCTTATAATATCTGTCTATAGGGCTGTTGTGAAGGGTATAGCACGTCGAACGGAGTGATTTGGCCGATTGGTTGCTGAGAACGACCGTTCCCAATGCCATCGGCATGATGGAGGCCGAATTGTGTCATTTTATTTTGTTGTCGATGCACCCTTCTTGCGAGGAAGTGGGCAGCAGGTCGCTCTCGAGAGGTTGTTTTTCGTCCTTTCATTTTTTGTCTTTAAAGGTGCCGGCAGAAAGAATCTTTTTTTGTATCCTTGAGGGCTGAGCGGTACTCCTCCACTTTTTCGAGGTTCAGGCCAGCCCCAACTTCATGGAACTATGTAAGTCTGACCCTTTGACCTGTGAGGGTAAGAAGATTTTGTTGTGCTTGGGATATTGGGGGTATAAATTCAAGCTTCTCTATCGATAATAGCTCTAGAAGAGTGCATGCAAAAACACACCCATTTGAATTTATTAAGGAAAGAGAAAGAAAGAGGAAGTAGTACACACATGGGTACACTTATTATGCTCATTGTGTTCGGGGGACCTCCATCTCAACCGTGACGCGTACGCTTATTTGGCTGGATATCGCGGAAGAAGATCTGCCTTGTGTGTGTTTACTATATATACTTGGGGCGCGCGCGCGGAGCCCAAAGCAGAGACAATGGCTGCGCGTTTGAGTTTTGAGGAGCAATCTTTGCAAAAGATTGGATTAGCGCTGGGAAGGCAGCAGCAGATGGCGGAAGATTACTTATCGGCAGATGGCAGATAACGCGCTTCAATCTTTTGCAATTGCGAGCAGGTGAGAAGTGAGCAAGAAAGTGGAGCGAGGAAAGTGGACAAGAGAGTGTTCGAGAAAGTAGGCTAACCTACTATAGCGATACAATACGCGAGAGGCAAAGGCGAGAGTAGACCCCAAGCTAGCTGCGGGTCTACGTCTCCCTATGAGATTTGGGTTCGGTTCGCGTTGATATTGAAGAGAATCACAGCAACTTTCACTTGAACAATACTCAATACTTAAAACTTTACGATTGGTCTCGAAGAATTGCTGCTTAATAATCTTTGGTAATGGGCCAATGTTGTTGTTCTCCTTGCAGGCGGCTCTTGCCGTCATCAATAATAGAATTCTCCGGAAGTGTTGCCGCCATTTCTGTCTCCGAACCTTGTATCAACAGGGGATGTAAATTTCAAATATTGCGTCCAAACTGTCGTTTCATCTGGCTGGAGGTATAGTAGAAAAATTGGTTCTGGTGACAGCGTCCCTCTCTCGGCATATACGTTGTATTTATATATGGATATGGATGGATTTCGGTTCTGGCTCTGCAGTTCGGGAATGCGTTCATTGACCGACAAGCCGTTTGGAGCGTGTAAGGTGAAGGATCCATCTGTCCAGGTGATTCTCTGTTTATCAAGAAATTCAGCCTTCAGCTTTACACCCTCTGGGATGGTTTTGGTCATTTTCATTGAGATTGATCCGTCTCTTGCCATCGTTACATTTGCATAAGTGTTCAAGTCTTCCGCCCACACGCCCAAACCAGGCTGATCAAAGAGAGGAGCAGACCCGTCTTTGCTCAATCCAAGATCAATGCCGTAACCAGGGCCGACAGGATCGTTATCACCAGTGAAAAAATGATGAGAATACCAGGGTGTACTGAACTGTTTCTTCCCCGAGTTTGACAAAACCGTTCTCACTGACATGATATCGCCCTCCAAGCGTATTGTTTTTTGAATCCTATAGAGCCAAGATCGCCGAGTGACTCCTCGTGTACAAGACTGACTTCATTAGAACTACGAGAGGGAAGAAGTGAGCAAGAAAGTGGAGCGAGGAAAGTGGACAAGAGAGTGTTCGAGAAAGTAGGCTAACCTACTAGAGCGATACGCGAGAGGCAAAGGCGAGAATAGTAGAGTTTGGTCACGAGGTGTGAGTACTCACGTGAGTCACGTGATCCGTGAAGTCTACTCACGCGACCCTTCATCACGTGAAGACCCGTGAGGACCCATAACCTATTGAAATTGACTCTCCTCACCACGTGCGTACATAAAGACTTTAAGACCCTCCCTCAGGCAAGATGCAAGATTTCAGATCAAAAAACATGATGTAAATCGGCCTCTTGCTCGCCTCCGATGGCTTCCATTGACCCTATCCGCCGTGGCCATGACTGTGGCTTGTATCTTTGATAACTTTGACAGCGGGTTGGTTGATACCAGCCATGATGACCTTGGAAATATCGACATGCTGAACAAGAAGTGTCACTCTGAACTGCAATCCTTTTTTCATGCAGTTAATTCTTTGCCTATCAAGAATTCTGACGGAGATTTCAACGACCCATTGGCGTGGTGGAGTGTGAATGAGCACAGGTTTCCAACAGTTGCCAACTTGGCTCGAGCTTTCCTTGCCATTCCTGCCAACTCCGCACCATCAGGAGCGCGTCAGGAGCCGTGCATCTCAAGTACTATCCATCAGGAGGGCCAGAATGGATCCACAACTTGCTGCACGAATTATGTACACTCGTGAAAATGACCGCCTTCTCCACATGTATTATGAACAGTTGATTGGATTGTCGCTCTAGAGAGAGGATGCCTACCTTCCTCCATTGAAGGATGACGACATGGATATTGGCCAACATGACCACTTGTTGATCTTTTGAGTGCATTGAATTGAATGAATGGGGTAGTAGTGTGAGTTGCTGGGGGGCTCTCGGTCATGCAGAGCATTGTAAAGGGTATATCTAACGCTAATTGGCCTATTAAACTTATAACAAAGCAATTTCCATTTTTTGGTTCCATTTGCACCCGTGCTGAAAAATTTCCTTGTCCCAACTTTTGGCCCGTGATGGAACGTGACCAAACTCTAGAGAATAGACCCCAAGCTAGCTGCGGGTTCGGTTCGCGTTGATATTGAAGAGAATCACAGCAACTTTCACTTGAACAATACTCAATAATACTTAAAACTTTACGATTGGACTCGAAGAATTGCTGCTTAATAATCTTTGGTAATGGGCCAATGTTGTTGTTCTCCTTGCAGGCGGCTTTTGCCATCATCGATGATAGAATTTCTCCGGAAGTGTTGCCGCGGACGCAATTAATAATGAAGAGTCTTTATTGGAGAATAACATCCCGCAAGTTCATTCGATCAATCCTGAGATGTCAGCGCCTACCATACGAGTTGCGAATGATCTCGGAAATGAGGTGGCAGGATATGGTTTAGCACTGACCGATGTAAGTGTGGAACAGGATTCATGTTATTGGGAATGGCGTGTTAGGACAGGTGACAATCCAACCGCCACTGTTATGGTGGGCGTGTCGAACAGGAGAAACTCCAAATTTTATGAAATATTAGCATCTTCATCGGTACCTCCAGAACAGCACGGTACGAAATTTATGTGCACAGCTGCTGATCTGAAAGATGGGGATGTGATTGGGATTGTTGTACAGCAGTCAGAACTGCCCATGATACAGCTATGGGTGAATGGAGAACTGGAAGATGGTTTACAAGTAACAAGGTTTCGAGGGACAGTTTATCCTTCCATATATCTGCCTCAGCAGGGATCCAATAATGTATCTGCATCGTTTCTATACAGAGAAGAGCAATTCGTCCATGGCCCTCCTGGTCCACAGTTCCATCCTCTTATTGCAGGACGCAGTTTAGTGTGACACTCAAATTGTGTTGGCCTCTATAGAATTGGAAACGCAATGGCAATAAAATACGCATCTAGATTATCGTAAGTTTGGGTGACGATCAAAGGGAAATGTATCCTTGAAACATCTATCGAATGCTGCATCAACGTATTCCGCCGCCTTTTCGGCACAATTAGGATTTGCCTTTACAGATCGAATCGCTCGACGTTTGACACATTCAGCGCCATGTCCGACAAAGTTTGTGCCCATTCTTCCTCTCCTATGTTGGATTAGAACGCGAGTTAGAATTGAAGGAGGTTGAATAAATTAGATCAATAAAAAAGTACAATAGAAATAGCTTGCACATCACATCAGTGAATCATAACAACACTACTTACTGCAGCTCACGGACCCAGTGACATTCTCCATGCTAGATTCTCTGCACGAATCTCAGTGCAAGCCATATGAATACAATTATTGATCGGGTCCATCTTCGTCCTGCACAAATCAATAGCATGTATTAACTCATGCGCCATGGACTCTCTTGCATGTGTTTCACTTTGTATATTTTGTTGACATAGGAAAATATCTGGTAAAAGCTTTAACTTTGTTTTGCCGTCGTTTTGTTTTGAAATGAGTGTATTGATCTCTTGTTGTGTTTGTGCACATGCTGATGCATTATTATTTCGTGTTGCTGCCGTCGAATCAATCTCCTCAACGACACCAAATCCACCCGCCACCGGCTTCGTTCCACAATCGACACATCCGAATTAAGATCATCCGGTGGTCGACACCCCAATTGTAACAGTCGCTCGTATAGAAATTGCACTGTCACATCACGCTTTAAAGCGGTTTGGACGTATTGTTCGCACTTGGATTTATCTTGTGCTTTTTGTTCCGCTGTTTTTTGGGACTCTCTTGCCGCGATGTCTTTGATGATGGCTGCCTCCTCGCTGTTGCTGCTGGCTGCTGCTTTGGTGGTGTCGGACGACGACATGGTTATTATTAATCTTCGAGAGGTGGTGCTGCCTAATCCAATCCTGCTTATTGCCTACACAAAAACATAATATTATCTCAGGTTTGCTTGCCAAGCTGGCTGCTGGCTGAGACGGCGGCGGACGGACAAAGCGAAGTGAAAGGTATCTTTGTTTATGATTTGATTTTTGAATTGATTGATAGTCAAAGCAAGAAGCCGCAGCTCATAATAGCGCTTCAACAGGCTACAATACAACGATCGTTTGAATGCATCGGTGTAGCAAGACTGCTTCGTCGTCTTGCTGATGCCAATCCTTCTGACAATGTTATCACTCGTTTTGTCCTTCATACTCCTGCTCTTGCCCATGGTGGCGAAATTGCCATTTTTTACACAACCAAGTGAAACAAAGGACAATAACTACCACCAACAATCTGCAATCATTTCTACACAACAACCCCCATCGACATCTCTCAATACCTGTAGCCTTCCTTTCCATCCGCGGTGGCAGCATTGAAGAACAAGAGGAGAATGATACGAACAAGAGCGAGGAGGATGATAACGGGGGCAACTTCTCGGCTGACTTTGTGTCATCCTTTGAATCAGAGCTGATGGAAATCCGTCAGCAAGCTGAATTGGAAGCGGAGGCTGAATTGGACAAGTTGCGTCTAATGATGGGGGAGGGGCAGGGTCTTATTGATTATGAGGAAGATAGTGATCAAGGCAGTAGTGATCTAGGTGCGGAAGATGATACTAACAGTGCACATCATGATGGTGATGATACTAGTAATACAGTGGAGGACAAGCAACAGAAATGAAGAACAAAATGATGGAGACGAGGAATCAGCAGCAGTAGAAGAAGAAACAAGCAATATCTCAGATGTTGGAGAATCAGCAGTGGAAGATGAAGAAACAAAGGATATATCAAATGTTGAAGAGAGTGAAATGAGCGAAATACCGGAGGAGACTGAGGGCGAACAAGAGAGTGGCGAAATAGTTCAAAGTGAAGATGATGTAGTGGTGGTAACTGATGACTCTTCTGCCGATGAAGAAACCGTATCAGCTGATGAAGATTCGGATAGTAAGAAGCAAGGCAAGCCAAAGAGGTCCAAGGCTAAAAGGAGCAAAAGCAGCAAGCCAACATCCAAAAGCAGTAAATCCAACAGACAGCTGCTTGATGATGATATTGATTCATTAAGTGAATGAAGGATTGGGAACTGTTGAATCTGTAGTGCGTACACGTACATTAGAGGTAGAAGTCGAATCTCGGCCGAGAGGTATCAGTGGCTTCCTCCAATCTGATCTCGTTAGGGCTCTTTCATTGTTGATAGCTACAATTGTCGTATCAGTGATGATGCAACGCGTGCAGCGACAAATGGAAGCACAAGGTCTTTAATAATCAATCATAATAATAATACCAACATAACAAATAGCGTTAAACTTTGTCCATTTGTTGTTGAAGATACTACCATACAAACTACCTGTCTATATTATTTAGTCCTCATCCTCTTCGGGAATCTCCCCGTAAATCCACATTCCCTTACGAGATTTGCGAGCACTGTTCTGAGCAGCTTCCAAATCCTTGGCAAGCTTTCCGAGTGAGTCGCTGTTACCCATACGGTTTACAACATCATAAACCTCATAGCGCTTTCCAATTCTGCCCAGTCCCTCAGAGACCAATACCTCATTGATGCTAGGAGATTCGGTGTCGCCTTCGTACAAGGTAACAAGAACGCAGCCTTCTGCTTCACCGTGCAAACGAGCCTTGAGGTCTTTGCCCCATGCCATACCCTGGAACATACGGGCGGCATCAATACCATCATCTGATTCAATAGGACGGACCTTGGTGAAAACAAGCTTGCCTTCATTCGCAACAGCTGGGATTTGATCAGTACCAAGTGACATATCTAAGGGGCGCAACTGTCTCGTAGGAGATACAACAGCTTCATTTCCATGGTCAATGAAGAGCACTCGAACCTTTCCTTTATCAGTCTTCTCAAGAATCCTTCGCTCTGTACCAGCTATTGGTAGCGCCATCATTGAATAGAGCTGCAACCACTTTGCCCACCTTCACCTCACACGGAGCAGCATCCGTTCCGTTTGTGTCAGTAAAGATCTTCATGCTATCATCAATAACCTTCGCGCTTTCGTCGCCATTAACACGGAAAAAGAAGTGGTTTCCAGATCGAATCTCACTAATTTGTATTTCAGCAATCTTTGAGTCGGCTTTGTCGAATACCTTGGTGGCTGCGGGTTCTTCCTTCTTAACTTGAGCAATAGACCAAATTCCAAGTTTGTTTTCCTGAGCAGCAGTTTGTGAGTCAATCAGAACCTTGGGGGCTTCACCGTAGTCAATCTTACGTTGATCAACGGTTGCAAGTCCAGATGCTACTAGTTCAATGCAATAATCTCTGCGTTGGGCACCCTGGCCAACATAGAGGTCTCCAGTCATAACGCCACCTTGGGTTACGCCAGTGCATACAATTTCTACTTGACGTTGAAGCACATTTAGACGACTGTGGCACTTTTGAAGCATCACCGAATGGCTCAGCAGCCTTAGCTTTGCCCCTACTAGCGGCACCAGCGCTTGGTGAAGGTTGAGGGCATCGGACGTTGGATAGGGCAAATGCGACGTAGCAGTTCTCTGAAGGAATAAACAATTTGAATCGAGATCCATTGAATACGTAATCAACAATAGCTTTGGTATTTCCAGCACGCTGAAGGGTTCCTGCATATGTCTTGGCTTTCTTTGGATCAGTCAAATCATTGACAGTTTTCTTCTTGTATTCTGAAGTAGAGTGGATGCCTTTCTTAGCTGCTGTGGCAACACTTTCTGCTGCAACAAGTTCATCATATCTTGCCGATTTCTCGTCATCATCACGATGACGCTGAGTAGTAGCTAAGCCTTCAGAGATGAGAACTTCTCCGACATCAGCCTTTTGTTTAGTGGAAACTGTTCCGAACTGACGCTTTTCTGTTTGATTCTGTGATGCAAAAGAAATAGAAAGACGTTAAAGTGCTGTCAACTGAAGAAAGGGCATAAAAATCGGGATCTCATTTTGACACTTACAGGTCCCATGGGGATCTCTCTTTCGTAATTCACATTAACTTTCACATTCTTGCCAATAGTCAAAGCCCGAAGACGTTCTTTACACTCTACAGAAAATGGTTCATCAGGCTTGCCAGTTCTTTCGTTTCCTGCACGAGGAGCACGAAGTGATGCCAAAGAGATTTTGTTGAGCTTGGAATCGGAGTCATATGTTTCTCCGTTTGGAAGAATCATAAGAGTATCACCAGAAACAACTTCAATGACAGTACCCATGAATTCAGATGCGCCTGTAAGAACTGGTGGTTGGTATGACTCAAAAACTCCAAGAGTAGCACGCTACAAATAGATGGATGATAGGTGCATAGAATTAGGAAAGATGTGAGAAATGAACACCCACACAACGAAAAAAATATGGAACACAAAATTGCACCCACCTTTGCAGCGTTTTCTGCAATTCGTAGCGGAGGAACATCACCAGGACTCATCATACGAACAGTCCAATCCGAAATTCGGCCAAGTCCATTCTTGAGAATTTCAGCGCTAATATTACCACGAGGGTGATGAACCGTACCCACAAGGCAGACACCCGACTTATCGCATCCATGTAGAGTAACCTCAAGTTCTCTTTGCAAAAGACGAAGTTCAACAAAATCTCTAGCAGCTTCAGCAAATGGCTCACTTGGAGTGGGTGGATTCAACCTTGGGTTGCCAACACGGGGACAGGATACCCCTGCTAAAATGAGGGTGAACGATCCATACATCAATCCCTGAGATTCCAATTCGGGGTCAGTAACGAGACACCTAAATCTTGACCCATCAAACACATATTCAATAACACATTTGACAGTTCCACCGGTACAAATACGCTTCGACTTTTCAACCAACGTCATTGCTTCGAATTCATCACCAGCATTCATCAATTTTCTAACAAGTGGCTTGCCGGAATGAACACCTGCCTGGTTGCTTACAGCTTCCTTGTAAGCTACCTGCAAAGCAGATTCATAGCCAGCAGATTCATCAGCTGCATCAATATCGCCATCACCACCGCCAAGTACCTTGGGGATGCAAAATCCACGACGGACACTTTCAACGGATAGATTGATTTTCTGGGTTTTGTCAGATGGATCGGGCATGAATAGAAGGCCGTATACACGATCTCCAGCCGTTGCTCCTTGTTTGCTGCATTTGTTTGCATGTGTGTGTGTCAAGTTGAAGTGATGAATGGAGGAGCATGTTGAGCAAACTCATTTGAACATGGTTTTGTAATAAAAGTATATACATGTTTTGTCGTCATTTTTCACATCTCATGATTTCATTAGTCCATAACTCACCGAGTCTCAAAGTACACAGTCTTTCCAACACACAAATTTCGAAGCCATTCACGAGAAGGAAACGCTTCTGGATCATCGACGTTGTTATTTGCCTTCGATGCCATTCTTGGAGCCGTCACGCGTTCGAACGTGAAGGTGACTTCGGGTGCCTTTCCTCCTCCTGCGGGTGCACGGCCGAGTAGGACGACGGTATCCCCAGAGAGGACACTTTTGACCTTTGCAGATCCAGTGGCTGGTAGAATGCTAATCATTTTTGATATATTGTTTATTATTTGTAAAATGATGAACGTCGAGAGATTGTGGGCTGCTTTGGACAGAGCAAGCTGGAGCTTGGCACTTTGCAGGTGGAATGCGTGAATGCGTGGGCGGGCGTGGATAGAGATTTGGAAAGATGTGTTCAGCGATCTTTTGAGATCTTGCGGTGTAGCGTAATGGAATTTCACCATTTTTGGAGGGGGTTGAAAATTGCAGGTTGAAATTTCAGAAATTTCAGAAATTTCAAGGGATTAAATTTCACTCTAGCTTATCCTGAGATAGTCGTAATACTTTGCACTCTGCAGTCAACACATCACTCTAAGAGAGACTGTCAGCAAGCTTCTTTCCAAGCATCTTCTTCGCATCCATGATATGACGGAGGTTTTCCTTCCCTCGAAGAAGTGCAACACCAGTTGGATCCTTCATCCTATTCCTATCCTTCACAAGAATGCTGTTCTTCAGAGGTTTGGCCCTACGCTCACAATCCATCGATCCGACAGTTCCCATAGACATTAGAGGCTTAGCAACCAATCGATAGAAGTCAGATGATCCTGCATAACATTCAAACCACGTGATGCGACCAGAAATAGCACCAGTTGATTCCACATACTGTACCACATTTTTGATACTAAAAGACTTGTTGTTCTGTTGCAGCTGTTCCAAAGATGGAAGCGATGGAAGTGGAACGTCAAAAGAATGAAACCAGTCATTGTTTTGAGTATCAAAGTCCTCAAAATCCTTTTTAACTCTCCTCCGCATCTCATCAGAACCATCTTCACCCAAAGGCACATACCACTCGATCATCTTCCTTACGAGCGCAGCCTTGTTAGTCTGCAGGTAGAACAACTCCCTCCACACACGAGAGTTTGGGTCACAGAGGAAACACATCAAGTGATGCTCATCGAGTAAACCAACCTTCATGAAGGGTCTTAGGTTATTTTTGTGCTACGTGTTGGTTCAGTACCATCCGTTCGCGCCAGAATTTTTGTGAAATTTCATTGTTGGCCAAAATTGGTGCAACTTTCACCCTGTAAATTTCACGAAAGTTGCAGTAGTGAAATTTCACCCTTTTGAAATTCCATTACGCTATTGCGGTGGATATTGTCCCGTTAGGTATCCCTCTAGAAGTATGTTATCTATGAGTAGAGTACACAGCTAAGTACAACATGAGCGAAATGACAAACACAATCAATCAGCTGTCCGTCTTTTTTATGAGACACTCGTTTCACGCATTGTCTTTCTATTTGGAAGTGTGTGCTTGAGTACTGTAGCTCCGTGTGTTGAAAAGATATCTTATTTAAATAACATATAAATTTCATCTGTAAAACCAATCACGAAGCTATAAGTCGTGACGGCGCCTCTCGTCGAAGAAATCGATGACGCGACGAGTCTTTGTGTCTGTTTGCGAAGTGCATCTGCTCGTGCTCGTGAGAAGTCCGCAGTGCTGCGGAAGGCAACAGCAGGTTTGTGGTTTGCCTGCTCGGTGGCAAGCCTTCCAAATTCAACCACGGACGAGGCCTGCTGCAAACGCAGCGACAGCACAGCTAAATTTTAATGCAGCTATTTGTTCTCATGCAACGGGCGAGCTGATATCGATTCGTAGAGGCAAGCAAGTGGTCATAAGAAAGAAGACATCGCATTGAACTTCTGCGAATTCTGATACCTTTTTTGAGCATTTTACGTGTAACAGAGGCGGTGCAGTGTTTGCGACGGCATCTTTGGCCGAGCAGAGGACTTTTACTTTCGAAAGTAATAGAACTTATTAGCATCGCAGCACCATGGACGCTCCTCTCTATCCATTGCGTCCAGGTGAGCAGGATTGCCGTGACTTTCTTCGAACCGGTCGCTGCAAGTATGGCGAGTCTTGCAAATATAACCACCCTCTCAACGTTGAGAGCGGCGGCGGGCTGGCAGATGGAGGACCTTTGCCCAGTAGGCCTGGTGAGCCAGTCTGTCATTATTTCTTGAAGCACGGGATATGTAAATTTGGTCAGACATGTAAATTTGACCATCCTAACGGTCCTCACGTAGAGAAATGCGTGGGAGCTTCTAACAGCAATGGAGGAGGAGGGGGCACAGGAAACGGTCGACCTGCAGCCTCGTCTGGGGGTTTGGTCTATGTGACCGACCCAGCAACTGGGGCCACTTCTGTCCAAGTTCTACCTCAAAGGCCGAACGAGCCTGACTGCATTTATTTTTTAAGAAACGGACGCTGTAAGTATGGCTCCATTTGCAAATTTCACCACCCGCTATCTGGGCCTACGCAGAATACAACGAATAGACATACTGCTCCTGCTCCCACCGCACGACCGCCGCAAGTTGTTCAAAAGGGTGGTGTGACGTACACACTAGCTCCTCAAACAGTTACATATGTTCAGCAATCACCACAACGGCTACAACCCATTAGAGAACAGATCCAACCTCAGCAGCAAGCTACGCATGTATTGTTACCTGATGGTCAAATAGCAGTCATTCTCAATCCGCAGAGTTTACAAGACGTACGCGAACTTAGTGCACAAGAGCGTCCCAAATTCTATCTTTCTCAAGCGAATGGAACTGTTGGATCTTTGCATTCCATGGAACAGAATAGAAATGCCTCCAACGTACAGATTCACTCTCCCGTCCTTACTGCAACAACGTCAGCCTCATCATCTAATAATACGATAGGCTCGAACTTTGATCTTTGGGGAACTACCGTTCGAGTTCCTCATAAGTCAAATAGTGGTGGCAGCCTGAGTGTTGAGTCGGTACCCCAAGGCCAAGGCGACGCAATGCATCAAAGTCAGAGTCAAACTTCTTTCCGTACTTCGACAAGCAGTCCAGAAGAATTTTTACATTCCCAGCAAAGCGACGGTCTGCGTGACAGCACCCGCTCACGTGCTACAAGCTTTGGAAGCGGTGTCGCTGAACCTACGCAGGGTTACTACTGGCCTTCGAATGGTTCTATGGCAAGTGCACAAGCTGATCCAGGCCCTCCCACCCAGTACGTCACAGGCGTGAGGTCAGCCCCAGTGTCTGGTGGAGCTATGTACAGATCAGCATCTCACGATTTTAATAGAAATTTATCGTCTTCGGCACCACCGGCTGGGCACGGTCATCAACATACCTCTTCCAATAGTGACGAGGGTCTAAGCATGATGACAGCTTCCCTTCTCACCATGATAGATCGTCCCACTGACGGAGACATTACTCCTAACACTACCAACACATCCTACTTACGCCCACCTCCTGGTATGATGACGAATCAAATGGGGCCATCACAATTTGATAACCCACCTGGATCTTCTGATTCCAACTACTTCATGGGTGGGTACACCGACCAAACTCCCAGATTTTGATAAGCGTCTTCAGAGAGGCTGCGCATGTTTAAGATCAGCCTGGCGATGTAACCTATGTTTATGACTGCTAGAAGCGCCATGATGTGCACTCTGTGTGTGATTCACGACTACTGAAGAATTACTCTGTACCTCGAGAGAGCATCATGTTTTATTTGTTGAATTATGTATGTATAATTTTGCGCTAATTATATGTAATTACACCACACGTTAGAAAGAATCATTAACTTGTTTTTAGTGATGCAACCCTAGTATTTCTCTTCTCCATTGCGTCTCGCAGCTTCGGTATCCAAACGTTGGATAACTTTTCGTTTGTGAAGCAATTGTACCCAAAACCGTCAGGAGTTGCCTTCTCATCACCCTTGTCGTTGTTTGAAGGCCATGGGAAACCAATGCGACAGTTTTTACCATGTCCTGGTACAACTCCAAATGCACATCGCTCCTTCCATTCCTTGGTGTAATCAGGTACTGTTGTCTTCGTATGCAACATCACTGCTTGATTGATCTCGTCAGTTACATGGTCTTTTTCACGTGATTCCCGAAAGTGCATGTCCCATTTGTGGTTTGCTCTCCTAGCTTCATCAATTGTTTCAACAAGGCCCCCAGTAACAGTGGCATAATGAACATAGTGAGCTAACACATATTCAGAACGATACAGCTGCTTCTTGGCTCGTTCCGCCCATCCCGGTTTCGGAGGAGCTTCAAAGTCACAATTGTACACCTCAGCAAAAAGATGGCCTGGTTCAACACTGAGACATCCTGGATTTGACTCAGTGCCACAGTCTTTGTGTTCGTGGAACGGTTCCATGTATTGACGCTGTGGGGCGGCTCGAGTGCTTTTGAATGTGAGAATCTGCGTCCCTGCTTTTGCAGCGTCGTCAACTACCTCCCTCATTGAGTTGAAACGTCCCATGGGGATCAGATATTCGTCAGTGTCTAACGATGCCATCCATTCTGTTGTAGGGCCATAACGAGCTCTGCAAGAATTTTCGGCAGCATACTGTGACGAACGCTCGCCTGTGTTTTCATGAGCGGGAATATTGTTGTTGCAAGTACGACAAGGCCAATCAATATGCGTGACTTCTGAGTCGAGAAAACGAGGAAACAAGGTTGATTCCAATGACACTTCATCTGTGTGAGCACCTGTATTGTCGTAAACATAGATATGGTCAAACCCAACAAGTAGATGAAACTCGATCCATTCGATCAATCGTGATGTAGTGTCGGACACAGCTTGGGCATCCCCTCTGGTCTTGAAAGAAGCAGACGCCCACAGACAGGCGGCCAATTTGTGCTTCTTTTCAGCTGGTGGCGATTTATCATCTTTGGCCACATTATTTGTTGGCGGCTTACAAACTGGTAAATTTTCCCATCTTCCACTAGCTTCTATCCGAGGTATTACATGACTGTCGCCCCAAAATAGTCGTGCATCGAAGCCATTTTTCATGAGTCGAGGCAGGATGGTCATCTGAGATCTCGTTCACTAGTTTGCCACCATGAACAATATTACTCTTCATTAGATCTCCCCAGCCGAGGTTGTCTTCTGGGAATCGGATCCTGTCTCCAGCCATATCAGGAGTGAAATAGGACATTCGTTTCCCATATCTTGGCGCAGTGCGTATCGGAACAAAATCAACGTAAACACTAGGACTTCCATCTGATAGCACACCTTCTCCAGAAGCGATCATCGATCTCAAGTCGCCATTGTCAGGTACTGGACAATTAAATCGTTGTTGAGATTGCCAAAACATCGCATTGTCCTTTCCTTTTGGCGTTAGCATGCTCAGGTCACCAACATCTTTGCGATAATTGACAAATTCGTAGTTGTAATGGTATGTGGACAGAGTCTCTCCAACAGTAATGAGTTCAGGAGGTGACTTGGAATAATCCATTGCCTTGAATCTGCAAATAAACCGCGTGAACATTCCATCTGCGTCTGCCTCTTCGTGGGGTGCAAGGCGATATCTTTGATCACTGCTTTTACCATCCGACCACAAGCTAGGTGCCAATTGCTGTGCTGTTTTTTCGTCGATGCGCTTTACACTCACTGGCTGCATAATTGTTACTTGTGGCTCAAGAGCATGAATGTCATCCCAATGAGCTTTCCCAGAGTTGCAGCGACGTTTATTCTGAGCAATAAAGTGAATGACACTCCCAGTTGAGTCTGGAAACATATCATGAATCCACGGTAAAAATGGATCTGCCTGTACAGGACTTCCTTCCTTTGCTTCTTCCCATTTATCCAACTGACCAGACGAGAATGTTTTCCTATTGTTAACGTTTGGCGCAACATGTTTGCCTAAGCCACGATCTATGGGAAGCTTGGCAGGCATGTCATTGCAAGATCTGAGCTTGTGCCCATATTCAAATACTCGCAGCTGGACAATTAAACCGAAGTTAATATATCAATAGAGAAAGGACATTAACAAATGGCACATTGATCATCACACACTTACATCGTCTGGTGTATTCTCACGCAATGGAAGAGGAACATACCACCGTGCCGGCCTACCAACAAACGTTTTGGGTCTCTTGTCATCTAGATTTCCTTTATCAATAGTATTTGGGACAGTGTCATTCAAAGGTTTTTCGATGTATGCACGAAGTGGCTGAAAGATTTCATCACGGCCATGAGTATGGAGAGCAGCTTCTGCTGCCTCCCTATCAAAGTGAAAGGATCCTTGCGAAGAAACGTCTGATGTAGGCGTTTGCTTCACATCAGATACGTCAGCCTCAGCAGCATTTATTGTTGTTGGTGGGACGGACTCGATGAGAGTGCTCAAATGCTCCTGCAATGATATAATCGTAACAAAATTGACCGCAATCCAAACAATTGCACAGGACAATAACCATTTCGGCAGAGGTGAGCTGCTTTTGCTCTGCATATTTCTCTGTCACCGTTAACTGAATAGTTCTGCCACAACCTCTGATATTCCGTTACCACCTGCACACTGGCATCGCCATTTTGATGAAAGTTGAAAATGTGGCGCTCTTTTCTCTGCTCCTTCTGCGCCTTCTACTTATCTCTGGATACCAACCTTCTCGATCTACCACAGCAAATAGCTGTTAGCTGTACTTCTACCAGCGCAATCAGTCTGGGCAGTGCTCAAGTGCTTCTATATTAATACTGATGATGATAATTGACCTGAGGATTGATTGAAGAGTTGCAGGTATGGCAAATAACAAAAGCATACGGTATGAAACACTTCTTTATGAACAAAAATCGTTACTTGCTATTGTAATCATCTTCTAACTCCTCCCCCTGTTCCTCCTCCATCCAGAACGCAATCAAAGACAGGTTCTCCAAGCTCATTACGATAAAGTCGCGACGTCTCCTCCAGAGAGTTATTAGAGATGCCGCTATAACGAGCAAGCACAAATAGATGTTTGGCAACCTCAGCCCCACTATTACCAGCGGCAATTCTTCCGTCCATCATTCCAGTCAACGAATATATTTTGTTGCATCCACGAATGTCAAGTACTGCCAACTTGGGTAGAGCTTTGCCGAGGGCAGATGCAACCGCATCATCCACCGATGCAACAAACGGAATAGATAATCGATCCAACGTATCAGCTGCCTTCGTCAACATGAGGACCAACCCAGGTCCAGAAAGATACGTCGAGAAACCAATACCCAATCCTCGTAAATGCTCCGATGTGATATCTATGAGTGTTTCCAATGCAACATCCGTCCACCCCAGCCCACCAGCATAAATCTCAGTCAAGGTCCCCTTCTTCGTCCCCGGATGGTGCTGAACCATCTCTATCACATCATTGGGATGTATATTAAAACACCCCCCAACATCCACCGCTCTCAAATGACGCAACTTGACCAAATTTGCCACAGCCTTTCCAGTCAATTTACGACAGTTCTTGAGACTTAGGCGTTGTATCCGTGGGAATGATCCCGAACATATGACTTGGGACAGTATAGAATCTGTGAGGCCATGTGCCCCTGTCAAATCCAATGTTCCGAGGCATGATCCAACATTGGCGTGTTGCATGGAACGAAATGTATGAATGGATGCGGATGCAAGGTTGTGTAATGAGAGTGTTCCAAGTGGCAAGTGGTCAAACTGCCGACTGCTGTTGCTGTTTTTATTATTACCCTTCTTTTGCTTCTTCTTTGGACGTTGCTTTTGCGATTGTTCTGGCTTATTGATCTCCATCCCTCCCGTTACAGCCTGCACCCACTCACGAAAGAAATGAACTCCCAGCCGATCATCCCCCGCTCTACCCGATTCTACCAATGCATCAATGAACATTTGTAGACATGTGACTGCATGATTTCCATTCTCAATAGTCAAGAATTCGGTAGATTCATCTAGTGGTAAATTGTATTTGTAGTAGTCATCGTCGTTGGTAGTGTCTCGTGGTGGATAGATTGCCATGGCCCAAGGCTGAGAAATATCCACATCACTTGCATTCGCACGTGTGGTGCCAGCAACATAGGGTTGAACCGCCATGGAGGAATTACGTAATGATCGTAGCAGACGAGAAGTTATCGTTGGTTCGTCAGGGGGCGGCGGTGGTGGACTATCCGATTCAGTAGTCGAGTTGGTTGATTCATCTTTGGCAGCATCGTTGGTTTTTGTTTCGATAGTACCATTATTATCGCCGTCTTGTTTCTTCTTAGCGAGGCGAGGAGGCCCACCAAATGTGAGTTCTGGTTGACAGCCTGGTGGACCGACGGCGCGTAGGGCTAAGATGCGGAGGGGTGCGATTTCACGCATTGTCAATTATTTAATCAGTGTCAGTGTCAGTAGCAGAGTCTTTGATGATGCCATCGTCAATCGTCATCGTGCATCCTGTAGCATGGCATTGGGGGTTGGGGGGGCTGGCGGGGGGCGAATGAGGGGGGAAGGTGGGGCTAAGTTGGGGCGCCCCCCGTTTTTCAGCCGTGTTTCACTCCCATGATCTTCCATTTTTCAGCCATTTTCCATCTTCTCCATATCGGGGGATAGCAACGACTTATACATACTATTATTATTTCAACACATCCAGCAGCGGCCCATAAGATGACGATATTAATAAGCTTCATACCGCGGACAATGATCCTTCGTCACTCATTAAATCCTCTGCGAAACAATGGCTCCAAGTGTCGGTCCAATCGCCTTTATTCCTCCCTCCCCACATCATCTCCACGAACACCCTCCACCACGGCTGGAATGCAATTGCAATTATTTACAACAGATCAATCCAACAGTAGTATCAGTATCAACTCAACAATAGTATCGGCTGATCCAGGACATCGAAGGAATATTTCTTTAGCCCGTAGATCAATGGTAACCGTGACACAAACATCTGCATCCCAAAAGGACGATACTCCTCCAGCATCCATTACAACATCATCAAACGACGCAACAGCAGCACCAAGCACCGAAGGAGGAGAATTAACAATCACATCCAGCTGTGCCGCACGCATTCGACAATTAGCATCCACTCGACCTAATCCCGATGCGGTCTATTTGCGTTTATATGTAGATGCTGGTGGGTGTAGTGGCTTTCAATACAAGTTTCTATTGCTATCGGAAGACAATGACGATGGAACGAATACTATCAATGAATCCAAATGATGATGAAGAAGAAGATGGAACAATTGATCCAGAAGAAGATATCATATTTGTCAAAGATGGGATGCGCGTCGTGATTGATGAGACATCTCTTGATTTGCTGCGGGGGAGTACAATTGATTACGTACAGGAAATGATTCGCAGTTCGTTTGCTGTGGTGGGGAACCCCCAGAGCGAGAGTGCGTGTGGGTGTGGAAGTAGTTTTGCGGTGAAGAATTTTGAGTCTAATCCTGCGTTGGACTAAGATTGAACTATTTTTGATGCGTGATGCAAAGCGGTGGTGAAATTGGATTGATTGAACATACTCTGAAGAGGCTGTCGCACTGGATGAGATGATACTTATGTTGTTTTATCATTTACTTAGCAACACAATGAAAATTTATTATGTAAGTAGCAACTTTTTCTCTTTTGGCTTGATTGACAGTGCAAACATGACACATAAATTCTTTTCAAAATGATATTGTACAATGAAAGAAGCTATTCCCTATTCCTACAACATACACAGACTCGATATAAACCATGAATAATGTTTTCAAACTCACGCCCCACCTGCGTCTCCACTACTGCCCAAATCATTCGAAGTAGCCGCCACTGCTTGACTCTGTTCATCGGTCTGTTTTTGCTGCGTCTGAAGTTGTTGTTGTTGTTGTTGTTGTTGTTGTTGTTGTTGTTGTTGTTGCTGCTGCTGCTGGTTATGATTATGATATACCCGCCGTGCACTCTCCGATAACAACCGCTCCTGTTCCGCAAGTAACGCTGCATCATCTAACGGATTTGCCTTTCTTTTTCGTTTCTTATTCTGTGCCGATGGTGGTGGTTTGGATGGTTGTTTGAGTTGCTGCTGTTTGGGTTGTTTGACTTTGTTGTTCGTATGTGCTTGATTGGAAGAAGAGCCAGTAGTATTTAAGGATTTCATGGCCCGTTCCACAAGGTTTGAAAAACCCATTTGTTTCATGCATTGTACAACGTGCTCTTCGTTGTATGTCACTGTTTTGGTGGTTGCTGAGAAGGACACTTTCTTTTTGGAAGGTGCAGCGGCAGCATCCGCTTTTTCATCTTTAAGTTTCGATGATTCCAACGCCACTAATGCAGAGGATGTTGCCTTTATAAATTCAGAATGACATATCTGTAGAGCTTCCATGGCACCATTGGTGCATTCTATTCTTGGGTACTTTTGGTTCAGTTTTCGTTTTGCCGCAGACTCTTTCGCCGCTGGGGTTTCAACGATGTTGTGTTTGTTCCCCTTGGATTTGGAAGCTTCCTTCTTTTTGGAAGAAGCAGAGGAAGGTTTTTCCTGTGAGTGAATATTCAACCCATTCTCGATGCATGTTGCGAATTGAGTTGGGGCAAACTCTCCGGGTGCCCGTTTCTTCGCCTTCGGCATTTTGATTATTCTGATATTCGAATTTGAGATGGACACATCTTGTGTATTGCTAAAAATGAGGCTGTATTATTTAGAGATCGATCAGCTATCCTTCTTCGTCGGTTTGAGCAAGTGATGATGTATCGTACTGCTGTATTATTCCTTCTGTTGCATTGCTACTTGCTACATCGGCAACGCATAGTAAGATGACGAATTTGAATGCCTTCCTACCTTGTGGTATCTCGTGTCATGAAGTACCAAAAATTATTGTACGGGGCAGTACGTAGGAATTAGTAGAAAAATCAATAGCTCTTCTCGATGGTGTCATTGTTCATTTCACATGCACCTTGACCATGTTGGCCTCCCCCGCTGCCTCACGAAGCGGCAGCACGAACCGTCCACTAAACACCCGTGGCGACGACAACAACAATGACGACGACTCCATCAGTCAGCAGCAGCAGCCACTCCGCGTCGAAGAAGATGAAGAAGAAGTAGCTCGCTGCCGCTGCGGCAGTCTCTGTCATGGGCGGTGGAACCGATGGATCTAGACGACAGCGTCCTCCGGGGATGGAGGCTGCCAATGCCGCTATTCAGGGAAATGCCATGGGGGATGGTGGTGAGGCACAGGCGTTTGAGGTTGTGGATGAGGGAGGAGAGTTGGTGAGGGTGCGCTTTCATGAATTTTTGCAGAATTAGTAAGTGCACCTGACATATGTCATGTTTGTCTATTGGAAGTTTTTTTAGCATGTACCCTCTCTGATCCTGTCCTTTGTTGACATTCATTTGAATTTGCTCAAATGATTGCAGCTCTGAAGTTGTTGACGAAGGACCACATAATGACGAAGACGCCATGATAGACGACGACTCATCCACAGCTGAAGCTGGACAGGGCAGACAACTCAAAGAATACAATCCATATCTGGAACAGGCGAATCAACTTGCAAATCGTCAGCTGAAGGGAGCAACCAACGAAGATGAAGATATGGACGAAGAAGATGCTGAAATGACATCTTTCTCCAGTACAATCAGTGTGAATTATCGTCATTTGCTATCTTATGATCCAGATCTTGCTGAAGCCATCGAGGGAGAATATGTACGCTTTGAATATTATCTACGCCGTGCCGCAAAAGAATTTGTATTGGCTTGTCACCCTGAATTAGATTCGTGACTCTTCTGGTGGTGGTAACACTGATACATCTTCCAGATCAACGGTATCTTCTTACTTTGTTGCAATTTACAATGCCCCCTCAGTCTTGCCCGTCCGTGCTCTTCGAACTGGAACGATTGGCCGCTTCTCGTCAATTTCTGGAACAGTCACACGAACATCGGATGTGCGTCCAGAGTTACTCGTGGGGTCCTTTCGGTGTCGTAAATGTGGTTTGGTTGCTCCCGATGTTATTCAACAATATCATCTCACTAGGCCACCATTGTGTCGTAACCCGCGGTGTCAAAATCGCACTTCATCTGAGTTTCATTTGGAAGTTAGCACTGGAGGTGCAACCATGGAAGAGGGTAGTGGAGGAGGTTCTGAATTTGTTGACTGGCAAAGACTTCGTGTGCAAGAAAATGCTGATGAGATCCCACCTGGTTCCATGCCCAGGACGATTGATGTTATTGTGAGGAATGAAATGGTGGAACGTGCCAAGGCTGGTGATCGAGTTGTGTTGACTGGGAGTCTTGTAGTTGTCCCTGATGGAAGCGCTTTGGCTAGAGCTGGTGAAGCGGCAAGGGCCTCAGGAAACAATCCAGGAGGAAAATCAGGCAAGGAGGCTGCTTCTGGAGGTGGTGGTGGAATACGTGGTCTTGCGGCGTTGGGTGTACGTGAATTGACTTACCGAACTTGCTTCGTGGCATGCTGTGTACTTCCTTCGGATGTAGCGGAGCGTGTGAAGAGGAGAGGAGAAGAAAGTTCGAGGGATGAAGGCTACATCAATGAATCTTTCATGTTCAGTATGGGAGCAGGGTCAGGGTCGGGTATTGACACTCCGAAAACAGCGCAAGAGGTTGCTATGGAGTTCACTGAAGAGGAAAAGGAAGAAATTCGTATGATGAAGGGCATGTCGAATCTTTACTCTAAATTGACAGAATCGATAGCACCAAATACGTTTGGTCATTCTGAGGTAAAGAGGGGAATTCTGCTGATGCTGCTTAGTGGTGTTCACAAAACAACTTCTGAAGGGATTCGTCTACGTGGAGATATCAACGTTTGTATCGTCGGTGACCCTTCCACTGCCAAATCACAGTTTCTTAAATTTGTCCACTCTTTCCTTCCTGAGAGATGTGTGTACACATCTGGAAAGGCAGCATCTGCAGCAGGTCTGACTGCCGCCGTTGTCCGTGATCAAGATACTGGAGAATTTTGTATTGAAGCAGGAGCTCTTATGTTAGCTGACAATGGTATTTGTTGTATCGATGAATTTGATAAGATGGACCAACACGACCAGGTAGCTATCCACGAAGCTATGGAACAACAAACAATTAGTATCACAAAGGCTGGAATTCAAGCAACACTCAATGCTCGAGCATCCATTTTAGCAGCAGCGAATCCAATCCATGGACGTTATGACAGATCAAAGACTCTACGTGCCAATGTTCAATTGTCGGCTCCTATCTTGAGTCGTTTCGACTTGTTCTTTGTGGTGCTAGATGAATGTGACGATGTTGCCGATTACAACGTAGCAAAGCACATTATTGATGTTCACCGATGTGACGAGGCAGTGGTTGATCCCCCTTTTACACAGGATCAAATGCTGAGGTACATCCGATTTGCGCGAACTTTAAACCCTCAAATTACAGAAGAGAGTCGTCGTGTGTTGATAGACTGCTACCGAAAGCTTCGCCAAGGAGACACCATGGGGCGAAGCCGCACAGCTTACCGTATCACTGTTCGTCAGCTTGAATCGTTAATTCGTCTATCTGAGGCACTGGCTCGTCTCCACTGTGATGACTTAGTGAAGCCAAGTTACGTTAGAGAGGCGTTCAGGCTTTTGAGAAAGAGTATCATTCATGTGGAGACAGAAGATGTGACTTTTGACGACGAAGGGATTTGACGAAGATCATGAAGATGGGTTTGATGATGACGAAGAGATGGCCGAGGCTGCAGCTGCAGCTGCAGGATGAATCTCAAGCACAAGAGGAAGAACCATCGCAAGCTAGCACTCGCTCAGACAACGAAGCAGGTGAACCTTTCGAGCCTCCAACACAACAGCTAAAGCCGCCTAAGAGCAAGAAGTCAAAGAAGAAGAAAAAGAAAACACAGATATCTTTTGAACAGTATGGAGCTATATCGAATGCAATTTCGGCTTACTTGCGTTCCAAAGAAAGTGAACAAGACGACACTGAGGGTGAAGAGTCCAAGTACTTAACCTGGGGTGAAGTCGCGGAGTGGTATCTTGAGCAGTGTGAGGTTGATATCGGTGATTCTCTCGAAGAGTTAGAACGTATGAGAAAGCTTACAAACCTAGTCATTAGACGACTGGTACAAGTCGATCACGTTCTCATGTGCATAGGAAGTACCGAGGGCATTCCTGAAGCAGATCGGAAGATTGCTGTGCACCCCAATTATACATTTTGAGCGCAATATCTTGATTTTGATCTAATCAAGTGATATAAGAATACTACATGCATAAAAAGTCAACAAGCGACTTCGAATACACTATCAGCATCTTGTCGCATTGTTGTTATAACTGTTTTGTCCACTCTTGCTTGCCAGGTCAAGAACGCAGGAACCTTGCTGCCTCTATTTATGACCAAGCGTTCTACTATACAACCAAGATGGGTTGCGTTTCGTCGTCATCATCATCGCTTGACCTATCTCTCGTTGCCCTCATCCTAAGATTATCATTGGAATGCATTCTCAATCTCAATCAAGCGATGTTGCGTTCTCACTGTTACGTAATTCATCAACGCTTGTGATCAAAGTACTCCATGTCTCCCTCGTCACCATAGGACAATGGTCTTCGTCTAACTTTGCTAATGACCCAATAGTAGAAGAACTCGATGTAGAGCAAAACTTGTACTACCCCAGCACACGTACACGGTGTAAATGATGGCGATACCACGGCTCGGTATACGACCTGTAAATCCAGTTGATTATGTACAAAAAGCGGTATATGCCGAGCAAAAATACAGTAGTTCCCTGTCAAATTCTCAACAATCCGATACTTCTTGAGCAGAGATAACTGAGGCAAAATGGCTACTGCCTCAAGATTTATGCTGAATTGCCACAAGAATTCTTGCAGATACATTAGTGGTGTTTCTGATATTTCATACATCCGGCTTTGAACAAGCGTCAAGAGCAAACACGGCAGCACCAAGCATTTGATCGCCGGAAAATTATCCAGCTCTGAATCACGATCCGATCTTTTGATCTTGATTATTAAACATATTTCGATTGCTATGTAGATAATCTTCATGCCAGAATTGTAAATGCTGTAAAATGTGGTGAACAAGTCTGTATATCTGGTTAAGCAGACCAGCAGATAAAGATACTGTGTTCCGATACTGATACCCTGTGCGTTTCGAGCGACATATAATCGACGTAGCAGAAGAATCTTGGCTAGCAGTCGACACATGTCGCCGGTAAAGCGGAAAATGTTCTGAGACATCCTTGAATATTAGCTTCTCTCGATGATCTTCTATGATGCTGTTCTTTTGTCGTTGCATTTCATAGCGGCGTTGTTACCTAACATTATGGTCAGTTTAAAAACCATAACAACTGAAGTAAAAGTTTGAAGCGGAACAAAGTGGAAAGGACTCGGGTGCACGACCAAACATCATCATGCTGAGCTCTGAGTGAGTCTGAAGCTTAGTGTCTTGGATCGCACGCCAACTTTTCATAGCTTTTGCACCACAAAATGTTCTCATTTTCAATTCCAAATTGTAAATATGATGCTAAACAGATATCAAATCGTTTAGGAACGTTATAGACAAACCTAACCACTGCATATTGAAACACAAATGAACATATATTCTTCTAATAATTTCTATTACAATATCTTATTTGTCGCCTTTTTTGGACAATTTTGATTTCTGATGGTGTTTTGAAAAATTATAGAACGATCTAAATCATCCAAAGGAGTTGCCATTACCAACCTTTACCAGCCTATGTTGATGCTTGAAGAGGGTATGAAAATTATGCAGTAATTGCCCTGATTCGCAAAAACAAAGAGTTATTGCCTTGATTTAGCTTGATTTGCAAAAAAATTCAAAACCACAGGCCACAAGTCCAGGTCTCAAACAGTCAATTAAGTGAAATTTCTATGTCGTGTAGGTGTAATCTCTAGGTGTTGGAGCCAAAGATTACTATAACCATGGGCGATGACACGCAAGAAGAAGAGCTGCGGGCGAAACTGAAGCTGAAACGTAATAAACAACGTCGTCTCAGTAGTAGCAATAAAAACAACCACGATGTTGGACGTAGCTTCGATAATGATGATACAAAATCAGCTGCAGACGAAATGAGGGATGAATTTGGAAGGGCAATTCATAGCAGTCGTGATAATCATCGCCATCAGCGGGTTGATAATAATGGAAGATCTTCTCGACGGGATGATAAAAGAAGTAGCCGCAGCAATCGTGATGATAAAAATTACGATGATGATCGCCGCAGATCGTCATCCAATCGTCACCGTCGAGATGATAGGCGGAATTATGATCGAAATAACGACAGGAGAAATGATAGCAGAGGGCGAAGAAGTCGTAGCAATAGTAGACGCAGCAGTCAAAGACGGTAGTAGAAGTAGATCCATGTCCAGAAGCCGCAGTCGCTCACCGTCTCGCTCACGTGATGTGAAGAATAATTATTCGGATAGACGCAGAGGAGACAATTATTCATATTATTCTCAAAAGGACGATAACAGGCATGATCAAGATCGATATTATGGTGGAAATGGTCGTGATAATGGCAACAATTTCAACCGTGGGGATGATAGACGCCAATATGATGAGAGGGACCCACGTTGGGAAAACAGAGGCGATCGTTACAATAACAATTACGACCGGTTCCGCCCTCCTCCACCACAGCAACAACATTATCATCAACGAGAACCAATTCCCCCACCATTTAATGCTGGAGATGTTGTGTCTGGGGTTATCAGCAGAATAGAAAGCTATGGTGCCTTTGTTACTCTTGATGCTCCCAAGAATAATGTTGATCATGGCAGCAGAGGAGGAGGGCATCGCGGTCTCATTCATGTGTCGGCACTACGGCCGCCTGATGAAGGGAGAGTAGAACACCCAGCTGATGTGGTCCAAATGGGTCAACAGGTAAAAGTGCTAGTATTGGAAATTGTGCCGCCAATGGAAGGTGGTGATGATCGACGAGGAGGGGGGAATTTTAAGATTCGTGTTAGTCTTGCAGCCATTGATCCCAATACCGGGAATATTCGCACTGGGTTTACTATGCCCCCACCTCGTGGAAATATGTCAGCATTTGATGGCGGCGGCGGCGGTGGTGGTCGTGGTGGACCTTCCAATATTCCCAGAGATAGAATGCTACAAAATAGAGCAGAAGAACGCCGTCGATTACGACTAAATCAAGATGATGGTGCTCACGAGAAAGCGGCATGGCAAACGTCAATTGATGAAATGAAATCCCATCATCGTGGCATTTTACCACCTTCTATTCTTGTTTGGGATTTGCCACTCGATGAGGAGATGGATGACTCTCCTCAGAAGGGAAAGGGCAAATCACAAGGGACAAAAAGGTCCAGATCAGCCTCCTCGCGATCTTCGTCTTCCTCAACCTCTTCGTCGACATCGTCATCTTCTAGCAGCAGTAGTAGCAGCAGCAGCAGCAGTGCCAGCTCTTCTTATTACAGACGTCGCAGGCGAAAGCGCTCTTCTCGTAGGTCAAATCGCAAGAGGAGCAGTGGTCGATCAAGGAACAGACGTCGGCGAAGACGTGATTATAGTTCTTCTTCCTCCTCATCTGATAGTTCTTCGTCCAGTAGTAGCAGTAGCAGGTCGCGCAGCTACTCTCGTGATCGTAAGAAGCCTCGGCGTTCTACTGATGAGAGTGTGGGCAGTGGTGGAGATCCGGCTCGCGGACATGATGGTGATGGTAATGAGAATGGTTCAGCTAACAAAGGAGTTGACCCGACTACAGTCGATATGCCACTGGAAGAGGACGATCTGAAGGAGGCGCAGGACTTCAAAAAAGCCGTCCAGGGCCATCGACCAAATGGCTCGGACTCAGACTCAGATGACGATTTTGGCCCTCAACCTCTAGCTCAAGCAAATAAACTCAACAACAATGCGTCTTCTGGTGGTGCTGCATCAAACGCTTATGGTTCTGCCTTGCTTCCTGGAGAAGGAGAAGCTCTCGCCCAATATGTTCAACAAAATCTGCGTATCCCTCGTCGTGGTGAGATTGGATATAGTTCTACTGATATCGACAACTATGAGAAATCCGGTTATGTCATGTCAGGCTCGCGTCATGCCAGGATGAATGCAGTTCGTATTCGAAAGGAAAACCAGATTTATAGTGCCGAGGAACAAAGGGCGTTGGCGTTGATTACTCTCGAGGAGAACCAGCAAAAGGAACAGGCTCTATTGCAAGACTTCCGAGAAATGCTGCAAGATAAATTGAAGGATGGTGGAAAGGCTGACAGCAAAGGCAGCTGATTCGTGTTATGAAATACATAAAGTAATACTAAAGTTTTGGCATAAAGCTAGATGTACAGAAAACAATCATTACCTTTAAAAGCCAGCAGGCGGAAACAATCCTTCCTTCTTACGTGCAATTGCCAATACCTTGTACCGCTCTCCCATTTGGTCTGGGGCGAGTAATCGCTCTAGTGCAGAATAAAGTTCGTATGCCTGCTCATCAGTTGTACTGTCTGCTTCTATTTGCTTCTCGACACGCTGCACAATCCCCATCGATGCAAGGAATTGGCCTTGTGATACTGGCCCAAATGCCTCGGGAGGATTGGTTGGCTTTTCCTGCTCTGTATTAGTCGAAGACGGGGGTACTTGTCCTTCATTAGTGAGATATTTCCTTTTTACGCTCTCCTCCAGCCCTATTCTTTGGTTCACTGACTCTCTCAGAGCAGCAAAGTCGACATCTGCCTGTTACGTCCACCTCTCCTGGTCGACTTAGTGGATGAACTTGCGTGTGTCTCCAGAACCCACGCATCGTATCCCTGCTGGATGCTCCATCCTCGCCATAATCAATCAGAAGTGCAGCGCCTCCATTGCATTTTTCAATCCTATCCGCTATATCTTGTGCGAGAAGTAATCCTTCAGGACAAGCCTCCACTACCGAGCCTACCGGGAGAGCATTCAGTGCTTCTGCAGTTGGATTACCCTCCAATGGAGTACCACTTCCACTTACTCGAAGGAGAGTTCGGAGAGCAGGTGTTGTGTCAGGAGGTAAAACAAATCTTAAACGAGGCAACTTCTTCTTTCCCTTTTCTTCAGATGTTGTAGATGAAGTGGATTCCGTAATACTATCTGCTGCCTCCTCTGCATCTGAATACTTCATCCTTCCTGCTGCCTGCTTGATTTTTGTTGCTTCGGTCGATTCCTCTCCTTTATCACGAACAGCAACGTCGACAAGCCTTTCTCTCCATTGTCCTCCTTCAATTTTCTGAAAGCTATGGATTGGAAGAGCGTCTAGAAGCTTCCTGACAAATTAATAAAGGTCGGAATTGGCTTGCCAGTTTCTGCATCGTGGGTTGGAACAGACGAGAGTAAATCATGCCAGTTGACGGATATTGTATTGCTCTCTTCAATCTGTTTGGTATTTGATGGTTCTTGCTCTTGCACGTCAATCTCATCTTCGTTGCCGTCAAAACTAAACGAAAATCCCTTTTCCAGTCACAGATTTCTCTCCCTCCAACTGTTGCAACGATTCCTTTTGACGTGCACGCATCCCATCAGTAACTTCTACCAAAGTGAACACCCACAGCCACCTTTTTCTTTCCCCCTCCTTCTTCACTGTCAGATGTATTCGAAGAGGAGGTCAATGCCGATGCAAAATCAGGAAAGTTTGTCAAGGCTGATCGTAAAATGTCACAGATCAATGTACCCTTCCCTGGACCTATTTCAATCAATTGAATTTTTGATGGATTTCCCAATGTTTGATACTGAGTTATCAGCCATACCAACAGTGATTCACCAAATAGCTCGGATACTTCCGGTGCAGTGATGAAATCACCGGATGCTCCAATCACATGCTCTCCTCCCACATGTTGTTGTTGTTGTTGTGTTGGATCATTACTACTACTTGATGTAAGGACGACTATTATCCTCAACACTATCATCATCCAAATCCCAATCATTGTCATCATCTACATCATCATCATCATCCGCAGCAACAGCAGTAGTAGTGGCAATACCACTACCACTAACATCCTTCTGTCCACTCCTCGACCCCTTCCTCGTATAATACCCATACCGTCCATCCCTCAACACCCTCCTCATAAACTCCGCCACAGTAATCGGACCTCTTACACCAATATACGCAATTAATTCCTCCGTCAGCGGTGTCCCGGCCTCGTACTTGTCACGATTGGATGGTGAATTGAAATTGGGCTTGTCGGGCAAATGAATGGATGGATCATACATGGATGCCATGTCAAGTACATCTGCTGGATCGGCGTGGGATACTCCACTGGGATCTGCCTCGTGTTGGAGTGGTGGTGATGATGATTGGAGTGGTTGGTGGTGACGTCTTTGACGTTGTTGTTGCTGTTGTTCGTTTCTTCGAGGAGGAGTGGGGAGAATACCTTGTTGCAATAAGTGTCTACGGAGAGCATTCTCTTCCTCGGATAGATAGTCATCATGTGCTATGGATGGAACTGGTTGCGCGTGAGCGAAATCGAAATTGTTGTCGGAAGATGATGAGAGTGATGATGATGATGATGACAAGTCGTGTTGGATTGGCTCGAATGTAGTTGGTGGCAAGATGAGTGGAGTAGTTTTTCGTTTGGCGTTATTATTATTGGAGCTGCTATTAGAAAGTATTGTGTTGCCCGAAGTTTGCTGTTGGCACAGATTGCAGATGCAGTTGCAGCCGCAGAGGGAGTTTGATTTGGTCGCAGCCCATGAATTGATTTTTTGCCTTGAGCTCCTCCGTTTTGCTTCATGGCACGTTTCTGTCGACTGGTTGCAAATGCACGCGATCTGTTGCTATTATTGTTGTTGTTGTTGTTGTTGTGAGCAGTACTGTGATGGGCTTATTGATGTTGTAGCATCTCCAAGGATCATTATGTGTCGATGCAGAAGTGAAAAGCAGCTGATTGCAGCCTTCGCCTGATAGCGACCGGCAGGAACCATCGATCCTGCTCGCAAGATTGTCATGACAGAATAGTAGGATGCTCCGCTTCCGTAGATATTATTCTTGCATGCGATGAGAGGATAGAGATAGAGATTAGATGCTAGTAAGGGTGCAATCTGGTGCAATGATAATTTTCATGCTTTGTGCTTGGTGCTCGGTGCTCGGCCTGTCGGCCTTCATCTATCTCTAGATAAATACGTACGTAGAAAGTATAGGCCCCCTTCTCCCCCCTCAAACAACACCATAACACTGTCACTGTACTATATATTCACAGTAAAAGGAGAAGATATTCGGGGATGAGGGGGCTTGTCAAGTAAAAGTATGTTATCTGGAGGTATTGTCCTCTCCACCTCAGCTTCAGCTTTCAACATTTTCGTTGCCACTTATTGCTTATTGCTACCGATACCTGTCCTAGTCTCTGTCTCTAGAGTGCACGTTATATTACTTGGTTCTTGTGTTATCCAATAATATCGCCTCCACTGCTCCATTCGATGCTATCGAAAATAGAGCTTCATATTCTGCATTGCTGATACTATAAATGAGTAGAGCTCTAACAATTGCTGCAGCCCGGGCTTTGGCACCACGGAGCCGCTTCAACTGCGCCTGCTCACTAACTCACATCCGCTCACTACTGACAACAACAAATAGTATCAACCAACACTATGATGTAATAATAGCTGGAGGAGGTGCTGTGGGGTCCGTTCTAGCACGACTCTTACTAAACTGACAATAACGCAGCATTATCGCACCGACGTCGCCGTCCATTAAAAGTTGCTCTACTAGAACAGCGCTTCCTGTCCTCCGTCACTGGATACTATTGCCAACCGCAGTCCAATAAAGCAAACACCAAATGCAAGAGCATATGCCTTGTCACCAACAAGTCTATCCTACTTGGGCTCATCAGTATTGCAACGACTACAACAAACCAACAGGCTTGGAATATATGATTCGATGCAAATATGGGAGCATGATGGTCCAGCTCAATTGCATTTTACTGGAGAAGATTTGACTGAGGCTGTGACATCAGGTCGGTTGGTTGATCTACATTCATTCATAGAGAGCAATACTGGACAACAACAACAACAACATTCAGCAACAATCTAACAGTCGTCGACCATGGCTAGGTTCCGTAGTCGAAGATGCACCTCTCGTCTCAGCAATCTGGGATGAGCTACGGAATGATGAACGAATTGATCTCATTGACAATGTACAAATTACATCCATTTCAGGCACCATCTCCGAATACATTGGGAAATGTGGAACCTCCACCACCTGTAAAAATAGTCGTGTACACGACGTTCTATTATCAAAAAAGAAGAAGGTGGTGGTGGTACGAAAGAAGAAGATGATGAGGAGGAATGCAATATATCTGCAGATTTACTCGTTGCTGCCGACGGGGCCAACTCATTCGTTCGAAGGGACACTGGGGAGTAGTAGCTTTCCAATGATTACTCATTCCTATGATCGAAAGGCGGTAACGTGCACAGTCGAATTGGATGTTAGGAAGGGTGATATGGCAAAGACATGCATTTCAACGATTTTTGCCTCATGGGCCTATTGCATTACTTCCTGTTTGGAATAGTGTCGACAATAATGATGAGGAGGATGCACCCATTTATGCAAATGTTGTGTGGTCAACTACTTCCATCCGAAGCCAACCATCTTCTTTCACTTTCTGGAGACGAATTGTATACAACACTGAATCATCACCTCTGCCAGGGCCCGAATATAAACCCTCCCCTTCTAAGCAACAACAATGATCGTGATGGCATGCCTCACATTCCAATCATTGGGACGATTGCAAAAGAAATGGACTCACTGCTTCGCACTGCCAACACAGCACTAACAATGGGAACTTGGACTGAATCTCCCTCTCGAAACTTCTTTCGAATGCCCCCAGCATCCGCTAGAGTTGTTGGTCCAATCATGGGATTTGATCTGAAATTGTCCCATGTACAGCAGGGGTACACTGCACCTCGAGTTGCATTGGTTGGTGATGCCGCACATACAGTCCACCCCATGGCTGGACAAGGCTTGAACCTTGGTATGGGTGATGTTTATTCATTGTCGGAACTAATCAAAGAAGCTGTTGATTCTGGTATGGATGTAGGGGGAACAGGGTTGTTTTTAGATCGCTACAATCAAGAGAGGATGGTGAAAGGATTGGGTACGGTGGGTGGCGTGCATGGCTTGCATGAGCTGTTTCGGTGTAGTGGAAGCAAACCGATTAGTAGCATGAATGCTCCTGCGGTTAGTTCTGGAGAAAATTGCAGCAAAGTGGAGAGTATTATAGGAGTCGGAAGAAGTTTGGGATGAATGTAGTGAATAGTCTTGGGCCATTGAGGAGAGCATTTGCAGAAGCTGCTGCTGGCGCAGCATTTTCAAGGTGAAAAACGGATTTAGCAGCTAGCCAGCTACACTTGAATGCAATACTATTGGAACTTCCAACTAAAAGATAGTAATTCTACTCAACTGTTTCTCTCACTTCAGTGCACTCCGCCTACCTCTCTGGATGCAACTCTTGGCAAATTTCAAACCACGTGTCATTATCTGTGTATGCATGTCGAAATGAGCATGGCGGAGCTACGTTTATTTCAAACTACATGTCATTATCTGTGTCGAAATGAGCATGGCGGGCATTGAGCTACGTTTACCGACACAGAGACGGTAACAATAGAAACAATAACAAAATCAATTATTTTAAAAAAAACAAAAAAAACATCAACAATGACATCATGAAGAAGTAGTGTTGTTGATAGTGGGTGTTGTATGTCGCTATTGATGCTAAATCCAGCAGCAAGAATGGAAGCTCTCTTTGCCAGTTACGAGGAGTTCTCTTCCTCTCTAATGCTGTTGCCATTCATCGATGATAGCGCAGTCGGAGCAAAAGTGTATTCTCACAATCCATTACCGGAGCAAAATGAACTTGAAGATTTGCCATTAATTAATGATGAAATTAATTCACCCGAAGACAAAACAATATCCAAGGACACGGCAAAAGAGGATCCTGACGGAAATATATCATCAGAAATAAGTGACATTGTGGAAGAAATTATCGTTGCTGTTGAAGGTGGTACTGAAACTGATCAATCCGATGAAAAAGTATCTTCTGAAACATGTGAACACAAGGAAGAGGTCGATAGTCCCTGATGGCGTTAGCATCAATGGGACGAACCAAGAAAATATACCTAACACTGATGCTGAATCCTAGCAATTCAAAAGAGGTCGACTCTCCAATTCAAATACCAGAGGATTATGTGTTGACGAAGATGAAAAGTGACAACAACATTGAAGTGGAAGAGTTGGAACAGAGAGAGTTTACTGAAGTATTGACGCTACTACGGGAATCATCATATCCTTTGTCGCTAGTCTTTGTACCTCCAAATGAAATTACTAGTGCGGCCGATTCAAGTAGAGAATATGGAAGCGATGATGAAGAGATTGAAGATTCTCAATCATCAGATGATGATACCGAGAATGACTCCTCAAAAGCAAATAATCCTAGCGTAGACGAAGCTGCGAAATATGCAAAACAGGCTGCTTCGGAATTGAGAGGTAGATTGGGCCGATGGGGATCTGTTGCCGCGATACGTGCGTCTGCAGCGGCAGCTGCTGAAGTTGCAGCAACACGAGCATCGGCAGCCGCTGAAGTTGCCGCAAATCGTGCATCTCAGGCAGCATCGGCTGTTCAGGAACTAAGAGAAAGTAGGGCTAAGGAAGAAGAAAAGAAAAACCAGACTAAAGGCAATGATGCTTCTACTTCAGAGTGGCTGCCAACGGTAGAACCGATTTCAGATGAAGACACGTCAGATACGGCGTCAAAAAACAGCGCAACTCCAACTTGCGGTGGTGATAACGAGGATTCTGAATCGAATGATCAATTGGCCCCAAATACCTCACAAGATAATAACGAAGAGCAGAGCGAACAACTTGGTTCTGGATCGTGTGACAATAACAATGCTTCAGACAAGGCAGATGTAGAAACATCCGGCCTTGCAACACTCCGTTTGAAGCAACTCGAAACGCAACTTGCTGAGGTAAATTCTCGTTTGGAGGTGAAAAACACAGCTCTAAATAAGCTTCACCAGAAGCTTGACGCATCTATGAATGAAAAGAAGAAAGTTGAAAAGGAATTGCGTCAGACCAAAAAGGACTTGGAGGCAAAAAATAGCAAACAAGACAAGACGATAGCCACACTGACCGAGGAGGTGCAAATTATAACTAAAGCTCTTACAGATTGCGAAACAGAGCTGGAGGAGAGGAATAAGAAGATTGATAACTTGACTGCAGAAAATCATGATAAAGCGTTGGAACATGATAAGGCAGTTAAGGCGCTTAACAATGAAATCAGTGTTTGCAAAGCTGCTATTGAAGCACGCGACTCCAAGGTGGAAATTCTAACGGAAGGTATGACTGAGTTAAAAACAAAACTAGCCGCACAAGCTGAAGAACTTTCAGCTGTAGAGCGCCTTCGGAACGACTTGACTCAAACTAAAACACAATCTTCAACAGCTGCTCAAGTCATTGAAAAGATGAAGAAAGAAGAGTCAGAGTTTCAGAATGAATTGAAGGAAGCCAAAGGGATAGTAGATGAGTTGAGCAAAAAGTATACTGCCGCCAAGGCTGCTGCAACAAAATCTATTACCGAAGCAGATAAGATTAAGGCAGACTACCGACGTCTGAAGATGGAACGGAACAGCTTGAAAACGAAGACAGAGAGTCTGCAGAAGGAGATGAATCAAATTACCAAAAAGAGCAAGAATAACCAAGTGGATTCGGCGGCGTTTGACAAAGTGCAACATGAGTTGCAACAGCTCAGATTGAAACATTCCGAATTGCAACGAAATCTAGATGCAGAAAGAACTGAAAAGCAAAATCTGAGGGCCGAATTGAATGCAAGTCGCCTTGCCCATCAAACCCCTATTATTAATTATCAACCAACAAATGATACTGACGGATCGCCACGCATAGAAGAACTTGAGCGAATAATTTCGGAGATGACCGAATACTCCTCGGCACAAGCCTTGCAGATCGAGACACTGAGACAGATCAATGCAGCTCTCACGGAAGACATTGCAAACACGTAACGAGAACACGAAAGCTTAACTCAGTTAACGTGTGGTTATTTTAGAATCATTAATTATGTAGGAGTAAATTTATTCGTCTGGTGGTGGATATCGAACATCTTCTACTGTCAAGTCAAGACTCGACACAATCCATGGGTGCTGCAATGCCTCTTCAGCTGTAGGTCGACGATCTGGGTCAATTGTGAGCAATTTACTCACGAAATCAATGAACAAAGCTCTCTGCTCATCACCTTCGCTTAAATTCGGCCGGTCCAGAAAGTCTGCGTCAAAACCAAGTCTCGCAGCAATTGTTGTCATCTTCGGCTGGTAAACATCAAATAAATCTTCTTCAACGTCATCATCTGAACTGCTATCTGATCTGTTTTCTTCCGGATCTCTGCCAGAGATCTTTTCATAAATCAAGCCGCTGTCAGTAAAAATACGATGACTGTTGCGACCTTTAGCAATCATGTGACGAGGGAATGGCCCACAAATCGCTTCAATTCGGCTAAGCATGGAAACTTCTGAGTCGTTTTGAAACGTCACTTCGCCTGTATACATCTCTGCTAGCACACAACCTAACGACCACATGTCAATTTTGCCACCATACGGTAGGCCGAGAATCACTTCTGGTGCCCGGTAGCTACGGCTCTGAATATAAGAGCTCTGACGGTCGGTTACAAAGCTGCTGCTTCCAAAGTCAATCACTTTTACTAGTGCTCTTGAGTACGATCCCAGCAATATATTCTAATGGTGATAGAGCAGACAATTGTGTTAGTAAGAAGGGCGAATAAAGCAGCGTACATGGTAAAATAGAGCATCAACACAAACTCACTTCAGGTTTGATGTCACAATGCATCAGCCCTAACTCGTGCACAAACTTCAGAGCTATGAGGCATTGCCTCGTAATGTGAGATAACCGCCGTCTTGTGAAGTAAGTCGGGCCTCTACTATCACGGATACTCTTTCCAAACTCATACAAATTCTGCCGTAGCAGCTCAGTCACAATGACGAGGTGCTCCCTATGATAGAAGAAGGATTTCATTTCGACGATATTGTTTTCTTGGACCCGACCAGTATCCTTGAGTAACTGTAAAATCTTAATCTCGTCCAAAGATTGGTCAAAGTAGTCCTTGGTATTTTTGATAACTTTCAAGCAAACCTCATCTTGATACCCCTCGTCATCTTCCTCAGAACTTAAATCTATGCATCTATAAGCCGTACTGAAGGCAGCGCTACCAAGTTCACTTTGTACAAGATAGTTATTTGCAAAGACTGATCCAGGCTTCAGCACCAAGTCCTTCGTAGGTTCAAAACCGGTCTTTTGAGATTTCGTGATGATGGGCAGATAAAAGCATTCCATTTCTCCAACTTTTCCTTGACCAGGATGGAAAATACCTGGGAAAATCTGGAACGGACGTCCTTTCCTCATTTTCAGCTTTGGCGTATGCACGAGAAGGACTGTCTTCCAACTGTGAAGATGCATCATCAGTTTTACTACTAGCATCTGAATCATCTTCAGAGCTAGTTGCTCCTGCCGAATAACGAGCTGCTTGCATTTCCGCTTTATACCTCTCTTCCTCCTGATCTAATATCATTTCAGCCTCTTCTAAGTCACGCTCAAAGTTTCTATCATTTACCCCCGTTCGTACCTTACTGGCAGATAGTTGTTCAAATGAATCCACCATTTTTTCAAAAGTATTTTCGACATTTATGAGTTCCGAATCAGTCATCCGATGCACAATGTAGCCCGTTTCGTCAGGATCATCGTCATCCCAGCTTAGACTGTCATCATTTCCATTGCCGTTGCGAAAGAACGAGTTGAAACCGATGGGTAGAAGATGAGAACAGAGGCTCATCATTTGAATTATCGATTGCCCATCACCCAAGTCTTCTATCGCCAAGAGTCTTTCAGTCTCATTTTGTGATCTCTTTTCTACAACAGTATCTTGTGGGTCAATGCCTCGGTTTCTACTCCCACCATAGCTTGACGAAGAAACTCGTTCCTTTGCCACTTGCGATCCATATTGTTCACTTTCATTCGATCCCACATCCAATACAATTCCAGTTATCCCACCTGGACGTTTACTACGTGGACCAAGTGCAGCTACGGGAGCCCTGGCGTCTTTTGTCGACTGCCTGGACATTCCTTGATCAAAAGATGATGAGGGTATAACCGCCTCCACCCCATACAATTTTTCATTCATAGTCTGCAAGGGCATCACGGATGGATTAATCGGTTTCAAACCAAACTCATCACGATCGGGTGGATCAATACTACTCGTTCGTCGCGGAGATGTTGTGACACTATTCTGCTCATCAAGAAGTAAAGAATTTTGACGACTATCAAGCTGAAGTCTATCCATTCGGTTCTTGGCATCGTCAGCTATCGATTCATGTTTATCGGCATATTTACTTTTCGTTGCAGGTGATTTCACCTCAGCATGCATGCTCAAAGATGTGCTTTGTTCAAAATCATCATTAATGATCTCATCTCCAAAGTCTTCCAAATCAGTGAGGAGAATGGAATCTGGCCTTCCTTTGTGTACTTTCATCTCATTGACGTTGGCATCTTCTACACGTGATGTATCATCACCTCTGCTAATCGTATTAAAAAAGGCATTCATCCTATCTACTGCCTTATCTCCTTCGTTATCATACCCATCATTGTTCTTGTCCTCGTTATGTTTCTGCGCTCGATTGGAAGATGCATTCATGACGTATTCCATAGCCTCCGCAGCTGTTATTTTTGGTCGATTTCGTTTGATGCTAGCAGGAGTGGATGGAACTGGCTTTTCCTGGCGATATTGCTGTTGCTGCTGGTGGTGATACTGATGCTGCTGCTTCTTCTGTGGTGGAGACGGTAGTGGCCGATGATACTGATGATGATCATGATTTTGGTTCACTGAAGCAATGGCCGTTTTGGAGTTGTCATTGAAACTATTGCTCCTAGCCCGCTCAATAGCATCAGTATTATCAAAACTTGTTGTTGGCGCATACTGGGACCGTGGCTCACTTAGGGGCGGCTGTGGCGGTGGAGGGAGAGGCGTAGCCTTTCGAGATGACGATGTGGATGTAGCACTAGTATTAGTGTCAGCACTCAATTGAAGATTGCGTAGATAAGTAATGCTACCATTCAGTGTATCAACTTCTTCACGTTCCCGTGCTTCATTGGCTGCCGTTTCTAATAGGTCGATTCCATCAGAATACAGATCTTTAGATTTTCGGCGCGTGCTCTGTTTGGCGAACAATTGTGGACTACTGTGATGAAATTGCTGCTGCTGCTGCTGTTTTTGCTGCTGCTGCGGCTGGTGGTGATATTGATTCATCTGTTGATATCTTCCTCCTCCACTAGAAACATTATTATTGTGACCACTGTTACGTTCATTTGATTTAGATCGACCAAAAGTTCCTCTCCCCTTCATTAATTGTTGAGGGGGTACACGATGAGCTTTTCTTGGAGACAACTGCTCATCATCATCGTATGTGCTATCTTCATCATCATCATCTACATTAGTATCTTTTGGATTAACTTCATCATCTGACTCGATGGGATCAAAATTCATTTTTGGATAATCATCTGCCTCCTCATCTTGGTCACTATTGTCGATTTCCTGCACGGCATCTGCAGCGATAGAGGTAGAGTTTGCAGCACCACCACCCCCGCCGCCGCTGCCGCCACTCCCAGCGGAAGTCGAAGTTGAGGAGGAAAATGATTGCCTCATATTATTTTGAAGTTTGATCAATCTAGATCGTGCGCGTCGTGCTGATTCCTCTGCTGCCGAGGGAGGATCTGGTAGTGCTCCTCCTCCTGATGATGATAATGTTGAGTCGTTACCGCCGCCGTTGCCTCCTATCGCAGTATAATCAGTCGTAGGTACATAAAATTGAAACTTGGTAGGTCCAGTAGAAGCGCCGCTGGCATTGTTATTGCTCCTCTTGCCACCAGAGCTATTATTACTATTATTAATATTTTTACTGCTCCCCACGCCAAATAATAATTTTCTCTCTGGAGGAGGCGGCGAGTCTCCACTCCTCTCGGCTGCAGAAATGGCTCGTAGGATATCTTCTGTCACATCAGCTGCATCGTCAGATGCTGGCACCGATGCCGATGATGACGTGGATGACGACGACATCACTGATTATTGTGGTCTGGATCACCGCTAGATACGCCGTGTATTATTTCATCGTTCGTATAGCCACCAATGCACATCATATCCAAGCGGTTGCCCTGCCTGCAATATAGGTAGTGTGATTGCGCCAATAGCCGCATCCATCGCCGGATGTTCTGGCTTTGGATTTTGGCGGCAAGAAATTTGGTGCGGAATGGTGAGAGTGTGCAAATTTTGCGGGAAGCTCTTGCTCGTGATGTGTGTGACGGCATTCAATCAGCCACCTGTGACGGCATTCATTTCAGCGGATATTGTAGCGGATCTTTGAAAAAAGACAACATCAACAAAGCTGATGCCGTTGACATCATCCTACAATAAGCACGCAAAGATGTATCCGTTACGGCGACCAATGAAGGCAGCTGCAACAGCAGCTACATTCTTGATACTATGCTGGCGATCAGCTTCTTTATCACTGGTTAATGGATTTGTTCTGTCGAGATCATCTACATCAGCAAGGCGTACACATGGAGGTTTCCAGTGGACACATCAGCTGCATATGTCGTCTGCTGCTGATGATGATGATGATGTACCAGGAACGACGGTGATGGTTGATCCCAAATCAAAGGCTGAAATTCGAAACATTCTGAATCATCTCTCTACACAAACACTTGAAACACTCCTCGATCCTACAGATGCCAAGCTGATCTATGAAGAACTCTTCTTCTCTGCAAGTGATGATGAAGAATCATCTATATTCAATGATGAGACATATCAACAATATGTCAAGTACTGGGACAAGCTAGGACGAAAGTTACGTGAGGAAACACGAACTCCGGCAGATCTATTGGGAACTGATATCACCAATCGTGTACTGACCTTTATTCGAGGAGAAGGTGATGGAAGTGGCTCCTATGATGCTCAGACTGTCAAAACATTTCTGGAAAGTGATGCAATCAACTCACTCTTTACACAATTGTTATATGATGCAATATTTGAATTTACTACCAAATTTGATATCCTTGGGAATGCAATATCTAATTTACCGCTACTTGGACCTGTTCGAAATCAAGTCCTCAAGGAGTCAAAACGTAACATGGATCGTACTCTTGGACCATTGCTACGACAATTTCTGTCTGGGTATACTCGTGTTGCAGTGAGACAAGCTGTGGACTTTGTTGTGAGCAAGGAAAATGCATCAGCATTTGGCAATGCAAATGCAAAGCTTGTAGGATATCTATTGAAGGAGAGATCAGTTTCGGCATGGATTCCTGAAGACAAGGTATTGTCAGGATGGAGACAAGATGTATGGGATTACTTGGTTGGATTGGAACGTGGCAGTGACAATCAAAAGATTGTCAATCAGAGTGTAGATTGGGTTTATGATTTGGTTGGGGACAAATGCATTGATGATGCAGGTGTGGATGTAGGTGCAATCATTGATTCAAGTCCAACTCTAGAGAAGAACCTTGCTTTGTTTTGGAAACGGTGTCAGGATAATGCCAACTAAACATCAATTTTATGGTCAATATTGAAGTAAAGAAGTAAGTAGACACATCCTGGCAGATTTGACTGCCTCGATACAATAGCTACAACTCTATCTCTCTTCGATGTGCCGTCAGTCAGGGACTCCCAGCTCCCATCCAAGGGAACCTCCCATCTGAAGTTTCTTCTCACTTTTGCCAAAGAAAAAATCTAAACGAAGCGAACAGCTCCCGCAAGCAAGCTAAACCGCAATGCAAAGCTAGAGCTACACTGACGCAAGAAAAAATGATTTCTTCTTATGATTTCTTCTTATGATTACTTCTTCTCCTTATATAGTTGACCTTGAGCTGACCAAAGATCACTTTCATTTGTGTGAAATGTGAAATGAGAAGCGCACATAAATTTCTTATTTGTTTTGAACAACTTGATAAGAAGTAATGTGAGTATTGACCATGCTGGTTCGTTCGGTTGTGTAGGGAGCTTTTGCGAATGAGGGCTGCGGCAACCTACTGCTGCTGAGAGCGGAGAGATGGATGGAGGTGAGGGTGCAGACGAAGAATGCACGAGGCTCCCTCAGGTTGATGGGTTCTCACTTGCTTCATGGCAGTTCATGGCGTCCTCTCTTGTTTTGGTGTGATGATTGCTGAAATGCTTTTCATCATTTTTGCTCTGCTCGTATCTTCTTGCTGATTTCATTGTACTCACTCTTCATCATGCATCTCATCCTTCATAGACAGACACAAATTTAAACAATGAATGGAAACGGGCGTCATGCGAATGCCCCTCAGGCAATGATCATTGAGGCCAGGCCTAAAACATATGCAATGTGCGTAAGATGCGTATGATGTGAACATGCATTATGTATGTATCAAATAATAACATGATCTTGAACTCACGCTTCTCATCTTATTCTTTTGCAATAATTAACAGCGATGTTCGTGTATTTGTTGCCACTATTATGGCCACCATGGTCGTAGCATTTGGAGCCGGCTTGGCCATGGGACCTACCGATGCAAGATTGGCTGTACCAGTCCTCTCTCTCCTTGGCATCGAGTTGCCACAGCCAGTGCAACTTCCTGCTGCGGCAATCAAATCTGAGCCGATTGTCGGAGCCATGTCTACTCAATCTTTGATGCCATCGGATCCTCAAGCAAGGAAATCCAACTCGAAGAGTGCCACTTACATGGTTGGAGAGGTTTCGGCCAATGGTGAGATTATCATCAATAAAGAGGGAGACGATGCCGCCAGTGAGGTTCTTATTAAGCAGGCCAAGCGTACCAAGACGGAGCATGTGGCAACACTTGGCTACAAGATCCGTGAGACTCACGTTAATATTGACACACCTGTCCTTGAAGGTACCGGGGATGTTCCTCATGAACGTGAAATTACCTATGATCGTATCAACAAAGAAAACGATGGTAACATTCGTGATCAAACTATGCCTTCCGGTCAGCATCTCCTCGTTGATATGAAAAACCTCGAGGCCGACTTCCTGAACTCAGAGTCGCGTCTTGCAAGAGCTATGCAAGACTCTGTTATCGCTGGAGGATTGACTATGCTCTCTTATCATTGTCACTCTCTTCACCCTGCTGGAGTAAGTTGCGTCGGCGTTTTGCTTGAATCTCACATCTCCTTCCACACATGGCCCGATGAAGGCGTAATTACTTTGGACATGTTCACTACCAGTGAGAAGCCATTGCTTCCTGTTCTCCCTTCAATTAAGGAGTTGTTTGGCATTCCCAGGGTGAATGCTGAGACTGGAGAGAAAGAGGAAGTTGTCACTGTGTGGTCTCATGAGTTGCGTGGCTTTCGGACCGAAGATGCACGTAAGGTTCACCACTTGGATGGCGACAGTGATATTTCAAAGCATGTCACCAGCCCTTTGGAGGTTGTTTACAAAGAACATATTCTTAATATGCAAACTGAATTCAGCAGGATTGATATTTGGGATGTAAAGGAAAGGGACGAGACGCCAAGCTATGAGGATGGATTGCGTTTGGGCTTGGCTCCTCAGGATCCAAGGTGGTTTTCATATGAGGATGCCTCTCCTTGTCGCCTTTTGTTTTTGGATGGTGTACTTCATGTGAGTTGAATAATGTGTATTTACTTGTCATATTGAATTTCTTGGGCAGACACTAACATTTTTCTCCCCGTTCTTTCAGATGGACAACCAAACTGATCGCGTGTTTCACGAGGCTCTTGTACAGCCTGCCATGTTTGCGCATCCTTCCCCCAAGAGTGTCGGCATCTTTGGCGGAGGCGATGGAGGAAGTTTACGAGAGGTTTTGAAACACAAATCTGTGACTGATGTTACCATGGTGGAGCTTGATGAAAAGGTTGTTTCCGTTTCGAAAGAGTATTTGCCTAGATCCAGTGATTGCTCGGACATCGTTGGAAGCCAACCTAGTTGCTTCGACGATGATCGCGTGAATCTTATTTTTACTGATGCATTTGCGTACGTCAAGGACAAAGAAGCAAATGGGAAGTTTGACGTTCTCGTAGCTGACCTTAATCAACCTGAAAGAATGGTGGAGTACACTGACGCGGACACGGTGAATGCGCTTGTTGAATCTCTCTCCCCATTGGGTGTACTTGTCATCAATGCTGGCGAGGCCCCCATGATTGTCGACCCTCGCGCGGATAAGGGAATGCAACCTAAACGTGAAGCTTTCACCAAACTCCTCGAGGGAAATCCCAAGATTGATTCTATTTTTGTCTACGAGGATGCCCAAGCAGCCTACGTCGATCCCAATTCCTTTATTGTTGCGTGCAGAGATTCCTCTTGTCGCAAATATTGGTATGGACAAACTGATGAGATCAACTACCGCATCTTTGATCGCTTGCAGCCAATGAAGTCAAAGAAACCAGCTTTGATTCAATTTGATGGGGCCACTCAGCGCTCTTATCAAGTTCCTCCACGTGCATGGGAAACAATTTATTGCCGTCGCGAACCGGAGCCTTTCGAGTGCGCGTATCGTGGTCTTGATATGACGAAAGAGTTGTTTGAGTACTATCCTAATAATGAAGATGAAAGTGCGTTCGTTATTCGTGAATCCAAGGAGGGTGCAGAACACGATGCTGCTGTTTATGCTACAGTTGATATCCCTGAAGGTTCGTACATTATGCCCACCCATCTCGCTGCATCTCTTGAGGTTTCCGAGGATAGTGCAAAAGATTCCAATGCTACTGCCCACCTTGAGGGCGTTGGCGAAGCTGAAGTTCTTACTGACTTCGTTGAGTATATTGAAGAGAACGGGCACTCTGCGCGCGATGGAAGTGGCAAGATTTACGTCGAGATTGGCGGCTCTCGTGTGATTAGGGAATCCGATGATGCAAGCGAAGTGAATATTCGTCGTTGGGTTCCTGCACACCCTGATGGAGCACGTCCAAAATATTCTCCTGTGTACGATCGTCATCGTCATTCTTTCGATATCTTCTTGGTTGCTAGTCGTGACATTAAGGCTGGAGAAGAAATTGTTAAGCCAGATGACCTATGGGATTACTAAAGCGATGACAGTAGGTGCTGGGTTTATCTATTACACGAGAGCAAGGAATACTTTAGAATTCAGTTAGGATAGTTGAGTAATAATTTTTTTATTATTATTATAATTGAGAAGTACACGTGGTACCATCCGCACTATCATTGTTGAAGATACCATACAGAGTTGTACCTGTTGAGAGAATCCCTATCACCAATCCTCCCCACACAAATACTTTGCCAATTCGCGACGTGCTTCCACTTCGTTCTTTCATCTTTTGTACAAACATTCCTGGAAGAATGAAGCTGATTATTGATGCTGCAGTGCCACCTGCAAGTAAAGTAGATTGAGCATACATAAGTAAAGATACCAGCGCCATTATTATAGACAATGGCAATGATATATAGCAACAAGTACTCACCCATGAGACCAAAAACAATTGAAATTCCTGGCACAAAAATTGCTACAATGAGAGCTCCACCAGAAAGAAGTAGTGTGATCAACACATGCTCTGCTGGATTCTGCACTGGATTTTGATCAGTAATAAGAGGTTCGGTTAGAGAACCACTGGATTGTATTGGAGAGCCTGCATCTATCTCTAAAGATACAGGTGTACGCTGCGAGTTGGTGTCTTCATCCACACTAGGCCCTCGATTTAAGCAGAGTCTTCTCTTCGCTTTTAGACGATCAAATATCAGCTTGAGGGTAACTCTAGCGGGTAGTATATTAAAAGGGAAGGCTACAACCACAGCTACAAACACCGAAAATGTAGCTTATGTGTGAAACAGCAGCTGTTAGCACATTGACGAACAGTCGGATGATTTATGTCTAGCAACTTCTTACCTGCAGTCATGAGTGCATCGTGGGTTACTTGAATGCAATAATTGATAAGAATATCATCAGTTGTTGTTTTGGTAAAATCTAGAAATCCAAATACTCCAATCAATAAGTACAGGCTTGTGCATAGTATAATACCATTTCTTGTAATGTGCTCCATCATTTGTTGCTTCAATTTTAGGAATGTCACATTGGATACATCATTATCGGAAGCATCTCTAATACTGGACGTTGCAGGTTTCAGCTTCAGCTCCTCATAAATTTGACAAACATTCACCTGACAACTGAATGCAAAGATAATGATTGGGAATGCTTGCAGCATACTAACAAATGACTTTGGCCAAAGCAACGACATCACTTCTACCGGCGGACTGGAAGAAGAATTCGCTCCAGATGCAATCACATCTCCATGAATTATGGAATGAATCACTGCTGAAATTACCAAGAATATGATGCTCAGCACACCCAGCGATGAGAATTTTTCCAATCGTTTCAATTTTGTTTGAAGTGATAGAGGAAGGAGCATAACTGTCCAAAACAATATCATGACGCGCTCTTTACTATACATTGACACGAATTTGCTCCCTGGCTCCCATAGAAATGTGATTGAGTGCAACCCCTGATCCAGAATATCCCCCACAGCTACAATGTATGCTACAGCTGTCCCAAAGCAAAACACAAGGAGAGATGCCTCTAATGCAATTGCCATCGATGGTCCAGCAAGTCTCTTACTAACGTCTTCGAATTTGAATTGTTGCGTCACCACACATGCTTCAATAATAATGTTGATTGATAGTATTGTCAAGTAAGCTGATAGGAGAAGCAACAGAACACCAAATACTATGCCAGTCAAACTCATCGCATAGGGAAGTGAGAGGGCGCCTGCACCAAGCGTAGCACTGCATAGATTGGATATTGATCCTGGAGAAATGTTGGAGCAGCATGATGTTATTGCTTTTGTGTGCTCGTGATGATGGTTATGACTCTCGTCGTCGTCGTCACCACCATCCAACCTACTGCTGCTGCCATCAGTTCCTTCTTCGTGTAGCAGCAGTGGTTCAAGATCGACCCGGTCCCTTTGCCGTAGCGTCGTGTTGGTCATTGCAATTGTTCCTGTATGTATACTATTGCGTCGCAGTAATCGACATAATGGCATGGCGTTGAGCGTCGTGACACGTGACCATCACGTGATACCATATGCCGTTTGTGGTGGACTGAAATGAGAATATCGAAAATGACGCACTCTTTCAGAACCCACGCATCGATCGGCATCTTGATCTTGATCGTCGTCGACCAATGGCATTGGCGTGGCATACTTAGCGAAGGCAATTTCAATTGGTTTTTCATAACATCATATAATACTTAAGTAGGAGTATATCTCTATCGCCACCATCATTGACAATGCCACCAAGAGCAGAGCTCGATCATCACAGCTGCGATGCCACCGATGCATTGACCAGAGCAAGCATTGCTCCTCCAAAGCAAATCAGCAATGCTTCAAACCGTTCCAAACCAATCAAGGAGCCATTGAGACTGCGAGAACGAAGGAGGCACTCCCCACGTCTTGTTTTCAGAAGCACGCATGGAATCACTGGAGTAGTTTCGACACTATTGGTATGCATTGCTATTGTTGCACACCATGTAAACATCATGCTAAATGCTGTATCAATCCTTGCTGCTATTGCTTCGATCGTCACTGCTTCATCTGGAATATCCATTGTAGATCGGGCACCAAAGCAAACTATTGTGATGGAACGCCCTTTCAAGGTTATACCTCCTCATAGAGACGCATTTAAACGAACTGCTTCATCAATCTACTATCTCTCTGCTAGGTTGTGTTGGAATACGATTTCTGGTAATGCACCTTTCAACAATAACGATGCTCTGAATTGGATTTGGGGCATGTCAGCACTTTGTTATGCAATCATAAAGTTTGTGCCGAGTCCTCGCGATGTCGATTTGACTAATGGAAATACGTGGGTGTTTGTTATTCCCATGGCTGCGGGTTTGACTGTTGATGCACTGTTTCAGCTACCGCTCTTGTCATGCAATGATGGATTCTGTTGGAATCAAGACGTCATCACGCAACTCGATCTACTATGGGTGCTTTTGTCTGGTCTAGTTGTTGCATTCGTGTTTACCTTGGCATTTCGTGGTGTGTTGGGGATCCGAAGATGCTACTGGGGTGCAGCTTTTGTGGTGCATGCAATTGTTGCCTACTTGATTGCAAAGGCGCTTCCGTTTCTGACGAAGCAAATACTGTGAAGAGATAGTGCTCTGTTTTGCAAAGAAATGCTCTGCGTATGGTACACAAAGTGAATAAAGTAATATATTGGATATATACTTTTATACGCATTCTACCTAACCCATCCAGCACACATACATACTTATTTTAATGTTTGTCAAACAAGCCTACATTTTTCCAAGCTGAGCTGCCATCACAGCCATCACGGTCCACATTCGATTCTCTGCTTCTGGGAATACCAGCGATTGTGGAGAATAGAATACCTCATCACTGACTTCCTCAGGATGACGAGGAAGACAATGCAAGAAAACTGCCCCTGGATTAGCTTGCCCCATTAAATCTGCATTGACCTGATACCCATCGAACTCTTTCACTCGTTGCTCGTATTCATCCTCTTGTCCCATTGACACCCAAGTGTCCGTGACGACAACATCACTTCCCTTCACAGCTTCGGATGCAACAGTGGTGAGGAATACATCTTCAGTACCATTTTCAGCAGCTAGTTTCTTTGTTGTTTCGAGAACTCCCGCATTAGCTTCATAACCCTCTGGAGTTGCAATTCTAATGTTCATACCAAGCTTGGCTCCTCCAAGCATAAGATCATGAAGTACATTGTTACCATCACCTACCCATGCCAATGTTTTCCCCTTGACATCTCCAAAATGGTCCTCCAACGCCATCAAATCTGCCAATGTTTGAAGAGGGTGGTGCAAATCACTGAGAGCGTTGATAACTGGAACAGTGGCATGTTCACTCAACTCAAGAACATCATTGTGTGAGAATACACGAGCAAGCACAAGTGAGTTGAAACGGCTTAGAACCAAGGCGGTATCACGCATAGATTCATTGACTCCAAGCTGAATGTCTGATGGGCCTAGGAAGAGACTCTGTCCTCCCAATAGTGTCATACCAGTCTCAGTGGATACACGGGTTCGGGTGGATCGTTTTTGGAAGATCATGGACACAGATTGTCCAGTAAGAGGCTTTGGAGCAGTGACAGGATTGACAGATGATCCCTTTCCGTAGGTATCTCTGTACTTCTTTGATAGATCGAGCAATCCACGCAACTCTTCGTTACTGAGTTGATCGATAGAGATGAAATGTTTCCCTTCGAAGCCGTTGAGTGCAGCAATGGACATGCCACGTTTTGCAACTCCATTTTTGAAGAAGCTCTTGGCTGCAGAAGAAAGAGCGGGTTGGTTTACGTATCGTAGTGTGGAGAACATTTTGTTGTCAGATAAGTTGGCACAGTAATGCTATTGATGTTGTCAATGGAAGTGAATTTGATAGGATGCAATGAAGCGTTCGGATTGATTGGAATGCATGTATTTGCAAAGAAAGATCTTTTGGTGAGCTATTTGAGCTGAGCGGTGTCACGATGACGATGATTTGTAAATTGGAGACAGTTCCACGTGGCATACCATGTATCGCCATCTATCGCTAAGTATGCCATAATCTCATGCCATTATCATCTATCATCTTCCGCCAGCCATCAGCGCAAAAGAGCACATCAGAAATACTGACGCCAGCGCCAGTGATAATGAGCCGAAGGACACAGCTACAGTGAACAATAATTATTTACCAATTGCTCTGAATTGATAATGATGAATTTTTCTGTCGGCCGTCGAAGCAGCCAGAGGACAAAATCCGCCTTCTTGTCATGTCTTACAATACTGCTCTTCCATCACGCAACAACAAGAACAAATGCATACTCATTTGTCCCTTCTCAGAATCATTTGAAAATAAACCAATCGATTACACGACAACAATTTGCATTACCCACACCAACATATACACGGGCCTCATCGAGGAGTTCTACCATCACAATGAAGCGGCCAAATCGCCGTCGTCGATCACCAGAAATCGATCCAACCACCATCAAAACTGCCGACTTGTCTCAAGAACTTCCAGCAAATCTCAAACGTCACGTAACTGCCAAACGCCCCACGCTAGGTCACGTCGTACCGAAAAATTCTCAAACACGCAAGTTCCGCCCCAATGAAGGAGGGTCAGATTCTTCCCAACTTCGTGCACAAGGACAGGCTCGTGATTCACAGAGATACAACAACCCTTCCAATTTGAAAATATTGGGTGGATCTTGTCGGGGTAGAAAGTTGGAATCGCCCACTGTTTACCTCAGGCCAATGATGGGGAAAGTGAAAGAGGCAGTATATTCTACCTTTACAAGTTTCGGCTTGTATGATGATGTTGTTGCGGGAAGTATCAAGTGCAGGACACGCCATTTGGATATATTTAGTGGCAGTGGGTCTGTCGGTTTGGAAAGTTTAAGCCGAGGAGTCCGTCACTGTACCTTTGTAGACATGGCAGAAGACTGTTGCTCGACATGTGAGAGAAACATTGAGAAATGTGGATTCGATGGATGGAATGAAGGAGGTGTCGGCTCAGGTATCGGTGAAGAAGGAGAGCCTGTGGCAAAGGTTGTCTGTGCAGACGCTTTCCGAGCATTGCGTCAACCTGAAACGGTGGGTATTGATCCAAATGCCAAGTATGATCTTGTGACATTGTGTCCTCCTTACGAAGAGATTGTATACGCAGATCTGATAGATGCAGTGGCGAACTCTGTACTGGTGACTGAGGATACAGTAATTCTCATAGAGTATCCTGTTGAATTAGGATGTCTGCCCCATGCTATCGTGAGAGAAGATGGTGGTGTATTGGTGGGTGTCAGAAATAGAAAGTATGGCAGAACAGTAATTGCTATGTATATTGTGAATCCAACTGGGGCGCGTGAAGACTGTCTGAGTAGGCCTGAGGAATTCATCACCATATAAGAAGTAATGTCGCAAATATGAAAGCATCTTACAATGGACCGAAAAAGATGGATTGATTACTTCTTGGAATCATCGACTTGCATAGCTTGCTTGCAGTCTCTTGCAGTCTGTGTATCTCGTCTACATCTATGAACCCAAACAGGTCCGTCCGTCGAATCATAACCCTTCTCATCTCTCTTGCTTGCTCTTGCTGCGTTTTTGAGCTCTCCGCTGTCTCAAGTGGAGTCTCAAGTCTCAACACCGCGTCCTCCGTATCGTACCATAGCGCAGGAAAGTTGCCACGCCCCTACCCTACTACTTGATATCAACACTATGGCAATCTTCTTCACTCATGACAATTTTGTCTTAGCATTTCCCCTCTTGGCAGTGTGCTCGACGTATGTAAGTAATGCCAAATCTGCTAGATCTTCTAGCTCATTTTTTTTCTTTGGGCAGGAACAATGATCGAGCAATGCAAATGCTGTCACCTACCTAATACGACGCATATAAATATTCTTCAATTATTCTAACTCGCTTTATTCTCTTCTCCTGCTACAATCTATATTATAGGCGTTCTTTAAGTTTATTCCGCTGGAGTATGGTCTGCCAGCATTGTAAGTTACTTCTTAATGCCTATTATTTTATGTCTAGTTGTCATTTCAATCTCTTACCAGAAAGATTTTGTGAATTTCAGGGGGGTGATTGCTTTAGTCATCAAGGCGAGGAATAAGATCATCGAAAGCCGATCTACAGATGAACATATAGACAAAACAATCGTACAGGACTTAGTGTCAGACGAGGATGCTTTCGCTGCAAAACAAAATGAGAAGGCTCAAAAGAAGCTACGAAAGACGGAGCAAAAGTTAAGGGAAAGGCTCAAGGCAGAGAGGCGCAATAATGCCAATAAGAAAAGCACGGCAGCTGATGAGGACGATGATGAAGTCATCACTACCTTTGCAAAGGGGACTCGTGGGAAGAAGGGGCGATAAATGTATTAAATCAGGGTGGGGCATCCAGTCAGAGTTGATTTTTCTTAATTGGAGTTTGGTACTTCGATCTCAGGCCTTTGGCTGAATAAAAGAATGAAAATACAATTCACATTGCATAGATGGACAGTGATTATGTCAAGAATAGGAAGAGATAAAGTTGTATTTCTTTCTACGAGTGAAATGAATTACAGATTTTTGATTAACTCGCCAATGCAGAACTAACTCTCGCTTTTTGGTAATGCTTTCGTGGTTGCTTCGCCAGTTACCTGTGTGTTGTCCTCCTTGATGAGCTCGGCATCCATCTTATCGCTTTCAACTGCTACCTTAACATCGCCCGCGGTAACTTCTTCCTTCTTCGCATCTTCGCAGACTCCTTCATTTTTTGTTTCTGTCGTATCAACTTTTGCTTCTTCAACATCCCCAACAACTTCCTTTGCTTTTGCCTCTACCTTAGTCTTGATGCCAACATCGGATTTCACATTGTCCGGTTCATCAGCAGCGCCTTCTGTTGTAATAGAGGGAGAGCGCGAGTCTTTACCTTCGCTAGACTTTCTACCAGCTTTCCCCTTTCGCGCTCTCACTTTGACATCGACACTTCTGGCACTGTCACCTTTGCTAAAAATTTTCGCCCTCGCGGCATCCCGGTGTTTCTCTGCCTCTTTGGTCAAGGCAAGGCGACGTTCCGTAGCAGCATTAACTCTCGCGATTTCTTTTTCAATGAGAGCAATCTGCTCCTCCAGCCTCTTACACCGCTCTGAAGATTCAAACGGCTCATCCGCGTCAATCTTCTCCCAGCTATTCTCAACAAATGGTTTCCCATTACTGTCTTCAAATGGAATCTCGCCAGCAGCTGCACGAAATGCAAGTGCCATCCCGAGCAGTCCTGAGGGATCGATGCTGGTTCCAGGGCCAAATAGAGGGCCATTGAAATTTTTGTCGTCCATTGATTTGCGAAGGAGGAAGGACTTCACGATATTCTGCGCTCGTCCCTTCTTGTTCCGTACTTCGTTTGAACTCATCTTCTTCTCGGCTGCTAAGTCTCTCTTCCTAGCTTTGCGCTCCAAATCCCTCAAACTCTTCTCGTGATCTCGGGATCTCTTCTTCCTTCGCGCCTCCAGGTCACGCTGCCCACGCTTGTCATTCAATGGAGTCTTAGCGTCTGCACTAGCAGCAGCGCTTTTGGCTTTCTTCTCGTTCTTCTCTTTCTCCTTCTTCGCAAGGGCAGCGTTTTGTTTCTTGCGAGCTGCCGCTCTTTGCTTTGCTAACTTTCTACCAGCAATACTGAAGTCAAGATATCCTTCTGTGGCAAGCATCTCGCTCTGCTCTTCAATGTCAGATTCGGTCCCAAGTTCACGATCAGTCTCATCCAAAGCTTCAGCTTCCTCGTCAGTCTGACAGAGAACGTCATACGTGTAACCAGCATCATTGTACTCGTCCTCGTCATCGGACTGGTCGCCGCACGTGTCATTGAGGTATGCTTCAAATTCTTCAAGAGCCCATTTCCCTTCTTCGAGAGCTGCGTCCATTTGCTTGGCATTGTATGACGTGCTACGCTTCTTCTTCGTGATATTACCAGCTGCGTGAGCAACATTGGGGTCGTCATTCGGGTCAAAGTTCTCCAAAATCGCATTTTCTTTTACCCAAATAAATTCGTGGGATCCCATGAATTCAACAAGAAAGTAACTCATTTGGTCAGAATTCTTTTTGCTAAGACCTGACTCCGCCCTCTTCTTCGCTGCTTTCAAGTCGTCCAACAATTTCTCTGGTAACCTTTTCTCGTTTCGCTCCGTGAGCGCTTTGTGCCAATCTTCCTTTTGTTCCTCGGGTGCCAATCTGTGAACCAAACGATACTAGGTTAGTAACTGTTGGCGTGAGGATGGATATGACGCAAATATAAACGAGGAGGTCAAATACTTACATGCCCAAAACAATCGCTGGCCAATACGGTTTGTGCCTACTTTCACGTGCCCAAATTGCTGCAGCCATACACCCCCAGATACTAGATTGATTTACACCTCGAGAACTCACTTCATGTACTGGAGCCAGGACTTTCCCCAGAATACGATCAATCCTAAGTCCAATCTTCATTTTCTTCAAAAGATCATCTTCAAATACGTCCTCCGTGTAGCACTTCTTCAGATCTCTGTGGAGTTCAAGAACAGTGTAATCGTCATCATTCTGAAGCTTCTCTCCAATATTAATGGTGAATTGCTTTACTGAATGTATGAACACAAGTACATCACCACTTGCATTGTTTACATCTCCAAGAACGGCAGATTTGTCCAACTTGTCAACCAAACCACCAGACGATAGTAATTTGTCGAGTTCGTTCACTACTTTTTGGAGACACTTCGAACTCAATGCTGTGCTAGATAATTGCAACAATCTCTGTTTTCTTACTTCTAACCGCTTTTGATGTAAAGAATGCACGTAAGAATTTTTGGCAGTTCCAGGGGGACGCGGCGGAGCGTCCGAGGGCAGCATAAATTCAATCCACAAATTGTTGAAAAAGTCGAGGAGATGATTTGCAATAGAAATAAAAGACGGAATTGCATTATCCTTGTTGCTAGGATGGGTGTGAAATTTGATGCAATTGGAAAACACGCGCCAGACATCGAGCTGGATTGCACGGGTGTTCTTGTATTCACGTCGACGGATTGCACGGCACACATGGCCTAGATCCATTGGGTGGTGCACAATTTTGGAATAAAGGGTGACCATTTCGGGGTGTAAAAGTGATACCGGGCGACTAAACTCGGCCAAAAACGGCACCTTGCAAAATTCGGTGATGAGAGCCTGCACATTTTCATATTCTGCGTCAGTAATGTCTGGAACCGCATCATCAATCGACGGTACGCCTGGTTTGCGTTTGAGTACATTAGCTGTTGAGCCAGATGATTTTGTTGTCTTTTTACCAGCCGATGCTCTTGACCTTTTGGCTTTGCTTCCCTCGCTAGTTTTTTTGGCCGGTGTTTTGCGTTTCTTTGGTGCTGATTTAGGGGTGTTTGCTTTGATGATATCCTTGTTACTTTTTACCTTGGCTGGTGTCTTCGCAGAGCTGCTCGGCTTTTTATCCACTTCCTCATCTTTAGTTTCAGGTGGAGTAGTTTTCTCTGATGGTATTGATGGTGGTTTGATTTCTTCTTCATGGGAGCTAGTGGTATTAGAGGGCACCTCCCTAGCAAAATCATCCCTGGCAAATTCTTCCCCATGAAAGTCTTCCCTTGCAAATTCTTCCCCGGCAAAATCTGAATACAAGGGTGGGTGCTGGCTCTGTTGTGGTGGTGGTGGTGGTGGTGGCGGCGGTGGCGCACCATAGCCCCCTCGCGAAGCAGTATATTCAGCCTCCCGCATTTGCATTTCATTCATTAGTTCCATCTGCATGCGTCTGCGTTCATATTCCTGTATTTGATTGTGTGCCGCTTGCTCCAACATTCGACTACGCGCCTCATTTTCATAGGCCTGCTGCTGTTCGTGAATTTGATGCTGCTGTTGCAAATACTCAAGCTCCCGAAGCCGTGCGTGATAATCTGCACCGTACATGTCGAAGTACCCAGGGCCACCACCTGCCCCCGCCGCCGGAGCAGCGAGAGCCATGCGAGCAGCAAACGCGGCGGCAGCTGCGTCCTGTGGAGAGGAGTTATCTCCCGGGCTGCTTCCGAAAGAGGACCGGCGATATCCATCGGGAGCATCGCCGCCGTTGTCTCCAGGATGTCCACCACCAGGCCACATACTTCTCGATTAAAATTTGATAGGAGTACTACCGACTACCGAAGAAGAGTCTGGGAGAAAATGCTTCATGATCGTGGGCTGTTGATTTTGATTTTCATTTTTGAAAGGACAGTTTAGATCATTTCTCACGCACGTGTAGGATTCAAGTTGTTTTTCTCCTCCAGCATAGGCTCTACAGTGAACCTCCGCGAACTAAACCCCCCTACTCGGCTTAGACCCCCCCTCCAAATCACAGCCTGCCAAATTTTTAGACCCCCCTCCCTGTTTCTACTAGTAGTTACTAGGGAATTAGTATGTGATTCCGAAAGTCAGACCCCCCTAGAGCAGACTAGCCAAAATTCTTAGACCCCGGGGGGGTTTAGTTCGCGGAGGTTCACTGTATCCTGTTAGTATCCTCGATCTCCCTGCCTCCAATCGATGCTATTGATAGATTAGATAGGAGATAAAAGATAATGATTAAAGTATTCTTGTATCTACTTGTATCTACGTACATGTAATCTAACATTCTTGTTCCCACATCATACTTGTTACATGAATATGCTGTAATTCTACTTCTACTTCCTTCGCCCCTAGAGGGCTAATCAGACGTACTTTGGAATTTCTGTTATAAACAATATCTGCAGTGACGAAGAGAAATTGCTTCAATGGGAATTGGAGGGTGCAGTAACGTAACGTAAATGTATATCAGCTGAACAGTAAATAGATCTAATTTTCGCTGGCCAGAAGAAACACAACCATACCATGTCTATCATCGTCAATATGCGCATGACCCGCTTCTAGTGGCCCATTATAATTAGCGGCAACACAAAGAGAGCTCAATGGCAAGAGCTCAGAAGGATAGCATACGTTGCAGCGACGCTACGAACAAGTATGATATGATGAGGTACTATTGAAGCTGGCGGGCTGAACCGCATTCTACCAAATCGTATCTATCAACGTCCATACGCGCATGAGCCGCTTCTAGTGGCCCATTATAGTCGGCGGTGATACTTGACAAGCACATTAGCACGGCTCAGACGGCTTGCATTTGTAGTAGCGATATTTCAGCCACGTAGCTGATATGAGGAGGTCCAGTGTGGGCTGGCCAGCAGCACCGCATTCTACCAAATCGTATCTATCGACGTCCATACGCGCATGAGCCGCTTCTAGTGGCCCATTATAGTCGGCGGTGATACTTGACAAGCACATTAGCACGGCTCAGACGGCTGGCGTGCGTACAGGCGATGCGACAGTCTCCTAGCTGATATGAGAGGTCCAGTGTGGTCTGGCCAGCAGCACCGCATTCTACCAAATCGTATCTATCAACGTCCATACGCGCATGAGCCGCTTCTAGTGGCCCATTATAGTCGGCGGTGATACTTGACAAGCACATTAGCACGGCTCAGACGGTTGGCGTGCGTACAGGCGATGCAACAGTCTCCTAGCTGATATGAGAGGTCCAGTGTGGTCTGGCCAGCAGCACCGCATTCTACCAAATCGTATCTATCGACGTCCATACGCGCATGAGCCGCTTCTAGTGGCCCATTATAGTCGGCGGTGATACTGGACAAGCACATTAGAACGGCTCAGACGGCTTGCATTTGTAGTAGCGATATTTCAGCCACGTAGCTGATATGAGAGGTCCAGTGTGGTCTGGCCAGCAGCACCGCATTCTATCAAATCGTATCTATTAACGTCCATACGCGCATGAGCTGCTTCATTTATAGTCGGCGGTGATACTTGACAAGCACACAGACGGCTGGCGTGCGTACAGGCGATGCAATAGTCTCTTAGCTGATATTAGAGAGGTCCAGTTTTGGCTCTGGCAAGTAGCACCTCATTCTACCAAATCGTATCTATTGTCTTTAATATGCGGCTATATGCGACTGAGTCGCTTCTAGTGGCCCTTATACTCGGCGGGGATTCGTTATTAGCTCGTTTGCACTGCCCTGTCGGGTAGGCTATGTAGAAGTGACGCTACGTCAAGTAGATGTCCTGATGAGGTTCAATTGCAGTCAGTGGGCTGCACCACAGTTTACCATATCGTTTTTATTGCATTCAATATGCGCATGAGCCGCTTCTAGTGGCCCATTCTACTTGGTTTTGACATTATACGAGCTCATTGTCACTTCTAAGTCGGGTAGTTCACGTAGAAGAGTTGCAACAACGTCGTAGCTTATAATATGAGAGGTCCAATTGGAGCTTGCGGGCTGCACCGCATTCTACCAAATTGTATCTATCGTCGTCAATATGCACATGAGCCGCTTCTAGTGGCCCATTATAGTTGGCGGCGATACTATAGAAGCACATGGGGTAAGCTGGATAGCTTACTTATAATGGTTGTTTCAAAGGTTTAGCTGATCTGAGAGGTCCAAGGTGATCTGGCCTGTAGCACCATACTTTACCTCATTGTATATCTGATTGAGTTGACTTTTTCACTTGCAATGAAGCTTAGATGAAGTTAATCGCCTCCAGTTTTGGGTGGTGATGTTTTAACAATTGTTGACGAACTTGCTATTGTAGATGTGGCATGTGGTCTCGTGCACACTATACTAGTGACTCGATTGGGTCGATTGTTGTTTGTGGCAACAACAATTTTGGCCAACTAGGCATTCAAACATCTGAGTTCGAGACATCCAAACTTAGCACACCGGTGAATCATCCAACGGATGGAGATTTGCATCAGTAGAAGCAGGATACGGGCATTGATTATGTTGAATAGTAAATAAATTAATAGTAATAGAAAGTTAATCGAATGTTGATGTTTTGATGACAACTCAAATTGGTATCAGTATCAAATGTATCCTGGCTGGTAAATTAGCTCTTGCAATCGAACACCATCTAGAGTTATGTTGCTTAAGCGACATTTTTTCAATGGGAGAGATCGATGGTCCATCTCAATTGTTGATGCTGTTGATGGTAAGATCGTACAATAAGTAGGTGGCCTGATGAGGTCCATTGTGGGCTCAATCAGTTTCCATCTTCCTTCTCCTTTTTCCTAGCCTGTCCGTAGACCTTTCTTTCTTCTACCCTCCATCGCTCGCCCGCGCAAACTCGCAGCGGGCGGCAATGGTATCTTTGCTCTTTGCCCTTTGCAAAGTAGCTTTGATCCGCCCCCTACAACATTATTACTTCTCCTTGACCAGCAACCCTCTGCCTCTGCACCACCAACAACATCAACGATGTCACTCTCTGGAGCAGGCAACTTCTGCCAACCAACCTGCGACGACTCCTGCAACCGTCACCCATGGTATGCTCCCGAAATCGCCAAGTCCGACCCCATCGCCCGCGGTGAACTGCTCCTCCGCAACACTCTCACCGGCAAGAAGGAGCCTTTCATACCCATGCAAGCTCGTCATGTGCGTTGGTACACTTGCGGCCCAACGGTGTATGACTCAAGTCACGTGGGGCATGCGCGTACGTATTTGTCGTTTGATATCATGAGACGTGTCATGACGGACTACTTTCATTACAATGTCTTGTATCAGATTAATACGACGGATATTGATGATAAGATCATTCTGAGGGCGAGGCAGAATGAATTGATGCGACAATTGGAACAAGATAAGAGTATGGATTTTGACAAATTGGTTGTCTTGGCCAAGGAGGCGTTGGAAGAGGCCAAAGCAAAGAGTGATCAAAAGAAGGAGGAGATTGCTAAGGCGATTGAGGAGGCGACGCAGAATAAAGATTCGAGGGCGAAGACCGAGCAGGAGGGTCTTATGCAAAACCATCTGGTCAAGAGGAAAAATTTGGATAATGATGAGGCCAAAATTATGGAATTGTGTGGATCATCATCGGCTGATAAGGATGCTCGTGCCAATCTATTGGTAGCAGCCAAGTCGGTCATAGCTGAAAAGCTGGATAGGGAAAAGGGACATCTCATCACCGATCATTCCGTATTTAATGCTCATGCGAGACAATATGAACGTGAATTCATGGAAGACATGACTGCATTGGGTATCCGAGAGCCAGACGTGTTAACTCGCGTGACGGAATATGTGCCTCAAATTATTGCCTTCGTGGAGACCATCATAGAGAAGGGATTGGCGTACAAGAGTAATGGATCGGTATATTTGAGTTTGGATTCATTCAAGGATGCCGGTCACAACTATCGCAAGTTGAATCCTGCTGGGCCTGGTGGAGCTGCAACGTCTGCAGCGGAAATGGCAGAGGGTGAGGGTGCACTTGGAGGTGGTGGATCAAGCGAGAAGCGGAATCCAAGTGACTTTGCACTCTGGAAAGCAAGTAAGCCAGGAGAACCCGCGTGGGAGTCACCTTTTGGACCAGGGCGTCCAGGTTGGCATATTGAATGCTCTGTTGTAGCAGGAGATATTCTTGGAGAGCGTATTGATATCCACTCTGGTGGAGAAGATCTTAAATTTCCTCATCATGACAATGAGTTGGCTCAGTCGGAGGCGTGCTTTGGTTGCCAACAATGGGTGAATTACTTCACACACACTGGGCATTTGCACATTGCCGGGTTAAAAATGTCAAAATCACTCAAGAACTTCATCACAATTCGCCAGGCTCTCGAGCACAACACCGCACGACAATTGCGCATCATGTTCTTGTTGCAAGCATGGGATCAACCTATGAACTACTCTGATCAAACTATAGACGATGCTCGTAGTAAGGAGGCTACATTCAAGAGCTTCTTCCGCGAGGTTGGGGCTCTTGTTCGTGACGATTATTTGGCCCAGGAAGTGGGGTGGCAAATGGCTGAACACGATCATAAGTTGGCGGATGCATATTTGGCAGCTCGTCAATCAGTCCATGAAAGCTTGTTGGATAATTTCAACACGAAAGATGCAATGTCGGCATTACTCAGGGTCATTAATGAAGCAAATACGTATTTGCGTCTCCCTCAAGTTCGGCCGTCCGTACTACTTTTGCGGGCGATTGCGACGTATGTCACACAAATTCTCAAGGTATTTGGTGTAATTGATGGTGAAGATGATTTTGGTTTTGGAAGTGGAGGCGGCGATGCAAATGCAGCCAACGGTGGTGGCGAGCAGTACATTGAGACTATGGTGTCATTTCGCGAGAGCATCCGTAATGCTGCATTAGAAGCTGCGAAGGGGGGTGACAGTAAAGCTGCCATTCAGTCCGTCCTTCAAATTTGTGATGCATTAAGAGATGAAGTGCTCCCCAAAGTCGGTGTGCGCCTTGAGGACCGCCCTACTGGAACTATGTGGAACTTGGAAGATCCTGAGGTCATGGCCAAGGAGTTGGCAGAGAAAGCAGCTAAAGAGAAAGAAGCACAGATTAGCAAATTGGAGAAGCAACTCATTGCTCGCGAGAAAGAATGCGAGAAGATTAAGAACAGCATGGTGAAGCCGGAAGATTTGTTTCGAACGAGTGAGTTCAAGGAGTGGGATGAATCGGGTGTACCTACTACGTTAGCAAATGGTGATCCTGTAAGTGGAGGACAAATGAAAAAGAAGAAGAAGGCAATTGATAAGCAATCAAAGGCATTTAAAGATCTGATGGCAAAGAGTGGCAACAACCCGCAGGAACTCCTTAGTGCCACACAAAAGGAAGTTGATGGTATTAAGGAGAAGCTCTCAAGCCTTTCATTGTGAATCATGGTTAGAAACGGAGTGTAAGAGTATGATAATTATGAGTTACATTATTCGGCTTTTGATGTGGTTCCTCGTATTGTATTCTTTGATAAAGTTGTTTGCATGTCATGAAAAAATAGTGATCCAGTCAGTGCTTCGAGTTTATTTGTCTGTCGAAGCCGTGACACCTCCAATCTTGTCACCTCGTCCTCAGCGGCCCTAAGCTTGAGTTCTAGTCCCTTCATCGAATCCTCGATGCTTGTGTTGATCTTCGTAATGACTTTAGCTTGCTTCGTTAGCATCTTGTTCGTTGACTTAATCTGAAGCAAGAAGAGGAGAAAGTTAGAAGAGAGAAAAGCAAGACCATGAGTTGGAATCCTTCGAATTTACTTACTTCATTCAACTTATTCACCGCTGTCAAAGCACAATTTTTCATTTTGTCTCGGCTTTTTCTCATCGCAACTGCTTCCTTTGCAAGCTTATCGGTGTTAATATCACCTGCCTTGACAATGTTTTTCACAAAGTCTCTCTCTTTCTTGAGTGATACCTGTAGCTCCACATTTGCCTTGGCTATTTTCCGCATATCACGACGCAGTATGCGAACTCCATTTGATTCGCCGGTGATTCCTTCGCCTGCTGAGAACACATCAGTCGGGCTCAATTCACTACCCTCAGAACCCAATAACTTGTTAAACAAATCATCTGGAGCAAGTGAAGCTTCGTCTTTGGAAATGAAGCCCTCCTTTTCGAGTAGAAGATCTATATCAACCAGGTCACCTAGATCAACATCAGAACCGACCATTTCAACTACTTTTTCAATTGCCATCGTCCTGTTGTCATCCGAGTCTTTATTGGAATGAAGAATCATTCCGCGCAAGCATTTGATGAATTCGGTTGCTCTCTTCTCTCGGAGCTTCATTCTCTTGAGTTCTAGACTGATTTGTTGTTTCTCTAAATCAACAATCTTCATTTGTTGTCGCTCCTCTGCCAACGCATCCTCTGTAGCTTGTTTCTCTTGTAACATTTTGTCATATTGCTGTTTAAGAAGTGTCATCTGACTTTGTCTATCAAGAATCAAGCTGCGAAGTTTGTCATCGGCATCAATATTGTGATCATCTTCAGTCTCCGCTTCGTTAAGCTTAAGTGTATTGCTTACATTCTGCAATTTTAGTCCGAGGTTGATTGCACCCAACGTGTCAGTAAATGTAGTTTTGCATGGAGACGCAGTAATCAATACTATCGTACTGCAATTCCCTCCCAAAGCATCCTGTAGAAGTGAAGTCATCTTTGATAATTTATATGGCACTTCCGCCGTGGTATCTTGAGTCAAGGCTCCCACAACACGATTGAGAGCTGCCGAGGACCTCTGATGAGGACCAGCGGCAAGGTAACTTAGAGCATTGGACTTTTTGGTTGCGCCAAAGCCAAATATTTCAGAGAGGAGTAGCGTAGCACGTTTGCCGGTTGATGATTCCACTTTTAGGAGGAAGCACGTGTGAAAGAGGTCATTCGTCGCGCTTACTGCGTCGGAAAGAATACTTTGGAATGACTTGCCTCTACGAATCACATCCATAACATCTTCTTCCTCGGAGCAGTAGGATTCTGTTGCACCGTCAAGTATTAACCCACCTGCTGAATACCTCGCGAATATTGTTTCTGTCTCAGAAGATTGAGGCCCGAGCAAATCAATAATTCTTTCGAGGTGGACCAATACAAATGAGCATTTGACAGTGTAAGATACCGTGCTATTTGAAGACCTCATCTTGTGATATAAATCACAGACAATATTTGGCAATATTCCGGCGTCTGTGGTCGGTAGAGAGCACTCGGTTGCTTTGGAAGCGGGCGGGATTTTACCAAATAGACTGTAAGATTTTCCACTTGACTTTGCTCCAGCTGAAATGAGTGCACAGTTTACCCCGTTCAGCAACTTGTTCGTAAATTGTTCTTGAAAGAAATCTGATACATACCGCTGCGTAGAGTCTTCCCCAAATACTTTGTCGAAGCAAAAGTTGTGATCGCCATACAGAGAGGAATCAATGCGAACATTGGGTGAATTCTCACTTGCATCGATACACATAGTGCTCCGACGGTATGATTCTAGTTTGCTCTTCGGCCGCAATCGAAAGCATACCTTTATGGGCTCGACGATTTGCTCTGCCTTCAAGTCAGCTGGTTTTGTTGGAATTTGATTTTCCACAGTCATGTCCTCTCTCTGTCGCAATTTCAGATGAAAAATATCTTCCCTCGCCTTCTCGAGTTCTAGCTCTCTTTCATTGTCTCTCCGTCTGAGACTGTCCCTCTCCTGACGAAGTGTCTCGATTTCAGCTCGCATTTCAGCTAAGTTGTCATCTTTCGCTCCACCTGCAGAGAGTTCGGCCAGTCTTGTAGGCTCTCCTGTTTTGGAATCAATTTTCAATGGGCCTTCAACAGCAAAATGCCTCCTATCAACACTCTTTCTCGACATTTTGGGCTTCATTTTAGCTCGAATAATGTCGAGATTCTCACCAATCTGAGCAAGCGTAGCACGCCAGCTACAATCATCATCATCCTCATGGAGGTCTTGCTCTCTCTCCTCATCGATTTTACCAGCGAGATTCGATGACTGTGTCAAAATCATGTGAGGAGCTTCTGCTTCTCTTATGTCGGATTCGTGCCCATTGCTTCTGTCAGTCTTCTTGCTCGCATCGGCTAAGTTTGGGAACTGCGGCGAATCCATCTGTTGATACGATGAGAGGTCTGTCGAAGGCGTCGATTTGTCATTCAGAGAGATGTTCTGAGTTTTGATGAAGTCGACGTTGCTATCAGCTGCAGGTAACTCATCATGGTTGGAATCACTATCAACATCCGCGGTATCTTCTCCCGTCCAGTAATTGTAAACCCAAGAAATCGCTTCTCCGAAACGCAATGTTGGTAAAGTAGTGTCATCATTAGTAGGATCTGCAGTCCCTAATACAAGCGTACGGCAGTCTCCTCCGATGCAACCACTGAGTAACTGTGTCAAAGCGTTTTTACGGGATGGGGGTGTAGCTACATAATTAGCTAGCTGTCTTGTTACCGTATTCAGAGCTGAGCATGAAGAATGCAATGCTAGAGAAGCTGAATTTGTCATTGTCTCGTCGACAGTAGAAATGACAATTTGTCGCGTCAAGGCTATCCTTCCCAATGAAGTTCGGTCATTATGTTCGATAGTAATCAAGTAAACAGTGTGGGAAAGTTTCCCGAACACAACGTCATCTCCATTCTTTCTCTTCTGTCGAACTTCTTCGGCTTTGGTCAAACACTCCAAAATCGCAGCTCTGCTTAAACAACGGACCTCTAGAGAATCTTCTACATACACGATGCCTGTTGCAGGATCGTGTATTATGCTCTTTGGTATTGACGCAGTGGAAGATTCTTCTTGGAGTCCAAAACCGGCTGAAGGATCACCTAAACCAAGCTCTCCGTCTCCCCAACTAATACAACTTTTTCCTGATACTGTATCATAGGTGGATCTACGACTTTGCCTCTTTGGACGGCTTGATATTTCAGCCACTGGCCATTGTTCTGTTTGCACGCATTCTCTGAGCAAGTCATGAGTTGTAGTTTCTCCTGATGCGAGGTCATCCACAATTTCAAAACACGATACACGTACTCCATTGAGAGTGTCCTTTCTTTGGTTTATGCGGGCTCTATCTGTAGCAAATGTCTCCATGGAGTCGGATCTAGAATATGATTTCATGGCAGGGTCATCGTCTTCTATGTTTGAGGTAAGGAGACAGTTCGATGATGATTGCTCGCTTGGGATGATTAATGGGACATCTCTACCGCGTATTCCTTCATCAAAAAAAGGTGATCTGGGATGAGGTTTACAAAGCCTTTCATATATTTCTTCTATCAACTGTGGTATCATTCCAGCCTTTACACTAGCATCCCTTTTTGATGCAGAACCCATGTTGTAAGAACCTCTCCTTCCCTCACCAAGACCAGACGATGACTCCACTGAGAAGAAAACTTCCTGAGGAATAATCTGAACCTTTGGACGGCCTTGAAGATCAATTCTACTAGATTTGATGTTTTGAACCTCTGAAACGCCCTGGCTTCCAATGGAGCTAATACTGTCATCGTGGTCATCAGATTCATGTCGTCGACGATATGGATTTGCACACAACTCGTTGAGCGATGAAGATATATAATTATTGTCCAAGCATTCATTCTTGCGCCGATCTTCTCCAAACAATACCCTACGCCTACCTGTCCCATGAGCGCCATGAACAATGATGCAAATATTCCGCTTCTTGCTCACAAATTCACGAGCAAGGGGGGACACTTCTGCTTTGTAAAATGAGGTATCATCAAAGAGTATTCTATGGAAGCCTGTAAATTTTTCTCCCATGCACTCTACTTGATAATTGGAAGAGTGAGGAGATGATTTATGAATTGAAAGGTTGCCGATTGTATAGGGGTGATTGCTCGATTCTAAGTGATCGTCGAAACTACGAGTATTGACATAGCCGTCAGCTGTAGATAGCATGAGATAGGAGTGAATTGGCTCCAATCTTCGCTGTTCTACCACAGCATCATTACGATTGTGTACTGATGCGCTGGTATTCATTGTGCTACCAGAGTTATGTCTGAAATCAGTTGTCGGCGCAGTAAACCGTGGTCGTGTTTTGGATATTGATGGTGCTTCTTCGCCGCGGCTGCGGCGAAGTTTCGATCCATCATCTTCCTTCTTGGGAGCTAGGAACTGCAAGCTCGCCCAAGTCAAGATTGGTTTATTAGTTGCCTGTTGCTGCTGTTGTCGCTGGCCTGGTCGCCACGACCATCCTTGATTCTCCTTCATCATTTAATTATAAATCGGCACCATGCGATGGTATCTCCAGGTGTGTGATTTGTATGGGAGGAGATGGTGGGGTCATTGATTTGGCAGGCATACACAATCCTTCTTTTGTAGGGGGAAACCCCGCTATTTGCGCTCAAAGACTTCAAAATACGTGATATTTTTAGTCGAGCTCACAACCCCCCAAAGGGGGGTAATTGTCCTCTGCCCCCCGATAAATTTGAAGGAGCAAAAACGCAATCAGAAGGAAAGCACACAAAAGAATGACCTCAGGTTGAAGATGTGACAAGACCACGAAAAGGAATTTGGGACCGGCCTGGCACTCACCAAAGAAAGGGGGTCGGCCTCTCTGGCCTCCCCTCTCCCCACGCCACGAAAAAGAAAGCGTTTGAAAAAAAAAAGAAACGGCCTTTCGTGGCCCCTCTGCCGCTCTCACAACAAGAATGAAAGCATTCCCCCACGACTCTGCTTTATATCGTGGTGAGCCTCGTGGGAGCAACTGTAGACTACCGTGAGAAACGGATCAAAATGATGTCTGCTGATGATGTTTATCGTGTAGATAATGTCGCGGCGTACTATGAAGATGAAAGTAGCGACGAAGAGATAATGATTATGGACGCACATCAAGAAGTGCCGAACATGAAGAGGCCACCTCCCATTTCGACAGGAGGCTTTGACACCTCCATTCTGGATGAAGATGACATTGATGAAGAGGCGGGCGAAGAGGTTGCTATCAGTGATTTTTTTCAGGAAGAGAGGCATGTTCATTTCCAGGATCCGAAGCGATCTCATCATCAAACGCCTCCCTATCCGGTACAAAGTTTAAGAACCACGGAGCTGGGCCATGATCAACATGACGCCAACAATACTGATGTCGACGCCACGCCAGCATTCCTACGAAGGGCGGCGAGAGATATGAATGACAATACTAATGTCAATGAAGCACGTATAGTCAATCCACAGCCGCCCAATACTCTCTCAATGTTACGTGAGGACAACAATAACAACAATCATGACATGCCAGACTCGTCATTTTATGGAGCAGACGCGTCAGCTTTAGATGGGACATTTGTCTCAATAAGAGACTTGAATGATGATGATGACGTCCCATCAATTGACAATGAAAATTGGAACAACTCCACATTTGACAGACAGAGTGATTTAAGCAGCGGATTCCCAACTGAAACAACTTCATTGTTACAGCAACATCAACAAAAGCAGCAACAAAAACAGAGCAAGAATTATAGAAAACAGTTGTCATGGCAAGGAGGATTCTTTGGATCACAAGTTGAAAAAGAAGATCGGAAAGAACGACGCAAGATGATTCAGAAACGTGGATGGTTTCATGGTTTGGTGGGGCAGTTGCACTCGAAAAAGAATGAGATGATGATGATGAATCATCATCCAACCGGGGATGATTTTACTCCACGCAGGCAGAACATGACCAATTTCCACAAGCCGCATTATCAACCACGTTCGTCACTGTCATTTTCCACATTTTTGACATGTGTACTTTGCTTCTACGTAGGGCTCTGTGGAATACATGATTTGTTCATGAGATACCTTTCGTACAGAAATCCGGATAATTCTGCAGAGGCAGAAGGTAGTTGGAATGGTGAGGGCACTTATATCCCTGCATATTGGTTCTCGGCTGAAGGAAGAATACACAATCCTCTTATTGGACCTGGTGCAAGAACTTTGACAGCTTTTGGTGCATTGGTACCAGGTATTGTTTTATCGAAAAGTCAAAGATGGAGAATTTTGACAGCATTATTCGAAACTGCATCGTGTTTGCAACTAGCTTTGCAGCTATGGGTGCTTAAAGTGGTAGTGGGTAGATCTCCGATCGGATTAGAGAGGACACGAGGTACCTTATTTGTCACATTGTTGTACATCGTGAGTGCATTGACTGGAATTTGTTGGTCAATGGCTATAGAGCCAGGACGTCTCGTGACTGCTTCTGAAATGGGCACGGCTGGTTTGTTGGCTGGGGCTATCATGCAACAAATGTTTACTCCAGAGTCAAAGAAAGATGACGATGACAATGATGGGGATCATGTTGAAAGTCACAATAACCAACACAGCAATCAAAATGGCTCCAACATGATGGCAACTGCATCCAATGAACAATTCACCTTTCAACCAGTCGTCCCGAAAAAGAAGAGAATTCAATACAACATACACAGTCCTTTCTTTATGATGGTGCTTCATATCATTTCATCTTGGTTATCAGCATATTCATCACTGATTGGAACAATTGCAGCTGTTGGTGCATCATGTGCTCTGCTTCTCTTGGTCGGACCAGCTCACAACAGTGCTAGCCATGGATCAAACAACGATTTATCATTTAGCGAAAGCATCGTGCCACCACCGCCACCGCCAACAAGATTTGATGAGGAAGGTTGGAATGACGATGAATCGACAGATACAAGTGTTGGTGCTGGTAAACAAGTGTTCCATACTCCATTGATGAGAAGAAGTATTCTTGCTGATGACGATGACGAAGAGGAGCCTCTAGGTTCAAGATCTTCACTGAGGAAGAGGAAAGGAGATAATGCTACTTCGTCATCAACGCCACATGGGCTCAAAGTTCATTCGATTCGCAGGAAACCAATCAGTGCCTATCAAATCCTTGCTCGCTTGATTGGAATATTGATGGCAACACTACTTACTTTGATTCCAATAGTTCTAATTGCATCCAGTGGAAGTATTTCAAATGATCTCACACGTGCCGCTGTGCTGGGGTGCAAACCTATGCGAATCGTCTACCAAGGTGACAATGATGAGGGAACATTCGAATGTGCTGGTGGGTGTGTACCTCTGTCTCTGGTCCGTGTTGCACGGCAAAAGGAGTCGATGAAAGCAGGCCGATGTGACGGTATTGCTTACCGCTGCTGGCAACAAGCTGGAACAATGACTTTACGCAATTACGAAGTAGATGTTGGCATTTATGATGTGCCAAATGCAAATGGCAATTGCAATGATGAAGCTGATGCAAATGAAAATAACATTTATGCTGCCAATGAAGAAGAAGCTGATGCTGGTAACGAAAATGAAAGATGAGTCATATATACGGGGCAGTGAGTGAAAGGCATTTGTGTGATACTACTCATGACAGTTTGTCTATTCAACAACCATTATCACCAACGAAGGTTTCATAATTCATGTAGTCTTGATATATAATTCTCAGGACTAATATATAAATAGATAAGTTTATCAAGCTCAAGTATATAATGGATGATGGCAAGGTCTGAGTTCTCCGATGTATTCTACTTTACATTCGTTACTGTGCAATCGCTAGTCGCGCTGTGTTTTTAGAAAGACAACGATACACCGATCGGGGCGCTGGGAACTGTCGAAGTGGGGACAATCTTGATCAAATTGGAAGCAGGACCAAACCCTTCGGCATTCCTTGCAAAGGCACGCGCTACATATGTCTTATGTTTCTCAAGCCCATCAACGAATACTGTACGCGGTGGCATTCCTGATGGGGGTTTGTAGAACACACGAGGGGCCGTACCTCTCCAATTGCTTTCTGGAATAATCTTTACAGAATCCAGGTCGGCTGTATAGGCCTTGACAATCATCGTGAGATCATCGCTGTCTGATACCTCTCCCTCAACGGGTCCAAGCATATCGACAAGCCCAATACCGTCTAGTTTGTGCATTTCCTGCAACACTTCCTCATGAGATGCATCATGCGATATGGGAGACGTTGCTTGACCATCAATGACAATCCTGAAGTCCCCTGATGAGTCGTTTTTCAACGAAGACGTCTTGACAACGAGGATCGGGTATGCGTTTACGTGGGCGTTTTTCCCACTGACGAAGGTGTCGTCAATGCTTATCTGACAATTGCCATCGCTACTCGCAGGATACGAAATGGCCCACGTAGCACCATTCATTTCAGACACGTGCTCAGTAACAATGACCTCTGTGGAACCGAGCAACTCTGACAAAACAGATTTCACATCAGATGCAGATGAATCCACGCTAACTTTCTGAGATGATTTGTCACCACAGGAGATCAAGAAGGAACCGCCAATGGGAGTCAAAGAGCTTGCGACGATTGCTACAGTGTAAACCGAACCAAATGAGCACGTTGTCTCATCTCGCACGGGCAAGATTGTTGCTCTGTGGTTGACACCACCCACAAAGGGATCGCAGTCTCCTTTACCAAAGTGAAGTGCATTCACACTCAAAGCCGGCCAATCGCCACTGCCAAATGGATAGTCTCCTTTGAAAACGATTTCATACTCGTACACTCCCCCCGAGGGCGCTGCTGTGACGGACATGTCTCCTACAAAATCCAAATCCTGAATTGCTGCTTTCAATTGAGCCTCAGAGGCATCAAAGGGAATACAACTGGTAGATTGGTTGTCTAGCATCAGTTGGTATGAACCGCTGGTTACTAGGCTGGATTCGGCACTGAAAGTGAGGTGTTGCACGGATGAAAACTCATCCAGGTGTACACCTTCACACAAATCGCCAGCTGAGACAGTAGTCGAACCATAATCTAATGGTTGTGGCGATCCAGTTTCCATTGTGATTCCGGATTCAAGACTTGTCTGATTCTCACTTTGACATCGGAGAGAACCTGCATGGATTGATAATGATCCCTGTTGGCCAATGTCATACAGAAATGTCAGCGTCCACTCTAATTCGGATAAATTATTGGTCACAACTGATACTTCCACCTCATTGATTGATTTGATTGCACCCAGAGCCAACGACATTTCATCAGGAGTGGCACGTATGTCGATGTGAACTGTTTCTTCCGATCGAACTTCATTCTCAATTCCATATACAAATTTGAAGCTGCCCAAGATTTCAGTCTCGTCACTGCAAGCAATTCTCGCTGTTGCTGTTGTCTGTGACTCAAAAGAGCTCGACGTCCATTCAAATTTGTAGGATTCAATACTGCTTCCATTTGGATTCGGTTCAGTGTAAACTAACTCCGCACTGGACTTGGTGACAATTCCTAACGAAAGTGAGGGGCTTTCTGGAGGAGACGATGCAACTCTCGCCACACGTGTGTACTGACCGAATCCAGCTTCGTTTCCAGCAGCGATCCGAGCAGTATACATCCGCCCTTCTTCGAGATTCTTCACTATGACGTGATGCGGTCCCACATTGCCCTTGATTTTTTCTGTAATTGTCAAGGACACGTTGGTCCCACGAAGATTCAGCAAGCCGTTGTGTTGAAGAAGGGGGACGTCACCAAGATTACTGAGAAACTTAATGGTCCAAATGCAGCCATGAGGAGTGTTCAGAGGCTGAATCTTGTCAACGCTGACACTGCCTATCGCTGCTAATGATTGAAGTTTCGTTTCAAAATCAGCGGCAGATTCATCAAAGTTGAGAACAACGTTGTCAGACGATATACCCAAAGATAGCTCGAATGTCCCACCAAGATCATTTTCGTCACTCAACAACACTATTTCTTGAACTTCGTTCTGAGATATTTCCAAATTGGCAGAATAAACTATATTGGAAAAGGATGGCTCAACACCACTTTGGATACTAGAAACTTGAGTGTCAGCATTTGTCCCCAAAAGAATAGAAACCGCACTCTCCGACAGCGACAAAACAACACCATTCGTCCAGCCACTCAGTGGTACAGAGACAAGCGAAGAAGAAGCAGATGACACGACAATGTCAGAAGAGTGTAGGCTCCATTTCGAATTATTTGAATCGTATTCGATGTAGGAGGATTCACCCAACAGCTCATAACGTGGTCTTCCATTAACAAAAGACGTATGAACGTAATTGCCATTGATTTCTTCGACGAGTCCACCGACCGTAATGTATTGGAGAGATTCCACACTTGCAGACAAACACCAGGAAGGGAGAGAGCACAAATCGGCGCCCACATGTGATGAAAAAGTGATGAGCCATGTAAATCCATCGGATGAATTTGGTCCTTGTCTCTCCACCTCGACCGAATCAACATCTGATAGGAATGCAATGGCAGACTTCATCACGTCGGATGAAGCATCTGCTGGAACGACAACTCTCTGCTTGACGTGTATTGGAGTCGAGACGGTAGTTCCTTCAAAAGTTGGTGTAAACGCAACAGTGCTTCCAGTGATGGATGTAACTGTCAAATATTTTTTCATTCTATCATCGTTGTATACTTGAATGATTTCACCAGGTCTAAGCAGATATTCGAGATTTATTCCATTGGTTTCAACTAGTGTGCTGCTGCCTGATACAAGCACGGCACTACCGATGTAATTTTCTTTTCTGTACCCAGGAACATAATTTCCATTTGTTCCACTTATGTGGCAATCTCTAAGCTCTATTCTGTCTGCATACACAGCCGCTACTTCCACGAGTTCATCTGCAATTAATATCATTTCTTTTGGATGCAGCGTAGAAGACAGGTCATCACCATTTGTGTCAACAAATCGCGATCCAGCATTGATGGAGAAAAGGGATGGTTCATCACCTCCAGCTGAAATGAGCAGGTCGTAATCGCTTTCATAGCCAATCGACAGTTCGATGAAGCCTGACACGCTTGTGTCCGCTTCCGTAGTGATGGATACAATTTGAGGCCGATACTCGACCGAGTTAGCCCCAGACGCAATTTCAATATGATATTTTGACGCAGGAGAACCGTTTTCCGACAGAGGGCGTCCAAAGTCGAATCGAATTTCATCCTTAGCAATAGCCGACAACGAAGCCCATGATACTGCCGATGGAACATCAAAAGGAGTGAAAGAAATCGGAGTAGATGGATAACCAACAAATGAGAATGGACCGGTCGACTTCTCATTTGTCGCAGCAACTCGCACAAAATAAGGAACCCCAGGATTCAGACCTGTAATCGAGAAAGCATAGTGCTTGGCATCAAAGCCTGAATAGATCTTCATGCCCGAAACCTCCGCGCCTGTATAGTCCCTGTCCATTGTTAGGCATGTGACACCACAATCCCCGTCATTTATTGATGCTACCACCATTTGTTGATTCTCAATTAGAACCTCTGTACCCACAGAGATGGCGCCGTGGGTGATTAGGCCTGCATCTTCAACCATAATCCGAAGCCGTAGATTTGGATCACTACTACCCGGAAACGCTTCTGCAACGAGACCAATGCTAGTGTCAGCATCCGATTCAGTAACAGACATGCGACCAGCTGGAGCCCCATTTTTTCTTGTAAACAAAGGAGACGTGTCGTACTCCAAGACAAAGGCGGCAACTTCCACCCCCCCAATGCTGCGAGGCCGGTTCCAAGATACTTGGAGAGATGTTGAACTTTCAGTCTCAACGACAACATTCTCTGGAACTTGTGGTGGTGCCACAGAGAGACGCAATGGCGAGGATAGCAAGCTAGGGGCGCCCTCTCCAACTCCATTGTAAGCAAACACACGCACATACCAGTCATCAAGGGAACTAAGTTCTGAAATGATAGATGAATACGTCGATCGTCCAACCACATATTGGGAGACACCCTTTGCAACCTCACTGACTGTCGCCTCTGAATCACTCACAATAACATCCGGCAAGTCTCCACGAAATGACAAGAAGTGTAGCAGAAGGGAATCGCCCGAGTTGATTATGTCCCCAACACAAGTCGAACATGAGACAGCAATCTTGCCCACCCCATTTGACGTGTACATACTTAGTTTCTCTTCAATCACAGAGAGAGAATCACCAATCAGGATAGCATTTGATGTCTCCCCACCAATTGTTACTGTCAATGGTGATGTAGCAAAAGTGATGCTTTGGGTTTCTTGTACTGTTCCAACAGAAGCCATGGCGCTATTCCCGATGGAACAAACTGCACGGCTAATATCAGTACATTCGAACAAATACGAGCCATCTGCAGATAGTTTGTGGGAAACATTCGGAGATAAATTCGATGAATGACGATGATGTTGGTCACCGTTGCGGTTCACTGATATGAACGTGACAAGCCACGAGAAGCCATCCGGTTCCATGCACCCAATCGCTGGATCTGGGGAGCAATGAATTGATCTATCTACACTGACTTCATTGACATTACATAATTCTTCCAACGCAGCTTTCAATCTTTCACTCGACGCATTATATGGCAATTGGGAAGTTTGTTGGCCGTCAAACGAAAGAGAGAACGTTCCTGATAAATAGTACATTTGTCCATCGGGGAGGTCGTCTCTATTAATCTTCACCGTAACTGTTTGAACGTCTTGCACGGCACTCTTCGCGGATGCAGATATCGACATGGATCCAAAGGGACCGCTGTTCGCTCCACTCGTGAAGGACGAAGAAGTGTCATACTCGATTTTGTAATGGGTCACGGGCCATCCACCATTTTCCAACGGCGGATTCCACTCGATGAAAATTTCCGAATCAGATAATGCCTGACCAAAAACATCCTTCGGTTCAGAAGGGAGCTGAGGTGATACCTCTACAGCACGAGGATTTGACGATACGAACTGCCCCATCCCAAACGAATTGCGTGCAGCTACACGAACAAAAAGAGGCACACCTTCGGTTCCTTGAATCTTCACCTTTTGGAGATCGGCCACATCCACTCCCGGGTTAACGCGGGCAGACATGTTTTGTTCATTTGCTGACATGACTAACAATGGTGAAAATGGACTGCTAGAAGCATCAATGAACGTCACATCCCATGAATATCCATGACGATTGACTTCTCGAGAAACATCCACTGAGCACGCCATTGATAGGGACTCTATTGCAGCCTTCATATCTGCAGCTGATGCATCGTATGGAATGTCAGAGGTTGTTTGGACTTCATACATGGGCACGTAGGATATTTGGACCTGTTCCACATATACGGGGGCAATGTCATCGCCGAAGACTCCTCCGATCGTTTGACTGTCGAGGCACCCGTTAGTTCCAATGTCAACAATCTCGAGCGGAGAGACGTTTCCCCGCACATTGTCACCCGTGAAGGTGACGTAGTACTTCACACCTGCGCCTACACCTCCAGCGAGAGCGGGCAAATCTTCTCTCGTGACCTCGACAGAGTCGATTCCCTCTAGCGTTTCCATCTCAGCCTTCAGATGAAGAGCATCACTGTCCCACTTCAGACAACCACTAGCTCCACCATCAGTCGTTGTCTGAGACGTCTCAGACTTGAACCGAATCCGAAACCCCGAAACGAAATTTGTGCTCGGTGTTAAAGTCACGTGCTCATCACTTGATCGGATGAAAAAAGACTGGACTTCATACGTAGAATGTTCTAAAGACTTGAAAGAGAGAGACGCAGGAGAGTTCGAGTCGTCTGGAGAACTCAATGGTATGATCTTGTCGGTGAATGCCCTAGTGGAATCGGTGGATACACGAAATGTTTCACCGAAAGTCGGGTGTCCCACTCGTATCAAATCCCCCCTCCGTAACTTTCCACGCGTATCATTACTCAAGCCAGATGCGTCAACAGAGTTTAGAAACGCGTCACCGAAAGAAGGTGATTTCGAAGCACCCAAAGATGTGTCAAGCATGAATATTGGAATTTTATCAATAACACTTGATGAGCTATCGCTGATAAAATTTGCCGTCTCAAATGCATCCTCTTTAGAACAAAGCGAGAGATGATCATCATCGTAAGGAACACTCTCTGAGACATCAAGACACACTCGATACTCTACGCCACTAACAAGAAGAAAGTCACCTCTTGAAAGAAGGGACGAAAGTCCAATTGTACCCGTGGATCTTTCAATAACGTTTCCACCATTGTTTACCCTAACAGTAGTTTCAGATCCAACCGGAACTGTAAAATCACCGTGATAATCCCCAAGTGAAAGGGTAAAACTAGAGCTATCATCCCAAGGCAACGTGTGAGCTCGAGTTGTGATTCGTTGGAACTCATGACTAGGTTGCACAGTGATTCTCGAACTAGTTGAAAAACTCGGATCTGCCGCACTGTATTCAACGATGTAATCCTCAACTGGGGCTCCATTTGATTCTGCAGTGGCCTCAAAACTCACAAGGACCGTCTCATGATCGAACGCTCTCATATATGGAAATTTGACTTCACCAGGCACCCCACCCGGTGCGCACTCCACAGGCAGTGTTGGCAGAGACAGCTTCTTCCCTTCGTCAACCATGGTTGATATCCTCACATAATACATCTTGCCCGTTTCAAGATCATTCAAGTTGAACGATGTCATACTCGGATCTTGCACGGCCACCACATTGTAATCATCCGGGAGTTTCCCCGGTACATCGCGAGAGATCGAGAGCCCAGTCGGGTTCAAGCCAATCAAATTGGATGTATCGACAGAAAAAGATGGTTGTGGACCAACATTTGTGGCAAAAGTAACGTACCAAAGGAACCCATCTGGACTATCGTCATCAACTTCTCTCCTAACATCCACGTTGTTTACATATGGCATTTGTTCGAGGGCACTTTTGAGGTCTGATGCCGTAGCATCGTACGCGATGGACCTTGACTTTGATCGTCCAAAGATGCCAACATTGTCCTCTGAGCTGCCAGTGAACTCCTCGGACAACGGAAGCTTCTTGGAAGTGAAAAGATTTGTCTCGTCTACAAAATATTGCTCGTCGCCAACCAAAATAGCTTCTCCCCGATTCAAATGTGCGGACAGGTCATTGTGGGTAGATGCATAGTTCAGTCCTTCTTCCACATCAGCAGTGCCCAAAAGTACGTGAGTTGATGTATCAAAAGCTCCAAAGTAAACTTGGAATGACCCTCCTGTTAGACCTAGACCCAAAGTTGAGAATTTGACAATTTCTGGTTCTCCAAAGAAGGAACTGGAAGAACTGGAAGCAGCCGCACTCTTATGATACCTCTCAATCTGGAATCCTTCAATATCTTGATTATTCAAATACGCAACGTTCGACCAAGATACAGTCAGCGTGTTCTTATCGGCGGCAACGACAGAAGCAGAAGTAGGAGATTCGGGGAACCCGGTCAAACGTCTTTTGGGAGGCATTGTTTCCACAAATTTACCCGTGCCCATTGCCCCGTTCTCAGAAGAAACCCGAACAAAGTAAGTCCCACCAGTTTCTAACCCATGAATAATATACGTAGCACCCATTAGTTTCAAAGAGCTGCCGACGCTATCATCCATGCCAATCATGTGCGAAAGCGACGAGACTCTCAGGTGTTGGTTTGACACTACAATTGAAGTAGATGTTGCAGATAGCACCGAAAATAGGTAGGCTTTGGAATCATCATGGAAGTAAACCATGATCCTACGTTGGGGTAGCAACAAGTTTGCCGTCACTTCGTCGCCTGCATAGCTGAAAGTGTTTGACGCCAGGTCAAAGCTTGTAACGCAAGAAACGCAAACTTCAGAACTTGCACTAGTACGAGCACTTCCAAAAGCAGAACGGTCCCCAAGCACTGACGAATCAAATGTAGGAGATGGGTCCCATTCCACAAAAAACGAATTTAGTGGAGACCCTCCATCGTAATGAGGTGCACCAATATCTACCTGTAGAGCTGTTGGCGAGTATACGCTGAGATGTGGAGGTACATCTTCACTAAACAAAGACGTCGGAATGTCTGGACGTTGGATTACAGGAGCTGAAAATTCAGGCGCTGTCTTTCTTCTGGGTCCAAAACCAATCCGATTACCTGCAGACATTCGTACAAACACAGGTGTGCCAGGGACGAGATGCTCGATTGCGTAGTGAAGTCTGCCACCCATTGATGTAATGTCAAGATTTCCCATTCTTTGAGAGCCATACGCAGCTGTGGTCGGAATTGCCGCGTCTGTGGTCTTTGTGATAGTCACAGTGCCATCATTTTGCTCTGTGTCAACAACCTTGTTGACTGCCAGTGATACGTCAACGCCTCCCACTTCACTCAAAAACGTTACTTGCCACCGCAACGGTTCAAGAGACACCACTTCGACTTCACCAACATTTGGAACATTTTCCAGTATCGTTTTGACCATTTCGTCTGAAGAAGTGACGGGTATGGACGCAGAAATGAAGCTACCTTGCATTGCATTAGCGGCAGAAACAGTAGTATCGATTGAAAGCTGGAAAGAACCGCTGAGCAATCCTACAGCAGCAGATCCCCCATCTCCATCGTCGGTCTGTAGGTATATTTCAATCACATCGTTAGTGTACTCATCCCACGAGACCCTGCTCCACTCAACCAAGTATTCAGAGACATCATCACCTCCATCCCCCACTTTGTCAGGCCTTCCATTCTCTGCGTCGAGCTTAGATGGCTCAAATGAAACTAGAAGAGACGTGCCAACCCTTGCACTAGCACTGAGGTTATTGTCGGGATTCAATTCAAGGTAGTCACTAGACACACGAGAGAGAACAGGTTCGTATGGAGGATCAGGCCTCGTCATTGGTTTCACAGGCACACTATTCGTAGGGACTCCGAAACCTCCCGAGTTATGAGCTGTCACTCGCACATAATACTGCGTTCCCATATCAAGCGAGTCAATCAAGAACTCTCCAAATGCATACTCCCCATTTTCATCCCGATATTGCGCAGTGACCTCCGATGACCATGATGCCACTGTATCGACACCTGAAAACGGAGGGAAGGATGATGACGTCGACCACTCGACAAGGAACTTGTCTGTAGGCACTCCGTGGCTACCCAACGGGGCCTCGAACGATACAAGAATTGAATCCTTCGAAAATCTATTGGAGCTGGAAACATCTGGATAAGTCCCAACATGCAAAACAGATGGGGTGGGGACAGATCGGGCAGTGATAGCGAAACTCTCTGCATCGACTTCAATGCACTCGACGCTCCCGATTTCACAAGTAGGAACTGCGTGGCATGACCTCTTCAAATAATTCGCTTGATTAGAAAAGTCACTAGTACCGAATAGGCCACTAGGGTCAAAATCACTGAACCAGTCTGGAGAGCCTTCTCCCAACTCGTTTACGGGGATCACAAGCACCTTGTAACGCGTTCCGGGAACTAAATCTTCTTTTGTGATGGAATAAGACGAGGATTCATCGATGTCGCTGACTACAAACTCAGCCACGGCAGGATCGGATGAGTTACCATCTACATCAAAGAATTCCACCTTATACGAAGACGGCAATTGTCCTTGACTGGGATAAACTCCGTCCCACTCTACCTTCAATGAAGACGACGATAAAGGGACAGCATACACACGACAATTCTGCGCCAAACCTGGCTTTGATCTTGGAATTTCAGACTCGGGAGCAGCCAGCACATAAGGTCCAACACCGTTCTGATTAACCCCAGCGATTTGTACATAATACTGTCCCCCTGGATGAATAGTCCCCGATTCCATCTTGGTCGTCACCTCGACGGAGACTTGGTTCGATACATCCGCCCCATTTGATACGAATGGTGTTCCACAACTACCTGCAGCAGAAAAGGGCGAGGATGGGCTAGAAATGACCAAGAGATCTTCGACTCCACTTCCCAACGTCGAGGAAAATCCCTGCCCAGTGAAGGTGACGTGGAATTCATATCCAACTATCCTCGCACTATCAGAACTATCTGGAAAAGGCTCCGTCAGAGCTGCTCGGCTCACTGTAATGGACTCGTCAAATGGACTGTCATCGAAACTCTCTGAAAGATGACTGCGCATTTTCTCTGCAGAGTTGCCTGAATCAGAAACATCAAAGCAGGAAGAAGGCGACGAGGTGAAGTATGCCGAAATGACCTCCGAGTTGAGATTTGATTCATCTGAGGAGCCAACGTACTCAGACGAAATGCTAAAACTAACAGGCCACTCGTCCACGCTTGACACGATGTAAACATCGCCCTGTAAGCGAACAATGTCACCGACGCCTAAAGGACTTTGTAGCGGTAAATTCGATGATGGAGATATCCTAATTTCATTCGATCCACGAGGTGGAATAAATACATCGATGCTCTTACTCTGAGCGCCGATGTAAATGATGCGAACGCCACCGCTATCAAATAGCTCACCATCCGAAGGAACTGAAGAACCCGAGTGTTTGATCGAAATCGTCTGAACTGAGGTACCAATTTCAACACTACACACTCCATCATCATTTGAGTCAGAGGGACAACAATGCAAAGGAGTTCCATCCCCTCCAACTGCTGGAAAGTCATATGTTTTTGCATTGGAAAATGATGGGTCAGTATCCCACCGAATTCTGTAAGCTTCCAAATCATCAGGAGCTGAGAGTGGCAATGATCCCCCTCCAAGGCATCCGCTTGGTAGGACACTAAAATCATTCACATCCAGCTCTGGTGCGGACCATGCCAAGCGGAGACGATCTGCCAATGCAGATTCGGATGCGACAGCGAGAGAGACGTCCGTGATGAAACCAGGCAACATGCCCGACGGTGTCGCGAATGAAGGCGTTGATGATATTGCATGAGAATAACTATCCCCAAAGGCAGACACTCGAACGTAATACTTCTGCCCTTCTTCCAATCCAGTTATTTGAAATCGCGTATCTCCAAGCACCTCTTCGGAAGATGCCGTGTCGGCATTGCTTGCCATGAGCTTGTCCGTGTCCCATTCTACTAAATACTTGGAAATGCTCTTGCCCCCATCGAAGAGGGGAGGTTCCCAAGTGACCCCAAGCTCTGAACGCGAAACAACAAACAAGTTAACATTTGTTGGACCAGATGGTCTTGACACTCTTGGCTTGATCTTTTGAGGGACCGCATCCGAATCAGAATTCCATTGCCAGAAGGCAGATGCTACACTCGGAATGAAGAGCAGCACGGAGGCTATCGCCGTCCCTTTCATGGCGAGCAAGTTTGGGACAGTTCCAACAGGTTTGTTGAGTTGTTCAGATTGTTCTTTGAATGAGTATTGTTCGATGCAAACCTAGAGCAGGAATGGGTTTAAAATTTTTTGCCCACATCGCTCGATATTATTTTTAGCTTATCGTGAACGCTTCTCCTATCCACTCTCTTCAAGCAACTTGCGCCCTACACAATGCAGGCACGCCCCAACGTAAAAGACCAACCCACTTGCCACTATCCGAGGGAAAGTAGCCATTGCTTCGAACTGTAGATTGAAGGAGTTGTTCATCGATGGAATTGATATCGATATCGGCACATCATGAAGGAAGTACAGGACAAATGAAACCAATGGAGCTACCAGTACAATCGCCGACGCGGCGACGAGTGCTGGCCCTAGAGTAGATGGAGATCTCATCTTTTGAGGCTGGGAAGATGCACAACTACAATCTACAATAATTAAAGCATTAATTTGCTCGACAAGTAATGTGGTGTGTGATAGATGATGGATGTGATGTTTGTTTCTGATGAATAAATGCGTAGGAGTTGTAGTGGGTAGAATGCTAGGGCAAGAAACTGAAGCAGACAGGGAGGACTTCAAATCGATGCGTTACATTCAAGGAAGACTTCTTTCGTGACACTAGAGACATTATATTGTTATATTGTCTGAGTAAGACACGAAACACTTCTACACAAGCAATAATCTTTTCCAAATTCAAGCACTGTTGATAATCTCATTCAAGGTTGGACTGGGAAGCATGCCATGTTTCGCCTTTTCATAATCAAACTGATAATAACCTCCCAAATCGACTGGCTCTCCCTGGCAGTTCTTGAACTCCTCAACAATTTTGCTTCGGTTACTAGAGAGCTTATCAAAAATTGGCTGGAAGGCTGGGTCCTCTGCAGCGAGATATTCAGCCCAATAAAGAGCGACGTAGTATGAAGTTGCACGGTTGTCGATTTCTTTCACGCGACGTGAAGGACTCTTACGATTGTCAAGAATACGACCGACAGCCTTGTCTAAGGCCTTTGCCAACAAAGTAGCCTTTTCGTTGCCAGTGATATTGCCAAGATGTTCAAATGCAACAGCAGTTGCCAAATACTCGCCCAAACTATCCCAACGAAGATGACCTTCTTGGACGAATTGTTGCACATGCTTGGGTGCAGAACCACCAGCTCCAGTTTCGTACAATCCACCTCCATTCAACAGGGGAACGATGGAAAGCATTTTGGCTGATGTTCCAAGCTCAAGAATTGGGAACAGATCGGTGAGGTAATCACGCAACACGTTACCAGTGACTGAAATAGTATCTTTTCCGTCGGTACAACGCTCCATCGTTTTACGGATAGCATCGACAGGCTACAAAATGTATCACAATGAATGAGATGAATCAAGAATAAGAGAGCATCATAATAGAAGAAAGCATGCATTCCTCACCTTCATAATGGAGATGTCAACACCGCTAAGATCATGGTCTTTAAGATAAGTATTGACCTTGTCAATGAGAGAAGCGTCATGTGCACGACGCTTGTCTAACCAAAAGATTGCCCTCGTTCCAGTGGCTTTGGCTCTGTTTACAGCGAGCTTCACCCAGTCTTTGATTGGCTCGTCCTTGGTCTGGCACATACGCCAAAGGTCACCAGGCTTTACAGAATGCTCAAAGTAAACCTTTATTCAAGGTGGAGAGGAGAAGACGCTTATCAGAAATAGTCATAAATTTCACAGATACAGGTATGTCAACGTGCATTCTACTCACCTCATCGGTATTCTTATCACGGACAAGGACGACTCCTTGTGCTGGGATTTGGAACGTTTTGTCATGTGAGCCGTACTCCTCGGCCTTTTGCGCCATTAGACCAACGTTGGCAACATTACCCATCGTGCTGAAATGTGAGGCAGATTTGACGTAAGTTAGTGCAAAGAAAAGCTTCGTATGAACAATGGCAATGAATGAATGAAGAAAACTCACGAGACATCAAATTGACCATTTGTCTTGCAGTATGAGATCATCTCTTGGTACATCGTTGCGTAGGAACGATCAGGGATCAAGCACTTGGTATCTTCCAATTCTCCATCCTTATTCCACATCTGACCGCTGTCACGAATGACGACTGGCATAGAAGCATCAATGATAATGTCAGAAGGCACGTGGAGATTGGTAATACCCTTGTCTGAATTAACCATTGCGAGCCAGGGACGTTCAAGGTAGCAAGCGTCGATATCATTTCGAATCTCTTGTGCTTTCTCAGCAGGGAGTTTAGCATCAATTGCTTCATAAATCGCTCCAAGTCCATTGTTGGGATTAGCTCCAATCTCCTCAAGCAAGGCTCCATGCTTCTCAAACACGTCCTTGAAAAATACTTTGACACAATGACCAAAGAGGATAGGATCAGAAATTTTCATCATCGTTGCCTTTAGGTGCAAACTTAACATGATATCGTTGTCTTTGGCATCTTGGATCTCCCTCTCGTAGTAGTTACAAAGCTCTTCAACACTCATGCAAGCAGCATCGATCACCTCTCCAGCTTGCAGCTACAGAACAAGTACAATGAAGTGCGCGATACAAAACGGTGAATCATTGTTATGAAAAGAAGCTTCGAAACATCACAAGAGAAAGAGTAACATACCTTAGTGCTTTCCTTCAACACAGTCACAGTACCATCAGGTGCCACATGCTGGATGATCACATCTGTAGCGTCCTTTACCGTAGTGCTTTGTTCACTGCCGTAGAAATCACCCTTGTCCATGTGAGCAACATGAGTGCGTGAGCCCTTGCTCCAATTGCCCATTTTGTGAGGGTTCTTCGCCGCATAAGCTTTCACTGGAGCAGCAACACGTCGATCAGAATTGCCTTCTCTAAGCACAGGATTCACAGCAGAGCCAAGGACGGTAGCATAACGTGCCTGGATTTCCTCCTCTTCCTCGTCCTTAGGTTCAGCAGGGTACAAAGGAACATCAAACCCCTTGCTCCTCAACTCAGCAATGCATCCATTAAGCTGAGGAATAGATGCACTGACATTGGGCAACTTAACAACGATTGCGTCCGGCTTTTTGCAAAGTTCTCCCAAATACGCAAGATTGTCGGGTACACGCTGCTCTGGCTTCAACTTTTCAGGGAATGTTGCAAGTACACGGCCAGCGACCGAAATGTCACAAGGCACGACGTCAACATCTGCCAATGCACCAAACTGTAATTTACATCATAACAAAGAAAAGATTTAGAGAACAAGAAGATGGAAACGTGCTCAGAAGTTGTATAAGAAACTATCAAAGTACAAATCTAACAGAGATGTACAATCGTATTCAAGCAAGATTGATTAGAATTGACTCACCTTGGTAAGAACAGGAAGTAGACTAAATGTAGCCAATGCTGGAGCTTCATCACTGCAAAAGTGATCATTTGATTGAACAAAAGATGGACATAACAGGTGTGTGTTTGAGTGATAAGATTTGCATTAAGAAACACATAAGATATATTGTAAATGTATCTTGACATTGATGTGCAATATACCACTTACGTTTCCGTATAGATGAGACGTCCCTTGGCACTAGGAAGGTCGTGATGAGGGTGATTAGATGTTGGAGGCTCAGGAATAGCCAAATCGCTCATGGAACGATGAGAAAATGACGCCAAAGTCTTGCTTGCGCCAAGCAACGAAGCATTGATTGGATAATCTCCTCCGCGTAGTTGAGCGAATGCTGATGAAAATCCACGTGATCCTCCATGAGCATTGTTGTTGTTGCTGTTGGATACGATGGAAGATGTCGCCAAGGGTGAGATGGAGCGGACAGTACGGTGACTACCGCCGATGGCTGCGGTGATGTTTGGAGAGGATGACCTCCTTAGGATCAACCTTGAAAAAGATGACATGATTATAATGATGATGGTCCACAATTTGTAGAGAGTTCCTTGCTTTTGATTGCTGGTAATAGTTAGTTTGTATGCTTTGTCAATGAGGAAATACCACTAACTGCCGGCCTTTTGACTTCGCTTTCAATGATATCTTTTCAGGATCGCAAAGGGCGAACAAAAAGATTTGTGGGGAAGTTGAGATCTTGATTTGATGTGATGGGCCGGCGAGAGAGGAAAGCCAGTCCAACGCCAATCTGCTTTCCTGTCACAGTGCAGCTTCATTAAGATGATCATCTGAATATTGGGAAAGCACACACAAAGTCATCCTTCCTTTGCAAAAAGTCATCGAGCGTGACCGTGACTCCCGTTCAAGATTAATATGTCCGCAACAATGGCAAAAAGAAGACGACCTTGCTCCCATAGAGAGCCCAACCACTTCACTAGAGAGAGCACTCTTCGTTAACAGCCATGCAGAGAAACAATAGTAGGGCGGACCCCCCTGCCGAGAGGCGATTGATGGGGAGAATTGCATCGCATCTTCAAAAACAGCAGCAAAAACAGCAGAAGGATCCTCCCGTAGGTGACGACGGCAGCACCGCTTGCTCCACCACGATGGGTTCAACTCAGCCAGTTGTCCCGCCATCCGTGTTGCGTAATCCTGGGGGAGGTGGTGCCTACAATAGTATTGATAATTCCAAGGTCCTCGGTATTAATGGTGGATTTACTTCGTCTGATAATCAACACATTGAGTTGAGGAGCAGACGCATCTCCTCCAGGAGGCAGCCCCAATTTGGTTCCGTCGAGACCAAGAGTGGTTGCATGCGCTCAACCGCGGACAAACTAGCCAACTGGATGCCCAAAACCAAGACATTGGTGGTGACGTTTTGTGCCCTCTTCAGTGTTGCCTGCATCGCCCAGTTGGCCTTCCATCCCGCTGTTACTGGGGCGCTCGAGTCTGCGTCTGCGGGGGCAACAGTGTCCCAGAGGAAGCTCCAGAGGAACCCCGTCGCAGCCGATGAGGAAGGTGCCAACCCAGACTTTCTCGATGATTTTGATCAACGTAGGCGCCGTGCTGCTGATCTAGCCGATGGGACTGTTTTTGACGAACCTGCCCACACCCGCATGTGCCGCTCCATCATCACTCGTCTTGATGCCTATGATGCAGGCACTACGTCCTTTGAGCAAATCATTTTCACCGAGAGTGAATACGTCTGCCGTGACCCCGACTCCCCCTACACTTCTGTGTTGAATATGTTTGCGGCACAACTTCTCCACGAAGCAAATAATCAGATCGGATTGAATGTGGACTATACTCATCGTTGTGCCAAGTGGGAACGATTCTGCACCGGTAACATGACCACCGTCCAATTTCATCTTCCAGATCCATTGAGCGTGAATGCGTATGCCTGGCAGGATGGATGCATCGATGCAGCCATGCTACGAACTATCTGTACCAACAGTTTGGCATCTGCAGACCCCACCGATCCTGATAATATCCTCTTCCCAAGTGGCTACCTCGATACAGATACAAATACTTGTAATCTTGGATGCTACTTCAGTCAAGTCCTCCCCTGGATCCGTAATAACCTCAGGATTGTTGCCACCGACTGGCTCAACACGGTAGAAAGTCGTGCCCTGACCTTTTGGCTTCGAAATGCAGCCGAGTTTAGTCATCGTGAGAAGGATGATATGGAAGTCTCTGTGGTCTCTTTGAGTTGTGCCGAAGAAGGCTGTGACATGACTAAAGAAAGCTGCATTTGCGAGTTCACCCCCCTCCCTAATTGGGTGTACGCGATGCACATTCCCCGAAGTTCTACCAACGTTGCTATCGTTGTTAGTCCCACGTGCGCCAAGTTTGGAGAAGGATGTACCTTGCACGCTCAAGAACTCTACCACTTTTTCCACACCTTGTACCCTCGAGCGGACATTACCTACAATGTCATTACAGCCACGTCGTCGTGGTACATGAGAATGATTACTGCCGATGTCTTGGTTTGTCCCCCCGGAGAAGGATGTTTGCTGCCGGCCATTGCCAGAGATGCTTACACTTATGTCTACGAGAAGACCAGTCCCACTGTTTCGACGTGGTTGACTTGTACGCCCGATAACTACCTCACAAGGCTCACTGTTCCGACTTACCCTCCATTGTTTGTTCAGGGAGATTGTCGTCACCTCCGTGCGCGTATTGGAGCATGGACACCTGACATGGCGTTGGCACCGTCATTGCAGTATTCTTCCCCAGTTGACGGGTACCTTGGCTGCGCTGATACCAACTTTGTTGCTACTGCCGAAGACCCTTACCGTCCTCCTACAACTTATCGCTGGGACGAAAGCGTGTGGGCCACCTGTCCCGTTGAAGTCATGTCCAAGAATGAGCTTTGCACTCAAATGGATAGGTTAGGATTGACTCGTATGCTCTTTGTTGGAGATCACACCACCATGACTCAAGCCATCAGTCTCGCAAGCATCCTAGGCCAGAACAGCGATATTAGCTTGGATACTAGTGTTGTTCCCAACTTCACCAAGACCATTACGTGCGATGGCACTACGATCGGATCCTTTGAGCTATCGTATATCCGAAACGATAGGCTCGAGGAGCCAGGAACTACTCCCAGTCCTGGATTTCCCAACTGTGGTCCCACCAACGAGCAGTACTGTTACCCGTGGTCTACAGACTACTCAAGCTTTGATGGAAAGCAGCTTGTGATTTTCAATACAGGATATCACTGGGCTGATGATTGGTCGGGATACATCACCAACTTCCAAAACCTCGTTGGTTTGATCGATGACAAAGCCGGTGCTAATGCAGTTCGAAAGACCGATGTCCTCATGTTCCGCACCTCTGTTCCTGGACATAAAGAATGTGACTTGCACAACGGTGTGTACGCTCACTATGGAGAATACTGCCCGCGTATTGTCAACGGAGCCTTCTGGCACTGGTGGGGCGAGTTGCCTCCTTACAATGATTATGCCATCAGAATCATCAACGAGTGGAATCTTTTGAACACAGTCAAGAACGGCCCCAACATTGAGCTGTTGGATCCTTGGCTCATGACCGTGCTCAGACCAGATGGACACTTGTCCGGATCTGATGCTGGCCCAAGTTGCACGTTAGATCCCAAAGAGTGTATGCTTTATTCCCTCCCAGGTCCCGTGGACTGGTGGAACCATCTCCTTGTTCAGCAGTTGGCGGATATTGGGACGCATTTAGAGAATAGCAACCCGATGCAGGCGTGGAGGTAATTCATATGACGTAGACACATTGTAACTATTAGGATTAAGATTTTGAATACATGAACATTGAAACGGCCACTTTCTCGAACTCCCGTAATTAATAATACTTGGAAGAATACTATACTTAGAGAGTGCCTAATGCGTTGTTCAAACATGATTGGTACCTAATTTAACCTCTGACATAACAAACAAAGAATCATTGAACTAAGCAAAGGAACTATTCATTCTCTGTGTTTCATGCTTCGTGTTTCCGGTGTCAAGAAAGTCTGGGCTCTCATTCTTTTTGTTGCTCAAACCCATGAAACTCGCCCAACCTTTACCTTTGCCATTCTCTCGGGGAGGAGGCTTGCCAGAAAGATCCACATTGATGTCCGCAGCCATATTTTGGCAATTTTTCTCCATTTCCTGCATGGCAAGAGCTTCGTCCTCGTCGTCACTATCGTCGATGCCACCTGGAGCTCCTCCAACAGGCATGTATCTTGCATCATCAGCACTTGTATCTCCCTCCTTCACACCAAAGAATGTCCTCAATTCAGCTTCTCTCTCGGCCTCTGCCATTGTCCCAAAATGGGTCTCTTTAATCTCATCGCTGGTATTAAGCCAGAATTCATGATTCAGTCCATCTGTGATAATTTTCCACTTCTTTCGGTTTCTCCTCAATATCTCCAACGGCACGAGCGAGCACATTCCCAGCCCCACTAAAGTCGGAACAAGGAAAGGATACGCAACAGTAGCTGGAACATACCACCACCACCCTGCCACACCCCATAGTCCAGGCATAGGCACCAGCACAGTGAGATTGGACAAGATCCCTCCCGCTAACAAAGCACCTCCTGCTTGCCCAACACCCGTGACTGCCAAAATCGACGCACCTTGGAGTGTACACCATTTACCTGTTACACACCACATAGCCGCACACTCACCGTTGGCAGATAGCGCGTTGTGACTTGGCAGATGATCTTGATTATCCAACAAATACTGGACTCTGGCCAATATCAACCCCGGTTGATCCTTTTTCAACGCAGTCCCAACTCCGGCTTTCTGCGAGAGTAGACCTTTCTTAACTGTTCGCCCATACTTAACCTTGCGCAATGGCTTCTTCCTGCTCATACAATCAGGACCGATGAAATCATGTAGTAGCTCGCGTTTACAGCCGCGTCGCTTCCCTCGACTATTTCCCGAGGCAGCCATGGCAGCTTGAGCAGCACCATGTGCAGCATGGTGACGTTGAAAATGATAGAACGATACGACTGTCACTTCAACATCATCTTCATAATCACTGTAGACATTGTCCAAATTAAATGACAATTGCTCATCTCCTAGTTCTTGTTGCGTTTGTCCCTTCCTTGTCACACTGTATACCACAGCATGACGTTGGTATGCGCGAGGATTGATTCCGTACGCCTGCCAAATGAAAATGTGATCTCCTGGACGAAGCTCATTGTCCATCTTTTTCTCTTCTTCTTCTTGTGCATCGATGATCTCATCACTTAAATCATCATCTCCAGTGATACCACCTTCACCGTAAGCTAGTGCTGCTTCATCAACGCCATCTTGTGCAACATGTGCGTAGTCGCTACTGCCGTCAGTATTCGACCAAGATGGAGGGCCAGAAGAGTCGCCAGCAGATAAATTTCCACTGCTTCCATTAGAATTGTTGTTGTTCTTCTTCCCTTTTCCCCATCCACCAAATAGCCCTCGACGACTGTTGTTACTGTTATTCCCTCCGGGCGCATTCATCGCAACTCCTTCGACTTCTTTTGTCTGGTAATCTTCACCAGTAGTATTGGATGCGCTTTGAGCTTCATCGTTTCGGTGACGGCGCAAGTTCCATCCAGCCATATCCAAAAGATCCCCATCTGCGCTATCATCATCCGATAACTCTTCTTCTACTTCCACATCCTCATCTTCATCGGAGTCATTCTTGTTGAGATCAAACTCTTCCATATTACCTCCGGCCCCTCCTAGCAAATCAGTATCTGTCGAAGCTGCGGCGCCGTTTCCACTGCTCCCAGCTGCATCAATGAAAGCCAATGGATTGTTATCGTCGCCCTTCGATGGTTCCATCATGATGAATTGGTTGGCAAAGATACTTACGTGAACTGTGAACAACACAAAACAAAAACACAAAGAACCAAAAAAGTTCGAAGTTCGAAGTCAGAAAAGATAAAATAATGACCATATGACAGAATCGAGAGCCGGTCGGGACAGGATAAAGGGCCATGACTGTGACAAAGACCAGTGTACCTATTAATGAGACTCCCCAATACCGGCCGGTAGCAGCGCCAATCAGGGTTGTGTACCCACGTGAAATACCCCTGTAGCCTGTGTAGGTAGGTATGGGTAGTATCCAAAATGTTCACCCCAATAGGTAGGTGGATGTGGGTATCTACCCATACCCACCTCTATTTTGCTGGGTTTTGGGTACAAGTTTAAGTGGAATTTTGGCGTGTAAAATGGCGCCGTACTAGGTACACGTAGGCATCTACGTAGGAATTAAATGTCACACTGCGCCAAAATTCAACGCGAACCATGGCGATTTCCACCTACTACACTACAGCATGCTACTACACCATCACTATCAATGTTTTGATGCTAACCCCACCACCATCCTTCACTTCATTCACTTGGCGATTATCCCGCTGCTTGGTTTGGTCAGATTCGGCTAATATCCACTATTTTATGACGGCCGACGCTAGGTCATTTTTTTGTAAAATTTTGAGTGCACATGTAGAAACAAGTAAAGTTGATAATGATGGATTATTTTGACCATATACATCCTAAGAAGCGACCCAATATTTGTCTATATACTTATAATATCCAACGGGGCTGTGATGTTTGCTTGGGATGTGTGTTGATTGACCCAATTATTCAATGTAACCCACATCGACGGATGTCAAAATCACCGAATTCTCATCCCTCCTCATAATATAAATGAAGACAGTCCTTCTACACCAATGTACGTCGAAGCCGCACAAGCAATAACCCATCAGAAAATGAATTGGTGCGATCGAAGCGACACGATGTTGGTGTTTGTGGTTTATTGTTGCGTCGTGAGTGAGCAAATTATGTCATAGAATCGACAATCGACATCCCACAGGCGCAGGCACTCCGATGCACGTACAGTCTCTGTAATACCTGGTCGATAGTATCATTCATTGAACAGATATTATAGTGATATTGTCTTGCTATATCATAGGATGGTGTAGGAGGATTTCACCTTTCATATATTAATGTATTGGTTGGATAGGAGAAGCATGATGTGGTGTAGAATTTGAGATCGAAAAAGCAGCACGCAGAACATGATATGCAGCTCGGCTGTTAAGTGTGTCGTCCAATCATCGGTCACAAGCACTTCGAATAATGCCATTGGTATGTTATATCATCGTATTTTGAAGAAGGAGTCGATGCAACCATTAATTTACCTGTGGTGATGTGATGTATGAGGCAGCATGTGGTGGATTTGAGATCGAAAATCCCACGCAAGATCGCCTATTAAGAGCATGGCCACGATTAAGATGGAAGCAAAAGGCGCATCCCTGACCATAGTTGATGCATGGGTGGAAGTCTACGGTGGAGGCAAGTCATAGATTGTCTGCAGTGTCATCAACATCCACTCCAGCGGTGATGGACGTCGAGCGGTTCAAATTTACACATTTCAACGCATCTGGAACAGTGGTAGTTATGTTCACATAAATCAATGTTAAGACCTTTCCGATCCGCAAATCTTCGTAGGCACTATTTGTAGACATGTTGGAAGGGTGTCGGGAGGTCTAATGATTGGTTCCAGTTGATTACTACGGTGGTGAAGTCCATTTTACATTCGTCGGCGTCATGATTTTTTTACTTTTTTGAGGGTTGATGTACGTTCAGGCGATAGTTTGGTAGGGAAGATGATGGAATTACCCCAAAGAATAATATATCTATAGAATCCTCATTAAATTCTCTTTCTGTAGTATTGTGTTACTTTTGCGATTAGAAGCCATACAAAGAAGATATAGTAAGACCTCTAAACTGCGCCAAAACTCCATTTTTATTGTAAAATTAGGGGGTGCGCCAAAATTCCACTTAAACTGGTAGGTGTGGGTACCTACACAGATCTTCAGTGTAGCACTGTCAATTCCAGCTCTACGTGCACCAAACGCCTTCGTCGAGGGTTTCTTTAGCACATGCACCTGGTTTGATCATCATCATGTGCAAAAATTGAGTCCTCATCGTCTTATTTCTCTCGGCTGTAGATTCTGGTCTGTGGAGGAGAATGTAATATGCATTCATTTTGTATGCAGTTCAAGTGAAACTGCATCGAGTTTACTTGCAATACACATTTTCACTACTCCTGTTACCTCCTCCAGCACCTTTTGCGTCCGTTTGATCCCTTTTCAACGTACCCATCCAGTGTCCAAAAGAGCACCTTCTCGGGTAGGTGGGTATGGTTATCTACCCATTCCAAAAACCCGCCGGGTAGGTACTTTTTGGGTATACCCACACCCGGTACCTACCCATTTGGGTACTTCAGGCTGGGTACCACGGTGGGTACACAACCCTACCCTGGCGCCAATGCTCAGACACTGAGTGCAATTTCGCCGGTCGGTTGGCCCCGGCTTTGAAAATGCCCGCTTCGCGTTTTTTCTCACGGGGTATTTAGCTCAGAGAGGTAAATAAGTGTAGGTAACCACAGTTTCCGTACCTCTTTCTCCTTTATTTTGATGCTTTCTCACGAAAGAATGTCATAAAAACCTAAATTGCTTGCTATGCTACTTAGCTAATAAAAGGGGTTCTCTTATTTTCACCCTTTTCTTCACGGTTGTAGATAGCCTTTACTACCCACCACATACGCAGGAACTCATAATGTAGCATTCAAATCTCATCTGAATATCTTCCCATAATTTCAGATCAGACTCTTTGTCAATTACTCCTTATTGACAACAAACAAATGGAAAATGAGTGGAAGTAAGAAGGTCGAAGAAGCCTTATGCAATCGCATTCTGCTCAGGCATGAGGGAGCAATATACAGTGAGAGGAGAGGTCGTTTTGAGGCGGCTATCCCAAATGATAATGAGGTTAATCTTCCTGTTGTGTTCTTACGTGAGTTGCATGAAAGAGGTATAACGTAGTAAACATGCCATATGGAGGTGATCCCTTCTTCAAAGCTATTTCGATGCAGGTGCTTGTTACCGCCGGCGTGGTCTACACGGTGGAAGAGCTAAAAGCAGATTTGATTGAGTTTGAGAGGAATTATGCGCATTATCTAAAACAAAGTGAATTCCTTACTTATGCGACGGAAAGGGAAGGTGATAATAGCGCTTTTGACAATCGAGTACAGGATCTCGAGAACAATTTAAGGGCGGCAGATTCGTTTGATATTTATTGCATGTCTTTGTTTTTGAACGTGGAGATCCTTGTACTTTATCCTGACATGATTGACAAAAATGTGTGTGAGTGTGTATACAATGAGAGTGGCAGTCGAAGGCTTCGTCTTGTGTTGGTAAATGATGGCTGGCTTCAGTATAATGATGCAGTTCTCCCTGTATACAAAGAAAATTGGGTTTTGAATCCATAGTTGCATCGTCGGGCATGCTGAAGAAGAAAGGAAGCGTAAGTAGGGCAGGGGGCAGGGTTGTTATTTAGGATAGTCAAGTAATTTTCTAAGTTATTATATTGCACACAAGAAGCGCTGCCCAGCCATGTTTCCAGAAGATAAGTCTCAAGCCAAACAGAAGCATTCTGAAACAACGGACTGCTCAAGCCAAACAGAAGAAAGCTATTGCACAGACAAGGCGTTGAGCTGACCAAGAAGGAGCAGGGGCAGGTAGCTTAACAACAAACATTCCTTTCCATGATTAGTTGCATACACAATCTTCTTCACAAACCCGCGCAGCGGCTAGCACGAGCGCCAGTTTGAACATATAGGTTGTTTTATTTGTCATGAGCAACATTTGTTATGTTCAGATTTGAAGACGAAAGTTTTTATTTTTATTCTAGTAAGTGTTGCGAGACTAGATACTTAGATAGTTGTGTTTCACCCCAATGTACTTCACTTAATTACCATCCATCTGCGTCATCATCCTCTTCATCAACTTGCCATGCGGACTCTCCGCTAGCCTGTTGCTCGTCAGCCTTCTTTTGGGCTGCTTCGGCATCTAAAATGGGCTTGGCAATAGCTTGAATAGCTTTACTCGCGGCGGCGACATTTTCGGCTCTGCCAACAATGCGAGCTTTTTGTAATTCTGATCGAACATTGATCTTAACCCCGTGTGTCTTTTCCAACTCGGCTACATTTGATCCCCCGCGTCCAATCACGGCAGCAGTGGCAGAACCAAGTTCAACTTCTTCCGCAACTTCACCAGGCTTCAATTCAACCTCACCATCAATGGCACGTTGAAGCATATTGCGAGCACGCTGAGAAGCCTCAGGACTTCCCATCACAGATACAGTGGCATGTGTAGGACCTCTGGACACATCGATTTGCGTTCCGGTACGGTCTTGGATTGATCTAAGCGTCTCTCCACCTTTTCCGTACACGGAACCAACCTTAGAGTTCTCAATGGTCATTTCAAAACCACGATTGGCCTCAAGCAGGGCACGGATTTGAGCAGTGGCATTGGCAACAGCTTCGGCTGATCCAGCAAGTTTGAGCGTGGTTGTGCCACGGTCAATGTCCAACCTACAACCTGTGGAGTCCTGCAAGCCACGAATGGTTTGGAAACTAGGTCCGTACACGACGTTCACAGCGTTACGAGAGCCAAGTTCCAAGACATCCTGCACTTCCCCAAAAGCGGCATTGTGGCACATGGTGAGTGCAATTGCCACCTGAGCAGAAGGACCGGTGATTGCAAGAGTTCCAGCCTCTACATCAGCATCAATTTTGCACCCGGTAGCCTCTTCCGTGGCACGAATGTTGGCACCACCCTTTCCAATTACCCCTTTGACAGCATCAGATGTCCAAGTCACTTTCTCTGTTACTTCGTCTGCCTTACGCTCCGCTTCAGCAGCCAATATAGAGCGGGCTTGTGTAAGACCAAGTTCAACACTTTCCTCGGATCCTGTGATAGTGAGTACGTTCGTAGTGCGGTTCAAGTTGAACTTGGCCCCAGTTGTTTCTTGCAGCATTGTGATGGTAGCACCTCCCTTTCCAATTAAAATGAGTGGATCACTTCCAGCGTCAATAGTCACTGAAACTTCACCATCTCCCTCCACAACAGGCTCATCAGATGCAAAAGTAGCGGCAGCAGCATCATCATCGGCCGTGGTACTCTTTCCCTTAGACTTTCTGGTGGTTCCAACTTCCTGCCACTCCTCCACAACTGGGACAGTTTCCCACTGCAATGGGACAACAGGTGCAGGGGTTGATGGTGCAGCCTCCTCAACAACCTTCTTCTTCTTCTTGTTACGCTTACGCTTTTTCTTCTCACCAGTGACGGCTGCAGCACCAGATTCAGGGGTAACCTCACTAGCAACAGATGCGCCATTCTTTTTCGCAGCGGCAGCTTTTGCAGCAGCAGCCGCAGCCTCCTTCTCTGCCGCAGCAGCAACTTCAGCCGCCAATGCCTCCTCCGCAGCAGCTTTTTCCGCAGCCTCCTTGGCTCTCTTTTCCTTTTCCGCAGCAGCCTGTTGTTTCTTTAGGCGTTCCCTCTCTTTGTTGGCGGCCGCACGCTTGGCTGCGTCATTTGCACCCTTGCGTTTGTCCGATGATTGGATGACCCACAAATCGACATCATCGTCAGAATCCTCATCATCCGAATCTTCATCCGCAACAAATGCTACCTTTTTGGGTTCGGCGGCAGGAGTAGTTTCAGCAGGTGCGGCGGCAGCAGAGCCATTGGCCGCCGACTTCTTCTTAGCCTTCTTCTTCTTCTTCTTTTTGGTAGCAGTTTTGACGGCCTCAACAACTTCAGGTTCGGCTTCAACAGCGGTCTCCTCTTCCTCCACAGGTGCAGGGGTGGCCGCTTTGGCAGCCGCCGACTTCTTCTTCTTCTTTTTGGATTTTTTTGCAGTGGTGGTGGAGGAGGAGGCAGTGTCGTTGGTGGTTGGAGGAACCGCCCTGGCTTTCGAAGCCTCTTTTTCATCAGCACCACCCTTGGAAAAGATGGCTATGAGAATGATTGCCACGACGGACAACCCCAGGTAGACTGGCATCGAATCATCAGTGGCGGTAGACATGGTGGTTGAGCAAAAACGATAGAGCAAAGATTCGATGAATGGGCTGATCCAGTGGAATGCCCCTTTTTAAAAAAATGGACGTAGCTGTCAAGATTAGAGCCTTGAATTTTTACCAAAACAATACTATTGTTCGAGAGGAGGCGAGGCAACTCACGACCACAAAATAAAATGATATGGTAAGATGAGCCTCTGACGAAGCGAAGCAAGGGCGAGGCAGGGGCGGATCTTGCGAGCTTTGCGTGAATGAACGAATGCTACTGCTAACCACGGTGAATCTACAAGTGGAAAGTCGCGTGTAAAGATTTTGCGGCTGTGGTTGAATGACGGGAGATTTAGCATTATTTTGGACCGCGGGCGCTTTGGTCTTTTGGATTTGGCGCACGGCATGCTGTAAGATTTTTAAATTTTTGTTGCATCAACAACTTATCGTTTCGTTGTATGTCATTGTCTTGTCCATGGTCATTGCCTGCATTTGTGATATGTTGTGTTTACTTTGGCAGAGACAAATAAATAAGCAATGAATAATATGAAAGCAACGGGAGGTGAATCGGCATCTGCCAGCAAGGCAGAGCGGATGCGCCGGGAGAGGGAACGGAGGCACAGGCAGCGAATGCAAGCAGCACAAAATCAACAGCAACAGCAACAGCAGCAGGCAACCAGACATGTGCGGAACTCCTCTGATTCTTCATCAGCATCTGCTGCCTCATCTGTTGGATCCAGCTCGACGGCATCGTCACGTCGTCAGCAATCTGCGAGTAGTATCAGCGTGACTCAAAATTCCATGCGGCAGCAACAGCAGCAGCAGCAGCAGCGGGCTTCCAGCTCAACTAATTCAGTAGCTCAGAGAAATTCAGCACCACAAACTAATTCAATTCGTCAACAGCAATATGCAAACCCTCCTCCGCCGCCGCCCCCTGTAAAGAAACCGGCGCCGGCAGCAAATACTAAATCGGCACACTCTCCAACTCACTCGCCCATGTCATCATCCTCTGCAATGATGCAACAACATGTCCCACCATCACTATCTTCCTCGACGTCCAAATCGGGGCCCGTCCTAGTCTCAGTAGAATCACCTCTCCCTCCAATAGTACAACGCTCACTCGGCGATCGATCGTACGATAAACGCAAAAATGCCGCATTGGAGATTGAACAACTCGTCAAATCTCTATCCGAGGCGCATAATGTGCCAATGATCCAATCCATTATATCCGTGCTAGCCAAAGACTTTTGCACCAGTATGAATGCCAATTATAGAAAGGGAGGTTTGATTGGTATTGCTGCCACGGCAATTGGATTGATGGGGAATACACGGAGTCATTTGGAGGGGTTGTTGTTTCCTGTGTTGCATTGCTTTGATGATCCAGAGTCTCGTGTGAGGTATTATGCGTGTGAGAGTTTGTACAATATTGCCAAGGTAGCACGCGGATCAATATTGAGGTATTTTAATCAGATTTTTGATGGTTTGACCAAGTTGTTTGCCGATGTGGATGTGGATGTGAAGAATGGGGCTAATTTACTGGATCGACTGGTGAAGGATATTGTGACCGAGAGCGAGGCATTTCACGTTGAGCATTTTTTACCTCTATTGCAGACATATATTCGACGAACGAATCCCTATATACGACAATTATTGGTTGGTTGGATTACAGTTTTGGATTCGGTCCCTGATATTAGCATGATTGATTATTTGCCAGACTTTCTTGATGGCCTGTTCAACATGTTGAGTGACTCCAACAGGGAGATTCGACAGGCTGCGGATTCCGCTCTCTCTGACTTTCTCAAGGAGGTTCGACATTCCACAGTTCTGGAATTTGGACCCTTGGTTTCTATTTTGGTAAGCCAATGCATGTCAAAAGATCGACTCAATAGGCTAACAGCCATTACATGGATTGAAGAGTTGATTCATCATCCGCACTCAGGAGGCGACGCGCTTCTACCTCACCATTCCGAAGTATTAGATGCGATCTTGTACTGTATATCTGACTCGGAGGAGCAAATTTGTATCGTTGCAGAGCGAACCAATGCTAACTTGATCTCTCTAGTGCGTGATACGAAGGGAGATTTTCAATTGGCTCCACTTTTGAAAACTCTGACTGACAAATTAATGACCAAAGATGATGTACCCACAAAAATGGCCTCCTTGAGATGGATTAATATGTTGTTAGAAAAACGGCGTGGGGACATGACAGAGTTTGTTCCTAATCTGTTGAAAGTGTTATTGAAAACTCTCTCAGATACTAGCGACTCGGTCGTCTTATTTACCCTGCAGGTGTTGGCTAGAATATCGTTGGGTGATGGAGGTGGCCCTCTCGAAGACCCGGATAATTTGGACGATGGTCATCGTAAGGGCACAGCCGAAGCGCATTATGGTCTCCTCAGAGGAACAAAAGACGAGAAGCATTTCAAGCTTGTCATAAATGCAATCCTTGGTTTGTTTTCAAGGGATAGAGCACTCCTTGAGAATCGAGGGTCGTTAGTTGTTCGAAAATTCTGTGTCCTCCTTGACGCCGAGAGTGTTTACATGTTGATGGCTGAAGTGCTCTCGACTTCGTGTCAGCTTACTCTGGAAAAGGGACTGCGTGTAGAGACAGAGAATTTGGAAAATGGTCCGGCAGATGAAGTGGAGGAGCCTATCGTTTTCTCATTAGAGTTTGTGGCGACAATGGTACAGACACTCAATCTCATTCTGCTTACAGCCAGTGAGCTTCATGGTCTCCGAGTTTTACTTGCCGAAGCTTTTGATAGAAATTCACCTGATGAAAGGAAAGTCACTAAAAAGAAGGACGCAAATGCGAATGATCTTTTTGATACGCTGTTCAAATGTTGGTGTCATTCTCCAGTGGCTACATTTTCATTTTGTCTACTCGCCCGTGCATATGAGGTTGCATTTGATTTGGTCCAGAAATTTTCGGAGCTGGATGTTTCCGTTGGCTTTTTAATGCAGATTGACAAACTGGTACAATTACTGGAGAGTCCAGTATTTGTTCACCTTCGCTTGCAGCTGTTGGATGTGGAATCCCCGCATCACGCTCCTTTGCTTAAAAGCTGTTACGGGCTATTAATGCTGCTACCACAGAGTGATGCCTTTCGAAGCCTCAACGATAGGCTCACCACAGTATGCAATCTTCGCGATAATCTTGGAATCCCACCAGCTTCGTTGCAACGTTCGTCGTCACCCAAGCCGGGCATTGATGCGAAACGACAGGCTGCCCTTCTTTCTCATTTTGACACAATTATGGGTCTTCATCGGAGAGCTCGAAGAAGAGAGGGCTCTCTCTTGACAGATGATGTCTTGGCCCCGAGACGACCACCAGCCTCTGTGAAAGGTGGATCACATTACGGAAATGGCGAACCATCAATAATGGATACACGATAAATTATAGAACCTCAATTACTTTACTATCTTGATGCATCATCGTCATCGATAGAATCGGCTCTGTTTGCGTCTAATGATGCCAGGAGTTCCAGATCTAATTTGCCTTGCTTCATCATCCACTCAACAACGTCATAGCCGCTTGTGACCCAGCTTAAACCTTCATCGTATTGATACTGAGCATCGATGCTATCTTTATCGTATTTGGGTGTCATCTCTATCGGAGATTCTTTCGACCCTGCAGGGAAGTAATAAACAGAGGGGAGATCCCATGCATCAATTTGAGGATGGGGCACATCATTCTTTGTGACTTCGATCTTGGCGACACTGATTACGCTGCTCCAGTTTAGTGCATCAATGAGAGTCTGAAACTCATTCCAGAATATTGAAAATCTTTTGCAGTGGCCACAAGTGGATTGTTTCATGAGTAGCATTGTGTGTTCTTCTTCACGCTCCATGACAAGACTTTGAAAGGTTTTTCCGGTCACGACCGTGACGTTTGATTTTGTGGCAATGAGTTCCGCAGCTACTTGACTATGTTCAGATCGAGTAAATGGTGTAGCGGAGGTGTCCAACACGTCGTCAATAAAAGACTTTATTGCACCGCCATGTTCAAACAAAGTATCAGATGGATCAAAGATATCATCCGAGCATAGGTAGTACCTTGACGTCTGCTTTCCTGTACGCTTAGAGGCGTCCGTGACCGCCATCATTGGCATGATCGGCGAAGAATCTCTCCTGCAAGTAGTGGCATGATCTATCTCCTCACCAGAGTTACTCTTCTTTTCTTCTACTCCTCCACCAAACAATGCTTCGTCGAGAGGAGTCCACAGATCAACTCCAAATGAAGTCAAAATCCTAGTCTCTGAACTAGGTACAATCAAGAAAACCACATCGTCACCTTTGGGATGCGATCGGTATTGTAGTGCTGCATTGAAAAACATTTGAATGGCCCTCTGCTGATCCAAAAGCAAGCGCTCCGTCTCAACAGAATGCGCAAGATTCTCTGGCCAGCCATTTTGAACGTGCTTGGTAGAACCCGGTAACTTTGAGCTTTCGTACCCCAGTGCCATATCAATGAATAGCACTGCGTGGATTGTTCGATAATTTGGAAATGCAAACTGAGCAATTCGACTTGTATCAAACCACATCACTGTAGGAGTGGTGTGGATGACTGTAAATTTGGTTAGATTCGACACAATATCTTCCTCTGTTGAATACTCTGTCGGGATGAATAGAGCATGAGGGGTTCTCCGTTTCACGCCATTCCAATTAGTTGTGATATCATGAATGACACGTTTCTGTCGCTGCCTCCATAGTGATTGATCCGAAGCAGTACTCTTCTCTGGCGATGAAAGAGAGTAATCAACACCTCTTTGTACCCGTACGACAGCAACAGCTTCATCGGACACCTTCGGGAACCATCCACCACATGATTTTGCATTGGCTACTTCCAGCGCAAAGAATGCAACATCCCTGCGATGCATCATTTCTTCTGCTACTTCGTCAAATATTCGTTTTGCTTTTGACTGTTCCTCTATGACTGATTTCCTTTTCGATAAGCGACATTGGACAAATAGAATGTAGGGATCAATCTCTTGTGTGTATATTTTGTGTTCATCGTGCTCTCGTACTCCATCCTCACTCAGTGATTGATACTCAAATGGATGAAATATTCCACCGATAGAACTATCATTGTTTTGCAGCCCAGTGTAAACCTCGAACATGTCCTTTTCAAATGCACTTTGGTGTCGGTACATAGCCTGTGCTGGCCTCATAAGTTGCGCACCATATCTTTCCAAGAATGATGCTAGTTGAATCTGAGATGTAAATTCGAATATCGGTGGATCATGCTTGTGTTTGTTGCTAACCTCTGTCTCTAATTTGGTTGCGGCTGATATTTTTCGTTTGTGAGGTCCACAGTTGGAAATATGTGACGAGACAACGTTTCTATACCAATACATCATTACAGAATCATATACATCGGCTGCAGTTTCCCTTGGACCAATGTAATCCCATATCTTTGTCTCATCAATCTCATTACCTTCATGATTGTCATGAAGTTGTTGTTGTTGGTGGTGGTTCTCTCCATCATTGACAGAGCAATTATGTGACGCTGATAGAACAAACTTGAATGCTGGATATTGAGTGATTGGGCCAAGGCCATCTAACAGTACGCGACTTGCAGTGTCACTTGGAAGCAATCCTATTAAAGGTTTTGGCAATGATGCAAATTCTCCTGTATGACTACCACTGGTGAAAACGTCATCTATCCTTTTGGCTGCCTGAGCTCCCAGAGTTTCCAGCACATCACCTCGATCACACCACGACGCCGTTATTATAACGAGAAGAAGCCTCCCCCCATCTAAAGCCTGATTGAATGACGCTGGTGTATCCCAGACCTGCAAGCCATTATCGTTATCACTGTCACTGCTGGTCACTGTTGGATGAAGCCACACTAATGTTAGGAGCAACACGGTGAAATAATACCTACAAAGCCGCAGCCTGCTCATCCTCCTCTGAGATGATGCTGCTCTGCCACTTTTGTCTCGTGATGCAATGTCCTGCCGCTCAAGCTACGCGCCTGTCTCTCTCTAATAGAGTAGCTGCCGATGTGCTACGTTGGTACTGGTTGTGGGTTGTGCTGGAGGCTGGTGCTTGGTGTGCTTGGTGCGTGTTGCGTGTGGCCATGGCATATGGCATGGCAGCTCCCACCCCAACTCAATTTTGGTGCAAAAGATTGTACCCCCAAGATATCACAGGACGAAGATCTTCATCTGCTCAATATACCCCCACTAAATTCACTCGAAGAGTCAAGGTAGATTGGAATATTCACCCTGCGTAAAGATCCAAGCCCAGCTTTTACTAACACTTACTGCAGTGTTGATGTTAATGTTGTCAACAGAGAGGTCGGTCATTGATTGATTTGGTTGGTATCGATAACGATGTTCACCGACGAGCTGGCAGGAAACCCTGCAAAAAAGAGAGCAGATGAAGCCAAAGCTAGACGCCTCCGTGCGAAACGTGAAAAGGAGGCAAAAGAAGCTCGGAAGCGGAAAGAGTTAGAACGACGACGAAGAGAGGAATTGGAGGCAACATCAGCTGTGGCATCTTCTCACGGAGTTACTGTTGGTGGTGCGAAAGAAACCCCTACGCCAAGCTCGGTGGCATCTGCTGCGACTGCTGTTGGCAGCAAAGAGAAAAGTTGGGATGCCACAACTAATAATAATGCGTTGACTGAACCAGACACACCGCTGAACGCAGCACAAAAGGCTGCAGAACAACGAAAAGTACGTGCAGAGGCAAGGGCAAAATTATCTGCTGCAAAAACGATACAGGCATGCGTACGATCCAAACAAACTGCATCCAAAGTGAGGGAGCAGCAACGAAGCATTTATGACAAACGAATGTCTGACTTGATTGCCTTGACAGCAATTCTCAAACGTTCATCTTCTCAAGAATATATTCCACCTCCAGCTACGGTGTCCATCATGACAACGCAGTTTTTGTATTTCGCTTGTCCAACAGCAATCAGAAAGAATGTCAGTAGTGGAGAAGTTACATTTGAAGATGGATCATTCATTCTTGAAGAACGAGATTTATCACGATGGACAAAGCTTGTGAAACACTTACTCCTACCAGGGATCTTGGATACCAACTTGGATTTGGATCCATTGATACCATGGGTAGAATCTGCGAATGGACGAAAGAGGCTGAATGATGTCCTTACATTGTTGATATCAAGTGTTGCACGTCGTCAAATGAAAGCAAAGAAGCCATTCGGCTGTATTGCGGAGAAGAACAGTGTTGGCCAAGACTCGAATGAGCTCCTAGCAGCGGTTGACTTGATATTACGTACTCTGTTGCGTCTCAAGAAATACAACGGAGGAAACCGAGATTTGATTCACCAAAAAGTGTGCTTGCTGTTGATCAAATCATCAGCTCCGTCGTACTCAAATTATTTTCAACCAAAGTCAGCCAGTGCAAAGATACAACATCAACGACACGACAAATTCACTCCAGATCTCGTATCATCGTTACGTTCGCTCCTACTATTTGGATCAAATGGAACATCGGAACCTATACCACCTCATGCTGAAAGGATGAGGGAAGCTTGTACGGCTAAGGACGAGAAATGTAGGGCAGACGTTCTGACGAAGATAATCATTGATTTCATTGCGTCGATGGGGTCTGATCAGTTGAATCAAGGTCGTCTTTGTTCTCGATTTGTTTCAGAGATTCTGACTGTCCCCCTATTCACATGGAAAGTAAATATATCTTCCTACGCAAGCCTGGTACAAAGTCAAGGACTAAAGTCGCCCCTATTGGTGGATTTCATTCGCCACTTCACCAACACATTTACTAATGAAGTATCTGATGGTCGCATCGCCGCAGCGCTCAACATGACAGATATCTCTCTCAGTACTTGTCCTGCTCCCCCGGTATTATGTCTTCTATCAAATGTGGTTCAGATCGGAAATAAGTGTGATTCTATCAATGGGATGATTGCATCAAAGCTACACTACACAGCCGCGGCAGAGTATTTCAATTTTGTTGCCGCCCTCATAAACGTGGCCCCGTTAGGAACGTTCAGTTCGAAAATGGCAGCTGTTGAGTGGGTGTCTAACGGTAGTACATCTTCACCTATCGTTCTATCAAAGGTGGTCATTGAGCAGGCAACTCTTTTCCTTTCTGATTCTTATGTACGCTCACTCTTCAACTGTGCAATAGATGATGAAGTGCTAATGACAAGGAATGTAATCGACACCAAGACTGAGAAGGATATAAAACAAGAGAACGACTTGACGGAATTAGGAAGTACATCTGTGACAAGCCTTGCAGCGAAGGAAGCCATGGTTGATCGCAATCGAAAGTTTTGGCAGTCAAGCAAATGGGCGAAAAAGCTTTCAAACTTTATTTCAAGTGCAGGCGATAAAATGACATCAAGTGAGTCTTCTAAGCCTGGTCCCAAGGATTCAAAGTCTGGGAAGGGAAAGCTCATGAACACGTCATCACTTTCCAGGCAGCTAGCCAATGGTAAGGGATCTATTAGTAGGGCGGTGACAACTGCTGTACTCTCCAGTAGTGAAAGTGATAGCTCAAAAGCCTCTACAGCGAAGCCGCAGCATATATACAGCATCTCATTCTTCTTTGCATTGTGTCGTGCATATGGGACGATCATATCAAGATGGGGAGGTAATGGAAAAGAAGATCTCGTGAGGCGTGTTACTTCTAAAGCAAGTGAAGTTGAGGTAGAGAGTGCTTCAGCTAAACTTGAACCGTGCGTCACAGCATTACTGAATGTCCTCTGTTTCTCGACGAATATCCTTTCTGCGTCATGGGCGATTATTCAGTCGAATCAAAAAGTGGTATCAGACTTATATTCCGTTATTGATGTAAACAAAGGGTCTGTGCCTATAAGAGCGCTTACATGCTATGTAGCTCGTGGAGCAAACGAAGGAAACATCGGAGCGCCAATACTCTTGGTCTTTGTGACGTGTCTAAGTCACACTCTGATGGTAACCGATGACGTTGAACTACACGATATGGAGAAACCACTTCCCAAACATCAAATCAGGAGATGCATTCTTCTTCTGAAGAAACTATTATACAGAGCAGTTTGCCTCGATGATGTTCACAATGCAACTAAGAATGGCTTGCCTTCAAATCATCTTGGTTTGGCTCTCATTTCAGTGTCGTCGAAAGTGATGAATGATTTGTATTCGCGATCATCCCGGCAACTGCTGTGCGTCCCAAAGTTATGGATCGAAGAAGATTTACTGGAACAAGATATTCGCAGGTGCAAAACTCATCTGGATTATACCTCTCTACTCGCTTCTCCTGTCTGTAGAATTAGCCCCTTCCTTGTATCGTTTAAACGACGACTCAAACTGTTTGAGCGCATAGTAACAACCAATAGAACTGACATCCAGGGCAGCAATGAGCAAAGGAATCTGAAGCGCGGCATCATGGTGAAGGTGCAAAGAGGGAGGGTGCTTGAAGACGGACTGATCCATTTGAACAATCTTGGAAGGAACATGAGACAGAGAATCTGTGTGAACTATATCAGTGACGTAGGAACTAGTGAATCTGGGGTAGATGTAGGTGGTCTCTTCAAAGAATTCTGGACTGATCTCTCAGCACTTGCCTTCGATCCAAATTACGCACTTTTCAAGGTTACTGAGGATTCTTTGATGTATCCCAACCCGTCATCGAAATTTGTACACGGCGGTGACATGTCAATAAAACTGTTTGAATTTCTTGGTCGGATATTGGGAAAGGCTCTTTACGAGGGGATCACTATTCAGCCCCAATTTGCTCATTTGTTTTTGTCTTTTCTCAGAGGCGATCACAACTATCTCCATTTGTTGACCGACCTGAGTACTATTGACAAGCAGCTTTACAACAATCTCATGTTTCTGAAAACATATGACGGAGATGCGGCAGATCTGTGTCTCACCTTCACAGTGGCTAATGATGATTTTGGCGTAACAGAACAGAATCTAATCCCCAATGGTGCCGACGTTGAGGTCACAAATGGAAACAAGCGCCGATACATTTACCTCGTTGCAAAACATCACGTTTGTGATCGAATCAAGGAACAATCGGATGCTTTTACCCGCGGATTGTGGGAGGTAATCGATAGATCTTGGTTAAGGCTCTTCAACGAACCTGAACTGCAAGTATTGATTAGTGGTGCTTCAGATGGAAAGATTGATGTTTCGGACATGAAGTCAAACTCAAAATACACCGGAGGGTATTCCCAACTGGACAGAAATATTGTTCGGTTCTGGAGTGTTGTCTCGTCACTCACTCCAAAGCAACAAGCTGATCTGCTCCGATTTGTCACAAGTTGTGAACGTCCGCCTCCATTAGGCTTCTCATCGATGAATCCGCCTTTTACCATTCAAAGAGTAGGCATCATGAGGGATGGTGACAAATTACCTTCTGCATCAACGTGCTTCAATACCTTGAAGCTGCCAACCTACAGTAGTGAGAAGGTGTTGAAGGAAAGGCTCATCTATGCAATTGAATCTAAGTCCGGTTTCGAATTAACCTAAACATCACCTCTGGATTAGTACAACGATTATTTTAAGATTCAAAAGATATCATCTATGATAACATTTACGCCAAAGGTATCTCGTAATTGGCTTATATACAGTACAATACAAGGTTCTTTGGACCGACACCAGTGTGACCTACTTAACAGCGGCCTTCCTTCCCAGGTGCCTGGATTAGAGCTATGTGAGATAGAAACGTATCACCTAAGCAAAGTGCACTTGCAACAATTCATCATACATACGTGCTGCAAGCTGGAGGATATATTATTATGACAAGTCCCTATGATACTGACAATTATGAAATCATTTACTCCTCAGCAGGCTTGCTAGTCTTTCCTTCCTCTGCCTCAGCCTCAATTTCCTTAACAATGGCATCGACATCCTTTTCATCCATAATAGCCTTTCCTCCACCAGGTCTCACGACACAAATTTCCATATTCTTCGCTCCACTATCCACAACCTCCAAAAGAGCTTGCACGCCCATCCTCACGGCTTTCTCTTCCTCCAACCCCTCCTCCCAATTTTTCTCCAGAAATTCTCTGAGACTTTTGGCATTCCTTCCCCCAATAACCTGAGCCTTCCACTCACTGTGCGTTCCCGCCGGATCAGTCTGATATAACACTGGCTTTCCCTCCTCCGAAAATCCAGCCAAGAGAGTGGCAATTCCAAACGGACGGACGCCCCCCCTCTGAGTGTACTTTTGCTGCGTTCGTGCAATGTATCGAGCTAAATACTCCACCGATGGCGCGTCCTCGCAGGTGAGTCGGTAGGATTGTGCCTCCATGCGGGTTTTGTTGATGAGGACGCGAGCGTCGGCGGTGAGGCCGGCAAAGGCGAGGACGCTGCGCTCGTCTACAGAGACGATTTTACGGATGGTTCTTGGATCTTGGAGTCTATTTATTTGCGGTGATGATATGAGATAGTGAAATTATGAAAAAAAGACACACATATATTCATGTAAATATTCAAGCATGCATTTCAACGAGCACTTACTTGGCCAACGCCCTCCTCTCGACAGCGAGGACAACGCAATCTTTCCCTCTCACGCCGACGGCCGTGCTGCCTCTTCGTACAGCTTCCATTGCATATTCAACTTGGAAGAGATGCCCGTCAGGACTGAATACTGTGATGGCGCGATCATAAGACATGTTGACTGTTGCTATTTGTTGCTATCTACTATGCTATTGCGTCTCTATCTGTCTCTATCCGAATGATATCTATTGACCTAACTGATACTTTGATGCGATGATCATTGCCGAAACCAAAAGAAAAGTGGCAGCTCTTTTATTTTCTCTCTCGTAGCCCCCCAAAAACATGATTTTTTAGATCGAGAGGTCCAGTAAGTGCGAGCTGGCCAGCAGCACCTCATTATTTAGCCGTATCGTATATATCTAGCGTCGTCATTATGGCATTAGCAGCTTCTAGTGGACCATTACACTTTTTGATGATAGTATAGAAGCCCATTAGCACTGCGCAGACGGGTAGCTTACGTATAAGCGATGCCCACTATACTACTCGGTGGCGATACTATACAAGCTCATGTGTACTGCTCAGACGGATTGCTCATATACAAGCGATGCTGCAGCCTCGCAGCTGATCTGAGAGGTCCTATTTGGGCTTGGGTTAGTCCAATTAAGAATCAAAGCTTAGAGCTTACTTAGAAAATTACTCTCTACAAAACTAGACGAGTACACATCTCTTATGCGTTTTTAGGCTAACCGCAATGGTAGACCCATCCTACCATCTTCCGTTAGGTCTACAAATAGGTGCAGACTGCTCGGAGATTTGGCCGTGTTCGGCGCAACTTTTGGGGTTTGACCAATCCATATTAAGGCGAAATGATTGTTAGTAATCCTGACTCGAGTCATCGTCAGCTGCTGAATGTGTAGGAGGATCCTGGCGAGGGTTGTATCCGTCGTCTTTGGGAAAATCCATTTGACTGTCACTTGCACTCGAATAGCCTGCGGAATCGTCTTCCTCATCGGATGTAGAAGAAAAGCTGTCCTCGTCTGATGATTCGTCGTCCACGTCACTCGAGGAGTTTGAATCGGCAAGATCATCATTGAGGACGTTACAGTCGTGTCTTGCATTCTCACTCTTTGAAAAGCTGTTCAATAAGTCTCTTCTGTTCCTCTATCTCTCGATCTGTCGTAGCCATTGTAGCAGTGGACTCTGCAAGTTTCAACTTGGCATCAGCATACTTCTTCTGACGATTCTATTGAATGTATTCCTTTGCTCTGAATTGACTGTCGATGCGTCGTAAGAGACTCCCGTTCCGTGTGAGTATGCATCATTTGCTCGACGGCCAGCGGAAGTAGAGAATGATTTGCACCAAATCAGATAGATTGATTGCTTCGTAAGTATCAATTGTGAGATGATGGGGAGATGAATTTTCACTTTCACTGGCCAGAATTTGAATTTTGTCCGTCTCAGGCTATTTGCGACGTAATTACTTAGTTTAAAGGTCCACGATGATCTCCTCGCCAAGACGACACGATAGAGACGGTGGAAGACTTTATTCGCCACTGTCAATTGATATCTTGGAGCTAAAAAATGGCACTATTACTACTTGGCCTCGCCACCATCTTGCTTAGGTGGATGACGTTCCTGTGTACAAAATAGTTCTTCAGTTTAAACTGTCGAGACGATCTCGATATCAATATGAGGCGATATAGTGGACGGAATGATGATTCTACAATTGCTGCTCGGTACAGATACATAGTGGTTGCGGAAAAGGTGTATTCCAAGCATGACCGGGAGGTCTGAGTAGGCTAAACGAGGTGCTAGATCATCGTCGTCGGCATCTTGAGGGGCGGTTATCGGGAGAGCTTTGAAACGGCTTGATAGTTGACAGGGCTGATTAGCACCAAAGCAGATATCACTATTGTCGTCAAGTAATGCTCGTACTTGTGTGCAGAATATGTATGTTGGTGGGCGCAGCTTCCAGTTTCCTGCTTCCTGCCTGCTAAAATGATTCAGTTCAAACGTTGAGAGTTGAGAGTTGAGATTTATTTGCTTCACTGTCGGCCCACGTGGGCCAAAGTACAAGGGGCTGCCAGTAACTATTTTACCATTATTTAGCCCCCAATACAAACCCTTCATTGTTGCACGGATTCGTGTTCAAGCACTTCATTTTTTTCCGAACACACAAAACATCAACCATGTCACCTACTGTATGCGTATGCACGGCAAACTATACACCATACCAAAAAACAGCAACGAGCGATAACGATGTTAATTATCATCACTGGCTGTGCATTCGCAACAATTTTTATGGCATAGTTGTGTTATTATTATTAAATATTCATGCAGAAGCTGACTTACTGCCCCGATCTCCCGACACATCAACACATCATCGGTTCGTCTTCTCTTCGACACTCTACGGCAACAAAATCAAAGGAAAAGAATAATAATGACGTCTTAATTTAGGGCATTAGCGGCCTACAAATATTTACATTGGCGTGTCCCCAATGGTTCATGGCATCCAACAGAAAGAAGGGAGAATCCTTACCCATCATATCCAAAACATGATTTGTTACTCCGTCGGAATCAATACATTTCATTGCGCGACAGATCTCCAACAACTTTTTCGCTCAGCTCGTGTGCGCACAAAAGCAATCAATCATGGCGGGCAATCCGAGCTCTCACAGCCATTCATTCAATCATGGATGGCTTTCTCGTGATGGCAGAGAAAAAAAGTCGTTGAGATGACTTGCTGCTGCTTTCATGAGCTCATAATTTTTCATTTGGAAAACTGTCAACATCATTTACTAGCAAATCATCCATGTCGGCAATGGCAACCACCTCCGACCTCCGCTCGCCGGCCTCTTCTACCGCCGCCTTCCAACGACGTTCACCCGCAAGCATCGCCACCGCCTACCGCCGCCTTCCAACAACGTTTACCCGCAAGCATCGCCGCAGCCGATGATTACAGTGATTCATCATCCTCTGTTCAGTTTTGATAGATGGATGAGATCAAGCAACAATCAACTTCAGCACCGTGGAAGCCGGTGCTATACAAATTGGCCCATCGCTGAGGAAAGCCGGCGATTCAAATAACGGCCCATTCATCGCTGAGGAAAAGCCGGCGATTCAAATAATGGCCCAGCACCGTGGAAGCCGGTGCTATACAAATCGGCCCAGCACCGCCGAGGAAAAAGCCGGCGGTATACAAATGGGCCCAGTATCGCCGAGGAAGGCCGGCGATTAATTAAATTGGCCCTGCTTTTCAGTACTCCTTCGGGTGTACTCGGTTTGGGGTCCGAGAGAGATAGTAATGGTCGGTTTCCAAGGTGGGTCATGGCTGCCTTTGAAGGTGTCGAGAGGCTTAAACAGAGTGTTCGTCCTCCCCAGGGGATAAGATGGGCACAGTTCCTTTAGGGTTTGCCAGACCATAAATCCGTCGTTAAACTACCGTTCGATCTCTTTGAAAAGTATCCCCACCTACAATGTTTACAGCTTGTCTTTGGTTTGATTTTGGGGGCAAAATCTTGTCGTTCTGTCTGCGATCATAATAATGATAATAAGTTAGGAAATCATCTATTTACCAACACATTATCTCTAACGAATCATTTGCTTCTTTTACTTTTACTCTACTTTCACTCTCTTGAAACTGTGCTTGGTACTTCTAAACAAGTCATTGGTGTGCAACTTCATCGATCTAGAGAGCAAGTTGGCATCCATCCTTGCTTCGTGGAATCCTTCATACTAAGTCATCCAACTCATCCTACTGCACCCTACCGGGATGGCTTAAACTGAATCAATCAACATCATCAATCATCATAACGTTATGATAGTGTGTCCAGTGTGTCACAACGTTGCTTCCAAGCTTGCTGATGTGAATACTTCTCTTCGCCTAGGCCACAGCAGACATGAACGAAAGAGAGTTGCGAAGAAACAAACGAAAGCACCACGGCAAGCTCGTTTGGGTCCGTTCTTCTTCAATAAGTAAGAAGAACGCGTACACACTTAAGCTTTTATATGTACCAGTACTTACCCGTATATACAGCAGTTTCCGGTGATTGCCCGTCCACAGTAGTTGCCCGCTTCCACATCACGAGGTGCATCCATGATAGATTTGGTGTTCCTATTCCCTACAAATAAGTCCCGTCTACCCAAGATCCTAGCGAGGTTGCAGACGGTCCCTGAAGAGAATGAGGTGAAGGTATTGTTGTCTGCTGCTCATCGTCACGAGACTTATAAGTTACTCCTACATATAAGTATATATGTATTCTCCTGCATGAATGGATCAGAGTTTGTTTGAGACGCTTCTCAGATGAACCTGGACTTATTATTACTATCCAAGCCTTCTCAGTTCCCAGACGGTACTGACTTGACCGGTAGATTGATACGAAGCCTTCGCCCAATTGCAGCAACGTAAATGCATCTTGAATTGCACTGCATGCAAGGCCAAGGTCGTCTTACCAAATCTGAACGAAGCGCAGGCTATTGGCAAGGTAACTCCGTGCTTAGTCGGTGAAATATGGCCGGTTCTGGACGAAGCACAACTACAGCCCCTTTCTACAAATGTGTCTCTAATTGATGTGCAATTTGCCGATGGCTCCCTGAAGGAGGAACAGGTGAATATTATGCCAACCCGTCTTGGAATAGGTGGATGATGACGGCGATCACTGAACACGAGTTAGACGTTGATACTATTTCAAAGGAGGATCGCTATAATTAATAGGGGAGACGAGATATGCGGAAACCTACAGCTGGTAAACTCCTGATTCCGCCCAAGGATATTAAGGAAAGCAACCCCGTTGATATGGCTGGATACACCAGCGCACGTGGCATCAATGATGATGCTGCGCCTGCGTGTTAGGTCAGCTATGTTCCCAAGAAAAGACTGCAATTATTCTACTCGACGCTGAATCTGGAACTACCTCTTGGTAAGATGCTCTTGACAAAATGTTTAACGTTGGAGGAGCCATTCTTGTCTTACACTTCCTCGAGAGGGACAACTTGAACAAGTTTGAATTCCATGTATCCTCGTATCTCAAGAAGCATCATAATGCCCGTTGGTATTTGATCCCAAGAGCCGAACATTGATTTGAACGGCCAATTCCCGATCACGATTAGACGTACTCAACTACAAGATGGATGGATATTAAGGAGGAAGTTCTTCCAGACATTTCCCGCGATCATGCTCTCGATCAAGTTGTAAGACAATCAAGATCTGGTTCTATTGTGCACCTCTATGAAGCTCTATACTAGGTGGCAATACTATACAAGCTCATTAGTACTGCTCAGACGGATTGCTCATGTACAAGCGATGCTGCAGCCTCGTAGCTCATCTGAGAGGTCCCGTGCCCGTGCCCGTGCGAGCTGGCCAGCAGCACCTCATTTCGCCGTATACTGTCTAGCGTCGTCATAATGCGCATGAGCATCTTCTAGTTGCCCGTTATACTCGGCGGCAATATTATAGAAGTCCATTAGTACTGCTCAGACGGATTGCTCTTGTACAAGCGATGCTGCAGCCTCGTAGCTGATCTGAGAGGTCCAGTGCGAGCTGGCCAGCAGCACCTCATTTCGCCGTATCGTATCTAGCGCCGATATTATGCGCATCAGCAGCTTCTAGTGGCCCATTATACTCGGTGGCGATACTATACAAGCTCATTAGTACTGCTCAGACGGATTGCTTATGTACAAGCGATGCTGCAGCCTCGTAGCTGATCTGAGAGGTTCTATTTGGGCTGGGGTTAGTCCGATGCAAGTGTCATCATTAATGTGCGCATTAGTTGTTGAGAATCAATAATCTACTTATTATACATGCAACCCAATACTCAATATTTATGACTACTATACCTATGCTGAGAATAGCTGAAGACATATTCAACTGTGGAAGGAAAAGATTTAGTGGGTCCTTTTTAATGCCCTCATCGTCTTCTGGCTTACTTCGATACTTTCAACGTAGAATAAGGAGCTGAACTCAGTGATTCCAAGCACTTCCAATGTTTCGTCGCATCGAGCCATCCTCTTCTCGTACCCAGGCAAAGGATCGCTAATACTCCCTTGAGGACCATCAGTGCCATCGATAAAGACGCAGTGCTGATGGTTTCCGCCTTCTTCAACGAAGACTCCAATCATCATGCGCGCTTCAGTCATAGCAATTTGATGAATGTGATGCTTGGACTTCACTTCCTTCATATCGACGGTCTTCACTTTTTGCTTGAGCAATTCCATGATCTGAGAAAACGGCACTTCATGATCAGGGAGGAACTTTTTGATGCGATGCTTACAACCTCTTGTGAGCGTTGACATTAAGAGGAGGGATGCTTTCAAACGATCCCGTCGTGGTTGTTGTTCTACTGGTGATGCGTTCTCCTGATCATCTGTATGATCCTCACGTGCTCCTGCAGGCATGCGGATCATAGCTTCATTAGATCCCCAGAGGAGTGGAAGGACCGATGAGATAATACCCTCATACGAAAGAAACTCTCTAAGAACAGCTGTGCTGATTCGTTTGTAGTTTCTGCCGCCAAAAGCTTTCACTTCAAGCACCCCCGATGAATTCACGCGAATGAATTGGGGCTGTTCCTGATTGAGAGTTCTCAAGTTCCTAGTCCTAGGTGCATTGAATAGGAAATTGACAATGAAGTCGCTAGCATCGTAGTGAAAGCGACCGACATTCGAGATCATTCCTTTACACTCGTCGATGAGGCGGAGGATGTATTGGACTCCCAATGTACGATTGAGGTTGCTGCCAATATATTGGAGAAGTCGATCCACATAATTTTGTACAAGAGCGTCCAGAGCTGCATTGGTATTGACCTTATGACGAATTGCATCCGCAAAGTCTAGGACGAGAGTAATGTGGAGCCTATTGTTCGCCATGTCGAAGTTTTTCAACACAGTCGACGGAAGTCTGCTACGAACGCCTTCGCCGGATAGAGAGTAATGGTCGGCAACGTAAATAGGCCCCCCCTGCTGCTGCTGTAAGAAGCCATCAACGCATCTCCCAGAATAAACTGGCTTTTCTTGGATCGAGGCGGGGTAGTTCGCAGGGAGTATTACGTAACACTTGATATTCTTCACCTGCCTTCGCGTGTACCGTACAGTACTGAAATGAGACATGTGGTCTGCTTCCTTCTTCGCACGTTTAAGTTGAGCTGCATTACTAATCACCTGAAGGGGAACGGGACATAAGAAGTATAGTATTCTCTTGCGTGAGGAAAGAAAAATGTAAAAGTGGAGATTTGCGAGAGAAGAATGAGCTTACCCTTTTCAAATATGCTTTGCTGGCCGCTTCGTCAACTACTACGTCTTCATCCATAGGCTGATAGGGACCGTGGAACAGTTGGTTGACGAAATCCTGCAAATCCAAGCGACAGTCCCACTCAGCGTCGGCTGCATCACCGTCGCCATCTTGATATGTGAAGTTAACGCAGTCAAGCCGAAGCTTACCGTTGTTCCGTGTTCGAAGATCTTCGCAGGATACAATACCAAATACGGAGTAGAGTACTCATGGGCATAGACGATGTCATCTGTATCAGAGACATCTTCCAAATCAGGTTCATAAGAGAGGAAAAACAATCTGCCTTTGGGCGAGGGGTCATCCGTCACCGTCACCTCTTTCCACATGTATCCTAGCGAGGCGAAGGGAATAAGTTCTTCACTAGCTCGTTGATTATTGTAACGAAGAGCTGTCACTGTCGGTGGCCCGTATGTTTCGGGCAACACAATTGCTGTCAACACGGGCGCTTGCTTCGCGTTGGCTCCTGTGGTGTCACAGCAGGACGGTGCCCCATACAAATACGCACAATGGTTTGGCTTATCAACGAGTATTCTTGTCATAGCTGCAGGTAGATGAGTAAAATCCCAAAAACCGTCCATTATTGACTTGATTTGAGAAGGTTGGCAGCTGGTGAGGTGCATGATGTCAGATATAACATCGTCAAACGTGGCGCTGCTGAGTTGCATCGAAGACGCCATGGTATGAAACTTTGTCGGAAGATTGCTCAAGGGAAGATGTCTACGATTTGAAAGAAGAAAATGTTGTTTGTTAGATTTAGATGAGGGTAGGTCAACAATATTTGTGAAACAACATTCATTTGCCACACCGAAGAATAAGAGTAGAGTCGGATCATAGATGCGTTTGTTGGGGATACTTTTCGATGAGATCGAACAGAGGTTTGACGACGGATTTAAGTGTCTCGGCAAACCTTAAAGGAGGAGGATGATGCCCCACTTGTTGAGGGTGAAACAAACATCCATTTGAAGCCTCTTGACTCCTTAAAGCCCTGCCACGTGAGACCCACCTTGGAAACCGACCAAGACTATCTCTCTCGGAACCCCAAACCGAGTGCACCCGAAGGCCATTAACTTGAACAAAACATATCTCCAATCCAACAATCCTCCGAAACTCCGAGATTTGGCACAGAGGACACACGAGGCAGGAGCAGTCTGTCATCGGAATGAACTCACCTTTGATGCCATAATCAACCACCACGACGTCGTTGGTTTGCTGAAAAATGATCTTTTTGGAGTGCGTGTGTGAGAGTGTGGAGAAGGACAGCTGCGGCAAAAAGTTCAGTCGTGGGAAAGTTTTGTCTCACTCACGAGAAAGCACTTAAGTTCATCCTTCTCCTCAAGAAAGTGAAGGCAAAGAATTATCATGCCTTTATACTTAATGTTGTGACAGCAGCGCAATGGAGGGGCGGCGTATAGTAGTGATGCGTTTGATTGTCGGCTCCAAGGAGTGAAAAACCGGTAATCTAAATTACCACTCCCTCTAGAGAGGTGTTGTTTGTGTGAAATGCACGTCGATCTCTTCTACGACACAGCTGGTTCTTCCAAGTATTGTAGTCAGTTCTCCAGTTGTCTGGAATAAGTGTCCAATTGAAAGCGATTATTTACATTGGATAGCTATCATTGCCTGCGCCATCATGCTATCTAAAATGTTCCACTAATCACCCGGTTGCCTATGTTGCGAGTTTTGGAAGTGATTCTCTGGCTTCGGTGTCTAATCTCACTACGGCACAATCAAATGCATGCTCAAATGCTGCACATCACGTGATCTACCTCCAAGTGCATCGCGCAAGATTTTACCGTTTATATTTGTATGTATGACTCCAATTTTTGCAATCCCGAAGAGTTAAAATCAGCCCAGAATATCCACCTCAACACCTAATTTTGTACAGTGTGTTCAGAGAGGTAGGGGGATTCTTCCTTGTCTCTCAAAGAATATGATAATCTATTCAGGTGTGAAGCAATGGCACTCATTCAGTATTGGGGAAGAAGGATCCATGGCGGATAAAGATAGAAATGATTCAAAGTAATCTAAGATAACTCATATCTTTGCACTTTTGTTGGAATCTACTGAGGCGCATCCTTTGATAGTTCCCTTGAGTGCAAGCTCAGTATCGTTGACTCAAAGGCAGCATGACACTAGCACCACACTTGGCCAGTAAGCTAGGGGTATATGACAACATGAACTGCGTGACAATGGATGGAACACATCTGTTGCAAGCTTTCACAAAGGATTTTTCCCCAGATCCTGAGTGTTCGTTGCCATCATTAGCAGTGCTCATTCTCTTAAAAGGGATGGCGAGAATGTCCTATCTGTTTGTTGCGTACCCCAGAAGTCATTTAATTCATTTCAACGCTTCCTTTCTTGGGCCAAGAGCACGGGAATCTACGCCTATCCACACCGTATTTATTTGTCAACATTGTCGACATGCGCAATGCCAGCGACCGAACCGTTTCTGGATCGTAGCAGACGGTGTTATTGGTAGATTATATTGAATATGCTGCAAGTTTAAGCAATAAATCTTTTTGGCGTTGATTGTCCTTCATTTTTAATGATATCTGGAAGATGCTGACGCGCACAAGTACAAATGTTTCATGCGACGACAGCGGAAGTACGCAGTGTTCCCACTAGTGTTAATTGCAGAAAAATAATGATCTTCATTGTCGCATTCGAGGTCTAGGTGCTTATTGCTTATCCCCGCCCAGGCTATTATTATGATACAAGTACAGTTGTCATGATGTCTCTCGCACTGCTCACTGTTCGTGGAGTGGCGTGCGTGGTTAAGGTTTCTTCCCATCCCAAATGGACTCAAGCAACGAAGAACGAGGTGTGTACCTGCAGTGTACCTGCGTATGATGTTACATAATTGGGTTCGCAAAAATTAGAACCATGCAATGCAAGGCAACCGGAAGAGACCCTAAGAGAGCAAACCTTCATGAAACACAAGCTGTAATCATTATCATGCATATGCATTCACCTAGCATACATTCCCATAAGTGAAACAAAATGATGAGGAAATGATTCGTTGGCATTAAATTACAAAATACTGCTCAGTCCAATAGCCTATACTTAGAAGCGAATTCAAACAGCGTAGGCGTATTGTAGCAAATTTGATAGCAAGAGGTCCAACATTGGCCGCAGCACAACATTCAACCAAATGGCACCTTTCGTCGTCATCAAAATACGCACGAGCCGCTTCTAGTTCATCATTGCACGTGCTGGTGATAGTATAGAAACACATCCAGGGGCCCATTACACTCGATGAAGATAGTAATGGGCCCTTGTTGGTTCAATGATGTCTAGGTAGCGATAATGCAACATTTACCTAATTTCCTAAGTGATACACGATGAAGATAGTATAGACGTACATTAGCACTGAACAGAATGATTGCGCTAATCAACTTGATGCTGCAGCCTCGTAGCTGATCTGAGAGGTCCAATTGGGGCTGGCCAGCAGCACGTACATACTCATGTCTCTCACTGATCACTGTTAGTGGAGGTATATATGGTGGAAAGGTTAAAATTTCTGTTATATTATTTCTTCCCATCCCAAACGGACTCAAGCAAAGAAAAAGGAGGTGTACCTGGGTTCGCAAAAATGAGAACCATGCAATGAAAGGCAGCCGGGCACGTATCTAGCGTCGTCATAATATGCGCATGAGCAGCTTCTAGCCCATCATACTCGGTGGCAATTCGTTATTCGTTGCAAGCTTATTCATACTGATACTGCTCAGAGGATTGCTCATGTACAAGCGATGCTGCAGCCTCGTGTGTGTGTAACTTGGCCTTCGGGCATTACACGTCTTTCCCAACGAATGGACTAACAAGTCCGCGGGCAGTGCTCGTGCAACCCCTAGGCGCTTGCTGTTATAGAAATAAAAGACTATACTAAACCCCACACTTGAAGATCCAGCTAGCCAACCCCTTTATACACTATCCTCGACAGACAACAGCGATTCCACCTCAGACGCGGCTCCAGATACAATAGAAGAGGCATCCTCTTCCCTCTCCGGGTCCGCCTCAAATGGCTGCTCCCACCACCATCGGTGTTTGCTGGTACCACGTTGTCTCTCACCATAACTACAAAGATCCAGAATCGGGCGGTCCCTGATGTATGCCCCAACAGTCTTCCTCCGTTTTTCGATGTACTCCGTCAAAGTATACAGTCCAACCTCCTCGAATAAATCCTTCTTATCCGGATACCCCCACTCTCCAGTCCGTTCGTTCTTCTAGGTCGATTCTTGCGTGCCATGCGGCAAGCAGCTCGATAATAGAAGCCTTCCAGACACCGCAACGCCGAATGATTGCGCTAATCAACTTGATGCTGCAGCCTCGTAAGGAAGCTGATCTGAGAGGTCCAGTGCGAGCTGGCCAGCAGCGCCTCATTTAGCCGTATCGTATCTAGCGTCGTCATAATGCGCATGAGCAGCTTCTAGTGGCCCATTACACTTTTTGATGATAGTATAGAAGCCCATTAGCAGACGGGTAGCTTACGTATAAGCGATGCCCACTATACTCGGTGGCGATACTATACAAGCTCATTCGTATTGCTCAGACGGATTGCTCATATACAAGCGATGCTGCAGCATCGTAAGGTAGCTGATCTGAGAGGTTCCATTTGGGCTTGGGTTAGTTCGATGCAAGTGTCATCATGAATGTGCGCATTAGTCGTTAAGAATCAAAGCTTAGAGCTTACTTAGTTAGAAAAAGAAGAGGAGAAGGAGACAGAACAACAAACTCACAACAACTCCAACCTACCAAAATTACTAATGACCCACCAGCTACTAAACCTAAACCCACAGCAGGGCATACTTTTCGTGTTGCCCCTTGTCGATCCCATAGCTTCTAGTGGCCCATTGCACGTGCACATCCAGGGGCCCATTACACTCGATGAAAAGATAGTATAGACATACATGAGCACTGAGCAGAATGATTGCGCTAATCAACTTGATGCTACAACGACGGAGCTGATCTGAGAGGTCCAATTGGGGCTGGCCAGCACCACCTCATGTAGCTGCATTGTATCTAGCGTCGTCGTTATGCACATATGCAGGTTCTAGTGGCCCATTATACTCGTTGGCGATACTATACAAGCTCATTCGTACTGCTCAGACGGATTGCTCATGTACATGCGATGCTGCAGCCTCGTAAGGAAGCTGATCTGAGACGTTCAGTGCGAGCTGGCCAGCAGCACCTTTTAGCCGTATTGTATCGTATCTAGCGTCGTCCTAATGCGCATGAGCATCTTCTAGTGCCCCATTATACTCGGTGGCGATACTATAAGTCCATTAGTACTGCTCAGACGGATTGCTCATGTACAAGCGATGCTGCAGCCTCGTAGCTGATCTGAGAGGTCCAATGAATCATTTGCTTCTTTTACTTTTACGCTCTTGAAACAGTGTTGGTACTTCTAAACATCTCATTGGTGCACAACTTCATCGATCTAGAGCAAGTTGACGTCCATCCTTGCGTCGTGTAATCCTTCTACTACGTCATCCAATCCACCGTACTTGCACCCTACTCCATGAAGAGGATGCTTAGCACTGAATCACTCAACATCATCGTAATTGCTACTACGATTGTGACGCAAGAGTCAACCTGCATGGCACATGCTCTGAGAAATACTCTTCCATAAACAGCAAATCGCATCTACATGGCCACCGTCCCGTCTCCCCTCATGTCCATGAATGTGCACCCACCCGCTACTCGGACCAAGCAGAGACTGTTGACGTAAGGTCTTCGTGGCGGTACCAAAGGTGAGATCAAGACGAGTGACTTGATGTTGAGCAGTCGAGCAGGGCCAATCCTCCGCCCAAGTAGCGCCCTCATAATCCCGTCGTATATCGTATGGCACTTTGCCGCCTCTGTAGCGGAATGATCGAGGACTGACTTTTCCGTCTTCGCGTGGATGAGAGTGTGTATTGTGCAGTATCTACGAAGGAAAGTGTAAATAGTTAATGACATTGCTTTTAATCCGATCGTGCCTATTATCTCTTTATTTGCACGCAGCAGCTCGACCGGACCGTGAGAGGGCCCGTTTAACCGAGGTTACAGTTCTAATCGTCTCGAATTAATTTTTCATAATACTCAGTTCAACATCATACAGCACCTACTGCTATCCAATCAGCAATGTCAACTTTAATAATGATCATGTTGCACACTCACACGGCTTTGTTCCTTCTACAAGCTTCTTCGGGCTGACAGAAGTTCTCTTCCACGCTCGCAATCCAAATTGAATGATTCTCACTATCTGAAATAAAAGAAGCGCATGATAAACAGCGACAAATTCGCTGCACACATACCTCAAATGAGATAGTAACAATACTAGAGAGAACACATATGTTCCTACCAAATAGCCCGCGTCTCCACCTCCTATGATTGAACCTTCCAGAGTCATTGCGATTGGATGTATGAAATTAGCTAACCCCATCCACGGCGAGGCGCGAGACATTAAAGCCACAAGAGACGAATCTGTTGTGAACGTTCCACCTGCACTGCTAGCAATATACCGTGCTGCCAATGAACTGAATACTCCTGCTCCAACGGAGAACACAAGTAGACGTTTGAGAAGTGTTCTTGGATTTGTACTATCATCGTTTGTCGATTGAACATATTTCCTCTTAGTTGCTGCTGTTGCTGTTGTAAGAGAAGTTGGCATTGTTTCCTCGTGCAACTTTTTCCGGTACAATAAGCCAGGTAAGAAAGTTTGCGCGGAATGGGATAGAGCATCACCAAAGGTTCCAAAGAAGAAGAATACTCGCATCAGCACATTATGACATGCTAACGGTGCAATGCCAAAGCTGCCTGCAGTAATTGTCATTGATGAATATCCCATAATCTTTCCTATCAGTACGAAGAAGATTGGACCTGCCAGTTTTATAAGTGAAACGAAAGCTTCACGATTTGGAAGCGACAGGAATGGAACATCTTGCACCTTACGAGATTGTTTGTTCTTCCATCGCTGCATCATCTGCCAAACCTTTCGGACAAGAATCCCATTGGCCAGAATGCTGGCCATACTTGTTGCCCAGGCTGCCCCTCTAATTCCCCAATTCATTTTTGCAACGAGAATATAATCACCAATGATATTCACCAAACTTGCCACCAATACCGCTAGTCCTGGTGTCTTAGTGTCTTGCGAACAAAGCAGTACTGCTTGAGACGTCAGGCCCATCACAGCCAACGGAGACACAATGGATCTAATCCGAGAGTAGTCTAACGCCGCGTTTAACACTTGCTTGCTAGTTTCAACCGATGCTGTGCTCGCTGGTCCAATGATGGCAGATAGAATGTTTTCTCCGGAGAAATTTATCAGTAGCGTAATGAAGGCGCCTACAGCAAGCGACAACCCCATGACATGTGATAGCGTAGATACCTGGTCGTCTACATCATTCCTTGCAAATGCTCTTGCTAATTTGTTGGTCGTTGCCATTGAAATGAATGTTGTGAGATACATAGTTGAGTCACATAGCATTGTTGCTGGCCCTAGTGCTGCCAATTGTATGACAGATTGTGACGAGCTTGACGATGATGCATATCTTCCCACAGCAGCAGAGTCTACGAGACTAAGAAGCGGTTCTGAGACCCAGATCACAACAGTTGATGCGGCAAAGAAGAATATTCTCTTGTAAGATGGAAGGCCTACGAATGATGATGTAGTTTTTGATGACGATGATGATTCTGTCTCTATTGCTCCTTCTCTGTCATCGTTCGAGGTAGAATGTAGCGCAAGCTCTCTATGCTGTCGTATTGGTCTCGACTTTATTATTGGAGCTGACAAGGAAGCTCTCAGTGAAGATGGACGACAATGATTGTATTGGACTAGCTGAAACCCTGCCACTTTTCTCGAGCATATAATTAGACAACACAAAGTTATCAGTGAAGATGAACTAGGCTTCCTTCCGACCGACATGATTATGATGGGCAATACTCAGTCTGCGAACCATGAGCCACTGTGCCTACAGAAGCCACCTCCTTTATTGGAATCTAGGAAGCAATGATACCAGCGACACCACACTACCGTACTGCGTGCCTCTGCATGTGCATTGCTTGCATTGAACATGAAAGCAATGAGGTTCTTTGTTCTTGACACGCATTCGCACCGACGACGTAAGTATGGGGGGCGGCGGGCGCCCTCTTTTCTCTCTAGAGAGGTTGATATGATGTAGTGTTCCGATTTTTTCGAGTTCCGAAAATCGAAAATGAAAATCTTTCAGCTGCGTTGATTGAATGATGACATTAGCTGCGATCATAACTAACAACACAGTCATAACGGAAGTGTTGCTACGAAGATAGATAATACTCAATAGATTTACCATGTCAGCACCACTCTGCACCAAGTTCCTGCCTGGTCTCGTTCGCGTAACGTGCAAAAGAGCTGCGGCTCGAGCTGCAACCAGCACATCATCATCTATCTCGCGGATGGCGTTCTCAAGTTCTGGATATGGAGAGAGCATCACCTATTCTGGAGGTCAAGCAAGTGAGGGACAGGGAGGATTCTATGGATCGGGTGGAGCTCGTGTGTCCAAAATAGAAACAGAACACAAACCTGAGATGGTAGCTCTGGCAGCTGATGTAGAAAATTTGACCCTTGTTATGACCGAAATATATAAATTGGAAGAGATGCTGGAGGAGGAAAAAGAAGGCAACAGTGGTGTAACTGGAAAGTCCTTGGAGATCAGCTCAAAGATTAAGAAAATCATGACTTCTTCGGATGTGATGGATTGTTTGAATCGATTGGAGGTAGAGGGAGAGCCTGTATGGGGGCTTTCCAGTGAGGAGCGAGATTTAGTACATGCAGCAAGGCAGAAAGTTAATGAGTGTTAAGGTGGACTTTCTGTGCGTTGTGTTTTGATTGAAATAGGTTAGAGCAGTGTTTAAACATCATCGTAGAGAAGTTTTGTATTTAACAGTGAAGCAAATGATTGGAGTAATTCTTGCTTGCTTTAATGCTTTTTTGTTACAATTGAATTACCTTTCTACTAAGTACTGTCCGGAGATGATAGCTTTGTCATTACACATCTGAATCCTTATTGGACGCCGTATCCGACACGTCTTCGGTAATAGTTTCTAGCCCACCATGGCGAACCAAACCTTGGAGACGATGCTCGATCGGGACATCTTTTTGAGAGAACCTGACACTTGCATCGTCCAACACCTCCCCACTGTATCCTGAACGAATCCTGTGGATAGTCTCGGGCATTACTCTGATATGGAATACTTCACCTCCTACAACAAGCTCTGCCATCTGTCCACCAGACATATCAGAGAATGGATCAGCCTGACGTTCCCCACTTCCAGTCGCATCCGCCTGTGGCTTCTTTGGGGGTGGTGGTGAATCGTCGAATAATGATCCTCCAACAACAGGGGTTGACCTCATCTTTTGGCGAACACGTCGGCGAGTAGTCGTTGGAGGAGCAGCTTGTGCAGTCGCTTTCGACGATTGAAATGTGACCGTCTTGTCTTCTGGGACAACGTCTGGGGAATCCAAAGGTATGCCCATCTCTGCCTTGATTGTGTCAAGTGTCTTCGCTTGTGTTGCTGAGACTTGCAAGTTTTGCTTCGTTTCCAATTGCGTTGTAGCCTCTTTTGCGAGGATATCCTTGACGGATTTCCCCATCGTATCGGCGCTCATGGAACTTCTAGTTTCCGACTTGACTTCTTCGACAATCTTTTTAAGCACTCCGGGAAACCACCTAGTCACCTTGACAGTCGCACCCTTCAAGAGTGGTCATGAGTTAGAAGATGCGAGATAAGTTGCACTGTAGATGAAGTATGGGATATTTGTCAAGTGTACACTTACCGGCTGACGGATAGCTGTAGTCATCGCTTCACTAACTTGTGCAATACGCTCATCAATAGTCAATGAATCTTCTTCGCTTGCGCTGAGAAAGTAATCGTCCTCAACAAAAATTTCCGTCATCAATGTTGTGTCAACTTCAAGAGTAGTTGTGAGTAAGCAGGTGCAAGATTAGCTGCAGCGCAGATAACGTATGGAATATTTGTCACGTGTAGACTTACCACCTCGCGGATGCCACGAACGATTATCAATCACCTCCACATGAAGTTTGGAGAGTGTTGAGATCATTTTAGGGATGAGTCCCCACGTGGACGAACACTGAATTTGGATGCAAAGGAACACGATCTTGTCCGCTCGGATTTGCTCCTGGAATGAAAAGTGATATTGAATGCGGAATTGTGAGATTGAAATCTAGAGATATTTGAACAAAGAAAACAAAACTCTCTCCAGAATACTCACACGAAGCATTGTCTCTTGCTCATGTGGAGACAGGTCATTGGATGGGCTTCGGCCGCGCTGTCTCTCTAACTCCTCCGCCTCGTCCAAAATCTTTTGAGCAAGATTGTTAAAGTATGAAATGGTGAATCTGAGTGCAAAAGGAGGAATGATAGTGGAGATAAGAACAGCCAGCACGATCGAAGCATATAAATCTGGTTCGATGAGATCTTGATCTTTTGCAAATACTGCGATTACAAACGCAAACTCTCCCTCAGCTGCCATTGAAAATCCTGTCACAAGACAGTCTCTCAAATGGAGACCACGGAACTTGTCTGCGTTGTTGAAATTCGGAACAATGAAGCCAACAGCAAGTTTACCCAACAACGCCAGAGTGAAGAGGATTCCATAACCAATCACTTTACCATCCCCAAAGTCTTTGATAGGAACTTGGAACCCGATGCTCGCAGCAAAGAAGATTCTCATTAGCCACTGTAGGAGGCGCTTAAATTGTGAAACAAATCGAACGTGGACGTCGTGGTTTCGGCAAAAGACCAGTCCTGAGATGAATGCTCCCATCAGAAATGAAGATTTGGCGTAGTATGTAGCGGGCATCATTCCGAACAGAATCAGAAACATGAGTCCCAGGCCTACTGATCCATGATTCTCCTTCTTAATTCTTGAGAAGAGATGACGATCAAGGATTGGAGGTAGAACATAAACTGCAATATAGCCCCCGAGGATGAGAAATCCAAGAGCACTCACAATTGGAGTGACAATTGATGCAACGTTTGCTGTTCCACTCAAGGCACTGAGCTGACTAAGAATAATAAGAGCAATCATATCATCGATGACAGCCGCACTAATGATGAGCTGGCCAACCGGAGTGTTAACAATTTTTCCCTGACGGAGAATGTTCATGGCAATTCCAAGACTCGTTGGGCCAAATGATGCTCCTGCTGCAATAGATCCCTTCATATCAGTTCCGACCCCAATGGCAATCGCAAAAGCAATCACAATTGGCAATATAGATCCAATGATTGCGATGATAAGGCCTCTCGCACCAATCAACTTCAGCGTCGTCAGATCGATATCAATGCCTGCCTCAATAACCAATAGAATAAGGCCTATTTCACCCAACATCACAAATGGTATGGTAAATGGGACGAACTCCGTAAGATTGGGTCCAAGGATCTGTGCAGATTAAATGAGGTGGGTTAGTTCTGCTCAACATAAAACAGGCACAATTACATCGTCTCCTTTCAATGTACATACTTACAATTCCTGCAAATATTTCACCTACGAGAGATGGCATTTTGAGGAAACGTGCTGCAATTTGGCCAAACACATAAATGCACGCGAAGAAAATCTGTGTGAATTGGATGACTGCTGGTTAGTTCTAACGCTTCATAAAAGCACAATTTACATGTTGATGTCTCTTATCATAGCATCACTTACAATTGATTTATATAGATGTTCAAAACTGATATGTGTTGCCATCGCATCTACACCCACATCGCCACCACCGCCTCCAAGTTGTCTTGTCCATTCATCGGAGTCGTGAACGTCAGCGCTGCTGCTGCCGAAGATGTTTGTTTGCACTTCATTGATAGCACCCCACAAGAACTCCTCTACATGAGACGTCATGATGCGTGGAACAAAGGTAATAACTATCAAGGGTTGCGTCGGATTTGCGTCTGATTTGCGTCGGATCGGCGTCGAAAAGGCGTTGAAGCGATTGGGGAAGCCAGGATGCTGTGTGAGTAGAGCAGATCTTGTATTTTTTATGCACTAGTGTGCGTAGCCGGGCAGGAAGAATAGTAGTGATGTGAGCACGGTTTGCATCGAAGAGCAAAGCGGGAGGAAAAAAAAATTTTGATGTTCTCGGCATTTCTCGGTAACATTTTGTCCATCCAAATATCACCCCTATGTGAAGAATCGTTACTTACTCCCACAATGGCATGAATGAGAGTCTTTGAACATGAAAAAAAATCACAGATAAATCTCTTTGACTCAAAATCTTCGGGGTTCATTATTCATTTCAACAGGTTCCGCCAGAGTTCTTTGACTGGTTGTGAACATTCAGCCGTCCGGTAGATAACGAGAAAATGAGAAACGGTTCCGTTTAATCGTGCATTTTCATTACATATGTATTTTTTTGGTGTCATTGCTTGGCTGGATGGGATTGAGGCAAATTCGAGTGTGCATGTGGCCGTAACAATCAGTAAGCGTTCAATAATAAATCAGTATCTAAGACTCTTTCTTGCTATCTTTTTCATCGCTTTCCTCTTTCACGTTGTTTTTTACAATGCACAACATTAAGTCGTTCAATCTTGGGAGCATAGTTCTTCCGTCATCTAACAAGCCAGCTGCGACTAAGCAGTTATCCACCACCTGCTCTGCCAAGACTTCAGCCAGCATTGGGTCTTTATCCTTCAGATGATGGATTCCAACAATGATTTCGTGTTTAGGATTGATTTCCACAGTTTGCTTAGGCAATGGCATGGAATTAGATGACGTGCCACCTTCGGACGTTTCCACCATCCGCATCATACGCCGAAGTGCTCCAGATTCATTGTCAGTGATTACAGCAGGCGACGAGGAAAGCCTATTGGTTGTTTTGCATTTAGACACTTTGGAAGCAAGTGTTGTCTGGAACCAGGCGCAAAAGTCAGTGGCTTCGCTGGGTGTAAGCCCCTTTGTCGCACCAGAATCGTCAGAGCTGTCTTTGTCTTCCTTATCTGCGTCATCGTCATCCTTGAGACCTAATTCGCTTCGATCTGCACTCAGCAGATTTCTTCCTTCGAATTGCTTCAAATTCGCCATGACAAAGTCATCAATAGCTGAGTAAATAAAGATGACCTCACGCTTGCTCTTGAGAAATGTTTCCATGTATGGACTCTGCAAAGCCAATTCACGTGATGGTGCAAATAAGTAATAGATATCATTCTGTTCAGGTGGACATTTCGACACGTACTCGTCCAACGATACAAGCTCTCCTGCCATTCCTTTTGATGTTTCAAAGTAGAGGAGCTTGGAAAGCTGCTGCTGCGACTCGAAATCCTGGCAGATTCCTTCCTTCAAAAAGAAATTGTACTCTTTGTAGAATTCATCCTTGTATTTCTCTGGCTCTTTCTTCATCATTCTACTCAAGTGCGATATGAGCTTCCTCGTCAACGCTTTCCTCATTTTACCTACCAGTGCAGTATCCTGTGGCTTCTCTCGAGATATACTTAATGGCAAGTCTTCAGAGTCAACCACTCCTTTCACGAATCGGCACCAGTCTGGAAGGATATCCGGTGATTTCGCCTCAATCAAAATCTTTCGAGAGTACAGAGATACCCCAGGTTCCATCCGTCCCATTCCATACTTTTCTTGGTGAAAGCTAGGAATGTAAAACAAGGCTTTAATGTCTAGTGGTGCATCCATTCGAAAGTGGATGGTTGACAGCGGTTCATCGTGCATATGAGATACATATTTGTAGAATGCAGAGTGCTTGTCTTCATCAACCGTCTTGGGGTCTTGTAACCAAATTGCATCAATGGTATTGACACGCGTGCCGTTTAGAAAAATTGGGAATCCAACGAAATTGGAGTATTTCTTCAAGATGGTTTCAATGGTAGATTCATTTGAGTATTGACTAAGTTCTGGCTTGAGATGAAGCACGACGGATGTACCACGATCCTGGCGAATATCTTCTGATAAATCTGATATGCTGTATTTGCCAGTTCCTGTAGACTCCCAAACAATTGGCCCATCATCGGTCTCTGTGATTTGTGTCTCATTGTCAGAAACTTTTCCTGCCGACTTGGAACGCACATCTACCTTGTCTGCCACCATGAACCCTGAGTAAAATCCAACTCCAAACCTCCCGATAATGCCCTCGCCGAAAGGATCTACATCATTAGGGTCCGCTCCTTGTGCCTTGAGATTCATCTCGTGTACAAATGCCTTAGATCCACTCCTAGCAATAGTCCCCAAATTAGAAACCATTTCTTCTTTTGTCATTCCAATTCCAGTATCAGTAATGGTGAGAGTGTTCGCTGCCTCATCTGTCGTAATTCGAATCTCAAGAGGAATGCTTTCTTGATCACCTGATCCACTGATAGTTCCGGTTGCCTGAATGTGACGAAGTTTTTCAAGTGCATCACTAGCGTTGGAAACAAGCTCGCGAAGAAAGACTTCCTTGTCTGTGTAGAGAGAATGGGTAACGATGTCCAATAGCTGCCTGGTTTCTGCCTGAAATTCCATTTCTTCACCGCTACTGTCATTACTTTTGGCAGCTTCTGTCGACATGAATGAAACCTGATATTGAGCATTGGACCATGGTCGATTACTGGCAGGAGAAGAGCGGGTGATGCAACTGGCGACATCGGCTGCATGATGGCATATGAGAGGCGACGATCTCCAGCCATTATTATTTCGGCTGGCGAATCTGCTCAATTGCCGCCTCGCCGCCCTGGCAGCTGCGAGCTGAATCTGTGTCATGCTGCTGGTTTTTCAATTGCAATGCAATGGTGGCCGTCGATCGATGTTACGGTGGTAGAAAGTCTGTCTGCAATGAAAGGATCAAAAAAGATCTTCCAAGAAAAATCGCCACCACACACCGACACAAGACATACAAGCAAGTGATAGCTGGTAGCACGCCAATGCCATACTAATATCCATAGCAACTAATCTCATAACAAATTATCATTGAATTAACAACAACATGAGCGATCCAATTGACGTGTCTCTCGCCCAAGATGGGGGCATCATGAAAACTATCCTTGAGGCAGCTCCAGAAGATGCCGCTGGGCCACCACCCAGCGGAGTCGAGGTGACCGCACATTACACAGGGACGCTAGAAAGCGATGGATCCAAGTTCGACAGTTCTCGCGATCGTGGCAAGCCGTTCGTATTTACAATCGGACAGGGCCAAGTCATTAAGGGATGGGATGAAGGCTTTGCATCCATGAAGGTGGGCGAAAAAGCCAAGCTTGCCATTCGTAGTGACTATGGGTATGGTGACAGAGGTATGCCTCCTACCATTCCGGCGAAGGCGAATCTTGTCTTTGATGTTGAGTTGCTTGGATTCAAAGAAAAAGAGAAGCAACCATGGGAAATGACTCCAGAGGAGCGTTTGGAAAAGGCTGCAACTTTGAAAGAGGAAGGCACAAAGGAGTTCACTAGTGGTAACCATTCAATTGCGGCAGATCTGTACAAGAAAGCTGCTGATCTTGCAGACGAGAACGAAGAAGGTGAAACCCTTGCTGATGACCAGATAGATATGTTTGTCAAGTGCTTGGGCAATGCAGCGATGTGTTATGTAAAGGCTTCCTCTTGGTCCGATGTGATTGATTGCTGCAACCAAGTTTTCATCAAGTGCCCAGAAGAAGCAAAGAGCAACATTAAGATCTTGTACCGCAGAGGATTGGCCAAGATGAATATTGGAGAGTTGAAAGATGCCAAAGCAGATCTTCTAGCGGCATATGCAATTGACAATAAAAACAAGGATGTTCGAAAGGCAATCCAAGAACTCAAAGTGAAAAATGCCGAAGCCAAGAAGAAAGAAAAAGCACTCTTTGGTGGTGTCTTTGGGAAAATTAGCATGTATGACGAAAAAGAAGGGGTTCTCGTTCCAAATGCCAAGGGCGACAACCCTCATGTGTACTTTGATATCAAGCAGGGCGATGAAGAGCTGGGACGAATTGTGATGCAATTGTATGCAGACATCACCCCAAAGACTGCTGAGAATTTTCGTGCACTTTGTTCGGGGGAGAAGGGAATCGGAGTTGCAGGTAAGCCATTGCATTACAAGGGAAGTACGTTCCATCGTGTGATTAAAGATTTTATGATCCAAGGAGGAGATTTCACTGATGGCACAGGAACGGGCGGAGAGAGTATTTATGGAGTGAAATTTGTAAGTTTATCATGTGGTCAAATTCTTCTTTTGCGTGTTGGTGCGGTGTTGACGATCTAACTCTGATTGATTTTCTTCTTCCTTTTCAGAATGATGAAAACTTCAAGATCAAGCACACTAAAGAAGGACTGTTATCAATGGCAAACTCTGGTCCAGCCACCAATGGATCTCAATTCTTCATCACCAGTAGAGAAACTCCACATTTGGATGGTAAGCATGTTGTGTTCGGTGAAGTTGTTGATGGAATGGACGTGGTTCGAAAGATTGAGGATGTGTCTAAGGATGCCAGTGATAAACCTGACGTTGATGTAGTAATCGAAGATTCCGGGGTAATGCCCAGTGACTATCGGCCGTAACAACTTCTCTGAGGTTTTATTTTAATCACTCTAGATCAGACTTCAACTACGGCTGGGATACCATTGTTAGATAATGAAGAAGCAAGCTAACTATAAAGAATATCAGTGATAGAGTGGTGGGTGGTTACCACCTGCGTGTAATGTACGTTTGCCCTCAAATCCTACCTCTGACTTCAATTACGGGAGTTAGTGGACAAGCGAGGAATCAATAAGCTTCTACGGACAAAATAAATAACATTGACGCTAGCTTTGAAATAGGGTCAACATCCTAGTAGTTACTGAGTTATGGCTAGAGTCGTAGGGAGCCCATTTTCACCATGGTTGTGTCGTTTTAGATGCCATTTTTGGCGCGAATCTAGTAGTTTGTCTGTGTACGTAGGAATTAATATTCTATTCAATACCGGTTGTCGGTCGTCGCTTACATCTGCGTACAGCTGTCTTCACGAGATTGCGGACTTTCATTCAAGTTTCTAATTCCTACGTAGCTTTGGTACAAATGACGTAATGAGTCTTATGAAAATCACTTGGGCCGATTTCCCTCAACTCATCACTCATCGAGCACCTCTTCACACAAAATGATGACAACCATGGCCAAATTCCGGCGCCTCCTACACATGAGTTGTCGGATTCTTCGCCATCCCTATGCACTAATTGAGTTCAACTATATGTTTAGATTTGATTAAACCTTTAGGGATGGCGAAGAACCTCAAACATGGGTGACGGTGATAAAAATTCTGAAGCACACATCAATATCACCTCCAGCGACAACCACATAACAACATCAATGGAGTATGGCGAGTCTTCATACATATATTGTGCTCTCAACTCGGTAGACGACGTCCTATTATTATAGCGAGTCATGATTTCGTGATCTCTGCCTTGATCAGCAGGTTTTGGCGGCAGAAATACGAGTAAGATAGCCAGTCAAAATATTCATCTCCGTCGCGATATAGTCTCACATACTACTGAAGAATCAACGCCTCAACACTGCTGATACAGCAGATCAAGTTGCACACCTCATCAGCCGATAGCAGTATAACATTATCGTGCTTGTGCAGCCGACAACACAATTGCTAATTTTCAGAAGTCTTGAGTGTAGCCTCTTTGTTGGTACGACAGTCAATGACGATTATTGTTGGAGGAGGCATTCTCGGATAGAGGCAGATCTATGTACCAATGCATTGTGGAAGTCTGTGATAAATAAAATCCCAACAAGAGTAATACGACTAGCGGTCAATTGATGTTTTGATCAGCATAGAGGAATTTAGCTATAGAGATGACTCTCCGCTCGCGAATTGGAATCAAGTCCAGATGTAATGCTTCAATTTAATAATATCATTCATTGCCGACGGCATTGATATTACTGCAGACCATCCTGATTCATTTATGAAAGTTACACGAGGCTCTACGAGATCAGACTTATCATTAGGCGATCAATGTGGGCGACTTGCAACAACTCACAGCATGTGAGCAAGACTTGGTCCAAGTTTGGAGATGAGTCCATCCTGGACGAAGCAACCAGCAAACATGCGCTCAAAGAGAAGTGGACTGTGAAACTGTTTAGAAATGATGTGCCGATAATGAAGAGTAATACAATGGTAATGTGATATTTAAATTGAGTGATAGCAACAGCTTGGAGAAACTCATTACATTTTCATTTCGATCCATATATACAACATATTATCTTTAAACAGCATGAGATGAGTAGTATCATTTATACGTTCTGAAATAATATCGTCACAAGGCCGCCAAATTCATAGATGTCTATATCTTGTCGCGTGTTGGTTTCTTCATTTGCATTCGTCAGTATGGTGCTGCTGTAGTACTTCTGTCTTTTGAGTCATTCATGTAACAGTTGATGCCTACATTCATTGGGTTTGTCTTGCAATGGATTCTGGCGACACAAAAATATGTTCCATCAACTTGCCAAGATATATAATTGCATTTCTTGTATATCACATTACACCTATGGATTGTTGTTTGATGGGTGCTGGGTTTGTTATTGTTCGTCTTTTGAATCAGAGTTGTTGTGTCTCGTCATTACATCACTACACATTCATCATCATGATGTAACCTCATAAAGCTTACAAAATAGAACCAAGCAATCAAGATCATATTCATTATCGGCGGTAGCGTAGCGAATGAAAACATTCTTCATTCATTCCATGATCGATTTGCTGCGGCGGTGCCATACTCCAGAAGAGGTAAATACCCAAAAATTGCATTTATCATCGACAACGCAACTTGTGTCAAATAATTTTTGTTGCATCCTCAAGGCCGGCGATTTATACTCCTCGTTACATATATATTCATCTTTCATATCACCGCTAAGTCAGGGATGATCTCACTGCATTATTGTGTTCTTTATCATGGCCTAAAATAAGTCTTCGAAGGGTGGCGATGGTACGAGACGTACACGATTTTTGGGACGTGACGGTGGCAAGAGTTTCTCAGCAGCGGTTGGTTAAGAGACTCTGATATGTACCGAATATGAAGCCGATAGTATTTCTATTTGTTGCCAAAGGATGAATTTGTTGTTTTGCATTTCTTTTGCGAGCTGCTGCTACCGGACTATGTGAGTGAAATATTACTATCATGGTGAAGATGTTGTGTTTTGATGGGAGATGGGAGATGAGTCGAGTCAATGGTATATTTTTACGGTAGGAATTAAATTCTACGGGGATCCGTGATGAGCTGAAGATAGCTGTACATATATAATTTTCGATCACTCAGCGATGCATAAAATTCATTCAAGACAGTTTTTAAAGTAAAGGAGTTCTGTCCGTGAAAGGAGTGCAATAATATTAATTTTGGCTTCGCTACGCCACGCTACTAATTCCGACGCTTGGCGTAGCGACAAGAATTTTTTGAAAACTCCTTCTGGAAGCTACAAAAAGTTGTCTTGAACTTTTTTGCATGGGTTTTGAGAGCAAACTCTTCATCCAGACAAGTTCAGATCCGGCTTGCCCAGTAATAGCTCCTGAATACCATCCTAAACTAATCGCTTATTTATCGTTCTGGCGGGGCCGGAGCGATTCATACTTTAAGTATGGTCGACCTCTTTAAGTATGGATCGCTCTACTAGGGTCCTACGTAGGAATAGTACGCAAAATTGTTTTTTTGTAACGACATCGGCGAAGCACCACCATCCCTCACCATGACAGCCGCTACACTACTACGCCTATAACTATAATCAAACAATGAGTTACAGTATTATACTTAGTAAACGAGTTCTCCATAGTGTGTTCTCGACCGTCGATGCGTTGGTTGTATTGTATTTGCCCCCCCACGACGCCCCCTCCGCTGATATATACAGGGCATATCTTGTGCATTTCTACCGATGTGCCGCTCAATATCATGTATTAAACCGAAGGTAATACAGTAAGCCGACGCCTCATAATGCACAGTAGTCCTTCCATATGTATGATAATCAATAAACTGCGGCTAAAGTACGACATGCTGGCATCTATACTTGTCCTGATCCAACTATGCCATTGAAAAATATTTTTTTCATTCTCCAAATCCGCCAACACTCCGCCACCATCAATACCGCTATATTATCACTCCCTCACCCGTTCCCTCAGCACCGACACGTTCCATATATATAGCACCGTTGTCCTGTGCATTTGTTTAGTGATTGATGGAATTCATGGGTCGATTCTCCACCATATCCATCTGCACATCTTTTGTTCAAAATATCGCCCGCCTCGTCTCATTTCGACCACCACAACGTCAATAATAGGCCCATCCGTATGGTTCAAAGACCAACAGTCATCGCAATAGGGTTAGGGATTGGACCCGTGCAATATTCATTGCCATATGAGCCAGTCATGGGGTTGCTTTAGGGACCTACACAGGAACCATACTTTAAGTATGAAGTGGTAAGTTTTTTTTGAAGTGCTTTTATTTCATTTGTATTCGGTCAAAAATAAAGTGGTGATAGTCTTTTCTTATGTAAAATTCACCGTAGATTTCGATTCTGCCCTCATTTGCTTCTGAAAACGGAGTTATCGTCAAGTTATAAGGGTGTGAAATTAAAAATCATACTTAAAGTATGAAAATCGGCGTTTTTTCGCGCCGGCCGCGCCCGAACGATACAGCTGTTAGCAAATCTTGGCGGATAATCGCAGAATTTTTATTCCTACGTACAAACGTACTGAAAGCCCCTTAACTGGGGAGCTACTCTACCTCCGTCTTTCTCAATTGCGAACAACAACCGGACCATGGTAAATAATGCCTCGTATGCCATATTCCACCCAAGAGACATAAATGAACATTGTCCTATGTTTATTTCTTCTTTGTCGTCGCTTCCACCTTCGTATTCTCTCGTTTTACTCTGAGACTAAAGTTGAGCTTCTCTTCCTTCTTGAGCAAATCATTCTTGAAATCAAAGTCTTTTGCGTAGACAGTTTTCATAATGAAAGATTTGTCAAAGTCAATAGCAGCACGATGACATTTCAAAACCTTCTTCAGCGTTTCAATTCTCTTGTGCGGAATGGGTGCATCCTCACTTGAATTACCTTCTGTCTCCTTGGTATTCTTTGCCTCAATCTCCAACATCTTATATGTCTCCATGTAACCTCTTGCCCTGGCACTGAACTTACGAATGAGATCCACAGTGAGAACCTCTCTTGAAATACACTTGTCGACCAATGCAAGGAAATCAGCAGTCGTTTTCTTTTGAGCTAATGGATGTCTTCGGTAGAGAGCTTTGGAGAACCCCCAAGAGTATTCGACACCCTCACCAGCGTATTCAGCATGATACTTTGTTGTAATCAAGGCTCTTACTCCCAAAGATTCACAAACATATTCGAGTTGGCTTTGTTCAGACAAAAAATCTGTGCAGTTTGCAAGCAAATGCCGGAGGGAAAGCTCAGGAACCAAGTTACCCTCATCATCATACTTCATCACTTGGTAGCTGCCCTTTCTGAAGGTTGCTATATCGATCCAGCCACGTTCATACGCAATCTGCAGAAGTCCCTTACCCTTGCCCTCCCATCCATATATCATTTTGGTGGTAGGTGTTATTTTGATATCAATACTAGACGCTTGCGCCATTTTTTTCCAGATGGTCAAGTATGAAGTTTGACACATCTACTGCTGCTGTCGGAAATACCTCAATAGTGTAGGCTTTCGTTTGATACCATTGGCGACGTAGGGGTTGGGTTTGGAAATTGATGATTAACGCGGAAGATACGGTTCCATTCATGATTGTCCTACCAGTTGCTGCATTGAACAGTGTTAAATCATTGAGCAGCCTTGCCGCTTTGTCGCAACAAGCTTGGAATGGAAACCCAACTCGATACTCGGCAAGTGCTATTGAATACGCAACCCTGAGGTATAAACATTTATTGCGTAAGTCAAATAAGGCATGCTTTGTCAATTTACTATCTTCGTGCAAGTCAATGACGCCTGCTTCTTCGTATCCATTTGCTGATTGCCCCACCAGTGTAAGTGATTCAACCAATTGCACTAGTCCGTTGTACACATCGGCACCTTCTTCAAATCCGAAGAGAGCTGCTGCTTCAGGTGACTGCCATATAATATTCGGAGTCTGGTTGTTGCTGCTGTTATCGCCGTCTATATCGCCACTGCTGTTGTTATTGTCGTCGTCTTCGTCTTCATCTTCGTCGTCAACTTGATTATGCTGGTCTTCTCGAACCGCTTGGACTCGGCATGTATCACACCAGCGTTGATGTTGGTGGCTTCCGCTACCAGTTCGGGTCTACCCTCGGTATTTCTCGAACCAACTCTCCAGCTGGTGGAGGGGATTCAGCGGAGTCAAGACGTTATGTGCCAGGGAATGGACAGTATCGTGAATCTATCATACTGGGACAAACGTTTTGCAATCAAAAAGAAGTAAATTCCATTATACAAAAACTCAGAGAGAGCAAGTTCAGTGGTGACAATTATCACCTTGCTCATCGCAACTGCAATCACTTCAGTGAAACATTTGCCACTGCACTCATTTTAGCTGATGAACTTTTAGAAGGGGGAGATACTAATGTGCGCCTAGAAAAGTTTCCAAAATGGGTCAATCGTTTAGCAAAAACTACATCTTCTGGAATGGGTCGAGATAGTGAATTAGCATGTGATGTGATAGCAGAGGCACGCCATGCTTTGGACTGCGACAAAAAGGTTGGGTGGGGAATTACATCTGCTGTTAAGAAAGCTCCATCCAGTGTTGACAGGTCGAAGAAAAAAGAACTGACGGCAAAGCAAAGGGAGGTTCTTGCCAAGCTGAAGGGCAAATCAACTAAATGATGTGATAATGACGCACTACATAATTTAATACATTTCACATTCTGTATCTCTAAGAATGTTCAAATCAGCAAAATTACCTTGCCCTGCCAACAATTGCGCTGCTAATTGTTGATCTAGCGAATCTACCAACTCATCTTTTGAAAACCACTTTACATCATTATGACATTCGTGATTGGAAGAGGTAATTACATAAGGAAAGACTGTCAATGTTGCCTCTCTTCCATTTTCATGAACAATATATTCTACCCTCAGCAATCCTGTTTTAGATGTGAAAGATGTGAATTGTGATAACATTTCATCAGCCAATTGTCGGAGAGTCTCTTCATTTTGGTCACCTACATATTTCGTCATCAACGCAAATTGTTTGTTTTCGCTGTCAAAGACAATGAGGTGACACTTGAGGTGAATCAAAAATACAGCTCTTCCTTGAATAGTCAGAGTTTTAAGAGCTTCATTATCGACAGATTGACGACTGAAGAATACCCCAACTACTTCATCTCCTTCTCCATCCTGGCATACTTTCAATCCAGGAATAGTGTTATTTTGTTTCAGAGATTGCTCCAGCATTCCGAAGAAAGTGAGTGGCTCATGCGCTCTGAGCCAAGGGTGATTTACTGACGTCCTGGAAGACAGTGGATGAGGATCATCGCTGCTGTCATCTAACCACTGCTCTCGTGGGATGTGCTTTCTTCTTCGTTTGAAGTTGTTTACTTCGTCCCAAGTTACCCATTTCGCCTCGATAGAGTCGCCGTCTCCAGGGGGGCACTTCAGAATACTTTGTTCATCATCATCGCACCACTCTCCCCGAAATATGAATCGTATGCGCCCTGGTGTTTGTTCTAAAGAAAGTAGGTGGGTCATAACCGGCAAATTTCTACAATGTGGTAACGCTGCCTCCTCTATCGTTTCGCGAACAGCAGCATCAATTGGTGTGGAATCTTTATGCTCTATTCCGCCTCCAGGAAGCCACCATCCTCTTGGAAATCGCTCGTGTACCAAGACATACTGCTGCTCTTTTTCCTGATGTTGTGATTGGGTTTGAGATTTAGAAGATCTCACAATCGCTGCCAGCGAGAATGCATTTGAAGGCAATGGTGCCATTAATATTGTAGGGGCAGTAGATAGGAACTCTCTTGAATATAGAATTAGTAGACCTCTTTCTTGGTCAATGTAAGCTTGCTTACAGCAGCACCGCTATCAACTACTGTCCAAGAACCTCAGGATGGAAAGAGGCGTATTGGTTCAAGATCCGCCAACCAAAGCCACAATTTCCAAAGCGGTGTGGTCGATTGAATCGTATGCGTTTTGAACATTCATTTTAGATAAATCATCACATGAAAGTTGATGGGAGTTGGAAGTGCAAAATCCAAGATCCAAAGAGATCAAAGATTCTGCACGAAAAGGGGACAAAGAGGAAACACATACAACGCCATATTATCTAGCTCGACTCTCTTGATGCGATTGCACTTGTTGGCAGGCGAGCTATGCGATAGAGAGATGGAGCATTCAACTCTTTTAACATCAATTTCGTTACAAGTTACAAAGCATTCGTCAAACAAAACAAGTCCTCGTGTGAGGTTAAACACTACATTATCACCGATTTCAGTTTGCCATCTCGGTTCTACACACTATCACCGATTTCAGGTTGCATCTCACTACTCACTGTACTAGTAGCAGGCAGTGCAACATCCTGCATCACAAGCAACCTGAGGACTTTGTCCAGCACAGTCTGCTTCCAAAGTCGAGAGCTTTCCGCCCTCTGCGATACGGTTATTGCATACTGATTGAGGCATACTTCCAATGAACCCATTGCCGTGGAAGAGTGCGCTATCTGGTGTGTTTCAGGAGACAAAAGAGTTGTATTGTTAGTAAAGAAAGTGAGGCTGGCCGTGAAAGGAAGGTCTTACGAATAGAAGTACTCACGAAGTTTTTTCAATTTTCCAAGCTCAGAAGGAATGATTCCAGTGAATGTGTTGTGATTGAGCTGCAAATACGTCATATTCTGCCAATTCCCAACATCTGATTTCAATTGACCAGTCATCTGATTGTCATTCAAGTCAAGCTGCAGAAGAGATTTCACATTGTACAGAGATGGGGGGATCTGACCAATCAACCTGTTAAAGTCCAAGTCTAAGATGAGAAGTGGGAGGTTTCCAATTGATTCTGGAATCTCTCCTTCGATAGATCCTTGCTCAAGAATGAGGAATCTAAGATTCTTCAGTAGACCAATTTCATCTATCAATGTTCCAGACAAGTTGTTGTCTTCAAAATCAATCTGGTCAAGAGTGCCCCTCCTCTCATCATCGATGTGGCACGTAAGACCAGCCCAGTCGCAGATAGATTTAGGCGTCAACCAAGCATCTGTACCATACTGACGGTCGCCCATTTGGTACTTTGTCGCTTCGATGCTGCAGTTTTGGTTCGCCGCAGCAATAGCCGCAGGCGATGAGTCGGTAGGAGCTTTGCACTCTTTCCACTTGCCGCCTCCTGTGGCAAAGTAAAAGGCAGCCATAATGTAACGTTGAAGTGCTTCTTGCTCAGCGCTAGGACAAAGAGGAGGAGACATTTGATCCATGTGAGAGATCCATTCGAGCGCTTTTGCCTGCGGAGAGTTTTCGTTGTTGAGTGTTGCAGCGGATGTACCTGCCATTTGGATAGCCATTTGACGGAACTTGGTTGCACGTTCTTGTGGAGAAAGGTTGCATGCTAAAGAAGTCTTGGCAGGAGTTGGTAAAGCTGGAGAGGTGGAAGCAGTAGTGGCAGAAGATGGTGAAGCTGAAGCTGTGGAAACTGTAGTGGCAGGAGTTGGTGGAGATGAAGCTGTGGCTGTGGAAGCAGTAGCGGCAGAAGATTGTGAAGCTGAAGTGATGGAGGCAAACGTTGGCAATGCTTCTGTAGCATATGTGCTTGGCGATGTCATCACCATTGACATTCTTAGCTTCTTCATCTTTGTACGCAACAAGACCTCCATTTCTTTCTCATCTACTTCAGGATCTAGAAAGCTCAAGTGTTTACGATGGCGAATGGCATTAGTTCCATTGCCAGTCAGTAAAAGGAGGATAGCACTAACACTTTTGATGAACATGTTGAGGCTGCTTCGGTTGTAGTCTTTGGTAGAGTTGCTACTTATGAGGCTCGCCGTTTGGAGTAAGAAATACTTTTGTAAGGACATGTGGCTTGATTCAAAAGAGTCGGTGCTACAAGAAAATGTGAAAGAAGACAAGAGAATGCACAAGAGCTTGTACTATTTCCCATGTTAACAGATATTTTCATGTGAGTCACTCGGTTTTGAATGTCTTCTTTGTCGCCAAAGTGGGCTGCTGCTGTCCCCTTGGACGTGGGCTTGGCATATCTCCGGCCGCCCACGGGAACCGCCACTCAAAAACGCAAAAAAGAGAAAATGATTTGAAAAATGACGAAGAAGGAAGAATGAAGCGGGGCATGAGCATGGGGCATACAATAAGTACTACTACATGTCGACAACTTCCCTCCACCGACCGCGACGTAATAGCATTATCGAGTAGATTGCACCAAGACGAGACCGCTGTATCTTTCCTCTCGAGTTGGTAGATCCGAGGGAGTTCATTTCGCCTGAGATTGAGGAGGATTTGCGGTAACATAGTGGCATTGGCCGTCACAAAAAAATACACAGCCACTGTTTAGGTGGACAACAAAATGGGTCTTCATAAAAAGGATGTCGATGGGGAGGAATCAAGAATGATAGACTTCGGTCGACAAGAGCGACATCCCCCCTTTGCGGACAATAGTGTCAAGACATCCAAGTATTCGTTGATATCGTTCCTCCCTTTGGTAAGTACCGCGCCCTTAATTTTGCAAAATCATTTCTACTAGACTATCTAAGTCTAAGTATACCAACACATCTGCCCACCATTATCATAGGCAATTCGAGAACAATTTCGTCGAAACGGAAACATCTACTTTCTATTCGTTGGATTTCTCATGTTCGTGGGGTATTACTCGGACTTGTTTTATTCCTCTGTCAATCCCTGGACGACGCTTGGTCCGCTCGCCTTTGTCGTTTCTGTCTCGTTGGCTCAAGAAGGTTACACAGATTTACGCCGGCACATGAGTGATAAGACGACGAATAACTACCCTTGCGTAGTGTTGCGTCGGGCGGCGGATATTGATAGCAATGATCGGAAAAATAGGAGGAAGAAGCGCAAAAGAGATCTGAACGCTAATAAGGGGAATGATTTGGAGGTCAGAGTTGGGACTGATGTTGTTCCTATTGCGTTTGAATCTGTCAATCGCATGAACATATTGACAGGCGATATTGTCTTTGTCCGTAATCGAGAAATGATCCCAGCAGATTTGATTCTTTTGGCTAGTGCAAATGATGGTGGGAATGCCTATGTTGAAACTAGTTCAATTGATGGTGAAACTAATTTGAAGTTGCGGAATAGTCCTCACCTTCCTGCTCAGGGACCAGGTGCGCTGGCGTCTGCATCATGTGATTCTTTGTTCGATGGTGACAATGGACCTGAATCACTCAAGCATGCGGTGCAAAGGATTGCTAATATGTCTCTCCTTGGTCACGTAGATGGTGTTGGTGCCGTGCTCAATCCAAAGAATGCAGATGAATTACCCAGAGGTGGCAATCTGAACAGTAGCAAAAGCCTTGCAGAAAGTGTTTCGTCCAGAGTGCTCCAGTTTATGTTTAGAGGGCGGAGACGTGACGAGAATAAAAAAGCGATGGCGGCACTAAGAGAGGGAGGGGAAGTGTCTTATGTCACCACGCTAACGTCTGAACCGCCCAACACGCATGTGAACAATTATTCTGGAAAGTTGACTTTACCTCCGCACTCGGCAGATTCTCGCAGTGAAAGTGCACCCCTTGGTGCCGAAAATGTGTTACTTCGGGGTGCTGTGTTGCGGAATACGGAATGGGTTGTTGGTGTCGCTTGCTTCACTGGTGCTGATACGAAACTGGTAATGAACTCCGTCGCCACCCCATCCAAATTCAGCCAGTTGGATTTGCTGATCAACCGCTTCGTCCTTTTGGTCCTGGTCATTATGATTGCAAGTGTGTGCACATTGGGAGTTTTGGCAACTGTGATGAATCAAAAGAAAATGCAGACATTGTGGTATGCGGGCTATAGTACAGATCCATCCGTGCCATGGCCTTACTTCAATTTGGGGGAAGCCTCCAACTTCGCTCCACCTAAATGGCAAACTTCGATACCCAACTACGTCCAGAACATTTTCATGTTCGTCACTATGTTGTCTAATTTCGTCCCTCTAAGTTTATACGTGACCGTAGAGTTGGTTACCATCATGATGATGTTATACATCGGCTGGGATCTGAATATGTATCATGCGGAGACCGATACTCCAGCGTCGGCTAGGAGCACAATCGTCACGGACCTTGGTCTTGTTGAATACATCTTCTCAGATAAAACGGGGACTTTGACTTGCAATGTTATGGAGTTCAAACGGTGCTCAGTTGATGGTAATATTTTTGGAATGCCCGTCTCGAAGGCTGCGCCTCAACCTACAATTGATGAGAATGAGGAGATCGAAGATGCAGAATTCGAAACAGCACGGCCGTTAAAGCGTTTGCTTGCTGCCGGTTCTTCCGTTGACTCGACAGAAGACCAATATTTGAGTGAAAAATTAACCTTCAATGCAGAGATGTTTCTTCGTGTCATGAGCATCTGCCATACAGTAGTTGTCGAGAAAGACCAGGCTCCTGAAGTCAATCAATCCACTGACGCGTTGAATGGGGTACAGAAGACAGAGTCGAATGTAAGCGCGCTGTCAATGTTGACTCCCATCAAGAGAAATAAAGCCAAGAACAAACGTCGAAAAAAGGAAAAGAAGGATGGTTCGCCAGAAGGATTTGTATACCAAGCTGAGAGTCCAGATGAAGGCGCGCTTGTTGCTGCGGCGAGTAATGAATTTGGATTTCAGCTCCTTGGGAGGGATTCTTCTGGTGTGCACATTTTAAGCTCGTGTCCATCGCTTTTAGAGGATGAAGATGTTACTGAGGGAATGAAAAATGGTACATTAACAGCCAGGGTACTTGCTGGAAAGACTGCAATTAACGGTATTGAAGACAATGACTTCACTGTTGATCAGCATTGTTCACCTCGCAAGGAAACGTGGACTATTCTAGCAGTGAACAAATTTGACTCCGACCGAAAGCGTATGTCCGTGCTAGTTCGGTCGCCACCAGAACTTGGATCTGTGCCGATGTTGCTCTGCAAGGGAGCTGATTCGGCGATGATGCTAGATGGAGTTTGCGAAGGAATTGATATGCTGGAAGGCCTCGGGACTTCGGATGTAGAGTCAGAATCTGAGGTCCAAAAGGCCGAGTTTTCGTCTCTCCTTGGTGTCCAAGCTCATTTGGGTGGTAAGTTGTGGCAAGATCAACTAATGATATCATCATACCTCACGTGTTCATTCATCATGCTAACAACCTTGATTTTTCGTTTTCCTAGAATTCGCCTCCGAAGGGCTGCGGACTCTCGTTCTCGGGGTGAAGATTATGACTGAAGAGAAAACAGAAGAATGGCTGTCTAAGTTCAAAGAAGCTGCTACCTCAATAGAAAATCGAGACAAAAAACTGACTGATGTGGCTTATGAAGTGGAAACGGGGCTTCATATAGTAGGCGCCACTGCGATAGAGGACAAGCTACAAGATGGAGTTCCAGAAACAATATCAAACCTCGGAAAGGCGGGTATTAAACTATGGGTCCTAACCGGAGATAAGCGGGAGACTGCAATCGAAATCGGGTACTCGACAAAAGTTTTGACGCCAAAAATGCACTTGACTGAAGTGGTGGATGGTCCTGCGCAACAAGTAAAAACTCTCATTGCGATGGAGCTCATGAGACACATCAAAATTGGTAACTTGCCTTCTTACCAATCTTCAGCTCTTGACGAATCCCAAGGATCCATCTTGAAATCAATCCTACGTTGTTGTGCTGTGCTTGGTATATGGAACAGAAAGTGTTCTCTTGCATGGAACAGGTTCTATCTAACGCAAGTCAAGAAAATGTGGCTTTCGAAGGAAAATTACAGATTCGAAATGGAAGATCTCGACGAGCAAAAACTAGCTGACAAGAGGAAAGCAGATCCCAAAGTTCAGCGACGAAAAGTACGTGAACTCGCACGTGAAATTATCAAAGAGTTTTGGAGTGATCCAAACAATGCTCATCTGAAGAGAGGAGATGATAATGATGAAACATCAGTGGTGTCAGATGATCCGCCTGCTGTATTTGAACGAGCGAAATCAGCAAAATCCGTTCGCGAATCTCTCCAGAGTCGTGGTGGGGAAAAGTCTTCTGGAAATTTACCCTCACCCTCAACTATTCAAAAGCTGGCTTTAGGCAATGAAAAAATATTTGATGAAGAGGCGCTGTCAATGCGAAGCTATATCCCTACGAGCTCAACGACAAAGTTTGATAATCGCAGAAGAAGTATTTTTGAGCGCTTATTCGCAGTGGATACAGATGTGCGGAACGGACAGCTAGTAAAGCACCTGAGTGATGATTATAAAGATGCGCTTGCGCTGGATGTAGAAGATCAAGCTGGGAAGGAGGAGATCAAGAAAATGTTGGGTGTGAAAGAACCAGGCTCTCCTGCAAATCAAACTCTTTTTGATCCGAAGTCAGTTAAAAGAGGTCTGATCGTGGAAGGAGCTGCGCTTAAACACATTCTTGGTGACCCTGTCCTAGAAGAAATGCTTTTTGCTGTAGCAAGTTGCTCTGAGTCTGTCATTGCTTGTCGCGTGAGTCCTATTCAAAAAGCGCTGCTACTCAAAATGGTTAGGAAGTATGTTGAACCGACTCCAACTACACTAGCTATCGGAGATGGTGCAAATGATGTCGGGATGATCCAAGAAGCTCACGTTGGCATAGGCATATCTGGGCTTGAAGGTCAGCAAGCTGTGAATTCGTCAGATTTTGCTATTGCTCAATTTCGATACCTTGAGACTCTTCTGCTAGTTCATGGCAGGTGGAATTTCATGAGAATGAGCAAGGTTGTACTTTTCTTCTTCTATAAAAATGCAGCGCTCGTGTCTTCAATGATGGTGTTTTCAGTGAAATGTTTGCATAGTGGGACGACGCTTTATGATAATTGGGTGCTGTCGGTATTCAACTTCGTAGGTGCGAGTATGCCGGCTCTCTTCATGGCAATTTTCGACCGCGATTTGTCAAGAGAATATGTTATGCGCAATCCTGAAGTGTATCAATCTGGACCACGCAAAGAGTACATGTCAATGCGGACATTTTTTCGGTGGATTATTATATGTGCAGTCCATGTTTTTACAGTATATCATTTTACGGCTCCGACATTGCAGCTTGGCGGAGGTGTGACATCGGCATACAAGGGGCTAATGGGAAACTTCAGCTCTCGACGAAGTGTTGGTGATGGCGAAGGCGGCGGCATCAAGATTTTCGGAACTACCATTTTCGGCAACTTGGTTTACATCGTCACACTCAAGGTGAGTAGAAGTGTGCTTTGGGGTTGATTCGAGTAAAGTTTAGTCTGACTCACTCTGTATACCTCTGTGCATCACAGGCTTTGCTTGAAACGCGATCTTTCATCAATGGAGAATTCCCTACCTTCACATGTAAGAAGGGTAAGGGTGAAGGATGGCCGAGTCGAATGGGCTACACTTGGGTCTCAGTAACTTGGTTTTCCGTCCTCTTTTATATCTGGTTTTTGTATATGTATCAAGTAAGTGCCGATCGCTCGTTTCGCCGTGTTGCATGCTGCCTTGATCATTGACTTACAACGGTTCGCTTCATTGATTTTACAGCTGATTGGGAGATCGGGGCCATCTACTTTCTTCCCGTTTGTTTTTGTCACGGAACATCTTTTCAATATGAGGTCAATCACATGGGTTGTGTCTATTTTGACTCCTACGATTGCGATTATCTTCGATGTTACAGGAAAGGTGTTCAGTAATATTTTCTTCCCGACACAGTCGCAAATACATGCTGAGATCGAAGCGCAGGAGAGAAAGGCGTCGTGGAAGAATAATGGTTAATGTTGTGGATAGAATATCATGAAGTATAGGATTTATGTCGTTTATTTGTTTAAGTGTTTTGTATCGTTATATCACATTACACCAAGGATGATTCATAACTTGAAACAAAGATAGTCTATCACGAGGGTTTTCACGCAACATATTTTGAAGCAGGTCTATAGCATCCGTACTGATAGGACGTTGCCACCGTTCAATTAGTTGGTGTAATCCACCGCTGCATATCAACCGAAACCGTGGGTCGTCGCGGCTCGCTAGCTCAAACGGTGGTAAGCCAACGAGCATAATGAAAAGAACGACACCCGCAGCCCAAACGTCAACAGCAAAGCCATCAAAGGGTTCTGAATTTTCTAAAATTTCAGGTGATATGTAATTTGGCTTGCCGCATTGACCTTGTGGGTAAATCAGCTTCCGCAACGTCCCAACAGAAGCATCTACTACTTCGTCTTGATTCCCGCTCTGGGAATTGTACGGAATCCGGATACACATTCCAAGATCGATTACCAGTGCATTTGTATTTTTATCAACCAATATATTTTCTAATGATATGTCTCTGTGACAAACCCCATTCCTTTGCATGTGGTAAAGCGCCTGTAGGAATGGAAAAAAGTCGTGAGTTTGTGCTCATTATGACACGAAGAACGATTATGAAATGAACAATTTGACTTACGTTGAGCAATTGACCGAACCAATATCTAGCATCCGGCTCTTCAAATCTCCCGCTTCTCTCAACATATCCAAATAACTCTCCACTTGAACAGAAAGGCATACACAAGTAGATATATCGATCGTCCCTGAATAAATCCCAACAAGGTAAAACATTCGGCTGGGCACCATTTCGACAAAGAAACTGCATTGCCGCCACTTCCTTTACTGGATCTTCGATATGCTTCCCACGGTATTCTCGCACGAGTTTCAAGTCTATAATTTTGACGGCTGCCATTTCAGGAGTGATTTCCCAGAATGAATTGCCATGTGGTCCCGCCCAACCCCCCTCTCGTAGCCGCAGCACAGTGCACGACCGTACGCATCCGAATATTGCCTTCCTCAGTGTCCTCCCGATCCAGTACGCCCTGGCTGGAGGCATCCCATCTGGTCTGACCTCGTAGAAAACATTAGTAACCACCGCTGTCTCGCCGGTGGAAGGGTCGTGCACAGATGCATTGACTCTCCTTACTGCAGAGAACTGAGGGTCAGGGAAATTGGTAGGATGAGCTGGCCTGCCAAAGTTCAAAATCTCGTCATAGGATGCAGCTGTGTTTTGCAGATGTGTCAATGACAGATCGGATGCGTTCATGGCAACCTTTTGCCATTCGATACAAGAGCCTCTACTTTTAAGTATGTTAGTTAGGGAGGGCTGCGGCAGGTGATATCAGCTAAACACCTATCAGTTCAAACATTACTTCAAATAACGTCGCTACACGTACACACGCAAAAGAAGATAAGTTCGTAAGATTTGTGGAGTTGAGCGCGAAGAAAGTGAAGAAGATGTGGCAGCGGATCAGGAGCTGAGGAAAATGCACGCCCGGGGATGTACGTCATGTGGATGCCAAATGTACGTCATGTGCATGCCAAATGTACGTCATGTGCATGCCAAATGCACGTCATGTGTAACGCTTTTTTCTGCAATTTCATGTCATGTGTATCCAATAACTATTAGTTTTTTGCCAAATGCACGTCATGTGTATGCCAAATGTACGTCCAAATTTAGCGCATAAATAGCGATTATACAATCACCGTTCAAACCGCCATTAGATCCCACTGAAATTCACGTCCACCGGGATCTTCGCCCAAACTCAAAATGCCAAATGTACGTCATGTGCATGCCAAATGCACGTCATGTGTAATTCTTGTTGTTTTGCAATTTATCAAAACGGCACTGCCCATTGTAGCAGTACCCATAGCCCTCTAAGTATGGCGGGGAAGGCAGTGACGGCATGCACTCACATCTCACATCCTCTCAAAACGAACCTTCGATGCTCCTTCGATGCATCACCAACCACCAACACGCACCGGCCCATCAACAACTTGGCTGGCACATTCAACATGACATCCTATGGATTATTCTACTTTTTCTGCTGTTGATAGTGTCCCTTAGCTTTTCGGTCCAGCGGTTGTGAGTGAGGTGAAAGAGATCAATTTGCCAAAACAACAAGCAGCGACTGGGCCTTAGATGCTTGGTTAATCCTTGCGTCTACCACCTCATAAATCGAGGTTTATTTAATGGCTTTGGCTGTGTCTGTTTTCAAATAAAGTCTCAGCAACATCCTCGTCAGTATGCGCTTGAGCCGCTTCTAAAGGCCCATTATGTTTGGCGGTGATAGGGCACAAGCACATTTGCACTGCTCAGACGGAATGTATAAGTAGAAGCGATGCTACAGCCTCTTAGCTGATCTGAGAGGTCCACGTTGGCCCAGCCGGCAGCACCACTTCGAATCATATCGTATGTATCGTCGTCAGTAAGCGTTGAGCCGCTTCTAGAGGCCCATTATGTTCGGCGGTGATAAAACGCAAGCACATTTGCACTGCTCAGACAAATTTCTGCAGTAGAAGCGATGCTACAGCCTCGTAGCTGATCTGGGAGGACCAACTTGGCCCGGCCGGCAGCACCTCAAACTACCAAATCGTATGTATCGTCGTCAGTATGCGCTTGAGCCGCTTCTAGAGGCCCATTATGTTTGGCGGTGATAGGGCACAAGCACATTTGCACTTCTTAGACTGATTTCGGCAGTAGAAGCGATGGTACCTACATGTTGAAACGCTCTGCTATCCTACGTTGGACTTGTAAGCAGACGAATACTACCCATAACCGTGAGGTGAAAGAGATCAATTTGCCAAAACAACAAGCAGCGACTGGGACTTAGATGCTTGGTTAATCCTTGCGTCTACCGTCTACCACCTCATAAATCGAGGTTTATTTAATGGCTTTGGCTGTGTTAATAGGACTTACCAATAAGCAATAAGCAGTAGAATGAGGCTGTTATACATAAGAGTAAAGTTACCAATAAATATTTAAAGGATAACCCTTCAAGGACGTACATCACAAGAAAGTGGACGTGCAGGGGACGTACATCCCGGACGTGCATTTTCGTGGTGCCGCGGATCAGGATATATGTACTTACGTTGGATAGGCCTAAAAGGAAAGAAGCAGGGTTAGCGACGAATGATCCGGGTAAATTTTTCCTATCTATTTTTCTTTGAAGAAGTCTCGTCCCGACCACTCGAGTACCACTTCTCACCGTGAATGAAGTCGTATCGTAACAAACTTGTGGATGCTTAACGGTACTGCAAAAAATCGACCATAGACTCGATCAGTAACTATCGTGCAGGTTTTACTTCTGAGCGTGCACCAAGTTTCTACTTACTCCTACGCTAAATAAAGGGTTTTCTGTGAACGCAGAAAGTGAAATCGCAGAAAAAGTTTGAAACGAAAATGGCGGGAGAAGCACAAAGAATTTTGAAGGCTTCTCCACGCCACACTCACATTCTAATCGTTTCCAATTCAACGATATTGAAGACTACTGCGGCATTGCCATCATCCCATTCAGTAGTCAGAAGAGGAACGCCATTTGCAGGGAGTCTTTAGTTCTGCCAAACTAAGACCCCGTAGCATAAGTAGTACTAGGACATACACCAATTTGTCGTGCAAATTTGTGGAGTCCCAACTACCCCTAGTTTTTTGTACAATTGTCGTTTTTTAGTGATCTCGTTTACCTCATTTCTCTAGCCGCAGTGGATACGCACTCGAGGCGCCAGGAGTTTTTCCGCAGGCACGAGGAAAAGGGAATACTAACACAAAATTTGAATATGTATGCATCCTGATCAATTTTTATATAAGCGATACGTAGGAACATGTCAAATATCGCTAATCTTGAGTACCGAAATACGGACGAGCGGTAGAGGGATCTTTTGAATATGACAAATGTCGCCAACCCTGCTTATTATTTGTATGTGGCAGGATCGCTTGATTGGGGGGGAGCGCGAGTGTGGGAGTGATGGGCTCTGTCGCGTAAAAGTAGGGCCGCCGCTTGCTTCCCATTTCGCTTCCGCTAAAGACGAAAATGGAATCGGCCACATAATCGTGAGGGGTTGTGCGTTGTGCCCGAAGACGCCCTTCGGCAAGCTGGGGCTGGGTACAGTGTCATTCGCAAGAAGATAATAATATCAGTGCGAATGACATACAATACACGTAACATTCAAGGTGATATTATGCAAAATCAAAATGAGATACCTGTGACATTTCGATGAGTGACATTACATCTTATTACTGACAGCTGGATACAATACATACTACATGAATCCGACGCATCTACAACCTATATACAGATGAATGATGCAAAGCACTTATTCAATGCGAGGAGAGAATGTTTGTACTCTTGGGTACTGCACACATCTGAACAACTTTATCGTCGGTTTTCTCTTCTGGACAGCTGACTTTCACCATATCACTGACACCTAGATCCGGTTTACTATCACTCATTCCATACACACATTTCAAAACCGTGGACGTAAACGTGTTGCAATTGTTAGTGAGTGCATTGTAATCCTTCCCAGTCCAGTTAGACACACAAACAGGAAGGTCGTCTTCTTCCACCGCATTCATATGACCATGACACACTGCTCTATAAGCGTCCCCGCCACTCATGAAGCTTATTCCGTAGAGGTATACTTCTTTCTCCTCTCCCAAAGCATTCTTGATCACTGCGTCTTGGGAGTTGAGTGCATAATTGGTATTCTCGCTCTTATGAGGAGATCCACAACATGGGCTACTACAGAACTTATATGCATTATCAGCAGAGCTCCAATCAACTTTGCCGCCGTAGCCCAATTGAACACAGCTTGGATCAGATTGTGCCGACCACTGATTCTTGGCAACAACTGCGAAGTGAATTTGCTCTTTGCCCTTCTTGTCGATCATAATATCATCGAAAGAAGATGGTGGCAACTCCTTAGATAATGCATCAAGAGATTCTAAAAAATGTGCATCTTTTGCAAATGCTTGGCGAGGGCAGACTACTACCTCGGTATGGAATAACATCTTGAAAGAATTCTGAAGAGGAAACTTTTGTAGAAAGACGAAGTAGTCTTTTGAGCTGGCTTCGGAGACAAGGGGAGAATACAAAGCCGCGTTCTCTCTGACATCAGAACTTTGATGAAGATGATGACGGTAGAGAAGGTAGCGATCTTCTTCTCCTGCTTCATCTTGTTGCTGCAGTGAGCGAAGTCCGTTTGAGGCTAGCTGCTGTTGATTTTTGAGCACGTAACTTTTGTGTGAGAGCATTAGTAATAAGGCGAGTACTGCTAAAGTACTACCGGCAAAGCGCATCAGTAATGCACCTCCAAATCGTTGGACTGCTATTGATGGGGTGAAACTCATGGTTTTGCCAAGTTGTTCGTTGCAATTGTTCGTATTCACGTGGATTAGATTGTAAAGACTCGTTTAGATGATAAATGAGATGATGTCATCGAAGGTGCACGCAAAAATTTCAAAATCCAACAGATCGAGCTTCATCGATTAGAAGTAGCTAAACATATTTCCACATATTATATCTTTTCGGTATTGTCATTTTACATTAGTAACGAAGCTTAAACGATTGTGGTAGCTTTCCCATCACTCACTCATCTTTCTCATTTTTCCAAACTTAGTACTTATCTACGCACAATCAACGATAGACAGCCAGCATCGCGCTGCTAAATGGTAAGTGATGTCTCCTATCACACTAGTACTACTTAGTAGGCTGCAATACATAATATCACGCAAGTTCAAGTAGGCTGTAAAAAATAGATGATTCATACTTCTAGTAGTACACTAAGCTGAAGTCCAAATCACATAACAATGTAGACACAAATCATGTATTATGTATTCATAGCAATTAATGTCACTTTTGCATTAATCAAGTAGACGTCTCACAAATTGCAGCCAATGCTTTACTGTTTTTTGCCTTACCAAACTGTTTCACTAGAAGCAGTAACTCTGGAGAAAGGTTACTTCGCAAAAGAACCTCTGTAACTCTCGTCGGGATTTTCTTTTCTTCCCCAAACCGTTTCATAACAAGAGAAGTCATAGTCTTGCCCGATATCATCAAGTTTTTGGTTTGTTGATATATCAAAATAACACAGGTATTCAAGATCTCATCATGTTGACTGGACTTTTCGAGGCGTTCGATAAGACCTTGGCGTCGAGCAGCTAACACTTTCTTTTCGGTCTTCTTGTCTAAAAATGAAAATGGAATACCAACTAACGTCAAGCACGAGTCTTCCAAATGACTTATGAATTGTTCTAATAATCCATCGCCATCCTTGTTATCATCATCGACATAGGCATCACCACAAACTTTCCACAAGCGGACGAGATTCAATCCCGAGCTTCCGGGAATAATCTCACGCAAGTATTGTAGCGGATCCTTTTGCTGTCCGCCGTCTGCAGGGTTGAGCTGTAACGTAAATGAAGGAAAGTCCAACGCCGACACATGAGCTTGAGTGCCAATGGAAGAAATAATATTGTCGTCTTGACGTGAATAAGCAAAGGTACGAGATCCTTCGACATTATTTCTGTACATGCAATGCTCTGTGATGAGTCTAGCAAGGCAACTACCCATCCCTGCCACACACTCTCGTTTCATTGAGGTAATTTCTGCGGAGGTAAACAAGTCTCTTGCACTGAAGTTCTCTACTGTCTTTGACATTATCTGAAGGAGGTGACATAGATCCCTGAATGAAGTTTCGAATTCTTCTTGTTTGTCCATTTGTTTAGCAGCACCAACTGCGCGGTCACTCACTGAAACACCTTGTCGAGTGGATTCAAGGCTGGCCACCTCTGCTCTAACTGCTCGTGAGCATTTGCTCTCGACATCACGGTACAACACAGTTCTGCAGAATTCAATTAATGGTCCATCACATCTACCTACTTCATCTGAGATCCATGACAAAGAAGTTTCACATGATGTGCCTCCTTCGTATTCTTGCTGTGATTGCTTTAGATCTGGGTAGTTGTTGCCGATGCAGTTCACAACTTCACACAAAGAAATCATTTCTACAACAGTGGAGCCAGGAGCTGGTTTCCACTTCTTACCACAAGGACCAGTTCCTATTTTGTTGTCAACAATCTCTTTCGCCCTTTGTTTGCTGTATCTTTCGATCTCTGCGTCCAACATTTTTACGCTTTCCTTGCTCATATCATTAGAGAAAAAGAGAGCTATGTCTGCGTTTATTATTGTTGTTCCCTTCTTAAATGCTTCAAATGTTGCTGTATCTTGCTGCGATTTTAGCGCATCGATCAAACAGCCATTGATTACTTGCTCTACGTCATCATTGTTGGAGGCAATATCAAGAGGAATCAAAGACCTCAAATCTGCATATCCAAAATTCAATACAGCAGATTGTATTGCTACCTCAAGAGGTTGACAAATAATTCCAGGGTCAATCATTGTGTGTGCAAGCAAAGCAGCATTCGGAAAACTCTCTTTTACGAAACACTCCATCCTGTTTCTGGAGAGGCCTGCACCAACACACTTCTTTTCTGTTATGTACCCATCGGTTCTGAAGAATGAATCGATGACATTTCTTTGAAAGTGGGTAAAAACATCTGGAGTATACACGACGTTATTTGAAGATGCTGAAACACTGCCTGGGAGGCGGCCTTGCTGGCACAATGTTCTTGTGATTGAAATGACGAGAGCAAGGTCTTTATCATCAAATAGTTTCTCCAGGGATGTTGGTGCAGTATTGCCTGATAATGATGCCAATATTTGATTTTCGAGGTAAGGGTGATCATTCATAGGTGCATCCATTCTTGCTGCAATTCCATGAGATAGCCGCATCACATCCTCGCTAGTTAATTCCAATTCTTGAGCTATCGTATCCGATAAAAAAGACGATTGTTTGGGCACTGTATACTCTAGAGTCTCCCCACTCTGCCACTCGATACGTTCCTCGATTTCATGGCGCAGACGTTTGACTAGTGCATACTGATAATTCTTTTTGGAAGTACTGTAAACCTTGCAAATAGCATCGACTTCATCTTTGCACTGGCTTTTATGCTCTTCACTTTGATCGACACAGAGTGTATCACCTATGTTAATTACATCATCTTCCTCCATACCCAGCCACGTCGCCATTTCCTCAGCAGATAATACATCGCCGTGAATTTTCAAAATTCTAACAAACTCCTTCCGAAGATCTGACCGAGAATAAAGCGTTGGTGCGTAAAAATTTGAAGGAAGAGGACACGCTTTCGAGGACATTTCGTCTTTTTCATCATGAACAATAATTGTAGTGGATGACATCGAAAAGACCCCGCCCGTTGAGAGTATAGACAGGAGGCTATAAACTATAAAGAGAGAGAGGAGAAAGTTGATGGTATTGTAGTTGGTTTTATGATAAGAGGATGGTAGTGGATGTCATTCAAGGGTTCACTCTTCAATTCACTCTCAGAGTCTCAGAGTTGATCGGATATCGGATGTCATGAAGGACCTATTATTTATCAAACTAAACTGAAACTCGATGGAATCTCTAACTAAACCAAAAAAATAAAAATCCAAAGTTTTTTAAAATCAAAAAAAGAGGAGAAAGCAGGGAACGCCAATTTCAATTACGCAACGGAGACAAATACATCACCATTGTTGCTACAAGGTAAGAAGAGGTTCAAAGTTCATACAAAGCAGGAACAAAAAAGCTAGTAGAATTGCATCCAACTACTTCAAACATAACATAAACAACTATCTTCATGATTGTCTCAAAAACACGCAACAACACTGGCAGCCATCTGAAAAGAGAAAACATGAGCAAGCCGGCAGCAAAAACCAATTTCAAACATATGATAAATATAAACGTCCATAAAGACATGCGACACTTCTAGTAGCCAATTCCACTTTACCAAGAAAGAAAAAATTGGCACTGCAAACAGTTGTTAGTAACTTGTGACATTGCTCTAGATAATTGTAGATAATTTCGCCCCTGGAGGGCCAACCATGACGTACTTTAAGATTTCCGTTAATTTTTACACAAATTGCAGTGAACAGTGTCACAGCCTCGTAGCTGATGTATGAGGTCCAGTGCGGGCTGGCCAGCAGAACCACATTACACCAAATCGTATCATTCGCCGTCGGTATTGGCATGAGCCGCTTCTAGTGGCCCATTATAGTCGGCGGTGATACTGAACAAGACAATTTGTACTGCTCAGACGACTAGCGTCCGTAGAAGCGGTGCTACAGCATCGTAGCTGATGTGTGAGGTCATTTAGAAGCGGTGCTACAGCATCGAAGCTGATGTGTGAGCTGAGGTCCAGTGTGGGCTTGCCAGCAGCACCACATTACACCAAATCGTATCAATCGCCGTCACCATAGCCGCTTCTAGTGGCCCATTATAGTCGGCGGTGATACTAAACTAGCACATTTGTACTGCTCAGACGACTAGCGTCCGTAGAAGCGGTGCTACAGCATCGTAGCTGATGTGTGAGGTCCAATGCGGGCTTGCCAGCAGAACCACATTATACCAAATCGTATCAATCGCCGTCGGTATGGGCATGAGCCGCTTCTAGTGGCCCATTATAGTCGGCGGTGATACTAAACAAGCACATATGTACTGCTCAGACGACTAGCGTCCTCAGAAGCGGTGCTACAGCATCGTAGCTGATGTGTGAGGTCCAGTGTGGGCTTGCCAGCAGCACCACATTACACCAAATCGTATCAATCGCCGTCGGTATGGGCATGAGCCGCTTCTAGTGGCCCATTATAGTCGGCGGTGATACTAAACTAGCACATTTGTACTGCTCAGACGACTAGCGTCCGTAGAAGCGGTGCTACAGCATCGTAGCTGATGTGTGAGGTCCAATGCGGGCTTGCCAGCAGAACCACATTATACCAAATCGTATCAATCGCCGTCGGTATGGGCATGAGCCGCTTCTAGTGGCCCATTATAGTCGGCGGTGATACTAAATAAGCACATATGTACTGCTCAGACGACTAGCGTCTGTAGAAGTCACGTAGCTGATGTGTGGGGTCCAGTGCGAGCTTGCCAGCAGCACCACATTACATTAAATCGTATCAATCGCCGTCGGTATGGGCATGAGCCGCTTCTAGTGGCCCATTATAGTCGGCGGTGATACTAAACAAGCACATATGTACTGCTCAGACGACTAGCGTCCGTAGAAGCGGTGCTACAGCATCGTAGCTGATGTGTAAGGTCCAGTGTGGGCTGGCCAGCAGCACCACAATACACCAAATCGTATCAATCGCCGCCGGTATGGGCATGAGCCGCTTCTAGTGGCCCATTATAGTCGGCGGTGATACTAAACAAGCACATATGTACTGCTCAGACGACTAGCGTCCGCAGAAGCGGTGCTACAGCATCGTAGCTGATGTGTAAGGTCCTATGTGGGCTTGCCAGCAGCACCACAATACACCAAATCGTATCAATCGCCGTCGGTATGGGCATGAGCCGCTTCTAGTGGCCCATTATAGTCGGCGGTGATACTAAACAAGACAATTTGTACTGCTCAGACGACTAGCGTCCGTAGAAGCGGTGCTACAGCATCGAAGCTGATGTGTGAGGTCCTATGTGGGCTTGCCAGCAGCATCACATCACACCAAATCGTATCAATCGCCGTCGGTATGGGCATGAGCCGCTTCAAGTGGCCCATTATAGTCGGCGGTGATATTAAACAAGCACATTTGTACTGCTCAGACGACTAGCGTCCGTAGAAGCGGTGCTACAGCATCGTAGCTGATGTGTAAGGTCCAGTGTGGGCTTGCCAGCAGCACCACAATACACCAGATCGTATCAATCGCCGTCGGTATGGGCATGAGCCGCTTCTAGTGGCCCATTATAGTCGGCGGTGATACTAAACTAGCACATATGTACTGCTCAGACGACTAGCGTCCGTAGAAGCGGTGCTACAGCATCGTAGCTGATGTGTAAGGTCCATTGTGGGCTGGCCAGCAGCACCACATTATACCAAATCGTATCAATCGCCGTCGGTATGGGCATGAGCCGCTTCTAGTGGCCCATTATAGTCGGCGGTGATACTAAACAAGCACATTTGTAGTGCTCAGATGACTAGCGTCCGTAGAAGCGGTGCTACAGCATCGTAGCTAATGTGTCAGGTCCAGTGTGGGCTTGCCAGCAGCACCACATTATACCAAATCGTATCAATCGCCGTCGGTATGGGCATGAGCCGCTTCTAGTGGCCCATTATAGTCGGCGGTGATACTAAACAAGCGCATTTGTACTGCTCAGGCGACTAGCGTCCGTAGAAGCGGTGCTACAGCCTCGTAGCTGATGTGTGAGGTCCAGTGTTGGCTTGCCAGCAGCACCACATTACACCAAATCGTATCAATCGCCGTCGGTATGGGCATGAGCCGCTTCTAGTGGCCCATTATAGTCGGCGGTGATACTAAACAAGCACATTTGTACTGCTCAGACGACTAGCGTCCTCAGAAGCGGTGCTACAGCATCGTAGCTGATGTGTAAGGTCCAGTGTGGGCTTGCCAGCAGCACCACAATACACCAGATCGTATCAATCGCCGTCGGTATGGGCATGAACCGCTTCTAGTGGCCCATTATAGTCGGCGGTGATACTAAACTAGCACATATGTACTGCTCAGACGACTAGCGTCCGTAGAAGCGGTGCTACAGCATCGTAGCTGATGTGTGAGGTCCAGTGTGGGCTGGCCAGCAGCACCACATTATACCAAATCGTATCAATCGCCGTCGGTATGGGCATGAGCCGCTTCTAGTGGCCCATTATAGTCGGCGGTGATACTAAACAAGCACATTTGTAGTGCTCAGATGACTAGCGTCCGTAGAAGCGGTGCTACAGCATCGAAGCTAATGTGTCAGGTCCAGTGTGGGCTTGCCAGCAGCACCACATTATACCAAATCGTATCAATCGCCGTCGGTATGGGCATGAGCCGCTTCTAGTGGCCCATTATAGTCGGCGGTGATACTAAACAAGCGCATTTGTACTGCTCAGGCGACTCTAGCGTCCGTAGAAGCGGTGCTACAGCCTCGTAGCTGATGTGTGAGGTCCAGTGTTGGCTTGCCAGCAGCACCACAATACACCAAATCGTATCAATCGCCGTCGGTATGGGCATGAGCCGCTTCTAGTGGCCCATTATAGTCGGCGGTGATACTAAACAAGCACATATGTACTGCTCAGACGACTAGCGTCCGTAGAAGCGGTGCTACAGCATCGTAGCTGATGTGTGAGGTCCAGTGTGGACTTGCCAGCAGCACCACAACCTATCTTCTTTGAATCCAAAGGTTCTCCTTTGATCCTTGGACGTGGTTTACTTCAGCGTGTTGGACAGGTCAATATTTTTCATTTGATATGTTTTTGCAATATTTCGAGT